>OU612044.1:14624624-15253999 GCA_914767935.1 Coremacera marginata | reverse complement strand
AGCAAGGTGTGGCATATAAATTTACACTTTAAGCCGCTTAAGTGAGTGATTGAAATAATTTTATTATTATTTTCGCAGTTTTGTTTTATTTTATTGCAGGTTAATTTATTTTGCATGCTGCCATTGTTCTCGAGCAATTTGTGTGTGTTTTTTTTTTATTGCTGCTAAAAATGTTGAGAGCATTCTTGTATTTTTGTTTTTCGTACCTTCTTGGCAGCATTATTAATTTGAGCACATTTATTGAGTTAAATGTTGCTCATACGCCATGTTGTACTTAATTAAAAACTCCATTATATTTGATTGTCTGCCATTGTTTTGCTGTAAGTTTGCATTTAAATTGTATTTGTGCGTGTGTGTGTGTGTTTTTTTTATGTAGCTCATATTAGTTTATGGCCTGGCCATTAAATATGAATAATTTTTCTTAACTTAATGTTGTATAGATATGATCGTTGCTCTCGGCAAAAAAAAAAATAGTTTAGCGCAAATGGCGCAAAATCATTCATTGCAGGCGAAAATAAGCACAGCACATCTCAAATAAACTAGAAGTGGGAAGTTTATGCGAGAAATAAGTGCTTGCAAACTTATTCTAAAAAAATTAGGAAATGTTCAAGTATTAATTTTCTTTAAATTGCTCTATATTTTGTGAATATATTTATTTTATGCTTCATTAACGTTACAGAAATCTTCCAGGAATAATAAGAACTGGATAGATAAATTTTGATAAAAAGCTTTGTATGTGTATTTAAGTATAGCTTTCTGCGATATTTTTAAACAAATTTTAATGCAAAATAAACTGAAGCGTGAGCGAATTTGTATTCGAGCAGCAGTTCTTAGAATTAGTTTAATTAGTGAAGACCCATGCCCTTTTAGTAAAACATATGCGTTAATTTTCAGGTTGGCAAAAATATTTTATAAAAAAATATTAAACCGACTTGAAATATTAAAGGGAAATCTTTTATAATACGACACATTATTTTTTGAAGGAGAAAGGCTTAAAAATCGAAATAGTGTTAGTTGATTTATCATTGCACTATCATATACAAACCGATTTCCACAATATACCATCATACAAATCCAATCATACAATACCAGCCATACCACACCCACCATACTATGCCCATCATACCACACCAATGATACTATCCTCGTCATAACGTACCCATCATATCAGTCCCGTTGCCAGGATTTTTTTATGGGGTAGGCTTTGATAAAAAAATCTTTAAGTACCACTAAAAAATTAAAAACAAGAATATGGAAATTTACAGGAAAAAAATTGTTTGCTCTTAAAATTATTCTATTTTTTTAAGCTTTGTTATGTAACTATTATTAAATATTGAATTATTTGAAGTTTTATTGAATTATTTTAGAGAAGCAAAGTTTTGCGTTTTAGCTATAATTTTTTAAAATAAGTAAAAATGGTTCTCACAAAATTTTACAAATATAACAATATAAGTTTAAAACAGAAATAGCTAAGAAAAAAAAAATATAATAAAATTATTTTTATAATTATATTAAATTTATGCATTTATATATAAAATTTATTATAAATTATAAATTTATATATGCTTAAGTATAAGTAAATATTTAAAGTATTAACCAAATAAAAAAAGGTTGTAAGAGATTTGTTACGGCTTACGGCAGAGTTTGTGTTGTCACCGCTTCGTTATGTTTTACTTTGTTTTAGTTACTGGTATGCCATCAAGTGCATAAGTAAGTGACATTTTAAAGTGTTTATAAAAATATAATCAGCAGATTGATTTTGCAGTCTTAAGTATTGAAAAATACGTGTTTGTATTTGATTGCTTAGTTTTTTCACTGATTCCTATATTTTGAGTTCTTAGTGCAGAATTTATACCAAAAAAAAAAAAAATATTAAAAAATCGTTAAAAGTCTTGAGTGTTGTTTCAACGCCAATGTCTAAGATGCCGAGTTACAAAATCTTTTTTAAAATTTTTTCAAACGTTTTAAGCCTAAAATAATTAAACTTTCAAATTCTAAAATCTAGAAATTTTTAGTAGACTAAAAACTTTTTGGAGGTATAACACTCAAGACAAAAATTGTATCCACTTCTGCAAAAACTTAGAAAAATAAATTTAACAGAATTTTTTAAAGAGTGTTACAGTGATTTTGGATGCTACATTAATTTTCACACCATTAGTCATATTTAACGTTACACGATATTAAAAATGAAAAAATTTAAAAATTTCTCTCTCATATCTCCCGTATTTTTTTAAATTTTTCCATATAAGTTCTTTACTACAGGGAAAAAAGTGGATAAATATTTTTTCGAAATATTTATTTCTATTTGTTAAACATTACATTAATTTTTAGCTACATTTTCAATATAAAAAATACCAACAAATTCACCAGCAAGCAAAAATTTTGCGATACTATCGAAAATTTGTCTTTTCTAAATTTTATATTTTCATAATGTTTTTAAAGTTCAAATGTGTTTCTATTATATTTTATAGTATAAAGTATGAATAAGTGTAAAATAGTATTGTATTAAAAGAAACAAAAAATTTTCAGATAACAATTCAATAGCAGTTCCATTAACTAAATTAGTAACGTGCCGTTACTGTTTGATCAAAATGCTTTCTACACCGGTATAAAACCTGGTATAATTTATAAGATGGCTTTGGCAGTTTTCAGCCTCCCAAGTACTTCATCAAAACGCCTAAGTTTTACATGTTGACTTGCCAATTTTTATTTGGGTGATAAATTAAACAAGTATTTGGTAATTTTTTATACAATACTTTTTAAACAAAAATTGTATATCAAAAATATAAATTTTTTATAATTCCCATACAGTTCTCCTTCCTATTGTTTTTTTTTCTCGGTGTATAGACCACTTCCATTTTTAATAGTAAAATTTATAAAATTTATCATACAAATCCAATTTAATAAAAACAAATCAAATAAACTTATTTTTAAAAAAAATAAACTACACAGAAAATTATGTTCATACGTTAAAACGAGAGATGAACAAAAGCTAAAGAAAAATTATATAAGCTAAATTCAAAGGTTAAAAGAACTACCGTCAAGCTGTACACAATTAATATTACTTAAAAAAACAACTATGCAAAAATTAAATTTTCACTAGCAAAAAAGTGCCAACACCAATTTACAACTCAACAGCGAGATGTTTTCATATTCATGGCCTATTTGATGAGGTAAAGTTATACAATCAAAAGGTACCACAACAAAACAAATAAATAAGTGAACCAAATTTACTGAATTCAAGCAAACGACCTAGATTTAAAAGAAAAACAACAATAAACATATGCTAAATAAAAAAAAGTATATATTTACAAACTAAACGGAAGCGGTTAAGAACTGTTCTACAAAGCCGGCGACAGCTACTTCCCCATGTCTAGAGCAGCGATACTCAAATTAGAAAAATTTATACAAATATAATTTGAGCCAAAACCTAAAAATTTTTTTGCAATAAATGAAACTTTTAAGAGGGAAGAATATCATATCTTGAGGTTCATGTGCTATTTATTATGAGCACAATAAGTTTGTATCTAGGGTTGACAGACTTGGAAAGTGCATTATCGGGATACTTAAAGAAAATTTGGGGATTTTATGAATCTCTCAGGGACAACTTGTGAGCATTTTATTCTAAAATGAAATGGAATGTGCTTGCAGAAAAATATAAAATAATAATCATAAATAAAATCATTTGTTTTTTTACAGTTTCCAAGTTCCTGAATATGCCTTTAGTAAATATGTAAATGTGTAAAAATTTATTCAAGTGCTTATATTAAATTCTTGGATCAAGTCTTGGATCAAGAAATCAATTTCATACGGCTTTTCACCTTGTATAAAACTTGTTTCAAGAATTATTCAAAGAAGTTTCAATTTCTCCTCCATACAAAAATTCTGAAATTATAAATATGCCTTTAATAAATACCTTATGTAAAAATTTATTCAAGTGCTTATATTAAATTCTTGGATCAAGTCTTGGATCAAGAAATCAATTTCATACGGCTTTTCACCTTGTATAAAACTTGTTTCAAGAATTATTCAAAGAAGTTTCAATTTCTCCTCCATACATAAATTCTGAAATTATACAAAGTAATAATCATAAATAAAATCACATTTCTTACAGTTTCCAAGTTCTTGAATAAGCCTTAAATAAATGCCTTATGTAAAACTTTACTCAAATGCTTATATTAAATATAAATTGAACTTTTTATACTATAAGTTCTCAACTAAAGGAATTAATTTCCTACGCCTTTTTACCTTACATTGACTTTGCATAGACCTTGTATAAAACTTGTTTTAAGGATTATTCAAGGAAGTTTCAATATCTCCTCTATATATAAATTTTCCATATATAAATTCTCCATACTCAATTAGGTAAAGGCTTATTCAAGTGGAAATGTTAGCTGGGAATAGAGGTGTTAGATAGCATAAAAGAAATAGAATCTAAAGAATACAATTTTTTTTCTTCTTATGAAGTGCCCCACATATGTACCTATATTTTTGATTCATACACACAGAGAAAAATTAGTATAAAATTATAAAATTTTCGGGTATAATTTGGGTTATCCAAGTATTTGTATAATACAACAAAAGCAATTTAGGCAATCGCATTATTTTGCCATTCGGCAATTTATGCTAGAGCTTGCGTGTTCTGTTGAATGCTTTCTGCTAAAATGAGTTGCCTAAGATTTTAGTCAAAGGAAGTTGCTAACCTTAGGTAAGTTATACTTAAGCTAATGCAGATTTCCTAAGGCCTTTGCAACAAGCGCTAGCGTTGTTCTCTTATAATTTGTTTGTTTTTTTCATCTTTTCAGTTTTGTATTGCATTGTTTTAAAGCAAAAAAAAATTCATGTTTTCATGATTTTTTTTTGGAGACATGAATAATGTTGGTGTATTTATTTCATATACATGTTATAGTTACGCGACCGTGGCATAGTGGGTAGAGTGTGTGGCCCATACGCCAGAGAACCCTGGTTCAAGTCCCACCTGACAGAAAGTTTTTTCAATTGAACTAGTTTTTCTGTTCGGTCGTCACCTCTCTGCAGACAATGGCAAACTTCAGAGAGTAAAAACTGCCATGAAAAGCTTCTTGAGAACATAAGCCGTTCGTAGTCGCCATAAAACTTGTAGGTCCAGTTCTCGATCATTTGTGTTCAAACATTCCACAACACGCACAACACAATTGATCATAAGAAGGTTGGTTTCAAGGGCCATTTCGATTTTTCTTTTTTTTTACATGTTAAAGTTTGACTTCTCTAAGTATATTTGGCAAAAAAATTAAAAATGATCGATAAATAAATCCGTGGCAGCGATCCAATAAAAGTTGTTTTGCGGTGAACACGATTAGTCGTTAGGTGATTATCTGAAAAATAATTCAAAATTAGTTTAAAAGGTAATATGTTTCCCGAGGTAATACCGAAGAGTTTTTTTTGTTTAAAGTTTTTTTTTTTTTTTTGGTAGCGTTTTGAATTCAAAAACGCGATTTTCGCTGAAAAATTGAGGTTATTTTTTTATTTGAAGTTAAAAAAAAAGGGGGAAAAAAACGCTTCGGCATTACCTTTTGATTTTATGTGTAGAAATAGTGAAAACAATTTCAAAACGATCGGTCAAGTAGATTTTGTTCATCAGATTTTTAGTATCGTGTTCACTGACTTCAAAAATGTTGTTTTCCAGAAAATCGATTTGAAGTCTCGATTTTAAGAGACGTCCGCTCACTTGAAACTCTGTATTTTCGTTAGTTTTAGCACGATTTACTTGAAATTTTTACAAAATTTCAAGTAAATTTTAAAAAAAGATATGAAAAAAATGTTCCAAAAAGAGTACCACCCTCTTAATTTAATTTGTATTTAATAAAGTCAAATCATCAGTGATCCTCGTTGTGATCCACTAAGCTGTTTAATGTTCTATTTCTTTCGTCAGTGTAACGAATAAATTGCTGCGAAATACATGCACGTTAGTGCAAATGATAACGAAAGGAAAGCAAATAATGACCGCGTATGACAGAAAGAATAGCATTGAGAGAGAAGATTGTAAAAACCGCAATTTACTTTTGCCCAAGTACCTTCGGCATATTATACAATTTTGGCATGCCTAAATTGATCAAAAATTTATGAAATTTACACAAAATTCTTAGGTTTCAGACAACTATAGTTACCCAAGTCATTTTGGGCACATCTACTTGAAAATACCTTTGCATCGATACAAGTTTTATGTGAATATGTTGAAGTTAACACAGGTAAGAAGGGATCACAAACTTTTTTGTTTGCATATTAATATATAGATATGGAGTTTTCGGTAAGATTTAAGTCAATATTGTTCTTAATATTATTTTTTATTTTGAAAACTGTTATAAATGTTTGCATAATGCAGTATTTTCTTATATCTATTCAATTCTCATAGAGGTTTCTTGTAGGTGTCCTTATTAGAAGCACTAATATACTTTTAACAATTTTATTTTGAATGCTTTGCGACTCATTAATTTTTTGCTTAGAGAATCGATTCCAGATAGTATTTAAATAGCTTACTCGCGACATGAAACTAGACTCATACACTAGCCATAACTGTTTTTGTGGAATATATTTTATATTTTTATATATAACAATATAACAGTACGTACAAAAAGTCCATAGGATGGCACATAGATGGCGTTACTAGATTTTTTCCATATGATTTTTATTTAGTACCAACATTCAAACGATATAAAAAATTTGTCAACGATCTGACAATTGATTCGTGAGTTATAGCATTTTATGTGCAACTATTGTCATTGAAAAAAAAAAAAAATGGAAAAAAGTGATTTTCGAGTTTCGATAAAGCATTGCTTTTTGATAAAAAAAAAAAATACAGTGGAAACCAAACAATGGCTTAATAAACATTATCCGGACTCTGCTCCATCGAGACAAATGGTAGAAAAGTGGATTTCTGAATTTAAACGTGGTCGTACCAGCACAAATGATGCAGAGCGCAGTGGACGCCCAAATCAGACTGTTATTCCACAAAAAATCGAAAAAATTTACAAATTAGCTATGAACGATCGCAAATTGAAGGTGCACGTGCTAGGTGACATTGTAAAGATATCAGATGGTAGTGTTTTTACCATCTTACACGAACATTTGGGTAAGCAAAAGCTCTGTGCAAAGTGGGTGCCGTGTGAGCTCATCAGAGGAGTGATTGGCGCTGTTAAAGCGCAGTAAAATCGAATTATATCATCGATATGTTACAATTGATGAAACATGGCTTCACTATTACACACCAGAATCCAAAACACAGTCAGCTGAGTGGACAGCAGTCGACAAACCGAATCCAAAGCGAGCTAAGACCCAACAGTCAGCTTGTAAGGTGATGGCGTCTGTATTTTGGGATGCGAAATGAATAATATTCTTCGACTATCTCAAAAAAGGAACCACCATCAACAGCGACTATTACTGTCCACTTTTGGATCGATTGAAGGCTGAAATCGCCAAGAAACGGCCACATTTGCAAAGGAAAAAAGTGTTGTTTCACCAAGACAATGCACCGTGTCACATATCGATGAAAACGATGGCAAAATTGATCGAATTGGGCTTCAAATTGCTTACCACTTACCCACGGTATTCTCCAGATTTAGACCCCAGCGACTTATTCCTGTTTTCAGATTTCAAGAGAATGCTTGCTGGAAAGAAGTTCAAGTCCAATGATGAAGTAATCGCTGTAACTAAGGCCTTTTTTGACGAGAAAGAGCAATCGTACTATAAAAGTGGTGACGAAAAGTTGGAAAATTGCTATACTCGTTGTATCGCTCTCGAAGGCAACTATGTTGAATAATATAATCGAGTTTTATCAAAATTTTGTCTTTTTCTTACTTATCCTAAGGACTTATTGAATGACCTGTTATTTGCTCCAATTTAAATTTGAGTCGAATCATATTTCTAAGAATTTCAACGTTTGCACTCTAGTAATAAAAACGTAGTTAAAAACAATTCCAGGGAGTTCATTTAAATTCGTTAATGGCATAAAATTTTTAAAAATGACAAAATTTGTTTTTTAACATTTATTTTTAGTAAATTATTATCAAACCATTGTTCGATGTTTTCTAAATCTAATCTAACTAATAAGGAATATATTAACATTCCTCCATGGATTCTGTTGCGTACATAAATATACCATCATCAGCTGAAAACTGTAGAATTCCTTTTGAATTAACTTTAAATATATTACTAAGGTGTATTAAAAATAGATTTCCGCTAGTTTTGAAGCTTGCGGTACGCCTGAGTTAATTTTTTGTTTTGCACTTTTCACCTCTTTGATTTGAACAAATTGCTCCCTGCTGTCAAGAAAACTTTCAAATAACTTAAGATCCGTTCCACCTAAGCCCAATTTATGCCAAATGAGTCAAATAGTTTTGACAAGTTGATCGCCAAAAAAGCAACATATTTTTTTTATCTAAATTTTCATAGGTGAATTCTGTACATGATTTACATACATGCTGATAGTGTGTTTGAATTTTCTACAAAGTCAAAATGATGAAAATAATCAATGATTTGATTATTTTTTAGAAAAACTTTTAACCGATTCAATATAATACTTTTATATATTTTATCAATTGTCTTTAATTTAGATTTTTTGCTATAATTTGAGCAGATTTCTTTGCTTCCTGACTTGTGAATGGGTACTACAGAACCAATTTTTAATTTCTGTGGGTATTGATCATTGAGAAGGAACAATGGGTTAAAGAATAAAATGGGTTAAAGGGCCTACTATAAAGTCTTTATAACTTTTAACGAACTGTGCAAATAATCCAGCTGGACCGTACACCGATTTTATGTTCAAATTTTTAATAGCTATTTCAACATCAAAAACATCACAATTATTTAAACAAAATATTTGTATAATTCTACCTGCTGATTCTTCGATATAATCAATGTTTTCGGGGGTTTCGACTGCATTTATGAAGCATTTATTGAAACAGTTTGCAATTTCAATTGGATATGAAACTACGATATTTTCATACTTAATTTGGTAAATTTAATTATTTCCAGGTCTTCTTCCATATATAAGTTCCTTTAGAATTCACAAAGTTCTATTATTCGAGTGTATGTTTTGAGTGATTCGATTGCCATAATATTGTTTTTTAAAAAGTAAATTTTTTGCCTGACTTCAACTTTTAGTGATTTGAATTTTTCGTTAAAAAATGTATTGGTTTTGTGTTTAAATTTTAATTCTTCGTTAAGAAATGTATTGGTTTTGTGTTTAGATTTTAATTTGAAAATTTGTTTCTATTTTTTATTAATTCAAAAAACTCATGAAAATCAGAAAATGTAAAAAAATTTAAAAAAAGGTCCTTTTTAAGAATTGATATTACCGATTTTAGTTTTTTGTTTAAGGATTTATTTTATTCTTAACAACAAAACTCTGCCTCCGTCATCCCCCCCCTTCCCCACCCTCCATGGATAATCCTGGCTACGGGCCTGCCCTGAGCCATTTACTATGATGCGCTCGAATATTTCTGGCTTGGTAAAATTTCGCTTAGCTGTATCATGTTATTCAATTCTTAATTTTTTTATAGTGCTACGACTATGGCTGTTGCGTCTCGTTTGGGAATCGCTGTCTTTCAATGCACATAAATTGTTGATCTTACGCATGTTGCCACAAAAAGCAGCAGCAACATCATTAAAATCAAACCAAAGCAATGTACAGACATTAACCGTACTCTGACTGATGCAGCTGATGCTTTAGGATAAACAAACATAAATCGTGTTAAACATTAAACAACAGTAGCGTGTACAAAAATAAACTTGAGGAATAAGTTTATTAAATTTTTAAGATTCTTTAAAAGTGAAACATATTAAATTAACATAGAAATGAGAGGAATTTAATAACACACAGATAAAATTTAAAAAAAAAAAAATTAATTAATTAATCGCCACTGTATTTATTCTTTATAATCTAATGAGCATATAATTATCTGCGTGTTCATTCTACATGAAACTAAAAAAAAAAAAAAAATAAACTATATGGCTTAAAACCTGCACACAAAAACAGGGAGTTTATTTTCAACAGCTTTGTATTAGTGTGCTGCTGTTGGTACCCTGTAGGAAAATCAACTAATTTAAAAGTAGTTGATAAAGTAGTTTTTTGTCAACCACAACTAGTTGAAATTCTGACTTTTTTCCATAGAACGAACTAACTTATTTTGTATGGTGATGTCCGCTAAATAAGTCAATTGACTTTTGTCTGCATATATTTTCAACTACTTGTTAAATTAGTTATATATAAACTATTTTTTTGATTACTTTAAAATAACCAATTGAAAACTATTACTGATGGCCTAAAGTTAATAATATTTGATGAAATAACATTGTTAAATATATATAAACTTGTAATCTAATAAAAATTTGCAATTAAAACATGTCAAAATCAGAGTAGTTGCCGCCTTAATATAATTCAAAGTAGTTTATCGATCACTTGTTTTTAAATGCAATAAAAACTATTTAGAATTGAAGTGGATGCTGCCTTAATATAATTCAAGGTAGTTCATATACTGGTTTATTTTAAATTAGTTTTTTAATTAGTTGTTTTTAAAAACTAGTTAGTTTGTTCCTATAGGGTATGTATCAGCGTGTGTGTGTGGTGTATGTTTTCATGTTGGTATGGTAAATGGGTGACACTATCGCTATGACTGCAGGATTTTGCTGACAGCACGGATGGTTTATATGTCAACAGAACGATGAACGATGTCTTCTGCATTCTTTTTGTTTGCTTTTGTTTAATTTTTTTTTTGTTATATGCGAAGCAAGCTTAAAAACGAGCAGACATTTTTATGGTTTATTTAAAGTTAACAAAAAATTGCATGATAATATTTAAGGATGCATTTTTAATTAAATTACCTGAATAGATGACAACGCTATTTTAGTATTTCAAAGAAATGCGTAGAATAAGCGAAAAGTTTAATTTATGTGGGTGAAATACTGCTCAGCTAAGCAACTTGTAAAACAAAAAATACGCGAAATATTATAAAATATTCGAATTTACAAATTGTGTTTTTTAATAAATTTCAAAATATTAAAAAATTTAAACGAAATTTAATTGTATCGAAATATTACGAATTTTAAAAATCTGAAAATTTTTCTTGTGAACACAGAATTCATTATAGCTCAAAATAGATCGTGCAAGAATTAAGTACATTTTAGGGAGAAGTATGATATTTTTTTGAGATTGTGTATTCTATTAGCAATACAAAATTTGTGACATATTTTTTTATTCGATATATATAGGCTGAAGTGGGGTGATGTGTAACACGTTTTTATTTGCGTCAATTAAAGTGTTATGAAATTGAACTTTAGATTGTTTTAAAGGCCTATTCCTTGCCGTATAATCAGTTCGAAGTGAGTGTTTTTATGGCTGTTGAATATTTTGAGAAATAGATGAAGTAGAACAAAAATTTCGAATATGTTTTTGTTTTGGTCTTTTTCAAATCGGTGGGGTGATGTGTAACATAAACAAAATTTTGTTTTAAAGACCAGGAACTTTATTTTTTTTATGTTTATTTTGACTATTTATATTTAGTAAAAGTGTTATGATAAGAACGTAATGAAATCATAGCAATATCTCGTAAATTTATCTGGTTATCGATACTCACATACAAACATACGTTGAAATAAAAAAAAACCTGATCGTTTACTTGAATAAAATATGTGAATGGGTTTATTAATTGATTATTCGTTGGAAATATCCATATCAGAGTGGCAAATCTCCCAAATGTAATGGCTCACAAAAAATAAAAAATGAGCTTGCATTTGTTGTATTCAAATGAATTTTTGTGCAATTCGCACAAACCATGCCAAAAATTTCGATCTTCATTGGATGACGGCAAAGACCACCGATTTTGCGGCCGAAAACCTGCAGCTTTGTTTTTCATTTGTTTGGCTTTCTCTTGTATATTTTTTTTCCACCTCCTGCAACTGTAAACGTTTCTGTGGCGTTGTTGTACTACCACAATAGGATTTTGGTTTGGGCTGAATAGTATGAACTGAGCCGATCTCTTTTAATGCCGTTGATGTGATTGCATTTTAAAGATTGACGTTGTTGCCTCTGTAATGGCAATTATAATGTGCAAGATGTGTTACACATCACTCCCCCTTGGGTGTTATACATTACCCCAATATAAGTAACTTTTTTCTTATTTATGGAATTTTAACACAACGCACACTGGGGCCGCCCCCATATAAAGAGCACTCAAAATTCTTAAATCCTTTTTTTCCATCAAACTCTCTTGATCTATTCTTTTGCTGAAAATTAAGTTGACTTAACCCATTGTTAATCATTTTTTAACCCGTTGTTAACCATTTTTTTAACCCATTGGCAACCAATATTTTTTTAAACGCCTAATATGCCAAGGTCATTTGATTATATTATTGTACATATTAAAAATGATTTGGCTCATTCACGACCTTGGCTTAACCCATTGGTAACTGTGAATTATTATACCATTATTAACCTTTTTTTAAAAAAAATTACACCGAGGAAGTTTTAAAATATTTCAATATGATTTTTAATCAATTTAACTAATTGACAGCTTTGTTCGCCCACTAGAGACCAGGGTAACATTAAATAAACACAAAACTTTATTTTTTTTAACTTTATTTTCATTATAAACACTGTGTTTTGCTAACTTATGTAAAATTATACAAGATGCATAATACTTTTATTTTCACTTCACCACTTAAGAAATTCTTTTAATTAATACAATCCATGATTCAATCATTAAGGTTATCCAGATATTTGACATACCCTTATTTGGAGCAAGCAAACATTTTTTTACGCTCTTGAAAAAATGACAGCAAGGGTTGTGCAGTCTTCCAAAGAAAAGTACTGTTTCAGTGTTTCGCTGGGTTTTTTTTAAGAACTTTTTTTATATATTTGTGCTTACTGCTAAAAAGAAAGAAAATCAAGTGTCCTTTCCTAAATAATATAATTAAAAATTTATTGACATAGCGTCATTTGTATTTAATTACTTGTGTCCTTACTTACTTACTTAGGTGGTCGTAACAACCCGTGTCCGGGTTTTAACCGACCTCATCAGCTCTCGCCATGCGACTCTGCTTTGCGCGCGCCTTCTCCAATCGGATACACCAAGAGCGGTTAGGGCTTCCTCAGCCTGGTCCATCCATCGGAGGCATGGTCTCCCTCGTCGTCGTTGACCAGCGACCCTCGCCTCGAGCACCTTTTTCGCTGGAGCTTCGTCGTTCATACGATGGCCATGACCCAGCCAGCGTAGTCGCTGCAGAGTTATACGCCGAACTACGTCAATGTCATCGTAGAGCTCATACAGCTCGTGGTTCATTCGGATGCGATAGTCATCGCCGACTCGAACAGGACCGAAGATTTTGCGAAGAACTTTTCTCTCGAACACCCCCAGAGCGGCTGCGTCAGTTTGCGAAACTACCCATGCCTCAGCGCCATAAAGCAGCAGAGGTAGAACGAGCGTCTTGTAGAGTGTTAGTTTTGTCGATCGAGAGAAGGCTCTGGAACTTAGTTGCTTACTGAGCCCGTAGTACCACTTATTAGCAATTATTGTTCTTCGCTTTATATCCAGGCTGATTTCGTTTGTGGTATTAATGGCGGTGCCAAGGTAAACGAACTCCTTGACTACTTCAAAGTTATAGCTGCCGGATGAAACGTGGGAGTCTAAACGCCGAGCTGCCTTGTTTGTAGACAGCATATCTTTTGTTTTGCCCTCATTTATCGTCAAACTCACTTTGGCTGATTCCTTTTCAATAGCGGCGAAAGCAGCGGTAACATCTCTCTTGGTTCTGCCGACAATATCAATATCATCAGCGTACGCAAGGAGCTGAAGGCCTTTGTAGAAAATGGTGCCATTACGATGCACACCGGCCTTTCGTACGATCCCCTCCATGATGATGTTAAAGAGATCGCAAGACAGTGGATCGCCTTGCCTGAAACCTCTTTCGGTATTGAAGGTTTCGGAGAGGTCATTTCCTACCTTGACGGAGCTGCGTGTGTTGCTCAACGTCATTCTGCAAAGTCTAATCAACTTTGCAGGTATACCGAACTCAGACATTGTTGCGTATAGGCAATCCCTTCTCGGGCTATCGAACGCAGCTTTAAAATCGACAAAGAGATGGTGTGTGTCAATTTGATTTTCGTGGGTTTTCTCCAGGATTTGTCGTAGCGTGGAAATCTGGTCTATGGTGAACTTACCAGGTCGAAAGCCACACTGATAAGGTCCAATCAGTGTTTTTGTAATTGGCTTTAATTACTTGTGTCCTAGTGTATAAAAAAAAACAAGTAGTAGAAAACGTGGTAGACAAATGTATCTTTAGTATTTTGTACTACGAAAAGAAATGGCAACTGCGTCATATTTATGTCATTTAAAAAATGCTCTTTTGCTCTCCTCTTCAAATAAGGGTATACATTCTTATTCTTGTGAGAAGATGCCAAATATCTGGACAACTTTATAATAATTGAATCATGATATAATCGATCATGATTTCTCTGCATTTCACTAGAACTAATGATCAAAGTGAACTTTTCTAAATGATTTTTTTAAAAAAGGCGCAAAGTGATTTTGACCTTGAACTCAGATTCTTAATAAGGAAGGGTCATATTTTATTCCAGTACTGCCAGATTCAAAACCTCTTTGCGCCTTTTTGAAAAAAATCGTTTTGAAAATTACGATACAAAAAAAAAAAAAAAGATGAGGTTAGTTCAGTTTTTTGAGATCTTTAAATTTTTCAAAACACATAATTCGAAAGTAAATACTACAACAAAAATATAAATTCATATTAACTAATGCAAAAGAATAATCAAGAAATCTACCACCGCTTATTAACAGTAACAACTTGAATTGCTAATCCGAATTTCTCAGTTGTGCAAAAATAAAAAAAAAAAATTGAAAGTGGCATCTTTGGGCTTGCATATCTCCCAGTAGAAACGTTCTAGAAAGCTGAAAAATAATTATGAAATGTAGAATTTTATGAAGTATAAAACTGCGTTTTTATTTTTGCAAAACTTTTGAGCGCGCTGGCCCCATTGTGCAACGTGGGAAAAATGTAAAATCTTTTGTTATATATAAAGATATTAGACAATACCATATTTTACAACTACTCACTTTTAAAATCTGAAGAAAATGTTATCCGAGTTTAAATATAAATATATATTTAAAATATAAATTTAAAAAACTTTTTAAAAAAAATTTTTCACGCTTTTGAAGAACTCAAATGAAATGTGTGTCTGCCTACTTTCAACACTTATAAAAACTAGATGTTGTCAAAGGAAACATATCACAGATGTTCATTCACACATATGTTAACATTTTGTACAACAAATGGCCTTGTTACACATTACCCCATGATACACATTACCCCACCTCACCCTAAAATTGAGCACTAAAAACAAACTAAATGACAGATCGTTCTCAAACTCATGTCACGATAGAGGAAATGAATTTTTACAAGCCCGGGATTGTAAAATGATCAGTTTCCGATACTTTTTTAACAGATTTTAACAGATTTTTTTTAGTTTTCATAGGTGCTACTTGGTGGAATAATAAGTTGTGCAAATATTTGCAGCTTACTTCACACACAATTTTAAAATATTTAATAAAAATTATATTTTAAAATTTGAAAAATTGATTAAAATGTTGTGCAAGCAGAAATAGAATTATAATTTTCAATAAATACTGAAAATAACCACAATTTAAGTCAATTAATAAAATTGAATTGCGACTGCAGCTAAAGGCAATTAAATAAAAATACACATAAAGTGAAAAATAACTAAATTAACAGGCAAAAAAAAAAAGAAATCCCATAAAAATGCATTAATTTCACATACATCTGCGTTATAAAATAAATGCTGGCAATTTAATTTCAGCACAATTTAATTGGGAATCAAAAAATGTACAAGTTTTTTCTGCATAAATTTCTGCTAAACGAGATTGTTGACGTAAACCTACAAGTCAGTCAAAAGCTGATTGCTAGATAAATATACGCATTAATAAAAGGGAGGGAGGTCATACGAAGAAGAGAAAGTAAAAGATACCGTGAGTGTAGAGTGACCAATATGCACTCAACTGGCTGCAGCATCTCGTTGATCTGTAGTGTATTTTCTGAATGGCATTTCGTATAAATTTATTTGAGCATTCAATGAATTTCGTGTTTGCCACTTCATCGCACCGGAAGTGAGCATTTGTAACGGAAGTGAGCAAACACAAGCTCACACATGCACATATCAATGTGCAAACATGCACTGTTGTTGTAGTTTGGTATTTTTAAAAGTGCGAAAATTACAACCTATATCGAGGTTATTGAATAAACATCAATTCTTGCTGCTGCATAGCAAATGAAGAAAAACAAATTTAAATTGTTTTTGCACACAACGGCAACAGTTCGCCTTTACTCATACGCGTGTGTAAGTGTAAGTGTGTGTGTGTGTGATTGGCTATAGCTGCCAATTGGCACATGGCTGATATGCATTGGACAAAACTAACTGACAGCCAGTCTGTCGTTGTGGCATTTGGTGCAGCTCGTTAATGCAACGCAATGTTTTGGAAACCTGTGCGAACGAGTATTTATTGAAATGTGTTCTGCTGTTGTTATAGAGCGCGCCAAAATTCAAACATACGGAAATTTCTAAAATGCCATTGTTAAGTTGTTGTAGCTGTTGCTTATTTGCACCCACTACAAATAATGATATGCAGATAAATTCATCAATATGAGTGCCTCTGGCTGCCTACATCCTTTTGTGTGAGTGTGTGTGTGTGCTTTATTGTGCATGTGGTTGCACTAAATTAACTTGGTTTTCAAATAATCAGCATTTGTATTAGTGCATTTCTCTAATTTTCAACTCATTAAATTTCATTTTATGTACTATGGAACATTTAATTTTGTAGGAAAACAATTTAATACTTACAATAACAGAATAGTAATAGCACAGTGCATTAAAATGATCCGTCTTTTTAGTTGTGGAGATTTGCTTGCACATATTTTCATAATCTACTTACTACCCAAAGTCTACCCTGGTCGAAGTTTAGAGTTATGGAGTCTAAAAGAGCCAATAGAGACTGCGGCTGTAAGCGATGATTTTAAGAAAACGATTAATCTTACGCTTTTGGTGACTGAAAACCTATTTTTATGTAAACTCTTTCTCAGTGTATGCTTCTCTCAAGATTGAGAAAAAGTAAAAAATTTTTCTGGCATCCCTTTAGCAAGAGAACTTCATCAATTTTAAATTCAAGAAACGGGTCCGGATTCAGCGACTTTTAGCAAAAATAAAAAAATGTAGGTGGCAACCCTATGGTAACAAAATAACATAGTCTTGAATTCTGATAATGTATTTGGATTTATTGACCCATTTTACCTATAGTTCGCGAAAGCACCGAATTCATTAAAAGGAACAGTTATAGATGGCAACTCTTTGGAAAAAAATTACGTTGCTTCTTAATTCTGACAACGAATTCGTAGTTTTGCTCTAGCTTGTCTTGTAAAGGGTGGTTAAATTTTATGGGCCGATGTTGATTTTGAAGAAAAAACAAAGTATTTAGGAAATTATTGTCATTTGTTTTTATTATGATAATATTGGTATGGTTCAATAATCTATGGAACAAAATATCGGCCAAATGGCCGTCGCGACCTTGGGGGCACACCTGCATCCAATGATCCAAATTTTCGATGACGCTGAGGCATAAGTGAGGTACTATGCCGTTAATGAGCCGAATTATCACATCCTTTAGCACTTGAATTGCTGCTGGCTTATCGACGTACACCTTTTCTTTCAAATAACCCCAAAGACAGAAGTACAACGGTGTCAAATCACATGATCTTGGCGACCAATTGACATTGCCACCACGTGAGATAACGCGGCCATTGAATTTGTCGCGCAAAAGAGCCATTGTTTCGTTAGCTGTGTGGCAAGTGGCACCGTCCTGTTGAAACCACAACCTGTCGTCCACATTCATCTCTTCCAATTCGGGCCATAAAAAGTTCGTTATCATTTCACGATAGCGAACACCATTCACAGTTACTGCCTGACCGGCCTCATTTTGGAAAAAAATACGGCCCGATGATGCCGCCAGCCCATAAACCGCACCAAACAGTTACTCTTTCTGAGTGCATTGGTTTTTCGACAATCACTCTTGGATTATCATTCGCCCAAATGTGGCAATTCTGCTTATTGACGAATCCACTGAGGTGAAAATGTGCCTCATCACTTAAGATGATTTTCTTCGAAAATTGATCATCCACTGTTGCCATTTCTTGCCACCATTCTGACCATTGACAACGCTTGAAATGGTCAAGAGGCTTTAGTTCTTGAGTCAATTGCACCTTGTAAGCGTGTAAATGCAAGTCTTTATGCATAATGTTCATCAACGACGAGCGTGAGAGGTGCAATTATTGGTCACAACGACGAGTTGAGGTGGACGGCTCTTCAGCCACACTATCGCGAACAGCAGCAATATTATCTGCAGTACGAGCTGTACGAGCATGCACTGGTGTTTTCACATCTCTTACAGACCCGGTTTGCTCAAATTTTTGCACGATTTTGCCGATTGTACGCTCATTTGGACGATTAAATTGTCCGAAAAAATCACGAAGTGCACGATGTGCATTTTGATTTGAACGCCCATTTTCATAATAAGCCTGAATAACTTTAACGCATTGCTCGATTGTGTATCTTTCCATGGTTCAAATTGAGTTAGTCTGAAATTGAGAAATGTCAAATGAAATGCAGAAAAAACTTGACGTTTAGGTGTGGTTCACATTCAACATCTGCCCTTAAAATTTAACCACCCTTTATAATTAACAGTAATCTTATATCATTAATCATAAATAATATATGTAAAATTTTGCAAATGGCTTTGATGATAAATTATTTCCATACCATTTTGATAAAGTCTCAAATTTTCGGTGGCTTACCTACAATATTGGTTAATATATTATATACTTGGCTCAGGTAAATCAAATATTTTTATTGGAAGGGTATCGAAGTAAGTGCTTTCAGAGCTATATATTAAACAATAAATTGCTTGGGTGAATAAGCATAAGTTTATAATTCCCACATTTTCTCTACCCAAGCCGACTTAGGTGATTTTACTATTGCGTTTTTCTCGGTGTGCATTTGTGTTAACTTATATTTCGCAGCTCCTATTATACATAGAATGAATAATTAAAAATCATAAAATTAAGCACACTTTCACCTTCAATCTGTCCTTTAAAAGATGCATATGAAATAGTCTTTTCATATTAAAAGAAGTAATTACGTTGTTGTGTTTAAAACGTGACATCTTGTAAATTAGAAGTTTTTTTTTTATAGAAGCAGTAAGTTGGAGTCATAATTTTTTTTTTTGTAGAAAACATTTCAACTAGTTTAAACATAAATTTGTTTAACATTCTGACTTATCAACTTTTTTTTTTGTTTACAGCCTCTTAAAAATTTGAATTTTGAGAAATTTACTGACTTTGGGGTCAAATAAATCTGGTGGGCAAGGGTTAATATTGTGACCATATATTGTACATGGTCGTTATATCGATTTTTTCAAATTTCAATTATGGATGGTTAATGTTTGGCTCCAAATGTCAAAAACAAATACTCTGTATTTTTTCAAATTTTTACATTGAGCCCTAAATCCGCCTATTTGCCCATTTATCCGCCCCATTCAAAATATGTCATTAAATAATAGAAATAAAAGTCGAGCAGGAATAAAAAGTGGCGGCCGTGGCGTAGTGGTTAGAGTGTGTGGCCTATACGCCAGAGAACCCTGGTTCAATTCCCACCTGACATAGAAAGTTTTTTCAATTGAATTAATTCGGCCGTCACCTCTCTGCAGCCAATGGCAAACCTCAGAGAGTAACTGCCATAAAAAGCTTCTTGAGAACATAAGCGTCTCGATCATTTGTGTTCAAACATTTCACAACACACACAACACAATTTGATAATAAGAAGCTCGGTGAAAGGCCTTTCAAGGGCTGAGATGGCCATTTAGTTTTTTTTAGAGATACAATTTTGCATGTGAGTTGTAATTAAGAATATAAACACATAGAAAAAAAATTTTAAATTCGCCCACAACCAAGCATACCTTCCATACATCAATAAAGTTTCAAACGCCATATTTTCCTTCATATTGGGCCGATTCCAAAATAACTCGGTGCGGAGATATATATTTATGTGCAAAATTGAAAAAATTTCAGTCACGCCCAGTAACCACATACTTTTTTGAATTTTTTTTATTTTTTTTTTATTTTTGGGCAATAGGGAGACTTAGGGTTCAATTCAAAAATCTGAAAAAATACAGAGAAGAACTCAAAAACAGAAGAGGGCAATGAAAAGGCAACATTTTCGTGTAGAAACGAAAACACCATAAGTCTTGAAAAAATCAGTCATAAACACTGAGCATTTTTCCGTTGTTTTTTTAATTCATGGCGAAGTACGGTGAAGTGTTCAAAATTGCAGTCTATATCTATGAAATAATCTTCAAGATTCTTTGCTTTTTGTAAGCTTTGTTTAATCATACTTGCTAAGATTTTTATAAAATAAATTGAAAAATTAAAATCCTTATATGTTTCAGGAGTGAATAAAATAACCTGAGCTTAATTCATCGCCAGTTCTTCCCAAGATAGACTTGCAGATATTCTTTTACCGCTTTTCTTAGTTTTTCTTTTGTTTCACTGTTTCGTTGTCCATTGCGTGTAGACACGACGATTTTGCCCAACGATGTTTGCTTGCTGTTTCACTCTTTGTTCATATGAGGGAAAGAGAAAGAACGATAAGTCATCACAAAATCTCTGGTACGGCCGATTTTTTCATTTCCGCTTTCGTTTCCCCTCTCGCTTCACCGAACAAGAAATCGTTGACAGAAATCGGCACAATATCGGCATGTCTAATATGGGACTAACATATTGATTTTTTCCTTTAAAGCTTTCAAAATAACAGTTATTTTCGGTCCCAGGAATTTTATTCTGCTTCAAGAATAAAAATTCTAGCAGGCAATTTTACATGAAAGTAATGGCAAAACATGATTTGATTAATTTTAATCGAATAATTGAAGAACTTTAACGAATTTGTTGCTTTCACAAAGCCATCGGTCAAAAAATACTTCATGTTTGATAATAAAAATGTTTTATAATAAAGGAGGAAAAAAAGGAATTTTATTCACACAAACTTTCTTTAATTGTTTGCCTAAATAAACAAATTTTAATTGAGAATCATTCCCGTATCTCTTTTTTTTTTCTAACTGCTTCAGAAAAAGAAAATAATTTTTTGTAAGAAAGTGTTTATTTGTTGCTTCAAATATTTATAATGTGTATGAACGTTTTTATTCGTTTCGTAATGTAGCTGTTGCTGCTTTTGTTTTAGCTGCTGACTCACTTAGAAACAATTCACGGAATTCAGTTAAATGCATTATTTCTTAATAAATAACAAATGCGTTGAGGTCACAGACTGAATGGTATTTGTCTGCCTGATTGCCATTGAGGCAGCTATCCATTCATCACTGGCCATCAGTAGACGAATGAAAGCATTTTTAAGCATGCAGTGTTGCCAACTCAACGTCAAAGTTTAAACTATGGACACATCAAATAATATTTTTATTTATTTTTTTTTTGTATTTTCTCTCAATGAACAGTAACAAATTCAGTCACAAATACAAATAAACACAAGTTCATTAAATGCTTAACTAATTTCTATATACTTTTCTAACTCTTTCTAATTCTCTCTCTCTCTCTCTCTATCTTTCATTTGCTTCGCTCTTATCTTTTAGTTGCTCTAAATAAAAATATTGAAATTTTTGGCAACTGTTCAATTTTCAAAATTTTAAATTTTGGAAAATGTTGCGCGGTTTGTTTGTTTTGTTTACGTTTTGCGAATCTCATAGTTTGGTACATGAACGGTTTTTCCGCTTCTTAATTGCCACTGGCTACGTCAACTAATTGCAAACGCATTGCTTGCATTAATTTTATGTCTAACGTTGATGTGAAATCGATTTTTTAAATTATGGCAAAATAAGTATTTTGGTACATTTTTATTACCTAAGTTCATAAATTATCAAAATGAACTAAATGATTTATTGAGTCTATTCAGCAGTTATCTCTCGAAGAATAAAATTTCTAAAAAATTTGCTGTTTACATCATATTCAAATTTGATATCTCTTGAGATTATTTTAAGGGACTTACGTGGCGAACTTTCAATTTTATTTAAAAAAAAAAAGAAGTAAATTAGACCCAAATAAAAAAAAAAAAAATTTTTGTAATGAAATTTGAGTTACAACAAGTTTAATAAGTTTAAATTTCATTCTTGATTAGAAACTAAAAACCATATTTTTGAAATTTTGTATCTTGTGATGGATTTAACTAGAGTTTCAATAAGCAACCCCAAAAATCTGTGTTCCTATTCCTTATATCTTGTGTCTTTTATAACTCCAATAATTTTTCAATTTTTATGATTTATATTTTTCGAGCTCCAACAACAACAACAACAACAACAACAACAACAACAACAACAGCCGGTATAGAGTAGTAATCACACAGCAGACTAGACAGCTGTTTCGTTGGCTGCTACACCAATTCATCACTAGCCTTGTGTGATTATCGCTGTGATCCACTAAGCGGTTTATGTTTGTCATTGTTTCGTCAATGTTTCGAGAAAATTACTTCGAAATACATGTGTACAAATGATAATAAAGCAGAAAGAGTACTTCCAATTTTTGTTGCATACTTTTGATGAAAAGTAAGCTTTTTCGAAGATATATCAAAGCTTTTTTACTACTGCAAGGGCTTATGTTGTGCTAGTTGTTGGTCTTCTATACTCACAGTACGTCTTAGCTTCATCCAAGGTTAATTAATAAGGTTGTCGCAAGGGAGAGAGCGAGTACCCATAATTGTCAAATCGAAGTGAACAGCTCATAAAAAATCTGCAAGTGCTCTCTATTATCATCCGTTTTTCTTTCGTAGTCATCCGCAAAAGTGGCTGGTTTTGACAATTATGAGTACTGAGAAGAGAGTGCGATCAGCCCTGCGGTAACCTTATCAATCAACCTTGGCTTTAGCTGTTTGCTGATATTGAACTATGACGTCATGAAGATTTGTTTTTTGTTTGTAAATTAAGATTTTAATTATTGTGTGTGGATATACTACACTGAAAAAAAAACATGCTGTGATATCAAGCAATTGTTGGTTTGAAACAACAGATATCACTGTTCGAACCCATCCAACAGACGAAACTGTCAAAATAACAGTTGATCAACAGTTTTTACAGTTAATATTTGAACAGAATTAACTGTTTCATTACCAGTGATTTTCGTTAGTATAACTCCAAATTAACTGTTAAATTAACAGATAAACTGTTACTTGAACATTGTTTTTTCTTATCTGTAATCTGTTATATAAACAAATTGATCTGTTGACGCCCCAGCTCTTCACAGTTGGTTTAGGAATTTTTATTTGTTAATTTTTTGAAGTGAAACTTTTATAGCCGCGTATACATTATACGTTTTGGTCAAAATATATTATCGTTTTTAGTTTTCGTATTCAGCCATACTTTTAATAAACAATTTATTAAAAACTCTCGGACGCACGAAGATTTTACTAGAAATTAATGCAAATTATGTTAGCAAAAAACAATGCACACTTTTGTCGAAATGAACAACGTGAATATCTCACGAACAACGTGAATATATTACTAGTTGTGTTCGAAACGAATACAAATACGACAAGGTTGAAATCATGATACAATAATTAGAGGTAATATAAATGAAACGAACATATTTTAGACTTTTTATAAAAATTTAATAAAATGGAAAATGCGACAATTCGTTATGTTAAACAGAATTTATTTTAGCTTTTTTATATGTACGATGTGGGATTAAAAAAAGAAAAAGGAAAATTGACAATACAGATTTTAAAATAGAAAAATAAATTTTTACATGTAAAGAGTTTAAAAAAGAAAAATACATTTTTTAAAATGAAAAAATGTGGGGATTTTTACATGAATTTTTATGAAATTTTAATAATATGAAAAATGCGACCATTCGTAATGTTAAACACAATTGAATTAAGCTTTCTTATATGTACAATGTGGGATTAAAAATAGAAAATAAATTTTGACAAAGAGTTTAAAAAAGAAAAAAAAAATGTGACAAATAAACAGTTTAAAAAGAAAATAAATTTTGACAAATAAAAATGAAAATATGACAATTAAGGATTATAATGAAGAAGATACAGGTTTTTTTTTTCGCTTTCTTTTCTGTTTGACATTACAAATTGTCACATTTTTCATTTTATTAAAATTTCGTAAAAATTTATCAACATTTTTTTTATGTGGTAAAATTTATTAAATCATTAAATTTTAAATTTAAACTCTTTGTTGTCATATTTCCCTCTTAATTTGTCAAATTGGTTTTTCCTTTTCAAACTCTTTATGTATCCAAATTTTTTTTTTCATTTTCAAACTCTTTATTTGCCAAATATATTTTTTCTTTTTCAAACGCTTTGTTTGTCAAAATGAATTTTTTTTCTTTTTTAAACTATTTTTTAAAATTTATTTTTGTTTTACTCCCACTTCATACATATACGATGTGATGTACATATAAAAAAACCACATCGTACATATAAGAACTAGTGAGGATGGAGCTTCGGCAGGGTACCGAAGCTAAAATACCCCCCCGCGGCCATATTGGAGTATATTCGAAGTCTTTAGCCACGACACACACGATGACATTCAGTTTTATATATTAACGAAAGTTTTCCTATTTTGATGACGTCATTTTGCATCGGAGGTAGGCGTGGTTTTGATCCAATTTTGCCAAATGTCATACAGATGGTTCATATTATTTATCAAAACTAATGTGCAAAATTTCAAGACATTTCCTTAATTTTTGTGGATTTTTAAGAGATTTTACGTTAAAAAAAAAGAGATTTACGTTTAATTATAAAAAAAATTAATATATGGTTGATGGTTGATATTAAATATCAAAGCTTATGTGAAAAATTTTAAAACATTTCTTTAATTTTTGCAGATTTTTAAGAGATTTTTCGTTTAAAATAAAGCCACTTTGTATGGGAGGTCACTTTCTATGGGAGGTAGGCGTGGTTTCCAATCGATTTGGCCCATTTTTGAACTTGATCTTCCTTTTTTAAAAATAAACGTATATTTTGAATTTTATTGCGATAGCTTTAAAATTGCGGCTGTAATCGTGTCGACATACGGACAAACGGACATACAGACGGACACACGGAGAATCGACTCATTAGGTAATGCTGATCAAAAATATATATATTTTTCTATACCTACCACGCTTCCTTCTTGGCGTTACAAACGGAATGCCAAAGTTAATATACCCCTTACGCAGTACCCGTGGGGGTATAAAAAGCACAATCAATCAATATATCGTCGTTGGGTACCTCGTATCCGGCACTTGCACATTTACACACACGGTGATAATACCCAGTGAACCAAAACTACCGTTTTTGAATTCATTTATGAACCTTTTCGGGTAGAAACGTTCATTTTCGGCCCTCATAAATGAACCCTTTTTATATCATTCGTCGGACTAAAATTCCTCTCAAAAACGGACCTTATTTTGTTCACAAATGAGTTAAAAAAAGAACCATAAATTATCCTCTTTTTTGTTTGAAAATGAGTTAAAAAAAGAACCATAAAAGTTCTTTTTCGGCACTCGGAAATTAACCCTTTTTGAATCAATCGCCGGACGAAAATGTCTCTCAAAAACAAACTGTTTTTTCTTCGGAAATGAGTTCAAAAATTAACCATACAAAAGTTCTTTTGTAAAAAACCGAAACGAAATTGAACCCTTTTTGTATCAATCTTTGGACTGAATTGCCTCTCAAAAACAAGCCTTTTTTTATTCAATAATGAGTTAAAAAAATAACCTTTTTGAATTATAAATTTTATTATTGCATAATACTATTTATAATTACATATCGATATTTTGTTAAAGAAGAAATGATTATTACTAAAATTAGAGATCATATTAATCATTGGGTTAATAGGATTAATATACTTGGGCTAGAATTCACGCATTGTGTTGTTCATGATATTGATGTTTCAAAGGGGAAAAGGCGTGATTGTTTTCCAATTTGACAAACTTCCAAATTATATATGAAATATCAAAATAGTTAAGTTATTAATTGGGGAATTTATTTGATTACATTTTTGCATGGAATGTTATCGTGGTTTTCATTCTATTTGGGCTTGATTTTAATTTTTGATAGATATGTTGAAATGTTGAAAATTAATTAAATGTGAAAATGGATACGTGTAGCAGTACATCTATCTCGCACTGGTAAAAAAGTTCATATGACGTTTGTACGAAGGTTAACATTTTCATTATAAGTTCCTTTATTTACCTGATTTTAGAATATAAAAAGTAACATTTATGATTCATTTGTGCACTCATTTATGAACAAAAAATGGTTCGTTTATGAGAAATTGTTTCCTACTGATATGATAAAAAAAATTATTCTTTTCTGAACTCATTTTAGAATGCAAAAAAGAAACATAAATGATTCATTTCCAAGCTCATTTATGAACAAGAAATGGTTCATTTACAAGGAAGTCTTACCTACTGAAATGATACAAAAATGATTCATTTTCTACTCAAAATAAGTTTTTAATGAATTTCGCAAAATATGCACAATTTTTCTTTATGGGAAAAGCTTTCACGAACTTAATATTTTATAACAAGCACTTTTAAGCGACAAAATAAAAAAGAAAAAAATTAAAAAAAAAAAAATTCTAACCAAAAACGTTCGCAAAACTCTCACCTTACTCAAAACCTTCGCTTATGGTTCAGTGGGTAATATTCTACAGGAGTGCAGAAGAACTGCTTTTTTTTAAACTATTGAATGGATTCTCAACTAAACTAAAAACATTTATTGAAATTAGATACAATGGAAATCAGCGTGCAATGGAAAATACGCCCTTTATTAGTTAAATCAAATTGAATAGAAGTCCAAATTTAAATTTTGGTATTTTTGCCATATACGAGGCATTGCAAGTTGCTGATGTGCGGTATTGCACGCTCAACGACGATATACTTATTTTTTGTTTTTCTGTCTTTTATTTTTATAAATTATAATTTTAATAATAATCGTATAATTAATAATCGTATAATAAATAATTTATAATTTAATAATATAATTTAATAATAATTTTAATCGAGTCGCCACCCATTTTTAATCCTTTCGTTACAACCTTCCGACCGACTGGTTGGGAACCGTTGTCTTGACTTTACTCAGATATACCTATTTCTACGAAAAAAAACTGTGCAAGACGACACATTAGGATATCCATAAAACATATCTTGTTCAATAAAATCATATGAAAGGGTTAATATATATCCTCATCTCGTATTTTCTCTTTAAAACAATGCGAACCTTAACAAAAAAGCTGAATTTTTAAATTGTGTCACTTTATAAGATTAGTTTGCTGCCCCTCCTAAGAAAAATCCCTTTTTATGTTAAGAAAAGCAACACCGTTATTTGTCATTACCTTCCATTTGTCTTTTTGGCAATATATGCCCACTTTTGACAACTATGTCAGTTCCATTTATATTACCTGTAATTATTGTATCCTGGTTGAAACGAATCAAACATTTTTCAGCAAATAACGCAAAGCATGTTCTTCGGTAATGAAAAAGGGAGACAAAATGTTTTACGACTGTGTTGCCAAAAAGCTTTTGCTTTTCTACTTATTTAAATGCAAAGCAAAACAATTGAAAAGAACAGCGCTAACGGAATATTTAAAGGAATAAAGAAGAACCGTCACTCGTCAAACTAAAAATATATCAACAGATAAATTCGACAATGGAAATTTCCTTAAAATCGTTTATTAAACGAAGAAAAATGTTAACTTAAACGGAAAATTTCTCATATATATACAGTATTTGAAAATAACAGCGACCGACTGTTAATATCACAGTTAATATTTTTCTGAGTGTAGAGTTCGAAAAATATAAGTCATAAAAAGTTTAAAAAATATCTTAAATAAAATTTAACTCAAATTAATTTGAATATTTTTTATGAAGATTTATAAAAATTGAAATTTCATTTGACCTTGGTATGAATTAGAAAATTGTGGAAAAAAATTAATTTTAATAAGGTTCTTTATGGCTGCTCCGACAGATTGTTGTCTAAAGCATCTGGTAATAAAACCGAAAATGCGAAAATAATACAGGCTTATTTTGCATGCTTATTGCTTTTATTTCTATTCAAATAAAAGTGAGTAAAATATAATCTATCGCAATAATACCACGCTTCACTCAATATCCAGGAATAATTCAGCAATAATGGCTGCAAGCAAAAAATATACGCTTAAACTTGAATCAAAATCTAATACAATACAGTTCATCAGCTTTAATAAAGTAGATATTGGTTGAGCTCTCATTTAGACATACAGATAAGCCAGTGGATATAAATGCAAAGGGACAGATAATGATAAAAAAACATGAAAAAAAAAACAAATACAAATACAAAAACGACTGAGTAAAGCAACACCCAAACTAAATGTTGACTTCAATAAATAACTCGGCTTTCAACACGCAGCTATTAACAGTGAATTTGAGCCAAAGTAATATATGTAAATGACAAAAAGATCAGGCAACAAATCCGTTACCAAAAAGAAAAAAAAAAACAAATTTGTAATATAAACGTTGAATTGAGGAAAAAACCTTACTGAGGGATAGAATGAAAATAAGGCAATACAAATTTAAATCTTTTTAAATTTAAATACGAGGTAGAAAGACGAGAAAAGACGGCGAAGAAAAGCTGAAGAACTAACTGTTAACAATCAAATTTGAAGTAAATGGTTTTGAGTTTCCTTACAGACAAAACAAAAACCGGAAAAGTAAAAAAAAAAAATTGAATTTATTGCAAATGCTGTGAAATACAATAAAAAGCAGCAGCAACAACTACAACTACAACAACAATGACAACAATACTTCCAACAAAAGGGTTTCACGTGCGCTGTGTGAAAAACGACACCAAACCGCATCGACCGGAAAACCGGAGAAGCGGATAAAAATCAAGAAGTGAACAGCAAGCAGTGAGCACTGAGCGTAAAAACCGGAATCACGCTGTTCACGTCAACCGGAAACGAAAAACCCCCTGCACTTTGTTAGGTTGTAATTTTAAAGCACTGTATGTATGTGTGTCTGTGTGTATTGGTGGCATTTTCCAAATTAGATCCCTTTTTTGTCACACTAAACTTAATGCAAACTTTTGAGCTCAACATTTTAAGAATCAAAAGTTAAACAAATTTTGACGTAGTTAAAAAGGTGCGGTAAGAATGGGTATTGGTGTTGTGGGGGGTGGTAAGGGTTAAGGTTGCTTGACGCTTGCTTGTCGTTTGCTCAGTTGGAAAATCATTCTGGCTCATGGTAATGAAGTTGATTATATTGTTTACTAGCTCAATTGCTTTATTATTCTTTTGCAGAAGAAGAAGAAAACGGTTTTTGGAATGGGAAATGCTTTTTATTTTATGGTTTTTTGGCACTTCATTTCTTTGAGCTAAATGGACCATGTATTGTGTAAATGTGACCCAAAAACTTTAATACAAGTTGATGTGAAAACAAAAATCATTGTTTGTGTTTCATTTTATAAAATCAAATTATTTATGTGCTTAAAATGAGCTATTGAGTTTTTGTTATATTATTAAAAAAAAAAAAAACAGAATATTTGTGCTGCAATGTGCCCGATGTGTGCTATCGTGTGCCACAATTGTAAAAAGGATTCATTCTTGCTTAAGCTAGTTCGGTAATTTTTTAATTTAGTACTAAAAAAAAAAATGTGCTGCGATGTGTGCTATAATGTATCACATTGAAATAGATAACATTTTATGAGTTAGTATTTTTGTTTTATTAAGTTAGCTCAAAAATTAGTTTAATCAGAAATTTTTAAAGCTTTTGGAGCTGAAAATAAGCATAACTGATATTATGAAAACTTATTTAAACTCTTGAAAGTCGCAAATATTTGATTATTTTAAGTCTCTTCATGGCACATTGCAGCGCAATGCGAGCACATTATAGCACAATTTCATAATTTGTAAAAAATTTAATGGCAAACCATTAATTCATAATAATCTACTGTAATCTATAATAGCTAAGCTCTTATGTAATCTATCATAGCTCAGCACACATTGGACACATTACAGCACAATATTCAGATTTCTGAAAAAGGTTAATGGCAAGGCATCACAGCATAAAGTTCATACCATAGAAGTTCATATTTTTCTAATGCAGCACATGATAGCACAAATCTAGCACATTGCAGCACAATTTCCTGTTACCTGAAAAATGTTACTGGCAAATCAGCATCTCATAATACCAATAGATACATTTTTTTTTTAAAATGAGTTTTTTTATGCAATATTCAAAACGGCTCAAGTAATATGTGTGCACGCATTTTTTCTTAAACTTTAAAAGCTTGATTTAAATCGTAAATGAAACATTTTAAAAATCCTGTTTTTCCAACATATTAAAAGTAAGTCGTACACCAAAAAAAAAAAAAACTTAAGACAAATTAACAAAATACTTATGTTAACCTATTAACATAACGGCTCTTAAGCCCGTGGGCGCAGGAGGTTAAAACTTTTTGTGTGTATTACTTGAGTCAATCATTGTGCGGTCACTGACTGCCATGCCCACAACACCCTTTTTTATTAGACAAGCGAAGGTGGCTTTTTGGACTCTTAGGCCGTAATGTGTTATAAATTACTACTGGAATAGTTGTATTGGATACAATAAAACATACTGCGAATAAATTCGAAATTAATGTTACAAACAATACTAATTGGGAACTCACTTAGGCCTAAAAGTGCGAAATACACCGCGGTGTCCGGTGGCCTGGTAAGCTATGGTATCGTAAGAAAATTCTTATAGAATAAAGAAGACTACTATTATGGCGTCATAAGGAAGAGTGCGGCATCTACAATTTTGAAAAATTTAAGCAAATCGCCTCACAATAAAAAGGCAATATGTTATGAAAAAGGAATGAAATAATTATAAAAATTTTATTCTTCAGAAAAGAGAAGCCCAAGACAATATCAATTATAAGGTTATTTAAAAGAATTAACCAATAATTCAAAAACTGTGGCATAAAACACTGTACTTGCCGCTGTTTTTCTTGTTTGTTCCCCGATTTTATTCAATTAAAAACATGGAGATAAGCCGTATCTGCATCATTTTTCGCATCTATGAAGAAAATAATTTGCTTATTTTAATTTTAAATATCAAAACCATCTTACCGATATACATGGTGTCCCGCAATTGAGTGCAACTATTAACGGAGGTGAAATGTTATGTCGAACTGAGCAAAAAATCGTGGGGGGGGGCGGTTTTTTTTCACATTCTTAAGAGCTACAGGGTTAATTAATATTTCCCGACTTTGGTTTACGTTATTATTTCTAGTAGGAAAACTAACTTACACAAAACTTATTTTGGTAGCTCATTGTAAAGGCAATAGAATCTCCTTTCTAACGGTGTACCAACAAATCCCACCGACTTAACCGTTATCGAGCTGTGCTTGTGTAAAGATGAAATCAATCGGTTGAAACTACCCAAATTCAACTTTCAGTGTAAATTTCTCAGAATTTTGCGAAATAAATGAAATTTTTTTTCTAGATCAATTTTGTAATTTATTCAATTTGCTTTTCAATGACGTCAAAAACATAAACATAGCTTTAAAAATAAAAAAGTTGGTTTTACCAAAAAAATTATACTTATTAGAAATAGAAAAAGAAGTACTTATTAACCCTGTAGCTCCTAAGAATGTGAAAAGAGACCCCCCCATACAATTTTTTGCTCAGTTTGACATAACCTTTCACCTCCGTTAATAGTTGCATTCAATTGCGGGACAGCCTGGATCCTTATTATTGGGGTTAAAGCGAAGATAGATTAAATATGTGCAACACGTAATGAAAAAAAATTCATATGACTCAAATTCAATTTCTTATGACTGAAAAAAAATAATATTTAAAAATAATATTTAAAATATTAAATATAATAAAATAATATTTAATATTTTAATGAAATAAAAAAAAAACAAACAAAAAGTGCGGCATCTACATGTAGATACGGCATTTTTTACTCTGTTTATGCAGATATTGCGTTTTATCCTGGAATGATACCTCAATTTTGTGTAGATGCGGCAATTTAGTTTAAAAGATTTAAGTTTGTGGCCAAAAATTCGGGATTTTTATTTTACAATCTTAAAGAGGATGTATGAATAATAAGGAAAATACAATAAAATTAATTTTGATTTTCATGCTAGATGCCGCACTCTTCCTTATGACGGCATCATTAGTATCGATCACTTTTTTTTTTTGTTTTGTATATAACAAATATTTTGAAATATATAAAATTTTGTTTTTTTTTTGTAAATTGGAAATTCACTATTTTTGACTTAGAGAAATTATAGGTAGGATAGAGAAAGGATCTTATGATAAAACATGTCAAGAGTCTAAAAAAGTTTCATCCCTCTGCTCCTCAATGCAAAAATAAGATGGACGATAACTTTTTACAGAATCTAAGCTATGACTTTTTAAAAATACTAGTAATCCCGTGTTGCGTTAAAACGCCAAAATATAAAATATCTAGTTAAATGTAATTTAGTTTTTATATTATGGAATATTTTTATCTTTGAAGCCCAGTTATTACTTATCATAGCATTATAATAAAAATCTATCACATACTTTTAGGCATTACAAACAATTTAGCTGTTTTTCGTAGAAAATTGTTTCAGCTTTTTTTAAAAAATACACAATATTTAAGAAAAACTAAGACCTTATTGCACATCTACAGATCAAGACCTTTCAATTGCTGCCCTATTTATGAAAATCGCACCTATGGTATAGGTTTGGTAGTCATCACATAAAATGCACTTGCGTAATGATAATATAGATATCTTTTCGTGGTGAGTTTTCGCACCCATAGGGCTTAGTGGCTGCCTTCCAAGTTCTTGAAAAAGACAACCAAGTTTTATTTGTTGTTCTATCGAATTTTATTTAAATGAAAAATTGTCGATATTTTGTACAATTTAACATATATCCGTTCTATCCAAAATATCCAATTCTTTTTATATAATTTTACATAAGTTCAAGTGATGATTAAATCAAATTTTATACATAGCCTTTGTGTACTTTAACAAAAGTTTTCTCAATTTTACAAACTTCAACTTTAACAATTCAAACAATTTATTTTCGTAGAAATTATCAAAGTTTTCATTTTTAAACCATGTTTAGCTTGCACAAATACTTTTGTGATTACACATTAGTCTTGCCACTCAGTACATTTTTCTTTCACAATAGCCAACTTGTGTGTTCTTACAATGGTTTTTTTCTATCGTTGTATTAAGGCGGTCTTCTCATTCAAAACCCGTTTTTTGGACACTTTTTAAAAAAATTCTTATTTGAAAACGCAAAGAATAATTGAAAACTTTTTTTATTTATTGTATTACAAAAGGTTCAAAGTAAATAAAAAATTTTTTTTGCTTCGATACGTGGGCTGTTCAAAAAGTAATGAGACTTCAAAGTTGGTGGTGAAAAAAAAGGTGTCGTCACGGCGGCCACGATTCCGGGTCTCCGGAGCGTCTGAAATGAAAAAAAAACGGCGTTATAATCAGTATAGATGTAATTCTCGGGTGAACCTCAAGCTTAATTTTGTGATTTTTTTTGACAAAATGGCGGCCATTCAAAAAAAAAATTTCAATTTCGGGTTTTTTTTTTGTAGTTTAGTGTAAAAAAAAAATAGTAAAAAATTTTTTAAAATTATGGTCGAGGTTCACCCGAGAATGGTGACAATTCTGCGTCGATTCCACTTTGTTTCATGAAAATCGGTTCAGTTGAACTGGAGATATCATGGCCGCCAGTTCGAAAAACGTGGGTTCGAGATAAACGCGTTTAAAGTTTGAAGTAATTTTTTTATAGCTCATTTTGACGAAGACCTTGCTTCACAAAAAAGGCTGTATCTTCTAAAGTATTTCGAATTTCTAAAAATCCTTTTAGGGGCATATTCACAACTACCCAAGCTATAAATAAATGCTTGTATAATAAGCTATAAATAAAAAAAAAAGTCAAAAAAAAAAAGTTGCTCAATGAGAAGACCGCCTTAAGCTAAAAAATGCAAAAATTCTTTTATAAATCATGTTAGCATATTATCACTGAAGGTCATTTATAAAATATATAAAAATTTCCCCCAAAATCGAGCCACGGCACCGCTCTCAACTTTTCAATGTCTCTCCATGAGCTAGTTTTTGTATTTGTTTTTTTTTTTCGAAATATTTTTAAGACGCAATGATTTAGCAGATCATAAAGTGTAACAATCTCCCTAACCAGCTCTTCCTACGCTTATCCAGTTGAAGGCGTCATTCTCGTGTAAGTGCGCCATAAATGTAAACCATACGAATGCGACACATCCGTTACGTCCACTCATCTGCGTCTCATCTGATGGACGGACTAATGGATGAATGTTCTGCGTTCTAGCAGACCGCCTTCACGGAGTTCAGCCGCTGACGGCAATGATTTTATTGTGGACAGATTGTATTTATTTTTTTGTATTTGTATTTTTTTTTTTTGGCTTAAATCAAGGTAAAGAAATTAATAAAAATAAAAATGTTCACAATTTTCGGCGCCAGAAGCGTAGCCCTCTCTCTCTTTTTTCGCCCCACTCTTTTTGTGTCATGCTATATACTCTAGCTATCTAGCATTCGTCAGTCAGTGTAACGTCAGAATTCTTTTATATGTGCAGGAATGTGAAGGCTGGATCTCGCGTTTGTTTGCGCGTGGCTTTTTAATGTTTTTTGTATATATACAGTAAAAAAAAACTATTTTGATCTCTTCTTGAGTTAACACCTCTTATTTAATAATCTGCATTTTTATTTTACTTACAAAAGCACACATTTTCTTAGGCACAATTTAGAGATTTTATTAATTATTTTTTTTTATTATCTAAGCGTTTTAGTAATTAGTTAAAAAATAAAACAAAAGATATTCACTTATGATAATAGTAATATTAATCTTTTACTGTTTATATCACGTGTTTTGGGAATAGTAAGTATTTTTAATTATTTAATTTTTTTATCTCTTTCCCGCGGTATCTTTTTTTAGCCTCTATAGTTCTTTGAATAATTTCTTTACGTTTTCAACCCGTATTTGCGTAAAAGTGGCCAAATATTTGAATAAATTTTCTCCTTGTACTTTAACACTTGAAAGTGGTTTTCTCCACATGTTTCTTTCCTGCTGTTAAGAAACATTTTAAATCTTTTTCTAATAGCTTCATTTAAGGCAATAGAGATTTTGAATACCCACTATTAGCCAAAGATATTATCAAGTATTGTTTATGTTGCTAAGCGAAAATTGTTTTTTGTGATAAATATATTTTTAATTTTTGTTTTAATATTATAAAAAATTTCAATGTGTATGAATAATCGCATAGTTACTATAGCTGCTTGGCCCAGAAATTTGTGTGCTTACAGCAAATATTGCCCCCTAACGTGTGGGCTTAAGTTCATGGTATGAAACGTTCGACACGTTTCTGGTAAATAAATATTTTAGTTTAGTCCTCTTTGAAATTATTTCATCAATTGCATTGTTGTTATTTATTGGCAGATGTTCTTAACATAATACTAAGACCAGCGTTTTAAGAGTTTAATTTTCTGCAATATTTAATACGAGCAGGCGCAGATCCAGAAATGTTATGGAGGCTTAAGTCCGACCCAGACGTTTAAAGTTAGCGTGCAACAAAAACGTTTGGGAACGATTTTTTTACATAAAATTGCAAAAAAGTTGCTCTTGCAAATTATTCGGGCTAAGAGATTTAATTAATATAAGTAAAATTGCTGAAAATTTGTAAAATATTTTATCACATTAAAGTTGAAGATAAAGGAATAAGAAACGAATCAATCTTAACTTTGATAAAAATCCAAAAAAAACCTATGCATTAGTTTTAATATTTGTTTTAAATTTAGTATTAAATTTTTTTACAAGAAATTGTCTGAAATATCAAAACTCCGCCTTATAATACCTGCATTTAAGAAAAAATAATTTTTGATTCGTTAAGAAAAACTTTTTGTAAAACTTGTTGCAAAGATTTTTGAATTTTATAATCATTGCGTGTACCAAGAAACTTTACTAACATGTTCCTTTATTTTTTTTTTTTATAAGAATTTGTCTTAAATATCAAAACTTCCTCATATAATACCTGCATTTAAATAAAAATTATTTTTGACTTGTTAATACAAACTTTTTATAAAACTTGTTGCGAAGATTTTTGAATTTTTTGAATCATTGCGTGTTCGTAGGAACTTTACTAACACGGTTCTTTATTTTAGGAAAATGTTGCAAGTTCACTGAGTTAACAGTATTCAAATACAAATAATTAGTGGTGGACTGGCCATACTGAAGGTTCTGGAGGATTTCAGATGGGTCGGTCCAATTTGGGCTGCTAACTGCAAAACTCGTAAGGAAATTTTCAATTTACGTATTTATAAGATCTCTTATAAGATTATTCTTTTTCCACAAAGCACGAGTAAATTCTTTATAGTATGACCCATTCTGATTTATATTCAAGCTTATTGGTAACTAAGGTCACAATAGTATTCCATCAAACGCTTATATATAGGATATTTCAAGTATATTTATGGTGGCTTGGGCCAATTTTAGTCTATAAATGAGTTCATGAGTTCATGAGTTCTGCGTTCATGAGTTCATTAACTGTCATTAGTAAACCAATTGGTGATCAAAATAACATCATCTATAAATCTGTGAGTAGAATAGTCGGAGATAGTTTTTGGTAATCTTTATCTCGCCTTGCATAAGTCCGATCGAGTTACACTAGATGGCGTAAGAAAGATAAAATCTCGCAATAACAAAAACTTCTCAGACAGACTTGTGATTGCTTTACTCAGATTTTTTTTAACGTGTGTCCAAGATGATTACAATGTGAATGTGATTATAAATGTGAAAACGTAAGCCAGGCAGCTGAAAATGTGAATAATGTTTATTGACCTAATAATGTAACAGCCAATCGTGATCTGATCATTTTGATATCAAAAAAGCACCACGCTGTGGAAGGACAATTGCCGAAAATTTCCATAAAATCATGGAAATCGTCGAGTTCGACCGTCATGTAAGCACTTTTTCGATTGCCCAGGAGTTAAATATTCCACAAAAAATCGTTTTGTATCACTTGAATAAGGCTGGATAGAAAAAGATGCTCGAGGTATGGGAGCCACGTGAGTAAACGCTAAAAACCTCATGAACTGAATTTCCATTTGCGAAACGCGAGACATTTCTGAAGCGAATTGTGACCACTGATGACTTACTTCAATGTCAAGTGAAAACGGTCGTGGTTGAATCGCGCTGAGCCGGTGCAAACATTGGTTAAGCCAGGACGGACGGTCAGGAAGGTTCAGAAAAACAAAATCTGGTTAATTTAACCAAATTTTAACTAAATTTCAGGTTAAAATTTGCCAAGATGAATCGTCAGTTTAAGATTACCACATGCCATTCAGCTCAAAATGAAATTTTTTCAAAAAAAATTTTGGGTCTTCTTTCATTTCAGTTTGGGGCCAAATTTCATTTTATGTGGTGGGGCAATATATCATATTGAAAAAAGACCCCAAATTTGAGGCCTTTTTCCATTTTTTATTTTGGGGCCATTTTTTCTGGGGCCATTTTGCGCAGAGCCGTCGTAACGATTTCGTAACGAGTCTTAACGATGTTATGAAAAAGTTACGATTTCATTCAGACAGTTCGAAAGAAAGGAAATTTCACTCTGTTCGCATTTCAATATGTCGTAAAAACAGTCGCATAACGAAATTCTTTATTAATTTGTATAAAAAGTGAAACTGTTCCGATATTTGCTTAACGAAATTGTAACGATTTCTTTAAGACAGCTCAAAATACTTACGAATTAGTCGGAATTTCGGCAAAATCGTCAACTATGGTTTGCTGGGTAGATATGGCATAAAAAATGTCAAGCTAATTTTCTTCAATTTACAAAATTATTTTCTTTCATATATATATTTTACGGGATAGCAGTGACTTTTTGAGCATTGAAACTGATTTTTAATATACAAGCTCTGTGGAGATGAATTCCAATATAATGATTATGACTCTTATAAGCAAAATTAAACTTTCACGTGGCAAAAAAAATTTTTCAATAATTAAGAGAAGTTTTCAAGAAAATGAACATCATTCACAGTTTATCTAAAAACAAAATCACATTTTGAATTTAATAGTCTCATTTGTGTTATTTCTTTATACTTTCTGAACCCTAAGGGGGGGAGGGGGGCAGGGGGGAGGGGTTGAACACCTAAAACACCCAGCTTGTGCAAACTCTTAATTCAGATCTGTACTTTCAACAATTGGACCATCTGAAGGAAGCAATCATTCATATTCTCTCCGTCACTGCAAATAATCACTGTCTCAGTCAAAACAACCAATAGCATCACTTAAAATCTTAAAATTACACAATTTTTAATTGAAGTAAGTACTAAAAGCATTTGAATAAGCTAAACTAAGGAATTTATAAAAATGTAGATTAAAATTAAAATCAAATATTTAAAAAATTTTGATTGTGTAGGCTATAGTTTCTTAATTGTCGCTAGTATTTTTTTAGAAAGGAGTTCTTCTAAGATAAAACTCATAAAAACCTATCTGAGATTTAAAATTAGAACCTTGCCTTTACGTAAATTTGCCATATTAATTATATAGCAACAATTATGTGATTAAATCGATTTAAACACTGTCACTGCCAATAAAAAAAAAACTATAATAAGAAGAAAAAAATTCATAGAAATGTATAAGGTTAAGATAGTTAGAACAACTAACTGAAGAACAGCTAAGCTGTTATCTGTTAACAGTAAATTATCACTCTCCATTTTACACTTACCGCCTTCCGGTTCTGAGTCATCTATATATATCATATTGTTTTTGACAAGCTTGTGTTCTCTGAGACGCGTACCTATTTTGAAGCTGTTGCTGCTGCGTTTTGCTAACCGAAAAAGACACGTTTAGACAACAATTCGATTGTTGCAGAATTTTTATTGCAGAAAGCTGTTGTATTCGATAACGAAACACTTGTTACAATGTGCGCAAAATTTTTCGTATAATTTGCAGAACACTACAAAATTTTTTATATCTTAAGAATTTTTTTTTTGTGGAATTAGCACAGAACTTTTTTAGGAAAATTTTTTAATTTTATTTTATTTAATTTTATTTTTAATTCAAAAAGAAACAAACACTTCATAGCTTGTGGCTTTTATAGGGCATTATTTTAAATAACATGCGCAAAATAAATTTAGCAAAAATTTAAATTTCATTTCACATTTTCACAACACGAAACACTGTTGCCTTTAAGTATGCATACACTTGAGTTATTTGACAGCTTTAGGCCTTAGAATTTGTTGTTAAAACAAATTAAAACTTTTGTGTTATTTTATTGAAAAGTTTGCAAAAATTATGTAATTATCTAACACTGAATGATGAGCTGACGTTAGCACGTTTCCGCGTGTTTTTGAAAAAGATGTTTATTTTTTTTTAATTTTTAAAAACTTTTTTTTTTTTTGCTGTTTGCTTGTTTGAAAATATTTTTGCGAGGAGCTAAGCGCACGGCTAGTTGTTGGTTACTGTTGATTTTCGTTCAGTTTATTGCTGGCTTCGACGATATTGCTGTTATAAAAGTTGTTGTTCTATCTGTTGTTCTTGTTATTGTGGCTGTGTTGTTGTCGTTATTGTTGTTGTAGCTGTTGTTGGTGGTATTTTTTCTGGCTGATAGCGCGTTGCCGCGGTTCGAGCGCTTCCAATTCAGCAAAAATATCTAAAAATAAACAAAAGATACAAAAACATATGAAACAACAATTAAAACAACAACAATAATCGAGCAACAATAAGAACAACAACAACAAAAAAAAAATTAAAACAACAAAATGAAAATAAGACAAAACGAAAATTTAAAACAACACTTAATAGAAACTAATACACTTTAGCAGCTACTAGATACTATTTTTGTCGGCTATGTGTGTGTGTGTGTGTTCTAAGCTATATAAGTAAATAGCTATATATAAATAAACATACAAATATATAGTCAAGAGCCGATATTTTTCACTACTTGTTACCATTTCTTGCACGTTTTCTTGGCTATACAAAAATCATTCTTTATATTAAAAAAAAAACTCTTAAAATTTCGCAGTTATGTATTAAATGTTTTTCTGACGCTATCCTCTTCACTGCTTTTATATTTTTTTTTTGTTGTTTATTGCTCTTTACCAATTATCATAAAATAGTACTTCTACAATACATATATCTTCAACGACCTTCACACTTGACAGTCTACCATTGCTTGTTGTTTATTTTTACTGTTATTGCAAGTATTTATTGTTGTTTATCTATTTTTTTACACATTTTTCACAAATTGTTTATGTTTTGCGTTTGTTTTTTATGTGTATATTTTTTTTTTACAGCGTTGCATTTCCTCTGTTCTTCTACATTATTACAACATCATTCAAAATTGTGTTTGTGTGTGTCTTGCATATATTTGTATTGTTTTATGTTTGTTTCTGTTCATTTGTAACGAACCCCTGGGTCGTTACAACTTTTTTTTCAGCTGAGGTATCCTCAGCGGCTGTCCAGGGTCCTTACAAGACGATCTATGGGGTTTTGTAGATCGCTTGACCTTGTTGGAAGGTCTTTTGTTCTTCGTAGATTTAACTATGATGCGGTGGATGTCGATGTTGTGGACGTTATGCTTGTCCAGCGGTTCCCTTTTGGGGCTCTTCACGAAAGGTCGCTTTATATGTTTGCCTTCACCGATTGGCTAGTGAAGGTGACCTCTGCGATGGTGAAGGTGCCCTGGGTGATGACTGCTGGTGCTTCTAACTTGACTGTACCTTGCTAAGCGGTACTCTCCGTTATTCGTCGTTTGCTTTATATTGGTTGGTGGCGTGATGCGTAATTATTGCCGTACCTCTTCTTTAGTTGTCGTGTGTGTGTGTCTTTTAATAACGCGTTGACCTTGAATTCCTAGTAGCGCTCCGCTGGCATTGCTTCGTTCGGAGGTGCGTTTCACTCGTTGAGAGCGGAGGTGAGCGGTTCAACTCAAGGTAGGGGAAATACTCTGAAGGTGAGTATCTCGTTGAGAGCGAGAGTGAGAAAGACAACTCAAAGAAAGTGGAAGGTAATGATACTCGTTGAGAGCAGTGGTGAATGTGGCAGCTGAGCGTGACCGATTGGCCTCATGCCTCAGTGACACAGTTCAGAGGAGGGGAAATACTCTGAGGTGAGTATTCTCGTTGAGAGTGTTGATGAGAGTGGCAGTTAAGCGTGACCGATTGGCCTCATGCCTTAATGACACAACTCAAAGGGGGTGGATACGCTGAAAGCGAGTAACTCGTTGAGAGTAGTGGTGAGTGTGGCAACTGAGCGTGACCGATTGGCCTCATGCCTCAGTGACACGACTCGAGCGGAGAGAGGATAGGAACGGGAGCAAGGCACGTCCAGATAGTCTGCGAGTAATAGCCAGACTAAACTCCGAGAGAAAATAAGCTGCTTGGCTACTTCGAAGTAAAAGACGTCTGATCCGTTTGGAAGCTCAAATACAACTCAACTTTATTAATTTCTTCAACTTATGACTAAGTGCTGGCTGCTACCAGTGGTGCACATAAAATACATTTCATGATTGCTTACGTACTATAGTAGTATGTAATAAGTAGTGGGTACTAATAGTGTGAATGTCTTAACGTCACGTCTTGTATGTTTACCGTAACGTGTTGTATGTTTAGATTAATAATATTATATGCATAAATGTAAAATACAATTGTTCAATTCATTATCCTATTAATAAACATAGTAATTCGCATGTTGCTTACTTATCTTAAGTTCCGATGGCGCTATGCTGTATAGCTCGTGGTGTATGTTGCTTGGTTTGTTATGTGTGAGGCCGGTACGCTAGGCTGCGTAGCGTAAATAAATAACAAATAATGTGTGGGCCTATTTGTGTGGGAAATAGGTTCGTCACACCCCCCCTCTACTCCGGGGTGGAAAACGAGATCTTAACGTTCCCGCTGCGCTCTATTTGGACGGCGTAGCATGTATTTTCGAGTACGATCTTGAAGCCAATTCGTTGTCCTGGTCTCCGCCGTGCTTGGGCTCCTGCGATACGTTGCTGTAGTTCCAGTGGGAGAATATCGTCGATATTTATGTTTTCCACTGGGTTGTGCTCGTCTTCTGTTGGCACCTCGATGGTGGGAATGCTTGTTCCGTTCGCCGTATTTGTCGGCATTGAATCTGGGACGTTGGGATCGAAGAGCCAACCAAGGCACTCTTCGAAAGCATCTCCTTCCTCTGGCTGGTCGATTTCCATATGCTTAGCTAATTTTTGTTGCATATTTTCGTCGTTGTCGACTGTATTCTGGTCGCTGCTGTCATCGTCGCAGCTGCTATGGCTTAGGCTGTCGTTGAAGCGGTTTCTCTGGGTGACTGCTGCTTGTTGACGACTGTTAACTGCTTTGCGTGTAGTCATGGACCCCTCGTGGGTCGCCTGCGTGGCGCTGGCGGCGATTGTGGCCGTATGCTGGGTTGCCTGTTGGCAACTGTATGGGCCACTTGTAGCAAAGGTTGGCTGTGGTAGGGCCGTGATGCTCTCTGGTGACGTTGATTTTGTATTGCGTCTCTTGTTGGTGTCATCATCATACACCGGTGGTAGTAGCAAAGGTGGCAGATCTCTTCCGGCTAGTTGCTGTATCAGCTCGCTAATGTGTCTTCTTTTATTTCGTATTGTTTCCTCCGTGAACCATGCGGTACGATTTATGGGCGGCTGAAGGTTGATTATAGGATTGCATACCAAACTCTCGATAAATTGTAGCGTATACAATCCGCAATCAGTGAGGTTATCTTGTTGTTGGACTCTCACTCGGTGACTCGGTAGGTTGTTTTCCGTGAAATTCCTCAGAATGTGTTGGCTTCTAAATTCGTGGCTCAGGTAGCTTCTCAGTGGGCCACACACATGGGATCGGTCGACGCTGGCCAGTGAGTCGAATATTAAAATCATCGACTGTTTGATTGGGTGATCATCGGTTGCGGCGCCTTGCGGTGGGACATCGTAAAATCGAGGTCCATTCAGTGCCGGAAAGCATATGACTGCGAGGAACCAATGCTGCTTCTCATTAATAGGCACTATGATGAACTTCTTGTGCGTGATGTCCTGTTGACGCGTCCATCTTCGTATCCCCTCGTAACGACGTTGGCCAAGGGTTGCTGGCGTGTCGCCGGGTACCGCCTTGGGTTGTATCAATCGCTCATAAAAGAAGGAATTGAAAATATAATAATCGTCAGCGCGATCCTTCGGCATGAGCACACGCTTGATCCAGGTGGCATAGAACTCCATAATCTTGTCATTGAGATAGATTCCAGCGGCGAGGCAGTTGTAATCGTCGATGGTGACGTTGATGCCACCGGGTCCTGGTGGGTAAACGAACAGATTTCGCTCGTTGATGACGTCGTCGTTGTCGCTGTCGCTCGACAAATTTACCTCTGGTATGTGTAGCGTGACTGGTGTCTGAGTGACCGCCTGTCTTGACGGTGATGCGTTGCCGTCGACGTTGCTGCTGACGTCTGCTGGTACTGGTGGCTTTTGTTGCGCAGCGTTGCTGTTGAACGTGGTGTTACTTGCTTTGATAGCGCTGATGGTGGCTACATGTCTAGCTGGCGCGCTCCTTTGCTGAGCGGTATGGCGTACCCTTTTATTCGACGGTGGCGGTGTTGGCGTTTCCGTCAAAAATATTACACGCTTCTGTGCTGCCGTTAGTTGTCGATGGCGCTCCATATATCGCTTCTTTGACTTCTCAAAACTATCCATGATCGGATATATAATGCTCTCGCTGCACTTTTCTGGCGTGTTTTAATAAAAACAGTTGGGCGAGATCACCGTTGAGATACAAATGAAAGTTAGCTGTGGCTGATGAACAATTACGTGCTGCGTAATTATGCACTATGATAATATTTGCATGCGCAGTTGGTTGATAATTCAATTCACTCGCACTTTGTCGCATTAAATTACTTTTAGCACTTTTATTGTTGTTGATGGCGTAGAGATGAAAAATTACGATGTGAGTCACTGACGGTACAAACTGTAATGGCGGTTGCGATTTCAAGTTTGTAATTTGAACATAAATTGTTCTTCTAGTTGAGCGTTGCCATATAATCATTGCCTGGAGGTTGAATACACATGGTGTGTCTGTCGTGCATGTGCCTGTGTGAACCTTTGCTTGCTGTCACTCTGAATGTTCACGGTGTTTCTTCTATCGGTCGGTCTTGTTCTGGAAATATTCCGAGCAAGGATAATAAATGGTGGTTACCTTCAAGTTAGCTAAGAAGTCCACATATCCTGAATGCCGGGGAATATCTTGGAATATCAAACATGTTGTGTGATGCATATTGTCATTTAAGCAGGATTACTTCTGAAGTTGTTTGCTTGGATGGACCTTCTTCTGTAGATCATGACGTTTGTATGACATCCTTCATGTATAAAGTAGGTTATGGTTCTTCAGGTATGGTAAATGTTTGGATCAGGTATTATTGGCGCAAGGGATTATGCGCTGCCCAGCTTGTTATTGCAGTGGGTGCTGCGGTGCCCATCTTGTTGTCGCAGTGGGTGCTGCGGTTCCCTTTTGTTAACGCAGGTGGTGCTGCGGGTCCCCTTTTCTGACGCAGTTGGTGCTGCGGGTCCCAGTTGGTAACGCAGGTGGTGCTGCGGATCCCTTTTGTTGACGCAGTTGGTGCTGCGGATCCCAGTTGGTAACGCGGGTGGTGCCGCGCAGGAAAAATGTTAGCTTGTTAACTTTTGGTGAACGTGGTTCCTTGCACAAATGCTATTTACTCAGAACGCGTTGTCGTTTTGTAAGTTATGGATGTTTGAATCGAATGTCCTGTTGTAGTGTCATTTGTGACGAACCCCTTATGGTCCGATGGTTTGCTGGTTATGGCCGTTTTGTAGTGGCTGGTTGTCTTCTGGCAAATTTGTAGGTTATGGTCATTTTATGATAAATTTTGTATCATCTAGATGTCTCGTTGGTTATGCTTGCTTGTGATGAAAGAGTGCATAACTTAGACGTCGTTTATGACCACGTTGTTTGCTTGCAGTTTATGTTTACAGATGCGGCTGTCAGTGTGCAGGCTCTCAAGTGGATGCAGCTGCTGGCGTGCAGTTTACTATGCAGATGCGGCTGCTAGCGTGCAGTTTATAGTGCAGATGCGGCTGCTAGCGTGCAGTTTATGTTGGCAGATGCGGCTGCTGACGTGCAGTTTATGTTGGCAGATGCGGCTGCTGGTTCCAGTTTGTGACGCGGGTGGTGCCGCGGGTTCCAGTTGTTAACGCGGGTGGTGCCGCGGATTCCAGTTGTTAACGCGGGTGGTGCCGCGCAGGAAAAATGTTAGTTACTTCGGTGTGTTGCCAACTTCTCCAATGCCTGGATCCCACAGGTCGCGTCGTGAATAAATGTCTGCACAAAGTCTTTTCGTGTTGTTAAGACAGTAATGGAGACAATCTGGAAAGTCTTTTGCCAGTAGTACATCTTCGATAGGGTCAGGTGTTTGCCATTTCACGGTATGCATGATTCCAATATTTCCAATATCCGGTCCAGATTCCACAGTTGTTGTCAGTCCATTAGCGGTAACCAGTAGAAAAGCGAAGATCATCGTGAGTAGGATCCTCTTGAAGGATCCATTTCGTAAAATTTTAAACAAAGCCATTTCTTCTACTGCTTTGAATTTTACTTTTCGGCCAAGAAAGTGTCTAGTCTTACCCTTAGTGCATCGGTCCGTATTATTATGAGTGCAGCTGACCTTCTGTTGGGGTAGGACGTTCTCGATGTGTTTTCCTTGGATGTTGGGTGGCTCTGGGGGCCTGTTGTGATGATTTTGTTCATCTAGCTCGCTTTTTATAAATTCGAAGATATCAGGTGGCTCTGCTGGGCTGACATGATGCTCTTGTTGATCCGCTAGTGGATCTGGTGGCCTTGTATGTGGCTGTAGTTGCTGCGTGCATGATGCTAACACGTTTGCTAGTCGTGGTTCTTCGTTCGTGAGTGGCACTAGCGATTCTGTGCCGTGAGTTTGAATACACGCTGTTGGCTCGACATTTAACGTGAGGTCGTCGGAAATCATCTCTGTCGAATTTAGGCACCCCTCTGTGGGTGCCTCTGGTGAACTAACGCTAGTCTGTGAGTCGTCTGGCTCTGACGTTACTAGCTCTTGTTGAGTGTCGCATATGATTGGCTCTGCTGCCTCGATGTTTTGCTCTGACTCGCATGTGACTGGCTGAGGTGCTGCATAGCCTGTGTGTGGCTGTGACTTACTTGGCTCTGGCACCACTGGTTCGATGGCTTGTTCTGCATCGCATGTGGCTGGCTGAGATTCTGCATAGCCTGTGTGTGGCTGTGATTTACTTGGCTCTGGCACCACTGGTTCGATGATTTGCTCTGGATCGCATGTGGCTGGCGCTACTACCTCGGTGTCTTGTTCTCTATCGCAAGTGACTGATGTTTCTGGTTCCACGATTGTCACTGGTGGCAGTACATGTTGCTCTGGTTGCAATGTATGAAACTCTGGTGGCTCTACTTGGCGCTGTTGAACTTCTGGTTGGCCACTTGTTGTTTCATTTCGGCTGTCGCCTTTTGTGGCTTTATCTGCGTTAGTCGGTGTCTCGTGATGAAAGCAAGTGCAGGGTGGAAGCTTTCGTTGCGCATTCGTAGCTGCGAGGTCTGCTAGTCCCGTTGAATAAAGAATGCGGCTGTTCAGTTGCGCTAGTGGCTCTGTAGGCTGCTGTATTGCGTCATTCGTATTGTTGCTGTGTGGGATCGATGGTGACACGGCTCTAGTATGTTTAACTTCTAATTCGAGGAGCCGTTTCACGTCTTCGTCTGCTAGTTTGCCGTCGTTGATGTGCGCTGCGAGCCTCTTTCGCAGTTCTTCGACAGTGCCGACTTCTTCGAGATGGAACTCTCTTATGTACGCAAGGAGCTCTTCTTTGCGTAGGCTATATACCCAGGACGTCTTGAGGGTATTCATTGTGACGTACTGGCGATGACGATTTCCTGGGACTGTCTTGTTGAATTCGATTGGTATGCTTTTTTTTTTTTTTTTTTTTTTTTTTGTTGATGTAGATAGATTTTATTTGTGCTTCAGTTAATGGCTATGAAGCGCTGTCGTTGGCTTGGGCTTTGTCTGTCAAAGCCTGATGATTGTTAGTTTCGTTGTAGATATAATTTTTTCTCGATGATATGTATGCAATGATTGCTTTGTTTGCTGATGATTGGTTTTTTTTTTCTCGTTGCTTTGCTTTGCTGATGATTTGGTTTTTTTTTTTTCTTTGCTTTGCCTTGCTTGTATGATGATTAGATTTTATTTTTTCTCTGCTTTGCTAGGATGGGACACTGCGATGTTGTCCCGCAGGGTCCCTGCTCGGGCGCCACTTGTAACGAACCCCTGGGTCGTTACAACTTTTTTTTCAGCTGAGGTATCCTCAGCGGCTGTCCAGGGTCCTTACAAGACGATCTATGGGGTTTTGTAGATCGCTTGACCTTGTTGGAAGGTCTTTTGTTCTTCGTAGATTTAACTATGATGCGGTGGATGTCGATGTTGTGGACGTTATGCTTGTCCAGCGGTTCCCTTTTGGGGCTCTTCACGAAAGGTCGCTTTATATGTTTGCCTTCACCGATTGGCTAGTGAAGGTGACCTCTGCGATGGTGAAGGTGCCCTGGGTGATGACTGCTGGTGCTTCTAACTTGACTGTACCTTGCTAAGCGGTACTCTCCGTTATTCGTCGTTTGCTTTATATTGGTTGGTGGCGTGATGCGTAATTATTGCCGTACCTCTTCTTTAGTTGTCGTGTGTGTGTGTCTTTTAATAACGCGTTGACCTTGAATTCCTAGTAGCGCTCCGCTGGCATTGCTTCGTTCGGAGGTGCGTTTCACTCGTTGAGAGCGGAGGTGAGCGGTTCAACTCAAGGTAGGGGAAATACTCTGAAGGTGAGTATCTCGTTGAGAGCGAGAGTGAGAAAGACAACTCAAAGAAAGTGGAAGGTAATGATACTCGTTGAGAGCAGTGGTGAATGTGGCAGCTGAGCGTGACCGATTGGCCTCATGCCTCAGTGACACAGTTCAGAGGAGGGGAAATACTCTGAGGTGAGTATTCTCGTTGAGAGTGTTGATGAGAGTGGCAGTTAAGCGTGACCGATTGGCCTCATGCCTTAATGACACAACTCAAAGGGGGTGGATACGCTGAAAGCGAGTAACTCGTTGAGAGTAGTGGTGAGTGTGGCAACTGAGCGTGACCGATTGGCCTCATGCCTCAGTGACACGACTCGAGCGGAGAGAGGATAGGAACGGGAGCAAGGCACGTCCAGATAGTCTGCGAGTAATAGCCAGACTAAACTCCGAGAGAAAATAAGCTGCTTGGCTACTTCGAAGTAAAAGACGTCTGATCCGTTTGGAAGCTCAAATACAACTCAACTTTATTAATTTCTTCAACTTATGACTAAGTGCTGGCTGCTACCAGTGGTGCACATAAAATACATTTCATGATTGCTTACGTACTATAGTAGTATGTAATAAGTAGTGGGTACTAATAGTGTGAATGTCTTAACGTCACGTCTTGTATGTTTACCGTAACGTGTTGTATGTTTAGATTAATAATATTATATGCATAAATGTAAAATACAATTGTTCAATTCATTATCCTATTAATAAACATAGTAATTCGCATGTTGCTTACTTATCTTAAGTTCCGATGGCGCTATGCTGTATAGCTCGTGGTGTATGTTGCTTGGTTTGTTATGTGTGAGGCCGGTACGCTAGGCTGCGTAGCGTAAATAAATAACAAATAATGTGTGGGCCTATTTGTGTGGGAAATAGGTTCGTCACACATTAAGCATTCACATAAATAGATACTTTTTTTTTCAATTTTTTAGCTTTAAATGTTTGCTTGCAAATTTATTGCGCATAAATGTTTTTGGCTGTCAATTTTATTGCACAGTTGTGAAAATAAGTATGAAGTCACATGCAATGTCGTGCCCAAGTGAAACATCTATTTTTACTTAAGCTCAATGAAATTGCTGCAAAACGTAAACATTTTTTTTCTTTTTAGCATATAACTTCTAACCCTTTGAACTTTGAAAAATCGAAACTTTTAAGAATAAATTTAAGGATACATTCTCCAAAGGAATTTTTAAAATTTCAATTATTTCCGAACATTAAGCTATTTTAGTGGCGTAGCGAGTAAACCGGTTCTTCCGTACACGCAGAGAAAAAATATGTTTATATATGTTTGGTTTCAAAAACAAAATATTCAGAGGGAACCACCTAATGATTAAGGACTTTCCTTCAATAGCATTATTTTTCGATATAAGAGCAAATGAGTTGTGTCCAACATTAATATGCTTGAGACAAAATAGAATTGTGTGTTTCTACCCAATAAAAATATATTTGCATCAGTGTTAAACTCAAAAAGGATAGAACTCTGCAAATTTAAAACAAACAGAGCTCCTTTCTTTTATGTGTTTCGCCTAGACATACATATATCTGTTTCTTTTGCACTTGCACGAAAAATAGCGGAAACCTTGCTAAATAGCGTGCTTTATGCGCTTGCTTTTAACAGTTGCCAAGTCTTGGCGTCATTTTAAGTCTCAAGCAGTCGCGCCAAACGTGTTGAAAAGTTTAGGTCTTGTGAAAAGTGTTTCTGAAAATGTTTGTTTAAATTAAAAGTGTTTGTGTTTTCAAATTAATAAAATAAAAAACAAAATAAAAGAAAAATAAGGCGGTTCAGCAGTAAAAATAGGTGAGGTTTGAAGCGTCTTTGCTGATAAAGTGGGTGCTTCGCTGGCAAAGTGGGTGCTCCAATCATATTATGTTTTCTCCAACTAGAAAATGTGTGCATATAAAATTTATTGTAATGTCAGATGAACATAATATCGTTACTTCTCAACATAATTAAATCCGAGAAAAACTTATTTACTGTTTTCTAAATATATTTTGTTTGCTTCAAACCAACAATTACTTCTAAGCAAATATTTTGTAATCACAGTGAAAAACTTTTGGCATTTCTTTTGCTAAAATATGTTTCCAGGTAAGTATAGTGTAATCATCGGTAAATATATTGTGTTGTTCTTAATTATCGTTTTGAAAATAATTGCTCGACTGCAATTAAATTATGTATTCTCCAAATAATATATATTTGTCCGTGAATATTTAATGTTATTTTTGACTAATCTATAATTCCAAGCAAACAAATAGTAATAGACTAAAAGTGTTCTCAGTCCATTTATAATTACAATAATTAAATAAAATATAATTTATATGAAAACATATTTTCTTTAAAACAAATTATATTGTTTTTAAATTCAAACAACAAGTGCTAAGGTACAATTAAATAATGTTAAGATGCAAATATATATATATATAAAGAAGAATTGCATTAATTAATCACATTATATGTGGAACCAATTATGATTACTTGTTTCCAAGATATATGCAGAAATATATTATACTTCCTGCAAATTATGTTTGGGAAGGCCTATTATTTTTCAGCGTGTAGCATCAAAATTAAAAAAGTCGTGAGATCAAGAAGTTATAATATTCTCGTTTATAATTTTTTTCGTTTTTTACACCACTTTGCTCCGAGATTACGAAGCTTTCGTATTCTAAAATAAGTCAACTGTGGTCTCTATATAGATACATTAGTAACAGAGTTCGCATATGGACTACCGAATCGTCCTATCTGTGAAAAATCCTTGGACAACGTGGTAGTTAATCTCACTAAGTCCATGAACAAAGCTCTAAATATCGCATGTCCGCTCAAAACTCCAAAGGGGAAGACAAATGGTAGAAAAGTGGATTGCTGAATTCAAACGTGGTCGTACCAGCACAAATGATGCAGAGCGCAGTGGACGCCAAAATCAGACTATTATTCCACAAAACATCAAAAAAATCCACAAATTGGTTATGAACGATCGCAAATTGAAGGTGCGCGAGCTAGCTGACATTGTAATGATATCAGATGGTTGTGTTTTTACCATTTTACACGAACATTTGGATATGCGAAAGCTCTGTGCAAAGTGGGTGCCGCGTAGACTCACAGTCGACCAAAAACAACAGCAAATTGATGCTTCAGAGATGTGTTTGGCGCTGTTAAACCGCAATAAAATCGAATTCTATCGTCGATATGTTACAATGGATAAAACATGGCTTCATAAGTACACACCAGAATCCAAAAGACAGTCAGCTGAGTGGACAGCAGTCGACGAACCTGTCGATTCATCGACTATCTCCAAAAAGGAACCACAATCAACAGCGACTGTGCACTTTTAGATCGATTGAAGGCCGAAATCGCCAAGAAATGGCCACATTTGCAAAAGAAAAAGGTGTTGTTTCACCAAGACAATGCACCGTGTCACAAATCGATGAAAACGATGGCAAAATTGAATGAATTGGGCTTCGAATTGCTTACCCACCCACCGTACTCTCCAGATTTAGCCCCCAGCGTCTTTTCCCGTTTTCAGATCTCAAAAGAATGCTTGCTGGAAAGAAATTCAAGTCCAATGATGAATTATTCGCTGAAACTGAGGCTTATTTTGACGAGAAAGAGAAATCGTACTATAAAAGTGGTATCAACAAGTTGGAAAATCGCTATACTAGTTGTATCGCTCTGGAAGGCAACTATGTTGAATAATATAATCGAGTTTTATCAAAATTTTGTTTTTTTCTTACTTATCCTACGGACTTATTGACTGACCTGTTACATTACAGGAATAACTTGAATTTAGTCCAAGATTTTTGGCCTTGTATGGACGACGAGGCAATTTTTCTGATTTACTTATTTATGTAGCTGTATGAGCAAGGAACAATAGATTTTAAATAACCATTTCACATATTCTTGAAAGATTTTGATGAATTTAATAGCTTTTATTAAGTAATTTTTAGTCATATTTTAAAATACATACAGCAAAAGTTAAATGTCATTTTTATAGAGCTTTGATCGAAAGAGTTCTACGACTTTAATTCGATTGTTGATAGCATTAAATAGTAGAAGGTAATCTGATTTCTAGTAATTTATAAAGCTGTTTTGGCAATAAAATTTAACCCATACAGTCTGTTCTAAAAACTTTTTCGTAGATAATTCTGAAAATTGCAAAAAAAAAAACAACAACAAACGAGTGGCAAGACGACTGCAAAAAGTATAAAAAATGAAGAAAAAAAAATTGAGATTGAAATTAGAACAAGAAATGATAGAAGAGAAAACTACTTTAACCTTACGTTCATATGGCAGAAACAATTCAACATTACTTGACTTTCGAAAAGTATCACTTGATATACCTCATACAAATAATTATATGTGCACCATTAGTAAAATTATTTTTGCGCTAAGATAATAATGTTTCAAAATTCTGCTCTTGCAGTTATATTATTTATGACAAGAGTAACATAACATAACAAAGACTTTATTCAATTGTCCTTTAAATTAAATAAAAAAATTAACATACAAAATATCATCATAGTAAGTAATTATATGTGCACAACTTAATTACATATATGCGGTTTTTGCCTAATTTTTGATCTTAATAATAAAAAATATTAAATAAAATTTAATATTAGTAATTTATATGGTTTTCTTTTTTTAAATAACTTGACTCAGCCGGAATGGCATAGAATTAATCAAGGATTTTGGGTTGGATGGGCTGATACTTTGCCATTCTTGCTATTTTGCTACTTTAAACTCCTTAGCTGCCTCAAATTGCCTTCCATCCTTATATACTTTTCCATAGAGAATTCCCCAGAGATTCTCAATGGGGTCTAAGTCTGGACTTATTGCTGACCATTGCAGTAATGGTATATTTCTGGCTGTAAAAAACTCCTTTGTACGCTTTGCACATTGTATTGGCCCATTATCCTGCTAATTAGTCTAATTATCGCCACAAAGTTGGCCGGAAAATTATATTAGTTCATTGTCCAATAAATAAACGTACATTTCAGCATTTATTTTTGTTCATATAAAACACATTGGAGTCTTTCCTTCATAATAAAATTCAGCCCAGACCATCACCAATCCTCCCCTATGGACACGCAAGTGGCAGGTGCGCCGAAATTGACCCCTATGCCATCAATACTTCTTGGAACTATCAGGCCTATCTAAATTTAACTTTTTTGTCACTAAATATAATGTTACGCCATTCCTCATCCAAAAATTGGAACATGGTAGCGAAGGCCAAATATGCGTTAATATGTCAAGGCAAAAGGTTAGGTTGTTGCGTCTTGGAAGTAAGTGCTACTTTAGGATTTTCATGTATTCTACTTCTTCTTGGTACTCATTACTTCGACTACTGCAATATGTTGAGTTCTCCGTTTACACCGAGCGTCGATGTATGTTTTCTTACCACTCGGTCTAACTGTGCCATAACTACTAGGATATTTTAAAAAATTTGTTATTGTGTCACTGTGGCGATTAACCCTTTTGGCTGTTTCTTTCATTTTAGCTCCATTTTCGCTTATTCCCTGTATTATTCCCTGTATTATTCCCTGGCCATGTTCAGAAGGCTCGTTCCGCTGGGCATTTTCAATATATAACACGTAATAATTAAATTAACTTTATTGATTATAAATGAAAAAAACTTACCTTATATTTCGCAACAATTATTTCCAATGCGAGCACTTAAAGCTATCAATAAAGCAACCAAACACCAACTAAATGCGTTATGTACATATAATTCTTTACTACTGACCATTCAATGCACCGTCCCATTTTTCATATAACGGTACATTAAATGCATTACGAACTGCTAACTAAAACTTGTTAAACAATAACATCGAATAACAAAAACAAACTGCATACATAAAAACACTGCACTATTCTAGGTGGAGAAAAAATGCAAGCAAATACTTATGCACATATAATTATTTGTATGAGGTATATTTTACTTTTATATTTTGATTCTTGCAATTTTATTTGTATTTGAAACATTGCGGCTTTGGATTTTATTCAAATACAATAAAAATTTAAAAAAATCCGAATTGGTCATTTCAGCCCTTTGATGAACTGTGACCGATCTTCTTATGATCAATTGTGTCAATTTTTATGATCTCAATATATATTGTCTTTTAACCCATTTTTGTTCAGCGTTGTGTACACCTAACGGTATACTTTCCTTAATCTGAAGGCCATGCAGGGATAAATTTTCATGATCTCCAAAAAGAATATAAAATTTTAAGAATATATCTAATCGACCTGTTTTCGCTCAAGGCTGAACAATTACGTTTACTTACATTTCCAAGCTTGAAAAATTTAGGAATTTTCCATTTTTTTTATCTCTAATTTTACACCTCTAAAAAATCTAAAAAAAAATAAAAAATTAAAATAAAGTAAAATATTATTCTTATACGATCGTCTTTCTTGGGCTTTATATTTAACTTTTGCGAATTCTTATGAAGTTTGACTTACATACGTGGCTCCCGCGAGTTGACACAACGCTGGTCTTTAACGAAATACGTTTTCGTATATATTTTGTTGTTTTGTGGAAATTCTTGTGATCATTATTGGCGCAAAATGCTTGACTTTGCTTGTAGAATTTCGTTCAATATCGTTCAATTTGAAAATTAAAAATCTCGAGGCGCCTACTCGATTTTTACATATTTTTTTTTTAAATTTTTTGGTTTTTTTTTTTCTAAGTTAGACCAAACAAAATATTTTTGGAAAGTTTCATCATTCTAGCTCAACGAGAACATGGGTCAGTCTATAATGGGCTAGTTAGCTCTCCCTTCATGAGCCAAAATCAACTTAGATAAGGAACAGTTTTTGATTCAAATACACACAAAATTTTCTTCAATTAAAATCTTATTTTAAATGAAAACGGTAGTTTTGCCAACTTGACACATTTCTTCCTCCACCGCTCTACAAAGGGTTAATGTAAGTGTTAAACAATAAAATACTTTCTATCGAACATGATTAGAAAGAAAAATTGCTTATCAGTGACAACAGTGATAACATAGCATGTGGTGATAAAAACTAATAATTGTTTAAAAATTCTTAAATGACGTTTTGCAGTTAAATTCAAACAGGTCAGACTAAAAACAAATAAGTAAAAAAAGTAAAAGTACAAAAGAACTTAATGTTTACCATAGAAATACCAACTGCATGAAGTCAGGAACGTCATGTTATGCCACTTTAAGTTTTGATAAGTTTGGACACCGCTGATTGAAGTCAGCATTTAATTAAAATAGACGCTTCGGCAGCCTGCTGATTGTCGCTATGATTAATTTCCGCCGACTTCAGTAAACTTTATTCGGTTGATTGTGAAAAAGTGGTGGTTGACATTGCTTATCAGAATGTTCAACGTAATTATCGCAAAAATACTCATTAAATTTGTCAACAACGACAGTAAAATTTTTACGCACACATGTGCATTTTTTTGCATGGAAATAAATGAGTAATTCTGCATTTTAAATCTTTGCATTTATCTGGTTGTATGAAATGCGTGCGGCATTTTTCCCAAAACAATGAATTTTTAATGCCAGCGTGATAACTCGTGTAATCATAGCACTATATCGTGTATGCAGTATTTACAAGAATTAAATTTTTAAAACTTATCACAGCAGGTCTTCAATAAATATCATTATTTATTGATTTTTCATGTGCATTTAATAGATGTGATGTGATAAAGTATGTAAGAGGGTGTGTGAGTGGATTTGTATGTATTTGTGACAAAGGTGCATTGTAAATTACCCAGGTTCTTTGAAAATGTGCTTTATTACAAAACACTAACAACGTAAGCTAAAAGTTTTTAATTTTTCTTATTAATAAATGTGTTTGATATGCAAACGCACTCTAATTAAATCTTTTTAAATTATTAGCTTAAAATGATCTCCAATTACAGGTTATGAATTATCTGAGCTATAAGTTGTTTAAGTGTTTCAAATTAAATACAGTTTTAATAAATGCATGTTGGAGGTTGTTAATGTAAAAAAATGAAGGCTTTATTAAAAGTACGCCCGCTTATTAACTTATATAGCATTTAGTGAATGTGAGTATGGCCGTCATAAAAAAAGTAAATTGAATTTAATTTCATATTAATCTTTATCTCTTTTTCAATCATTATCTAAATTTGATCTTAGTACTTTAATTGAAACTCTTAATTTGACAGGATCATATTTCTCCCAGGATTTGGGCAGGTTTTTTTTTTAATCCAGTTTTTTAATTTTCGTTGAATAAAAAAAATAGAAATTTTATGTTTATAAATTATATGTAAGTACTTATATAAAAGTAGCAAATAAAGTTGCTACTACTTTTTACATCCTTTCATAACCTTTGATCATGTGGCAGCGCTTTTCTTGTCATTGTTGCTGTCATCGTTTTTGTTAATTTCTTTTCGCTAGTCTTTTGCAAATTACAAATGGACAAATACTTAACAAATCCTGATAAGATAAGGAAATTGTCGTTTATTTAATATTTTAACTTAATTTTTCAATTTTTAGACTCTAGTCACAGTTAAAAAAGTTTGACTTTGACAATGCTTTTGTAAAATGTGTAGAACTTTTAGCACCTTCAACTGTTTTAAATAAAAAATATATCTCTATTTTAAGTTTGTGTAATTTTCTTCCTAATGTAAATGAATATGAAGAAAGGCAAGAAGTGGACGATGAATGGCTCGAACTGCGCCACTTAAGTTTCATAGATTTAAATCTTATAAATGAAAAGAATATTGAAACTTTTTGGAAAGTTCAAAATTTGATCAAAAAGTGTAGATAATTCCGAAGCCTTTCCATTACTAAAAAAACTTGTTAATACTTTTCTCAAATAAATATAAACAAAACAAAAATATGAAATAAATTAGAAATTCCCACCTTGTGTGGGACTCTTCATACAAAAGATTTTTTAAGAAAAAATTATAAGAATTGTACAATTTTCGAAACGTCACCAGAAATAATGAAGAAGTTTGGGAAAATTGCTTATGAAAAATAAAGAAATATTTTAATTATATAATTTTAATAATCTCAACAATGTGAATTAATTGCTTTAAATATAATTTATTTAAGGGGACATGACACCTTCCAAAAAATTTTTTGAATGGCTTAAAACGCGTATAAGTTGAATAAAAAATATGATATAATTTTGAAAAATTAAACATATATTTTGAGGTTAAAAAAATTACACAAACAATTTTTTTTTTAAATCACATATGTGGCTACTGGAATTTTCTTAAAAAATCTCATTGCGGTCGTGATAAAATGAAAACTACTCAACCGATCGTACTGAAATTTTAAGTACGAAAAAACACTTTTTTCGAAAAAAACACCGCCACTTCGTAATTTTTCGAGAAAAAATTTTTCTTCTAGTACATTACACGGCGGTTTTGATGTTGATGAACACCCCGTTTTTTGTTTTTGTGTTCATGTTGCAGTGAGCCGCATCACGCCCGCAGTGATTCTTTGATGTTGGTTAAAAAAATTCCAGTAGCCATATACATTAAGGCGCCTCAAAAAAAAAAGTGGTCCGGGTCACCTCCTGAAAACAAACTTTGGTTTATTTTATGATGATTCCCAAAATATTGCAACTCTAGCTTTAGCCGTTCGTGAGCTGGAATGGTTTGAAATAACCTCTAAAAATCGCGTTTTTGATTAATACTATTTATACCACACTACCTTCGGTCAAAAAAATTGTCACAAATAGTGTAAATCGATGAAATACATAGTTTTGTTTTTTTATTTTGTTTTAAATCTGCCCACACACTTAGTTATTGAGTTATTTGCAGTGATTTTTTCAATTTTTTTTAATGCAGTTTTTATAAAAATATATATAACTTCCCCATTTATAGCCTGATTTACCATTCCGTGGTATCATTGGAAAGGTACTGAATGCTGCTTTTCATTTCTGTCGTTAATTAACCCCTATAAGCACTTTTATAAAAATGCATTTTATTTTATTTTTATTTTTTTGTGATGGCCTTTGCCTCAATTCCTGAATTTGTTCAAATATAAGAGAAATAAAATTAAATCATGTAGATAAAGAATGCATTTTTTAAATGGACTTTGGAATAAAGTATAGGAAAATACTTTATTGTACTTAGACAAAACAGCTAAGAGTAAATTTTACCACAGTTCTTATAAGTAGTCACTCATGACTTTTACATGACTTTTAGGTTTGACGCGATTTTTAGAGGTTATTTCAAACCATTCCAGCTCACGAACGGCTAAAGCTAGAGTTGCAATATTTTGGGAATCATCATAAAATAAACCAAAGTTTGTTTTCAGGAGGTGACCCGGACAACTTTTTTTTCCTCCATACAAGTTGAGGCGCCTTAATATACATGTGTGATTAAAAATACTTAGAAAAATGTTTATTGTGTATTGTTTCTACCTAAAAATAGGTGTGTACTTTTTAAAATTATATCTTATTTTTTAGTGAACTAATACGTATTTTAATACATTAAAAAAATGTTTGAAGGTGTCATGTCCCTTTAATTTATTTTTGTTAATTTTAATACATTCTTAGAATGTGATTCAGTGATTTAAATAGTCATCAGAAATGATTAAGAAGTTTGGAAAAATTGTTTTTGAAAAAAAAATGTAACTATATATCGCACACTTAATACAAAACAGTCACAACTCAAAATTTGTAAATTCTAGGTGAAGCCAAAATCAATTTTATTTTTGATGGAGCTCCTTACAAAGCAATGAGACAAAATTTTGTTTTTTAACTATAGAGAAAGAAGATGTGTATAAAATTTATTTGATGTGCTACATTCAATGTATATGATATGTATATGTATATAATGTATATATATGTATATATATATATATAATGTATATAATGTATATATATGTATATAAATAGTTTAAAATTACAAAGTAACAATTTGTAAATTTTGAGTTGTGACTATTTTGTATTTAGTGTGCGATATGTTCAATGATCTCAACATTACGAATGAATTGCTTTAAAAACTTATAATTAAATTAATTTTTGTTAATTTTATTGCATACCTAATAAGAAAGTGATATTTTTGTAAAATTATCACTTACTTTGCATAAAATATTAAAAATGTTATAATAAAAAATTTTAAAATATTTGTTTTTAGTCCTTTTATAAGAGCAGTATTTTCTCTAAAAATACAGGATTTTTTTTTGAAAATTACAGCATTCTCAAAAAAACATATGGCAATGCTGGTTACGCCCAATATATGCAAGATTATAGCAACGGATACTATCGTCCCTCCATCTGACACAGAAAATTTTTTCAATTGAATTAATTTTTCTGTTTGGCCGTCACCTCTCTGCAGGCAATGGAAAACCTCAGAAAGTAAAAACTGCCATGAAAAGCTTCTTGAGAACATAAGCCGTTCGGAGTCGGCGATATACCTTTCCATAATATTATAGCGTTTTCAGTTATAATTTTCGGTTACATTTGGTTACTGCCTACTGTATGTTAGATGATAAAATGTTACCTTAACTATACGTATTTTTGAGCCAATATGTGGTCCATTTTTTATCATTATAACATTTTTAAGTTGTATTTCCGGTAGTTTTCGGCTACTTTCGGTTGTGGACACTGCATGTAAGATGATAGAAACTGTGTAATTAGTATCTTTAGTATAATTTCGCACTTATATTTTTTGGTATAATGAGAAGCTTTAAGCCTAAAATAGTGGGTGGTATTATACAGGAGGGCATGACACTTTAATCTTAATCGCATTCCTTCTACACAGTTTGTACAGATTTCACCAAATTTTGCACATTCTATTGTTATTAAATAATAACAATAGAAATATAAAAGAATAGAATCCCGCAAAATAGAATAGTAGGGGGATTAGATAAGGGGCTTGTCACTTTTGTTTTAATCGAACTCCTTTCCCAACTAAATTTTACAAATATTTTTTTAGTGAAATGAGCAGTTCGTTGTCTATTAAATTCAGTGAAATTAGACAAGGAGCCTGTCAATTTAAGGGGTGACCCCTACTTGTTACTTTGAATTTTCAACGACTATTTTTTTAAATATTTTTTTAATTCCACTTAATACGACTAAGTCCTTCAAATTTCAAGCTGATCCAAACAAAATTGACACGGAAATGAACGTTGAAATAGAACAATCCGTTGCATAGACGACTGAAGTTGAAACTTTAAAATTTTTATTTTTAAAAATGGCATTTTTTAAATCGGTGACAAAAATTACACGAAAGCTTCTGAATTTATCTTTTTGAAAATTTGCAGGCTTACAAAAAATACATAAAAATGTATTGTTTATTGGTTTTTTTTCGTTTCCGATAAAGAATGGTCGTTAAATAGCCAAAAAGCAACCGTCTCTTTTAATGAAAATCAAATCATTTAATTTGAGTGTCCATCATTTGTCAAAAATACATATTTTTTATAAATCCAGCAATCAAACACTAGTTTATATTGTTATTTTATTCAACCCATTGACATTTTTTGTTTTAGATGATGCAGTTCTCCACAATGTTGGTCACCGCAAAAGGTAAAAATAAAAACACAATTTTTTTATGGCCATTTTTAACAAAACTAAAAAAAATTATTAAAAATAAAAAATTACTGAAATGTGTTCAATGTAAAGGGTGGTTAAATTGTAAGGGCCGATGTTGATTTTAAATAAAACACAAATTATTAAGGAAATTATTGTCACTTCTTTTTATTATGATAATACTGGTACGGTTTAATTATGTATGGAACAAAATACCGGCCAAATGGCCGGCACGACTTCGGCGGCACACCTCCATCCTATGGTCCAAATTTTCGATGACGTTGAGGCATAAGTGAGGTTCTATGCCGTAAATGTGCCGAATTATCTCATCCTTTAGCTATTGAATTGTTGCTGGCTTATCGACGTACACCTTTTTATTTAAATAACCCCAAAGAAAGCAGTCCAACGGTGTCAAATCACAAAATCTTGGCGGCCAATTGACATCGCCACTACGTGAGATAACACGGTCATTGAATTTGTAGCGCGAGCCATTGTTTCGTGAGCTGTGTGGCAAGTGGCACCGTCCTGTTGAAACCACATATCGTCCACATTCATATCTCCCAATTCGGGCCATAAAAAGTTCGTTATCATCTAAGGATAGCGAACACCATTCACAGTAACTGCCTGAACGGCCTCATTTTGGTAATAATACGGCCCGATGATGCCGCCAGCCCATAAACCGCACCAAACAGTCACTCTTTGTGGGTGCATTGTTTTTTCGACAATCACTCTTGGATTATCATTCGCCCAAATGCGGCAATTCTGCTTATTGACGAATCCTCTGAGGTAAAAATGTGCCTCATCACTGAAGATGATTTTCTTCGAAATTTGATCATCCACTGTTGCCAATTCTTGCCACCATTCTGACCATTGACGACGCTTGAAATGGTCAAGAGGCTTTAGTTCTTGAGTCAATTGCACCTTGTAAGCGTGCAAATGCAAGTCTTTATGCATAATGTTCATCAACGACGAGCGTGAGAGGTGCAATTGTTGGGCATGACGACGAGTTGAGGTGAACAGCTCTTCAGCCACACTATCGCGAACAGCAGCAATATTTTCTGCAGTACGAGCTGTACGAGCATGCACTGGTGTTTTAGCATCTCCTACAGATCCAGTTTTGCACGATTTTGCCGATTGTACGCACATTTGGACGATTAAATTGACCGAAAAAATCACGAAGTGCACGATATGCATTTTGATTTGAACGCCCATTTTCATAATAAGCCTAAATAACTTTAACGCGTTGCTCGATTGTGTATCTTTCCATGGTTCTATTTGAGTTAGTCTGAAATTGAGAAATATCAAATGAAATGCAGAAAAAACTTGACGTTTAGGTGTGGTTCACATTAAACATCGGCCCTTAAAATTTAACCACCCTTTACATACTTTATGATTATTTAGTTGAGTATTTTTGAAAAAAAAAATTATGCCTCATTTCTTGCGGGGGAAGTGGTGGTAGCCCCTTAATTTTAGCGCTTTATTTCAGTTAATATCGGCATTATATTATAAGCAATGAGTTAAGTAGGTAAGTAGGTTCTTTTCCAAGCACTATGCAGGAAGTGGGTACGTGCCCAAACTATATCAGGTTTAAAATTCATAATTCTAATAGGCTTTAAGGGGGGAAATAAGTTTTAAATGAGGATTTTTCAATAAATTTCACAAATTTTTTTTTTTTTATGAAAGAAATGTATGTAATTTATTTATACGTTGTGAACACTTTGAACATATATTGAGGAAGATATTGTGGAATTTTTAAATTATTTCCTTGAAAAAATGGAAAATAGCTGCTGCCTATGGAATGCCACCGTCAGAAGGAGCTGTTAGTGTACTCAAGAGTGTCCATAGTATTTATCTCTTTGCTTTAATAACATATCTTTTTTCTATATAAACCTGATTCCAGCCAGAAAATATTTAGAATTAAATTTTTTAGAGGTGTGTTAACATCCTCGACATCGATTTTTTAGCATTCCAGCAAGTCTAAATATGTATATATCGGTCAAGTGCATCATATAGAAATTTTGTGTTTGCAATCTGTACAGTTTTAGTGATAGTTTTCTTTTAACTTTTGCAAAAATGCCCCCACACATCGATTTGAAAGACGTATACATGCCAAAATATTATTGAACATTTGCTTTGATACTGCAAATATATAATGTTTTTGCTGCTTCATAGAACGTTAAATATTTGCATGCAGATCTGGCAAAACTTGAAGTAAAGTTTTTAAATACCAATCATTGAACACTGAAGCAGCCATTGTGGCTGCTGAGCAAGGGATCCCGATTTCAAAACACACACACACACACACACACACACACACATACACCCATAATAGCAATTCATGTTGGGTATTTTTTCGAGTGATTGAATCCTTTCATACGCATGGAAAAAAGAGCAAAATTTCTGCTTTCTTTTATGCGAACTCGCACTAAAGAGCAACGATAACAATTTGTTACAATGCAACACTGCAGTGTTGCACTTTTGCTGATGCTGATTTACGATGCAGAAAATGGGTAATAGGGCGGATAAGGTTAAATAAAATCGTATTAAGCTGTTGTGCTGCTTCATTGTGATTGCTTGAATTGCTGCAAAATTGTAGGAAAAGTCATTGTAGTTCAATTTAAATATTGCTGACAAGGACTGATTTCAGTTCTTTGTATTTAAAATGAAAATAAGTTTTGGCATTTTTCACTTAATACCACGCTGTCGCTAGACAGCTAAAAACCATTTGTCATCATTTATTCATATTATGATATATGTAACTCAAACAATCTGTCAAAAAGTTCTTGATTTAATCGGTGTGTGTGTTGACAAAACCATCGAAGGCTTGAATGTCAAGTTTATACCTCGCTGATTGAAAAATGTTCATGCAGTAGCGAGACAATTATTAAAATGCGAAAAAGTTGTACAAATTTATTCCCTGGAGCGTGTAGACGTTGTCAACCTTGTTGTTATTTTTTTTTTCATTTTAAGGCGCTTTTTGAGGCTCACATAAATTCGTTATCTCGGCCCTGTAGCCATGTTACTGCTGTCTGCTTTGCTTCTTAAATTAATAGCATGCTTTTATATTTTTTTGGCGAAGGTTGTTCGGGTCGGTTGGAGTTTTTAAATTAAGTTAAATGTGCATTTATTAAACTCATACATAAAATCGGGGGTAAAAAAAATCGCTCCACTGATTATGAGCTGAAGGATTTGTGTCCCAGGAACATTATGTTTTTTAATATACATAAATTTATATTCATATACAAAAATTTATTTTTATTACAAAAATAATTTATGTTATAATGCAATAAAATTATACCAATATCTCCTACAAATTGCAAATTATATTTTAAATACCATTTGACTATTAACAAATGGTTAAATTTCAAAACAAACGGCTATTCTCTGCCCCTGCTTTTTCCAGTCTTCTCTTTAAAAAAAAAGCACACAAGTAAACTAAACAAAATACTATTGTAAAATAAAAATAATATATAAGAAATAAGGTATTTAGAGTTAAGGCAAGTTTCAGCGCTTAATATTTACAAGCGATTATTTCCATCCCTTCTCTTACGTGCCCATAGAAAAACATTTGTCCGCACTCTTACCTGCAGTTATTCAATATAAAACAAGAAAACGGAAAGGAAGAAAAATAAAAAGAAAATGCCTTGATTTGCAAGTTTGAGTTTTTGTTGTTTATAATTTGAGAAGTTTACATAACAGTAATTTTTTTGCAGAATTTATTATATCATCGCTTTGGGTCAGGAGTGTTATGTTTTACTTTATTTGCTCTAATCTTTATTTAAGTTACAGATATTCCGCCAAGTGCATAACTGCAAGAAAACACATGATTTATCTAATTCAGTTTTACTAAATAGGTGGCATTTTAAAGTGTTTATTTACTAAAATTTAATCTGCTGATTATTATTATAAATATAGATTAACTAGCCGGCCACAGTGGTGCGCGGCTTCAACACGGCCTGTTTTCTTATCAAGAAAGATCATTAACACGTTTTTGTTACTCTTTGAATGAGTGTGAAGAGAGATCGAGCGCAAAATCTTTATATAAAAAAAAATTCTAAACACGCTAAAGGTGTTCAGTCAATCGCCTTGTATTCAGCATTAAACAAATTTTGATCGCTCTGCAATGTGTTTATCAGCTCTCACTCTTACTGTTTTTTGTCAGTTTCTATTGAAAGCAATAACAAAAACTTTTAAACGCCGTTCAAACGATCACCGAGTGACATCAGCTATTAAGACAATGCATGTCAAATTAAATAACAAAAATGTTTTTCCTCTGTATTTATATGCATCTCTCTTTTCATCTTGCGCGAGGCTCATATGATTTGTATATTGCGCTGTGCTAGCTGAGCAGAAAAAGAGAAGAGTAGAGAATAACATGGAGTGGATATGACATTTAAAACTTTTGTCATAAAAATTGACCCAGTTTTTTTGGAGATTACCTGGAAACAAAAATTTGCACTTCAATTTTATAAAATAGTATAGAACAGATATGTCAGAGTGGTGCCTATGATTTTGCAGTTTTAAGCACTGAAAATAAAAAAAAATGTTTGTATTTGATTGCTTAGTTTTAACCAACTGTTTCCTATATTTTGACTTTTAAGTGCAGAATTTTCTAAAACAAAAATATTCTGAAATATTTTTTTATTCAACAAAGTCCTGAGTGTTGTTTCAACACCAACGTCTATGCCGCCGAATTTGGCTCAAAAATTTTTGGCTCAAGAGAACTTAATTATAAAATGCTAAAATCCAGAAATTTTTAGTAGACTTTAATACTTTTTAGATGTATAACACTCACGAAAAAAATCGTATCCATTTCTTCAAAAACTTAAAAATATTTATTTAACAGAATTTTAACAGAGCGTAACAGTGATTTTGAATTTTACATTAATTTTCACGACAGCTTCTTCTGTAAATTCTTATCAGCTTCTTTTAATTTTAATCTTTTAATTAATATATTCTTTCAAATCTAAAACTTTTAAAAAACTGTAATTTGCACTGCGGTTTTGTTTAAAAAACTATGTTTTGCATATATCCATATGTTTTTGAAATTTACCCTAATATAAGACATTTTCTGTTTCTACAAAATTCTCTATTCTTTGAGCTCTCTCCTAGCCCATCCTACAGTAGAGATGTTTGTGTCCATATGGTGAGTTTTGAGAAATACTTCAAGTAATTGGTTTCACTTACATAATTTTATTTCTTCAAAAAAGTATCCGTGAATTATATACAGATATAATGGTGAAGTTCCAAAAACAACAACATTGGGACATCTGTCAGAATTTTCACCATTTATGTTTATAACATGTTTGTACTAAAGAGCTGCACAAAACATTCTATTTGCGGTACTGTACAGTACTTCAGTGCACTGCATTTCACTGTAGTGTTGAAATCGCATACACTAGTTCTATGTATGCTACAGCTCAGAAACAATACAAGCACTTCATCATTTGAAATGCTTTTCGCTACAGTAACAGACAGTGCTTATGTTATGATGCAGAGTAGAATACCAAAACATAAAGCGACACTACAGTGAAGTAACAGTAAATCATAGCAAGCATAGCGAGTGCTTGCTTCAGTGTCGATCTTTGTAAACTTTGTCTATTTTTAATAATTTTGTTTGTGTTTAAATGTTTTAAGACTTTTTTGGTAGGAATCTATGAATCAAACGTAATAAAAATAAAACTTTTACCGAAGGAACGCATTAAAGTACTCAAATCGTGCTGAACAGATTATAACATGAAAAAAAAACAAACCATACGTTTTACCTGTAAGTACTTCAGTGACAGTGCAGTAGGTTCTACTTCAGTTTTGTTCTATTGTTCTGTTGCTTGAATGTTCTACTGTCTCTCCGTGCAGTGTTTGTTTGTATATCAAAACCTTCCTTCACTGAAGTGCTTGATTTAATATGAGAGAGTAGGTGAGCGGAAGTAGTTGAAAGCAGAGCTGATGGCTTGCAAGCCATTTTTACACTACGTTCACACTGACAGCTAAATGCGCATTTAACGAAATGCGCATTAGCAATTTAGAATGTATGGCCGTATGCTCTTTGAAGGAGTAAAAGAGCCAAATATATATTTTGCATTTTGTAAATGCGCATTAAGCTCTCAGTGTGAACGTAGTATTACAGTGCTTGTGAAGTTATTTTGTTCGCACTGAGAGTGAAATGCGCATTTATGAAATGAAATGCATATATTTGTTCCTTTTACTCCAACAAGGAACATACGGCCACACATTTTAAACAGCAAATGCGTATTTCGTTAAATGCACATTAAACTCTCAGTGTGAATGCATTATAAACATATATAAGGCTCAAATTTTGACAGTAGTCGTAATAAAGGATGAAGCTTCTTATGTATGATTTACAATAATGTATACTAACGGCATCTCTTAGGATTATTCCAAAAATTTTGATCCACCAGTATAATAAAATGGCTCGAAAATAATTTATTAAAAATTCTTGTTTTTACCGCATCAGAAACTAAAGACCTACCTTAAGTATACGTGTCGCTCATTCATTAATAAAAGATATAATAAACGGTTTTTCTTAAAATTACGTCTAATGCCGGAAACGACATTTCCACAAATTTGTCAACAGTTGACAAAAACGAAATAAAACTTTGAGTGACTTGAAAATAGGTATGAAACGACAATTACAACAACTTTGTACATTACATAATGAAATATTTTTAACTTAATGCCAAATAATTACAAAATTTAAATCCACAAAGAATTTTGAATAAGAAAACGTTGAATAAGAATTTTTGCAAATCATTTTAAAAGAAAAAACGAAAAAAAGCTTGGCATGCGTTCATCACATCTCACACGTGATTTTTGCCAAATGCACTATATGGCGCTTTGTGTGCAGTATGCATTTATGAAAGAAACAAGAAAACACAATTGTTTCCTCGGAAACCACGCGCCAAAAATCTCAAAATTAAATCCATGCCACTTTCAAAACATGAATACATCCGGGACTTGCAGCAAATGAAACCAAAATTTATGGCGCTACTTTAGCTAATGAATGCAACCTCACAAATCACAAGTCTCAATAGAGATTTATCTCTATTTGATTTAGCTTTAAGTTTGTCAACGTTTGTAAAGTTATTTAATCAGCTCATAGTTCACAGCATGCGCTGCGTATAAGAAACTTTTTATTGTTTCAAGCTTTCGTAGCTCAAAAATAAGAAAAAACCCAAAATTTCTTGGCACTTAACACTGTGATAGTAAAAAGCAAGCAATGGAAACATTTTCTTAGCAAATTGTTCACATTTACTTTAAAATATTTATATATATATCTTTAAAAATGTTGTAAAACAGCTATTCATTTTGTATATCACACTATTTTTACTAGATATATTCAAGATTTATTTATCATAATTTTGGCATCATATCTGCTGTACCTAAAGACAGTCTGTATGGACACTTAAACATGACATAGAGAAAATGGACAGCTCATACCATGGTGTGAATCATTTTAAGAATGAGACATTATCAGTTTAGTGAATCCTTAAACGAGGTCAAGTTAAGTCAATTATCTGATTAGGTGTTTGCTAATACAGTGATACAAATTTGAAAAAAAGTCAAAATTTTTTATAAATCAATATATGGAGTTAGAAGTGAATTTTAAAGTTTTGAGATAAAATCAAAGAGTAATACAAGGAATACATTGATGACAGCAGCGGATTTACGATACGACAAAAAAGAGAAATGTAGTCGTATTGATGGCTACTTAATCATTTTAAAGGCGACGTAACAAAAACCTTCTCCACCCGCAAAGTCAAATTTTTTAAATGAACAAAGCATTTGACAATCTCTCTAGGAAATAAAAATGAGCATTACTTGTCGCCTGTCAAAATAGAAATAATTCTATACCGACGACTTCAACCAGAGCATGTCAGAATTATAAGGTAGGGCCGACTCGGAGAGGAATGGAGTAGAAAGCAGAATAAAGGGAGATAGATGTCAAAATCAGCTGTTCATCGCGAATTTCTTTATGCTCACGTTTTGCAGTTGTTTTTAGGTTAGAATTTGTTACAGGTTTATTTTTGCAATTTAAAGACTTTCACATTATATAGTTTTTATTACACTGTTGTTATAATATTTTCACTCAAATTATCACAAATTTAATACACTCGACCGCACTGTTTGCAACTTTATTGGAGGAAATTAAGTTGTTGCTACATCGCATGGACAACCCATCAACTGCTGCTGGCCACCATGCAGCTGGCGAAGGTACAAGAGGGCAATGCTGATGCCTTGAAGGTAACCTATGGCTCCTTGGTCGTTGACGCGTGAGGGCACTCAGCGAAGCGGCCCTACCTTATGATTGCATCATGAACAAGAGCAACAATGTCGTTGTAACATACTCACCAATTTCACCTCAATAAGAAATACACATGCTAGAATTAATATCTAGAGTTAAGGTCTAGATCGCTAGATGAGAGCGTACTGCCGCGAATGTCAACACGAACTTGACAACTCATATAAAATCTCAAAGTTATGAGAAAGATGTGAGAAAGCAAGAATTGTCAAAATGTAATCGAAGTTAAATAGTTGAAATAAATAAAAAATTAGCTGCAAGCAAAGACCGCCATATCGGCATATCGACAATATCGGCAGTAACGAAGAAGAGAGCACAATCAACGCTGCATCTACCTGTATTCTTCTACCATGGATATAGCAGTACGCTCAAAAAGTCCGTAGGATAACACATAGATGGCGTTACTAGATTTTTTTTCATATAATTTTTTATGTAGTACCAACCTCCAAACGATACGTATAAAAATTTGACAACAATCTGACTATTGATTCGTGAGTTAAAGAATTTTGTGTGCAACTATTGTTATTGGAAAAAAAATGGAAAAAAGTGAATTTCGAATTTTGATAAAGCATTGCTTTTTGATGAAAAACAATACTGTAGAAACCATACAATGGCTTGATAAACATTATCCGGACTCTGCTTCATTGAGACAAATGGTAGAAAAGTGGATTGCTGAATTTAAACGTGGTCGTACCAGCACAAATGATGCAGACCGCAGTGGACACCCAAATCAGACTGTTATTCCACAAAACATCAAAGAAATCCACAAATTGGTTATGAACGATCGCAAATTGATGGTGCACTAGCTAGCTGACATTGTAAAGATATCAGATGGTAGAGTTTTTACAATTTTACACGAACATTTGGGCATGCGAAAGCTCTGTGCTAAGTGGGTGCCGCGCGAGCTCGCAGTCGACCAAAAACAACAACGAATTGATGCTTCAGAGAAGTGTTTGGCGATGTTAAACCGCAATAAAATCGAATTCCATCGTCGATATGGGACCATGGATGAAACATGGCTTCACTATTACACACCAGAATCTAAAGGACAGTCAGCTGAGGGGACAGCAGTCGACGAACCGAATCCAAAGTGAGCAAAGACCCAACAGTCGGCTTGTAAGGTGATGGCGTCTGTATTTTGGGATGCGAAAGGAATAATATTCATCTACTATCTCCAAAAAGGAACCACCAACAACAGCGACTATAACTGTGCACTTTTGGATCGATTGAAGGCTGAAATCGCCAAGAAACGGCCACATTTGCAAAAGAAAAAAATTGTTGTTTTACCAAAACAATGCACCGTGTCACAAATCGATAAAAACGATGGCAAAATTGAATGAATTGGGCTTCGAATTGCTTACCCACCCACCGTATTCTCCAGATTTAGCCCCCAGCGACTTTTGCCTGTTTTCAAATCTCAAGAGAATGCTTGCTGGAAAGAAATTCACGTCCAATGAAGAGATTTGACGGCCTATTTTGACGAGAAAGAGAATCGTGCTATAAAAGTGGTATCGAAAAGTTCAAAAATCACTATACTCGTTGTATCGCTCTCGAATGCAACTATGTTGATTAATATATACGAGTTTTATCAACATTTTGTTTTTTTCTTACTTATCCTACGGTCTTGTTGAATGACCTGTTACATGTAAAAAAAATTTGACAGATGGTGTAATGTCGTTGTCGTCTGCAATATGTTGTATGCATAAAGCTATCATAGAGCCCTAATTATGAATGAAAACTGAAGCGCGATATGATGCAACTGTAAAATGAACTGTTCTTGTTTTTAATTCAAAAGATATCAAACTCAATGAGGGTATTCACAAGGTGCCATAAGGTTGTATGTTGTAAGTGAAACGTTTTTCTCATGTTCTCCTTCATTATTAAAGCGATATTTTTGAGATTTTACTTGTATGTTTTGTTAATAGTTTTTGTATGATGTGTATAAAATGGCCGTGATCAGACCGGAACTACGCCCATCTCCCATACAAATATTTGTTTTTGTACATCACATTGTATGGGAGGTGGGCGTAGTTCCGGTCAGATCACACCTATTTCATACACATCATGCAAGAACTATAAGCAAAACATACAAGTAAAATCTCAAAAATATCGCTTAATTAATATCGCGAATTTACTTAATTCATTCGGACGTTATGTGCACAGTAAGACGCCGCAAGAGTGAACGACTTAGTCATACCCAGTTTCTCTAGCGTTGGCCCTTTGATTCCAACAGAGGGGATAATGGACAGCTTAAAATATAAAAATATTTTAGAACTTAATATGCTTCCCCACCCTGAGTGGAATATGCCTCTTCGATGGGTGTTTCAATAGGACAATGATCCGAAACACACATCGAGGCTGGTTAAGATTTGGTTAAGTGACAATGGAATTCAAGTTCTTGATTGGCCAGCACAATCACCAGACTTGAACCCCATTGAAAATTTGTTTGGGATCTTAAAACGGGAAGTAGCGTGTCAACGCTTTAAGTATACGAACGAATTATTCCAAGAGTTACAAACTAAATGGAATGAGATCCCAATACCACATTAGAGAATTTAATCAATTCAATGCCAAAAAAATGTGCGGAAGTTATTAAGAATAAGGGAGGGTACACTAAGTATTAAAAATGTTGCTATTGTTTTGCGCAGCCAATTTTGAAGAACTTGGACATTATTGTTGTTAAGTTTAGAATAAAGGATGTTTTTGTTGGTGTAAAATACACTTCTTTTTCTAAAAACAGTGGTGAACAAATATAAATCATGAGTTTCATTAAAAGTATAGACAATAGGTGGTGTATATGAATTTAAAGTATATCAAGGGGATTGTTGCTAGTGTTTTGCACAACACTGTATATTTTTTTTGGTTTTTTCAAATATTGTCAAAAAACTGTATATTTTTTAACCGCTTACCTGAATGGGTAAAAACAGGAAATTTAAAAAATTAATATTTTTTTCTGAATTTTCATTTAACTGAACCGTGTATATTCGGAAAGAGTTTGAAAAAAATCTTTTTTATTTTTTCCAGAATTTAATTGGAAAGTTAGTGGTCGAAAAATCGACTAGCGGGCTAAAATGGGTTAAACTATGAAATTTGCCTCAACTCCAAATGACTTATTTGTAATATATTTTTTTTTATTTTATAACAGTATTTTTTTTTGTGCTTATTTTTTGAGAGAAAGGACCGGAAATCCAGTGGTTTTGTGCGGTTTATTTTGAAATTTACCAATATACTGGTAGTAGAATGACAAAATATGGAACACATTTCTTGTGTAAAATTGTCTTAAAAACAGACTTAAAAACAAAAAAAAAAAAAATATAACAAAAATCATATTCATAACCATATTTCACTTCCAGCAAATGTTGATATTTTATGATGCCAGTAAGAAGATTCATTTCCATAAATAAATATTTTACAGCCAGGTGGCATTACTACAGTCATTGATGGCAAAACTTGGGCTTAAAGTTTATTGCACTTATTTTATGGTTTTCTTGACGCTTAAGAAAGTGCATTGATATATTTATTTGCTTGTTTGTGAGTGCAATGTTGTGTGTGTGTGGAAATACGTGTATGCGATACAAATACACATAAATAAAGAAGACAACGTAAGAAGCAGAAATCTGACTTGGAAGTCTAGCTTAACGTAATACGTGCGGCTGCCATTGACTTTGTGCACTTTCGACAAATGCCCCGTTGGCTGCTAAGATGCCACCGTCTCTACTTCTACACTTTTGTTATCTTAGAGCGATGATGTGACACATAGCGGAAGCGGAAATGACAATAAAGTGCAGAATTTAAAGCAATACTAATACAACCTACGACATTTTGCCTCACTGTGCGACATTTGCATGCAGCAAAAATCTGAAAATCTTCAGTACTTTATCCTAACGCGATGAATTCAGAATATTTAGTCAGATTAAGAAATATGTATATTCTATGCATGCAGAGATAAATTTTATAATAATAAATGCACTCATGTGGAAAAACACACCTACACTTTGTTGGCACTTGTTCATTCACAGAGAGAGAGAGAGAGAGAGTAGGAGAGTGTGATATAGAAACCTTCTCTTCCAGTTTAAAAATAAATTTATTATCAACATAAATTTTAAAAATCCAGAAACAATAAATTTTTGCACTGTTTTTGGCACTTTATCGATTTGAGTTTCTTGTTATTGTGTGCCCTTCGCCATCAATCTGTCAGGTGTCCAAAAATTGTTGTAATGTGTTTTTAGCAAACAGCAAAATGAGTTCATTAACTAAAGGTTCAATTAATATCTATGCAAATAGCTGTTATATCCTGTGTTTCTTTTATTACATAGAGAATATAGCGTTTTATTAAAATAAATTTATACATTCTGTAATAGCTGTTATATATATTAAAAATTATTTTATTACCTCATGTCTCACGGGACTAAATTTAATAAAAGCTTGTTTTAGAATATTTTTAACAAAGTTAAAAAAATAATTGCTGTAACAACTGACCCATTCAGACAATTGTAAAAAGAAATCATAAACATATATAAGATCCGATTGCTGCAATCTTAGAGTATTCTAATATTAATTAAATTTTATTTCATGTTTTATAAAGAAAAATTTTAATCTTTTGAAGAGTTTGAAATTTAAGAAAAAATTTATTAAAAAATTCCTGATTCCAATAATTAGATAAAAAAGTAGCCCAAGATTTTTAACTGTGTATTGTAGAATTTAAGAGGGACACGACATTCGCGGGAGAGAAAACAGACCTTTTTTTAAAAATTCATAACTCAGTCAAAAACAAACATTTTTTCAAAATTATTTTTTATTATTGTAGAGAATTGAACAAATTACAAAAAAAAAAATTAAAAAAAAAAAAATATATTTTTCACTCCAACATGGTTTTATAGAGCTTCAAACTGGCGGCAGAGAAAAAAACGGGGCCTCGTGGTTGCAGCGCTGGGAGTTGCAAAAGTTGTCCGATCTGGAAAAAAATGACTTTTTGTATCTTAACAAAATTGGTTATCGTATGACACGAGCTTTTTTTTTTTTAAATTTTTTTTCAATTTTTGGTGATGTTCCAAATTTGAAAGTGTGTTTTTTCCAAAAAATATTGACTTTAAAAATTCATAAAAAATCGAAAAAAAATTTAAAAAAAGCTCGTGTCCTACGATAGAGAATCAAGTTTTAAAAAATAATAAAAAAAAAACATTTTGTCAAAAAATGAACCCGCTAGTGCCGCAACCAGTACGAAAAAACATGGTTTCGAGATAAACGCGTTCAAAGTTTGTGAACAAAGAATATAAAGGTTAAAAATTAAAAATGCGCTCTCACTAATCCGGCTGTAACTTTTGAAACCATAAGAATTTTTCCATGAATTTTTTTTTTTAGAATTTTAAGAATATTTACTAAAATACAAAATTAATAAAAAAAAGTAAATTTAAAAAACTGCCAATGTCATGTCCCCCCTTAATGTAATTAAATGGAAAATTGTGCAACTAAAGTATTACAAAAACTAATGTGCATCTATAGTAAGATGGAGAATGACTTCTTTCTCTGTCTGGAGTATGACTTACAAGGATAGGTCCCTAGTTGTCACTCACCGATTTGAATAATTTTTGGATAGGTCGACGTATTTTCTTATACGTGCTCAATCAATAGTTTACGGTTTCAAAATTACGTTTTAAAATCAGCGAAAATTTCGTTATATCACTATTTTCCATAGAAATATACACAAATTTGGTATCAAACGAAAAGTATTTTAAAGTCACACATGGTGACATCCATTTTGGAGAAATAAATTTCATTGTAATTTTGTTGTTGTTATTTTTAACAGTATTTAGTCGATATCATAAGGAGCGCATTTTCGAAATTGTTTCAATTTTATATATATTTGATTTGAGAGAATTCTAAAAGTTACCTTTTTTTGTTTTTTTAACTTTTTGTATTAAAATTTTCTTTATTAAAATATTCATTTCTTTTCAAAAAAAACAATTTTTTTTTTTAGAGATGAAGACCACAATATGGATGTTAAAAAAATTTGTTTTTTCTCCAAATTTCCGTATGTGTAAATATTTGATCGGAAAGTTTATATTTAACAGGGCTTTTATACAACTTTGTGCTTTTAACTTGTTTGCCCGAAGGAATAAGAAAAAACCATCGGAAATTTAAAAATATTACTTTCTATGTAAATATCTCCACTAAATTTCAATATATTTCACAAATATTTTTTTTGTTATCAAGTCTAATAAAAGCATATTCGGCAAGGTACCGAAGCTAAAATAAGCCCCCCCCCCCCCCCGCGGCCATATTGAAGTATATTCGAAGTCTTTAGCCACGACATACACGATGCCATTCAGTTTTATATATTAACGAAAGTTTTAGTAGGAGTGGTTTTGATACGATTTTCCCATATATCATAGAGATGGTTCATATTATATATCGAAGCTAAAGTGCAAAATTTCAAGACATTTCATTAATTTTTGTGGATTTTTAAGAGATTTAACGTTTAAAATAAAGCCAATTTGTATGGGAGGTTGGCGTGGTTTTCATTCGATTTTGCCAAATATCATAGTGGTGGTCTATGTTATCTATAGGCTATATCAGAGCCTATATGCAAGATTTCAAGACATTTCTTTAATTTGAGCAGATTTTTAAGAGATTTTACTTTTGCTATAAAGCCACTTTGTATGGGAGGTAGGCGTGATTCCATAGCCAGGATTAACTGAAGAGCAAAGCTCACTTGCCAAATGCAAGGCATTTCTTTAATTTTTGTGGATTTTAAAGACATTTTTCGGCTAATATAAAGCCACTTTGTATGTTTGTTACTGGAGGTACGCGTGGTTTTCATCCGATTTGATCCATTTTCGAACTTGATCTTCCTTTTTTAAAAATAAACTTATATTTTGAATTTCATCGCGATAGCTTTAAAATTGCGGCTGTAATCGTGTCGACACACGGACAGACAGACGGACAAACGGAAATCGACTCAGGAGATGATGCTGATCAAAACTATATAAATGTTTCTATACCTGCCACGCCTCCTTTTTGGGGTTACAAACGGAATGACAAAGTTAATATACCCCTTACGCAGTACGCGTTGGGGTATAAAACTGCCATGTAATGCATATTGAGAACGTAAGCCGTTCGGAGTCTGCATAAAGCTTTATAGGTCCAGTTCTCGATCATGTCAACGTCCTGTCAAGGGCTTAAATGGCCATTTCGTTTTTCTTATGACTTTTTTCTCAGGCTGATATCAAATTAATATCTTAACTTAAGGTAGGAGTAAGAGCTGGAGATTAAATTGAGGATCACTGGTTTACCAACATAGCTGTTTATGGTGCAGTGAATATTTGTTCAAGACGTAAAATAATCAAACAGAAAAACGTCTAAATGGTTTGTGTCCACAATAAAACAACTGAATTTCTCTTCAGCTTTATACTACACATTAACATTGTAAATTTGGGTGACTTTATATCTGAGACATCTTATTTTCTCGAAAAGTATGCAACATCGTGAATACGTTTCGGATAAAAGTTGCGAGGGTGTCAAATAATGGTGACCTTGCCTTTGATTTTAAGCCAATTTTTCAACACCAAATCAAGATCAAGTTTAATTTTTTCAATGGCAACCCAAATTTTTCATTGCATATTCGTATTCTTCTGACAAAAATGCGATCAAACGTATCGTTTATGAAAAATATTTGGCTATTTCCTTGTCTATATTTGTGAAGAGCGCACATTGGCGATATATAGAAAAAATCCTCGCATTCACATTTTCGAAGTTACAGGGTTTTCTCACATCCATATTTAATACGCCATCCTGGATGCTTAAATTTTTCAATTTCGATATTAAATTCGGAATCAGCAACCCCGAAAACCCCTGAGTAATAAGTGCTGCTTCAAAAACTAACTTTTATCAATTTTTAGAATTTTATTTGGCAGCCATTTTGACTCTGTCATCTTGAATTTTTGAATTTCTAAATTTGGACATCAAATTCGGAATCGTTGAGACAAACCCATTGTATGGTTTTTGAAAATCCGAAACAGAATAAAAAAATTGTGGAAATGAAAGGGTTAAGTAATTAAAGGAATTTATATCAAAATTATATTGAAACAATGAAATGTAGAAAACACTGATTTTGTGTAATAAAGTGAAGAAGTCAGGTATATATTAGTTTAAGAAAATTAATAATTGTGGCGGCCGTCATACTGGTTAAGGTGCGTGGTTTTTATGCAATAGAACACAGCATGATATAATTATACACGGTAGCCTTGAGAACTGGTTATTTTCTCAGAGCGCCGACCAACAACTTTCAAAATCAATACATAAAAGTACGATCAAAAAGTCCATAGGATGACACATAGATGGCGTTAGTAGGTTTTTTCCATATGATTTTTATTTAGTCCTTTCAAACGATACGTATAAGAATTTAACAACAATCTGATTCAATTTTCAATTCAATTCAATTCAATTCATTTATTAATAGCAAAACATTATTTTTTACATTTAGATTTAACTGTGTACAGTTTAAAACAAAACAGTATTTACATAAGTAAATTTACAGTATAACATAAAACAGTATTTTGTTATTTGAGATCGTTTGAGTAATAATATAGGAACTGCGAAGGAAAAGCTATAGAAACCTTCGATTAATTCAATTTTTAAATTTAACATAAAACTTAATATAACTAAAAATGCATTTAGAAATGCTGCAATTGATATTAAATTTAGAGGCTCTTACACTTATCGAGCTTATTATAAGAGAAATTTTATGTTCATCATGTAGTCTTTTAGTAGAGTAATCAAAGGGGAGGTTTAGCATCATTTTCAAGAGTTTATTTTGCTTGACTTGCAACTTATTTATATGGGTTTTCGCACAAGTTCCCCAAACGGGCGAGGCGTACAGAATGATGGATTGAAATATAGTTTTCGCAATGAGCATTTTGTTATTATGGTCTAGTACAGAATTTCTGTTAATAAGTGGGTAAAGCATTTTTATAGCGATATCAACTTTGTTAATTATATTTGTTATGTGTATTTTAAAAGTCAGTTTAGAATCAAGATGAACACCAAGATATTTGACATTGCCGGACCAGGGTATAGCAACACCTCCTATGCTTAACGTAGAGCTGGGGAAGAAGCAAGACAGCCTTTTTCTCGAGAAAAAGATTGCTTGAGTCTTGTCTACATTTATTTTAATTTTCCAAAGATGGAAATAGCACATTACGTCACGAAGAGCGAGCTCTAAAAATTTTCTGCAATCCTCACCCAGTTCATTGGCAGTGTAGAGACCTATGTCATCTGCGAAAGCTGCAACTTCGCAATAGTTGGGCTTTGGCATGTCTGAACAGTAGATGATATAGAGCAAAGGGCCAAGGATGGAACCCTGTGGAACTCCAGCTTGTATTTCGATATATTCTGAATGTTCTCCTTGAACAGATACACGAAAGTAACGATTTGAAATGAAACTTTTTATAATATTAACTAGATATTGAGGGAATATGAATTTAATAAGCTTATACACTAATCCCTCATGCCACACAGAATCGAAAGCCTTTTCAATATCCAACAAAACCAGAGCAGTGGACTTTTTATTTTTGAAATTATCAGTTACATGTTTATGTATCCTTTTTACTTGGTGCGTAGGACAGTGGCCTTTCCTAAAACCAAATTGCTCCTTAGGAACTATCTGTTTTTCGTCAATATGCTTCCAAAGTAAATCTTTTATAACTTTTTCTAATAATTTGCTTAGGCTACAGAGAAGACTAATAGGCCTGTAGCTGCTCACCTGATTTGGGGGTTTGCCAGGCTTGGCGATAGGGACAACGTTAGCACGCTTCCAGCAGTCTGGAAAATATTGCAATTTTAGGCAAGCATTTACGATAAGCGTGACAAAATTTATCGCTTGAATTGGCAGTTTTTTAAGAATAGTATTCTGAATACCATCAATACCAGGGGATTTTTTGTTCTACAGCTCCTTAATAGCATTTTAACATTTGCAGGTGTGGTAAATACTGGATCAGTAACTTGCTGTAGGGATTCATATTCGATAACAGTTTCATTTACAAATCGTGTTAAAGAGTCAGTACCCAAGTTAGCAGATATGTTATGGTTTTCAAAAAATTTTTGAGCAAGGGCGTTTGCTTTATCTTTACTGGAAGTAATAATATCATTCCCTAAGGTGAGGGGAGGAATACAATTTACTTTTTTTTTGCAGATTTTGTAAATGTTCCAAAAAGGCTTCGATCCTTTATCCAGTGAAGATAACTTATTTTTCCATTGAATATTTCTCAAATCAAAAATTCTTTTACGAATTATAGTAGAATAAGAACACATTGAATAATAATCAGCTTGGCTATGATATCTGCCCCAATTTCGTCGAAAATGATTTCTGGTACGGATAAGATCCATTATGTCAGAGGGGAGCCTTAGGTAACTATTGATTGGTAGTTCCTTTGGAACAGAGGCTTGAACTGCAGCTTGGTTTTTATCAAATAAAAATTTTATGTGATTATCAACTTGAGCTGTACTAGAGATATCATCTAAATTCATAGGAGAGTTATTAAAATTCTGATAACAATCTGATAATTGATTCGTGAGTTATAGCATTTTGTGTGCAACTATTGTTATTGAAAAAAAAAAAAAATGGAAAAAAGTGAATTTCGAGTTTTGATAAAGCATTGCTTTTTGATGAAAAAAAATACAGTGGAAACCAAACAATGGCTTGATAAACATTATCCGGTCTCTGCTCCATCGAGACAAATGGTAGAAAAGTGGATTGCTGAATTTAAACGTGGTCGTACCAGCACAAATGATCCAGAGCGCAGTGGACGCCCAAATCAGTTTGTTATTCCACAAAACATCAAAAAAATCCACAAATCGGCTATGAAGGATCGCAAATTGAAGGTGCACGTGCTAGCTGACATTGTAAAGATATCAGATGGTAGTGTTTTTACCATTTTACACCAACATTTGGGTATGCAAAGCTCTGTGCAAAGTGGGTGCCGCGTGAGCTCATAGTCGACCAAAAAGAACAACGAATTGATGCTTCAGAGGAGTGCTTGGCGCTGTTAAGCCGCAATTAAATCGAATTCCGTCGTCGATATCTGACAATGGATGAAACATGGCTTCACTATTACACACCAGAATCCATCAGCTGAGTGGACAGCAGTCGACAAACCGAATCCAAAGCGAGCAAAGACCCAACAGTCAGCTTGTAAGGTGATTGCGCCTGTATTTTGGGATGCGAAAGGCATAATATTCATCGACTATCTCCAAAAAGGAACCACCATTACCAGCGACTATTACTGTGCACTTTTGGATCGATTGAAGGCTCAAATCGCCAAGAAACGGCCACATTTGCAAAAGAAAAAGGTGGTGTTTCACCAAAACAATGTACCGAGTCACAAATCGATGAAAACGATGGCAAAATTGAATGAATTGCGCTTAGAATTGCTAACCCACCACTGTATTCTCCAGATTTAGCCGCCAGCGACTTTTTCCTATTTTCAGATCTCAAGAGAATTCTTTTTGGTCCAATGATGAAGAAGTCGCTGAAACTAAGGCATATTTTGGCGAGAAAGAGAAATCGTGCTATAAAAGTGCTATCCAAAAGTTGAAACATCGCTATACTCGTTGTATCGCGCTCGAAGGCTACTATGTTGAATAATATAGTCGATTTTATCAAAATTTTGTTTTTTTCTTACTTATCCTACGAACTTATTGAATGACCTGTTATATTAGTTTAAGTAAATTAATAATTGTGGCGGAAGTGGCATACTGGTTGAGATGTGTGGCTTGTATGCGATAGAGCACAGCTTGATATAAATATACCAGGTAGCCTTGAGAATTGGTTTTTCTTCTCAGAGCGCCGACCAACATCTTTTCTGCTAATTCGCTTTCTCTTTTTCTATGCTTTTTTTCAAATGATGGTTGGCAAAAGAACGGTCACTTCTATCTTGTAATTTGTATATCATGGAACACAGGTTTGAATCCCATCTGACACATAAAGTTTTTCAATTGCATTAATTTTTTTGTACGGGCGTCACCTCTTTGCAGACAATAACAAGCCTCAGAGAGTAAAAACTGCCATGAAAAACTTCTTGAGAACATGAGCCGTTTGGAGTCGGCATAAAGCTTGTAGGTGCTTTTCTCGATCATTTGTGTTCAAAAATTTCACAACACGCACAACACAGTTGATCGGTCAAAGGCCTTTTAAGAGCTGAAATGTTCATTTTTGTTTCGTTAAATTAATAGTTCGTTATATAACTGTAAAATGTTTACTTTAACGATCAGCAAATTTACTGGTGGAGTGCAGTCTTGCCATATTCTTGCCGATTTTGCATATATTTATTTAATATACTTCATATACTTTAGACTTCAAAAATAGTATTTTTCCATACATCATTCCATAATCATTCTTTACTGACATCTTATATTTTCGTAGGTTTTGCTGGTCAAAAACAACAAATCGAAGCAAAATCAACGTTGTTGTTGTTTTTGAGAGTTTCACAAAATATAGTTTTCTAATAACCATGACGTACAAAAATAAAAGTTCAACTATTTCTACATTAAACATTAAAATTCATAAAAAGCAGTTTTATGCCTAAACTTTGAAAACACTGAAACGCGAATATTTTTATTTTTGACCAGCTTTCCAAATCCAGTATTACCAAAACTTTGATATTATTCTTTGACTTTACTCAGCGCAGTTCTTTAAAAGTCATAATTGTCGGCTGTAGGGTATCAGGCACTGTTGAAGAAAACCAAACTTAGGTTAAATCAGTCTCTTCCATGAACAAAACCAAACTATGTGATCTTTTTCCAAACATTTTCTTCGAAAAAAATTATTGTAAGGATAGAAAATTATAATGTTGCGGTGCTTTTCAAAATCTTTGTAATGGAATTTTGAAATCATGTTTTCATAAGAATTCTTATTGGCCGTAATAGGTTGCACCATGATTGTTTTGCCATCTAGTATTTAAGAATATTCAGATTTGACCTTTAAACCAAAAAATACTAAAATAATGCTACTAAGGAATACTAAGTATCTGTTCGATTTTTTATGCATTTAAAAGAAATGATTCGCTTGCGAGCCATTCTCAAGAACTAACCATCATTTTGATTAGACGTTATTTTCAACCATAGGGGAAAAATTTTATGCAACTTTCTCGCATATTTTTAGAAAAAACCCGAATTCTGGCAAAATTGTCTAACGTATGTTTTCAATGTAGTCACATTTTTGCTGAATTTTATCGACCAATAAATATACCACTTTTTTTTTGCTGTTTACTTTTACCTGTAATGTTAAGTGCTGCCATGAAATTCATGAAGATTTTATGCAAAACAAAATAAAAAAATGGAAAAAAATTTAATGGATTCACTTGTGAAATTTACACCTTTTCAAGCTAACAAACAAAACAAAAAAGTGAAACGAAAAAAATGCGGTTAAAAAAATCTATGGTACTTCACATAAAATTGCAAAGCTGCTCAATGCGACGCTGTTGCATCTAAAGCCCCGTTTGTGCCACTTGGCTTATTCACACCGGTGCAAGCTGCTGCCGGTATTTGGCGAGGAGACACAAAGACGAGGAAAATTTGAATTTTATGCAGTTGGGAAGCAAGTTAAACATGAAAAAAAAGTATTAAAATGGCGGCACAAGACCCACGGGTACACAAAAAAAAAAAAAAGGTACCATGCATAAGCGTTCAAACGAAAACGGAAATAGACCAAAAAACAGCATCGGTATCGGTGAATCAAAAACAAAAAACTAAACTAAAAAGAATCAGAAAGAGTGAGAACCGAAATGGCGGAAAAATGCAAAGACAACATGCACAACGGAGACAATAAAAACATGGGCGACATTGGAGCCAGCGGTGTCAGCGGTGAGTGCAACTGCGGTAAATTGTAGTAAAACGATTGAATTCCTAAGGGAAAAATCAAAGTCCTAGCATTCAAAAGGGATTCACAGCTGCTGCATTTGCTTTTACTACTACTACTACGAGCTTAATGTTCAGCGATTTTATAAGATTTGCATTATTTACTATGCTGCATTTGCTGCACTCTTGTGCATTTTAGAACTCAAGACAGCTTTAGTGAGTCGCATGCAAATGCTTGGCTTTACCGTTTGAGTATATTTTTTACTTTTCGCACATTTTAAATAAGTATCAACGACTCAACGATAAAAATAAAAATTTCTTTTCTGAATTGGTATCTTAGCGTTGATTTTCAAAACGTATTTAAATGTTTTTTAGGAAATGTTTTTATTTTACACGAAATAAGAATAGAAGGTGATAGTATTAATACTTTTTTAAGTTATGTTCATGCTAGAGTTCTAGAGTTTTTTGAGCTATAAGAAACGATCTTGAATTAAGAAAACCCTTAAAACCCAGAACTAATCCTCCTCGAAGCCTTAAGGGGGAGTAAGGGTTTGCGCTTTTAAAAAAATCCATATTTTTTTTTTTATAGTTAAACATCTAAAAAATATAGTCCCAAAATTTAAAATCAATCATAGCAAAACTTCGGAAGTTATTGACAAATAAGTCCGCTCTCCTCTAACACTGTAGCTCTGACCGCCAATTTTTTAGTTTTTTCTCAAAACCGCTTTTCTAAAATTTATTAACTTCAAACTTGGTACACACTTCCTACATATAAAATACCTCCCCCCAATGTTAAGTTTAAGATCGGTGTTTTCACTTAAAATATGGCGGAGTTTTTCATGATCGGCGTTTTCATTTAAAATATGGCGGATTTTTTCGTGAAGCTATTTTCACTTCAAATGACCACAAAAAATTTAAAAATTTTAAAAAAAAAATAAACAGATAACGTTGGGTGTGGGAGGAGGAGGATCTGATAATACTTCGACTAAATTTTAATGTTCTGTGACGATACAGCGTAGTATTGAGGAGGGACTAAAATGAGTCGCAGCAATTGGAGCTGTGTGCATCAACTCACTGTTAGCACAATATTCTGCTTAGGAATGAGCCTTATTTTTGGCTTAATGGGTATGCTAATAAGAAAAATCGCCGAATTTGGAGTGAAAAAAAATCACACACAAAATCACTGCTTGCAGCGCTTTATGGGCCGGTAGGTTTCATTGGTTCATACTTCTTCAAAAATGAGGCTGGTGGGAACGCAATCGCCAACGGCGAGCGCTATAGAGTCTTGATTAACTATTACAGTGGTCCCCAGTTATATGCGTTAACTAAATTGCTTATTTTTTATAACAAATTCAGTCGGAGAACTCATACATACAGAATACATAGTATACATAGTATATTAAGAATTATTATTAATATTAAGAATATTAAGTTTGCTTACTTTCAGCTCATTTAAATGGGAAACCCAATTAAACGGGCGAAATTAATCGTGCACTACTATTTTTTATGCCCCAATTAAATGGGATGTTTATTGAAAACATGTTTTCCATCAGGACGGCGGCACATGCCATACAGCTTGTGAAACAGTCGACCCACTGAAGGAAACATTTAGCGAACTCATTATTTCTCGGAATGGATCGGTCAGTTCGCCATCAAGATCGTGCAATTTAACGCATTTGGATAATTTTCTTTGCAGTAACGTGAAATCATCGCTTTATGCGAATAAGCCAGCAACTTTGAACGAATTGAAAGATAAGATTAAGGGTACAATTGCCGAGATACGGCCTCCATTGCTTAAAAATGTGGTCGAAAATGGGATTTAAAAAATTTGCTATATCCGAGCCAATAGCGGTGCTCAATAAAAAAACATCAAGTGAGTGGTGCGGTGCTTACATCAAGTGAGTATTGTGAGACACTTTAAACCATAAAAACATTTATAAAATAATTAATGCAATTACTGCAAAACCTCAGAAATTCATCTTTAGTATTGATTAAAAAAAAAAAATACATTTCAACAAAAACAGAAAAGCACGTTATGAGCATTATTTATCTATCTTTTAAATGCAGCTCAATTTTCGACTGCAGGCACTTTAAACTAATTTCGAATTTCTTATGTTCGATATGCGTACGTTTTTTACCTTTTTCTTCTGTGATCGATACACAAAATTCCATTTATATGTTTTCCACACAAATAACAAAAATTATCGCATTTTGTGCAGTAGTAGCAGCAACAAAGTATTCCTTGTTTGTACAGCCATTGTACAGCAACAACAACAATGCTCAAAATTCGAAAATAAATTTAGAGTTTAGAAGAAAATTAATGGGGTCTGCCAAGGCGATGTGTGTGCACGTTGCGGGCACTCAATAATCCCGGAGCTCGACGGACGAACGAGCCAAAAACGAAAAAAAAAAACAACCAAAGACAACGACTACGACTACGACGACGCCTTAGTAAAGATTTACGACTGAGTTGAGAGTAGCGAGTCCGACTGGCCACTCATTAGCGAAACAACTAAATCGACTGTGAGTTTCACATCGAACTCATTGCCAGAGGCAGCCCGATAAAGTGGCCCAAAAAAAAAAAAAAAAATCAAAAATAAAAATATTAAAAAAAAAAAACAGCGAAATGGCTAATAAAAAAAGTCAACGCACATGAATTTAAAACTGAATGTAGGCAGACCGATTTGTTTATTTCGAAAATATTAAATTCGAATATTCGAACATGCCCAAATTCAATTTTAAATAGATTTTGTGAGCATTTCAATATTAACTCAATTTGTTTATGACATCGAAAATATGTGTTTCGAACATGTTTTGAATATTCGAATATAATATGGCTATTTTCAGCATATGTTATGGAATTTAAAAAAAAAAAAAATAAAATTTTTTGTTGGCTGTTTTGTATTTGCGTTGATTTTGAGAGATTGTACGTAAAGCTTTGTGGGCTTAAGGGGTACCAAAGCTTCCTTTATGTTTTTGACTAAAACTGAATGTGGCTCTTCCATTTTTATAAAATTTTTTTTTTTTATTTTTATTTTCCAACGTTTTGCGTGTTAATCTCACTTGCTAGTCGCCTAGCATGATGCAAGTTTTTCTCATAATAAATACTACATAGAAAATGTTGTTCTTTTTTTTTGTGTTGCGAATTCTTTTGTTGATTTACTTTTTTTAGCTCATCCAAAATAATCTTTAAACTAGAGCAGGCGTTGATAAATTCCGCTTCCGTTGTTTTTTTGAGGTGGCTCATAAATAAGCGAGTTTTAAAAACGTTTCGAATAATAAATTTTATTTAAGATCTTAATTAGATTTGAAAAGCGTTCAATAGCAGAGGTTAGTCTGGGTCACATAAAATCCAAAACATTTTCTTTATATTTTTGTAAAGCTTTAATTCTGAAATTTTTAAATAACTTTTAAATTTACTGAATGTTGAAAAAATGTTGGAAAAAAGAATGTGAATAAAACAAACAAATATTTTGAGTTCCCATGTTTTTGTTTGCACAAAATCAAAAACTATGACCTTGATCTTTTAGGTCACACAAATATTTAGCTACAAGCTTTTTGATACACATATTTTACTTGTGCAAATTTAACTCATGTTTATTGGCCAAAATAAATACATGCAATAAATCAAATATAATAAATTAAACGTTTGTGTGTGTTACATATATAAGTAATCATATTTATATAATGAGTTTTTCTTTTAGTGGTTGAATAATTTTAATTCATTTACTATTAGCTTTAATTTATTTTAAATTAACTTGGCCTGTAGTTGAAATTATTTCAATTTGCTCAACTAATTTTTTGATTTAAGTTATTTTAATCAATGTGTTAAATGCTTGTTATATATCAGTGCCTGAATTAACTGATAAAGCGTATATTAGTTTTGACCAAAATTTTGTTTTTTTTTTTTTTAAATTTGTTAAGTTATTTTTTTCAATGTAACAAATTCTTTGAGTCGAAGATGCTGATTTTTCGTATTTAAGGGGAGGGTAAGGTTAGGTAGGTAAGGTAAGGTTTTTTTATGGAAGGCTTATTTTACATAATATTATATAAAAGTACAACATTTGAAGGATATTAAAAAAAAGTTTTGTTCAAAAATAGAGAAAAATAACGGATTTATTGTAGATCTCCGCAGGCGCCTCGAAAAAAAGTTTTTGTGCGGTGACCAGCCTACAGCATCACTGGACCATTTGAAACCAAAAAATCAATATGGTTTCTTTAGTTTCTTACTTTATCTCACCAGTCTCGTAGAATTTTTTTTAATTTTTAAATTTTTTATTTTTTGTCACCATTTTGAAACCAAACTGACGATTTTTAACGAAAAAAATCGACCTATTTGTTATTGTAAAATTGTAAGTAATTAAAAAATTTGAAAAAACTCTCTGTAACTAGAGAGCTATTGTGGAATATATGTTCAAAACTTCAAAACGATCGGTTCAGTAGTTTTTTCTGAAGGCTGCCACGGACTTTAAAAATTACATGTTTGGGAAAATCCAAGTTTTGTAGACTGAAAAAATTAAAATATCTTGAAAAAAACTGGATTTTCTTATAAAATACGTACATGCCATCATCGATACCTGGTCCATACAGTACATCACTATCAGCCACGTTATCTAAGGCATATTTTTGCTGCTGTCTACGTAAAACTCTGCCTTCGTCCGCTCTGCTGATCCGTAAAGAGTCTGTCGCGCGAGCACATTCATGCGCACTTGGCCCCGAAGTGATGCCCAAATCTTGTATGGAGGTTAGAAAAGCAGTAGAGCCTTCAACAACAGTTGCGGTACCACTCACTGACTTGGGACTAAATTTCCATATGAGTTGGTTGCAGCTTTCGTTGTTTTTCTGCGTAAAACCACCTAGACAACGTTCCAACAGCGTATCTTTGCTTAAATCTTCATATATTGTCTTTATTGCGTCTTAAACATCAGCTGGAAGTGGAGAGTAACTGTGTTTGAATGATCGTAAGGTTATTACAGCTTCAGCCTTCTTCCGCTCGCACCACGATTCATTGCATTTTTCATGCTGGGGATTTTGATCAGTCGAAGAATAATGATAAAAAGTCGCCCACATAGCGTTCCTCATTTTGTCCACAGAATCGTGATTTCTTCGAATTGCTAGCCCATAATACACTGTTAATTTGTCGATCATGTTGCCAGTTAGTTTGCCTTTACCGGAAAGAGTTTTCCTCTTCACTTTTTTATTAGATTTCGTTTTTGGATCGACCACGTGCGATTTCACTAAGTCACGCAGACGTTTGACCATCCTTTTTCGGACGAGTCCAATACACTCTTTCTTGTTTATTATGAAGTTATCACCGTAAGGTTTCGCATTGACTACTCCGGTGTAGGTTTTGGAATCGCCATCACCAACATAATTACGGTATTTTACTTTTTAAAACATTATCGAACGTTGAAAAATTTTCACGACAGTGCTCACTTCCATATTACCGGATGGCCCACTGTGATTTGATTCACATTGTCCTTTATTCACGTGCTCCTCGTGTTACTCTTCATATTCTGAAGGTACTAATTTTTTGCTCCAGGTTTCACATAGGTTATAGTACGAACTGCTGACAAAAATATCAACAACTTTGCCGGTCTAATAGGCGATCAATGACGATACACCAAAGATCGAATTCAATCCTCTTTTTTTCCACGTGCCGTCACCGGATACTGTAATTTCGTCTGTGTCTTCGTGACTATTTTGTTTAGTCTCTTCTTTTTCGAAATATTTATTCGCAACAGTTTTTACGCTGAAGTTAATTTTTTTAATGAAAGTATTGCTGAACGGTTTTAAAATAAAACTACTTGCCATGTCCATCAATCCACAAAATTTCATACACCCGGCATGTCCTAGGCCTAAAACTCGCATTACGAATGCAAATCTATTATTTATTTCGTAAGCATTACCATCAATTCTTTCACTCGGTGGAACATAGTTTGAAATTTTGCACTTTTCATGAATAACTTTTATTTTGAAGCCAAGACCTTCTTTTTTACAAGATTCAAATGCCACTGAAATGATCACACGTTTTTCACTTAGTAGAAAAAACTAGAAGAAAGTCTATAATTCGATAATGTTTTTTAAGATCTTCCTCAACTTCAAGTAAAGCATTCAATTTTTTTTGGCAAACTGGAAAGCAAAATGATAACTTGCAATTCATCTGGCAAGCCAACATGAATTTCTGCTAATTTTTCAATAATATCGACGAATGCATTTATGAAATTTGAAATATCGTATTGCAACCTTCGGACATACTTAGATTTAACAATTGTTTAAAAAGTGATACCTTTCTGGCAGGACCTCTAGGCTGGTAAATCTGACAAAACTTTTTCCAAGCTTCAAAAGATGTCTTACAATGCCTTACATGATTTATCTGCGACGGTGAGATACACAACATTAGAGATGCCAACGCCTTTTCATCTTGCTTGCACCATACAGCGTCTTCTGCTTCTGATTTGCTATCCGCCTTCACATGCTGACCGCTTACGATCTGCCACAATTCCGAATGAATTAGAAGACTCTTCATCTGGACACACCAAGAATCATAGTTCTTTTCATTCAGCTTTTCAATCTGATAAAGAGATGAACTCATTTTGATATTTAATCAAACGCTTATCTTTTTTGAATAGTTAAATGAATGCTTTAGTGGATCATGGGCCCATAACCTGTTGTGGATATAATTTCCGATGGAGCCAGTTGATGATGAAAAACAAATGATGTGCTTTAGTCTCAAAATTTATTTTAGAATAGAAAATTTTTTGTTCAAAGGAAAATTTTCTATCTATGATTAAAAATACAAATACGAAAAAAAAACTTGGATAAGAATAGTTTTTTCATAACAAGTATTTTAACAAAATAGAAATATTTTTGTGTTGCTTCAATATTTTCAACAAATTTAATTTAATTTAATTTAATTTAACTTAATTTAATTTTATGATATTTTATTGTATTTTATTTTTATTTTATTTTTTATATTATTTCTTCTCGCCTTTCCTTGTTTTGGTGGTCGAAGATGTACGAATTGAACTGAGCGTAATCCGCCCACCTACATGACATGATTTAGACATGTCATGATTTATACATGAAAAAGACAATTAAAAGAAGAGTAAAGGTACTTACATACTAGAAAGTGGAGAAGAAAAGAGAGAAATTCAAGGACTGGATTAACTAGGAAGAGAGAGACTAGGAAAGTACTTATATCCAACAAATTTAGAGAGGGCCTGTGTAAATATGGTATACATACGAGTAATTATCTATATATTTATTTCTGTAAGGGTCCCCTTATTCCAGCAAATCTACAAACGCTACAGCAAAACTTGATATATCAGTAGAAAGGTCTTGATATATCAGGACCAAGAAAGGACCTCGCTGTAGGTAAGCAGAAAATTATTAGTATTTTGATTAGTGGTAGCGCTTAGCAGATATGAGCGTTGAAAGTTGAAAAAATGGCAAAAAGACTAAAGACACGAGCACGCTCTAACGTAAATAAGAAAGTGTGATTTCCAAGGCGAAGTGGGTTAGCACATCCGATTTTCGGGGCGTTATCACTAGTATACATATAATTTAACATAAGCCTGAGTTAGTTTTTGTTAACGAGGAACTTAGACAGGGTTTGCTTGAAAGAGGACTTAGACATGGAATGTGAGAAGTGTACGAAAACGTTATTGAAGTCTCTTCGGCAGTCGAATCGGCATCGATTGATGGAATCATTGTTTGCGTATGTAGTTTGGTGCTGATATTCAGTTAACAGCCGAGTATGCCTAGTACTCTTATTGGATCGTTGAGGCATATTATACTAGAAATATATTCGCTGTCAATAGTACCATTAATAACATCGAAAGTGAAACATGAGCTCAATAATAATCTTCTTGATGATAATGGCATCAAGTCTTAAGGCTGAGTCTGTATTCATATGAAGGAAGGCATTTATAATCACTGGGGTTGTACATGTCTCTCAACGTGTATAGTAAGAATTGCTTTTGAATATACTCGATTCTTTCGCTATGGGAATCGAAAGACGGATTCCAAATTATGCAAGCATATTCAATTATTAGCCGCACTAACGCACAGTATAAGGATGTAGTGACCCAAATATTCTTGAATATAAGCGGTCTTTTTGTAAAACCGAGCTGTTTGCCGGCTCTGGACTTTGGATTTTGCCACAGTGCAAATTAAAGCGCATCTTGCAATCTAAGACTACTCCAAGATCCACTACAAGATTGACTCTTTTAAGCTCGGTACTATTGAGGTGGTAGGAATGTAATGCCATGTTGTTCTTACGAGAAAAACTTATAGCATTGCATTTATTAACATTAAGATGCAGTTTATTTTGGATACACCATACACCTCCAAAAACAACAGTTTTGACTATAAAAAATTTGCATCTTCCTCTGATTTGATTGCATAGAACATTTTTAAATCATCTGCATACATAAGGTGTGGGATAACGTTCAGGATTTCTGACAAGTCGGATATAAATATGTTAAAAAGAAGAGGACCAAAGTGGCTACTTTGCGGAACTCGTGACGAGACTACAATTTTTTTCGACAGAGTTCCTTGGAATTTAACATACTGGGATATACCGTCGAGATATGATTTTAGCCAACTTAGTATGGGTCCCGTAGCACCGAATTTTTCCAATTTACATGTTAACATATTGTGATCAACTCGAACAAAGGCTTTACTGAAATCCGTATAAACAGCATCTATTTAGTGCCCTTTTTCCATATTTATGAAAACATCCGATATCATGATCATGAGATTGGATGTTGTAGATAGTCCTCTAGGGAAGCCGTGTTGCTGCTCATTTAGACGTGGGTTGATGAAACTTGTTAGTTTATCACAAATAATTTTTTCAAAAAGTTTTGGAATGGCTGATAAAATTGCTATGACTCTATAATTTTTAACAGACCTTTTATCACCACTCTTGTAAATTGGTGTTAGATGGGATGATTTCCAATATGAAGGAAATGTCCCACAAGACAGTGATTTGTTAAAAATCATGTATAATGGCAGAAGTAGTTGGTCTAAATATTGCACTAGGAAGTTATGTAGCTTGTATGTAGCTTGTATGTATTAGGTCCGGTCCAGGTCCCATGAATAAATCCAGTTCTTTTATGGCATTATAAATCTCTTTCTGCGTTAAATTTATACTATCCACCGCAATAGTTGAGCTGGGAGGAGAGACTTCAAATTGACTAGTAGATTGACAAAAGACCTCCTTAAAATGATCCGCATATAAGTTGCTGATTTCATGAGGGTTGGACGAATTGATATTACCTTTAAACATAGACGATGGATATCAGCTAAATTCACGCTTCATGTTAACAAAGTGAAATAGTTTTTTCGGTTTTTGTATAATTTTCTAACCGATAAGGTTCTTCTGACTTGATAGAAAACTTTTTTGATAGCTCGTCATACCTTAGCTTGAGTTCATCGCTTATATTATCAGTGTTTTTGAGAAGTGTATGGATTTTATTTCTATGATTCCTCAAAAATCTGAGATTTTTATCTATTCTAGCCATGGCTCTGAAAGTTTATTTTTTTAATTTTTGCGCATATTTTTCGATAGCTGTAAAAATGTGCTGATAAATTCTAGAGATAGCGCTGTCTACGTCTAAGTCGGAAAGAATATAATTCCAGTTTAGCGCATCAAGATAACATTTAATGACTTTTGTTCACACCCACGACACTGTGCGACCTCAGACGGGTTAAGTACCTCTTCAACATATTTCTGTCTTGTATATTTGCAACAGCAAATTTACGCGTTTTAAAATATACATTAAAATTTTAATGTTCCGTTGTTCGTTAATTACAGGAATTATAAATTGATTTTTTAAATGGCTTTGAACGCCGTCTCTTCAGATGGCAAACGATATTACGTTTATAAGAAATGTTGACATGAAGAGTGCTTAATTGATAAATGTCACAACATTTATATAAAGACAGATTCAATCACACACACGTTGACCTTGGATTTGTTTGAAACATGCTGAAAAAGTTCGCCGACTTTTGCTTTTAATCGCTTAAAAAATCAAAACATTTCTCGTTAAAATTTGGGAATAATTAAAAAACGTATTAAAATGTCGCTTTTGATGTATTTATTTGATGGAGTGTTAATATTTCAATATTTTTATAAATTTTTTCATAGCCACAAAAATTAAATGAAATTTTGTACTTGAGAGTTAAAAGTGGAAAATCTCGATGCAGGTTTAAATTGTGGCAACTGCTTTATATGAAAGCAACTGAGGGGGAAACACTTGCTTCCCAAGCACGCCTCAGCTACAGGTGTTAGTGGTGCTTGTGGTAAACCACATACAAGAAAAGTAGAAAACTTTTCTTCTTCTTCTTCTTCTTCGTCTTCCGGTCAACGTCGCAACCGCAAACTAAATCCGTAAATCATATTTGCAATAATAAAGCAGTAAGGATAGGAAGAAGGATACAGATATGGTTACGGATGAGCATTGAAACTCTGCAGTTGTGGATTCTTGTGATTTATTCGAGCTGATTTAGGTTTTTTTTTTATTTTTTTAGGGTTTTTATTTGCTGCTGAGCTAAAGTAGGAAAATCTTGTTAAATCATAAGTTTTCAAAAACTTCAACACATGCACACAAACTAAAAAATAAAAATATAGAGAAAAACAAATCTTGACGAAAACCGTGATGTTTGTGGCTTACTGATTCCCCTAAGCAGACACTTCAGCACATACTATAGTCAGAGTGACAGTCACTCAGGCACTCGGCTAGCAAACATAGCTTTACTGCATCACTTTTGTTTAACCCAGTGTTGACAGGCAAACAAGGTATAAGTTCAGCTACTAAGTATTTTGCGCCAGACCGACAACTTGGAAGAAGCAGTTAAAACATATGAAAAATTCTTTTAATTTAACTTAAAGTGTTCTTGTTTTAGTTAAGAAGTTGAATTAAAGCTTTGAATAAGCAGATTATTTTTTTGGTCAAAACTAAATTTTTTCCAAACTGACCTCACAATGTTTGCCTCTATGGGACCTTCAGCTTAGGGTATGAACGCATCCAACCACATGTTTCACTGATATTCCTAGTTTAAATTGGCAGCCCTAGAGCAATGAGAATATTTTTCTAAGCAGCTTTAGAATTCATACTACACATATTTTCTTAGCTCTCCTCTTTAGTTGTCTTAAATTTTCTTCTTTGTTTTAAGGAAGTCAGCTTTATTTATTTAATTATATAGGAAGGACTACGCAGTACAGTCTTCCTTATGTGGTTTGTGTTCAACGCACAACTTCTGGCTCTACCTACACGGTTAGAAATTCTGGAATAAATTTTAGTACAAGCATAGTATCACAAAGATTTTCAATTTACAAAGTATCAAATTAGATACTTTTCAATAGATTGCAAAATTTTTAAATAACTTTTGTATTAATTTTTATTACAGTTCAAGTATTACAACAATCTTTAAAACTCTTTGGAATGAATTTTATACAATGATGAATATTAAATTTGATTTTTCAGGCATACACAGAACAATTAATTAAATGGTCGATATTTTGGGTTTATTAGCCCGGAAATTTTATGACCTTTAGTGTTTCAATACAATTTCCGGCATACCACCTTGTTAAAAAAGAAAGGCTCATTTATTGAATAAAATTAAATTACAAGTTTATTCATCCAAACCAATATTGTCGCCTTCAAAGTAGTCCCCGTCGGCTACAACGCACTTATGCGAGCGCTTGATCCAGTCACGGAAACCTTTCAGGAACACGGTTTTTGGTATAGCCTTCAGAGCGTTGACCGATTTTTCTTTGCTGGTGAAACGAGTTTCTCGAAGCGGTTTTTTGACTCGATCCAACAAGAAAAAATCACGCGGAGCCAGGTCAGGTGAATTTGCTGGCTGCTGGATGGTTATCGTGTTGCTTTTGGCCAAAAAGTCACAAATAAGATGAGCATTGTGCGATGGTGCATTATCGTGGTGCAGAATCCCTGATTTGTTTTGCCACAACTGCGGTCTTTTTTGGTGAATTGCTTCACGTAAACTCTCATAACGCCCAAATAATACTGTTTATTGACAGGTTGACCATCTGGTAAAAATTCATGGTGAACTACACCATTGTAGTCCATGAAAACAGTGAGCATCGCCTTCTTTTTTGACTGAAAACGACGTGGTTTCTTCGGTCTCGGATCGTCTGGCGACCTCCATTCACTCGCCTGATGCCTGGTTTGCGTGTCATACTCGTATACTCATGTCGCATCACCAGTAATGATGGATTCGATGAATGATTCGTCGTTTTCGACCATTTCCAGCATGTCTTTCGCAATAGCAACTCGGTCTCTTTTTTGCATGAAATTGAGTTCTTTCGGAACCAACTTCGCAGCGACACGTCTCAAGCCTAATTCATTCTTCAAAGTGTTTTCAACGGATCTAATTGAAGTGCCAACGTCCTCTGCTATCTCTCAATTTGCGATTTTAAACCAACATTTCTTTGATTTTTCAACGTTTTCTTCGGTAGTCGAAAACGTTACGAGGGTGGTCTTCTACTTCGTCTTGGCCACTCACAAATCGGTTAAACCCCTTGTACGATGAGCAGAGTCACTGTAACATTTCACCAACATTTTACGCGTAACGGCGCAGTTGAAACCATTTTTCACACAAAATTTGATACAAACTCGTTGCTCAATTTTATCTTCCATCGTAAAAATCGAAGACACGAAAAAGTTGTTGTAAACAAAACACTGTCACTTTACCAAATGTCAACGAGAGACGCTGATATTTTGCAACCTTGTCATAGACACATGTGGCAACCTACTAAAAAAAAAATTTGCGAATCGGACAGTTAAGTCCGGTTCACAGTGTGAATGAACCTTTCTTTTCGAACTCATATATATATATATTATTATAAGATAATGTGTATCAAAATATATTCCTTTCAATGTAATTATTGAATTTTAAAGTTGCATTTTCGGTTCCTTTCGGCTACATTCGCTTGCGTCCACTGTATCTAAGACAATAGGAACTGATCTAATGTACTCTTGTGCCAATTTTCATTATTGTAGCAGTAGTGTGTACCATAATATAGTTTGTGCCATATTATTATAGTATTTTCAAGTTTTATTTTTATTTAAATTTGGTTTCTTCTGATTACACCTGCTACAAGTGTGTCGAAGTACAGTTCTTTACATATAATTATAACTTTTCATAAAAGTCATATGTGAAAAGCTTACAGGTCTAGTGAATCCATTACTTAACGAACAACAGCATGGTTTTCGTAGGGGTAGATCAACCACAATAAATCTTGTAAATTTGGTCTCACATGTGCTTACTGAAATGGAAAGAGGACATCAGGCCAATGCTGTCTATACTGACTTCAGTAAAATCTTAGTTCTTAAATTACAGATGTTTGGTATTTCAGGTTGAGTACTAAATTCACCACGACTGGGTCTTATAAAAACCATCCTGTTTTATGGAGACCAATTTTGCAACACTTTTGCCAGTATAGGCACCCTTATCTCACCAATAACGCACCGATTTTTGGTTTCCAACTGGACAGTCGTGGCTGGTTAATCAGCATACACCATTAACTTGATGCACTCCCACAAAAAGTAGTGTGAAATTAGATGACCTAGGTGGAAAATAGACAGGCCCATTTCATGATATGATTCGGTAACAAATAAAGATTGGTTTTCACGATTGAAATTGACGGTAAAGCCAACTGCATTTTCAGTTTTGACAAAAATATGGATTAATGATGCCTCCGACATGCAAGCCACACCAGACAGTAACTTCTGGATGTAAGGGATGTAAGGGAACCAGCAGAGTCTTTTCAGGATTGTTCTCACTCCAAATACGGCAATTTTGCTTATTAGTTAATGTACTCGTTAAACCAGAAATGTGCCTCATCTCTGAAGATGATGACGTTAAAAGTGCTGTGCAATTTCCAAGTGATATTCATGATGCAAGGAGCAAGGTAGTAGTAACCAGAGGAGAATCTAGGATTCGCCAGAGTGGGCTGGGGCTAAGTAAGTAAAAAAAAAAAACCAAAATAAAAGTAAATTAAAAATACATTTACTATGATTTTTATTTTATGAAAAAGACAATAAAAATACGAAAAGGTATCAAAAAGTGAATAATAAAAATAGTAAATAAGTTTTACATTCATACATTCAAGGTACATCAGAGCAAATTATATTATACTATTATCGCCTGTGACAGAAACTTGGCCACATCAAAATCGGGTTTTATTTTGTTTTTATGCTGAGCTCACCAACCCATAGCCTGAACGGAAATATTGAATAAAATAAACAATTATAAATGTCTTTGCATGTCTTATATGAAGTAAGCAGCAGTTTAACAGTTTTTTTGACGCTGCGCGGTGAAAAAATTATTTTTTTGAGGGAAGGTAGAAGAACAATAATAATGCACAGCTCTTTTGAAGTGTCTTCGATTCTCTTACATTCTACTCTTGCTCGAGTCTGCTACAGCAACGATGTTTAAGAGAACTGTGCCGCATTTTTTTTTTTTATTGTTGGTTTCTCATTGGCCCATTGGAAGAAAGGGTTTTTACATTTGCTTAGTTTTATCTATCTTAATGACAATATATTTGAATAAAAATTATGTTGTGTACATCTACTCGAAAATACTTTTCAATCGATATAAGTTTTATGTGAATATGTTAAAGTCAACATAGGTAAAGAGGCATCACAAACGTTTTTCTCTGTGTATTAATATATAGATTTATTGCATAATGTTTTAATTTTTTTTATTTTATTTTTAATATATATAAAGGAGAAAAAAATACATAAATTTCATCTTTTTTCCCATGTCTTTGTTTTGATAGTTGAAGCTATTTTACGCAAAGTGGGCGTGATCCGCCTACATGAATGACATTTTTTCCAAACAAGTCAAAATAAGAGAAAAGAAAAGGGTAATGTGGGACTTATAATTACACTAAATTATACTTAAAATATAGATTTGACATTTTATTCATACAAACTTTAAAGATAAGAGAGGCAGACCACAGGATTAATGGGCGTTAAGTGGGGAACAGGTATTTGGAGAGGGTACACTTAACTGTGTATTTGGACATGTACGGTGAATAACAATCGCTGATTTTGTTGAATATCCTGCAGCATCTGTTAATGGGTTCATTGTATGCATAAACAGTTTAGTGTTGGTATTCATTTGACATTCTTATATGCCTAATAATCACGGTTTTATTAAATGTAATCTTATTCGAGATATATTCAATGTTGATAACTAGAATTATAACATCAAATGCGAAGAATGAGCTAAGTAAGATTCTCCTTGATGAAAGACGCATCAGATTACTAAAGATTACTAAATCAGATTACAGGTTACTAAAGTCGTGAGGGTCATAAGAGTCTCTTAGTGCAAAAAGCAGAAATTGTTTCTGGATAGATTCGAATCTAACGCTGTGTCAATCAAAAACAGGATTCCAGATTATGCAAGCATATTCAAGTAGTGGGTGCACTAATGAACTATAAAGGGCCTTAGTTACCCACCAGGCCCGTAGCCAGGATTCACCTTAAGGGAGATTTTTGATAAGAAAATACATAAGTAGATACCAGTAAAAAACTACATAAACGCAAGGATATGGAAAATGCTCTTAACAAATCTGTTTTCTCTTAAGACTTCACGAGTAGTCTTAGTTAGTCTTATGCCCGTTTTTAAATGACCATTAGAGATATGACAAGAGTTTATTGAATTTTTTTATCAAATTAATTTTAAGTACTAAGTTTTCGATTTTTGCGTATGGTTCTTTTTTGAAAATTAGTCCAAATTGAGAATTTGTAATTGCCTTTTAAAAAGTATAATTCTGAAAATTAGCACAAAAAGTAAAAACTTTTTACTTACAAAATATTTTGTTGTATTTTACTAATACAACAATATAAGTTTGAAATATAAAAATAGATAAGATTTCTTGCAAGTTATTTAAATCAAAATTAAAATTAGCTATGAAAAAATAAAACTTTTTTTAATAAGTTACCTGTTGAAGCTTAATTCACAACTTTTACGGGACATTTTACATTTTACATAAACGCGAGAACAAAAAAATTTTAGTCAACCGCCAATTTCTCCACCACACTTGCATCTATTTTTTAGCTCCACTTACACTACCTCATCTGCTTCCATTTTAGATCGATAATTTCTTTTATGTCCGATCTGACCACCTATTTTTCTATTACTTTCTGACTTATCTTCGGATGTATATATTTTTATTTTGTATTGCTCTTTAGAAGTTGGTATTGATCAGTTCCTATTGTCTTGGACGCAAGCGGATTTAGCCGAAAGAAACCGAAAATGCAACTTTAAAACTCAATAATTATATTGAAGCGAATATATTTTTGTTCACATTAATCCTAAAATAATAAAATTTGACATATGAGCATATTAGGAAAGTTTCTATCATCTTGTGTGTAGAGGGCGTAGCCGAAAAAAAACCGGAAATCAAACTTTAAATTGCTATATTATTAGGTTCTCTCAAGCGTACTGTGTGAAAGATTAAAGCCGATTACAAAAACACTGATTGGACCTTATCAGTGTGACTTTCGACCTGGAAAGTCCACCATAGACCAGATTTTCACGCTACGACAAATCCTGGAGAAACCCCACGAAAATCAAATTGACACACACCATCTCTTTGTCGATTTTAAAGCTGCTTTCGATAGCCCGAGAAGGGATTGCCTATACGCAACAATGTCTGAGTTCTGTATACCTGCAAAGTTGATTAGGCTTTGCAGAATGACGTTGAGCAACACATGCAGCTCCATCAAAGTAGGAAATGACCTCTCCGAAACCTTCAATACCGAAAGAGGTTTCAGGCAAGGCAATCCACTGTCTTGCGATCTCTTTAACATCATCATGGAGGGGATTGTACGAAAGGCCGATGTGCATCGTAATGGCACCATTTTCTACAAAGGTGTCCAGCTCCTTGCGTACGCTGATGATATTGATATAATTGACAGAATCAAGAGAGATATTACCGCTGCTTTCCCCGCTATGGAAAAGGAATCAGCCAATGTGGGCTTGACGATAAATGAGGGTAAAGCAAAGTATAAACTACTGAGGCATGGGTAGTTTCGCAAACTGACGCAGCCGCTCTGGCGGTGTTCGAGAGAAAAGTTCTTCGCAAAATCTTTGGCCCTGTTCGAGTCAGCGATGACTATCGCACCCGAATGAACCACGAGCTGTATGAGCTATACGAAGACATTGACGTAGTTTAGCGTATAACTGTGCAGCGACTACGCTGGCTGGGTCATGTCCATCGTATGGACGACAAAGCACCAGCGAAAAAGGTGCTCGATGCTAGGGTCGCTGGTCAACGACGAAGAGAGAGACCATGCCTCCGATGGATGGACCAGGCCGAGGAAGCCCTAACCGCACTTGGTGTATCCGATTAGAGAAGGCGCGCGCAAAGCAGAGGCACCTGGCGAGAGCTGATGAGGTCGACCGAAACCCGAACACGGGTTGTTACGGCCACCTAAGTAAGTAAGTAGATTATGTCAGTTTCTATCATTTTTCATTATTATAACGTTTTAATTCGAACTACTTCCGGTTACGCGCCTTGAGTGTTACAGTCCCAGTTCTATCTTTTTAGTGTTAATAAAATGCTTACTGTTACATTTTTAAATTTAATTTTCGGTTACTTTTGGCTACTTTGACTTAGCCCACTGGGCGATACAATACAAATAACATCCTATTAATTTAAATAAAACTTTTATGATGTTGTTTTTAAAATCAATTTTCAGTTACTTTCGGCTAATTCTAGTTATTCTAACTGCATGTTTTATTTGAATTCTGTAAGTTTGTAATTTAAACTAAATTCAATTTTGGTGTGGTCATATAAGTCCATTTGCATTAAAATTTATTCCAATATTTCTACCCGTGTACTTGTGATTGTAAAATACCGCGTAATTTCTGGACGGAAATTTATTTGTATTTCAAAGTTCAACATCATTATAAGTCATACAAATGCTTTGTAAGCACTTTGAAGGCTCGTAAGGGACATCTATTGGGAATCATATTGGAACAACCATAATGAAGAGCACCAAAAAAATCTTTATACGCATGATGGAAAGAATTCCAACTTAAATCAAAAGTAAACAATAAAAACTTGAATGAATAATATATTAAATGAATTGACTCAGATCCCTTTTATGGCAGCAATACTTTAAGTTGTAGTGAGCCTAAGTCAATATCCTTGCTTACTATCTAAGATGTCAATGTTGTTCTAAGATTAAAGCCAGAGTTTTCGATGAAATTTAATTTTTTTTTTTATCACTTTAAGCTAATTTTTTATCACTGTCTTTATCAAGGCTAATCTCATGCAGTAAAAGAACTTAAATCGTTACTACTTTATAGTTTTTGTATTAAGTATCTTTAGCACTATTTTATCTTTTGTCAATGCAACACATATGCACCATTAATTCGTAAACAAAGCTACACCCAAAATAACGAAATTCGTGTTTTAATTCTCAAAAGTGTTTTTATTTATAGTGTTGTTATATACTCGAAACAGCTATAATTTTATGTAATATAAAGTTTGGCTACATATAATTGCACCCCATTAAGTTATGGAGCTTACGCCCGAAGAACTGATGCCCGAAAAAAAAGTTTTCCATACACAATCGAACATTAATTCCTTGGGAAAATGCCCGAAAATTCTGGCGATTATGCCTTTTGTTTGGGGTGTTTACGACAATAAATTTCGGGTCTTTTTTTCAAATACTTGAAAAGGGAGAAAGGCCCGAAAAATAGGCTTGAAATTTAGGCCCGACAAAAAATCGGGCGTTTTTTCCACATTTTAATTTGGCAATTAATCCACATTTTAATTTGGCAATTAAAATTTTGTTTAGAATTTTTGTTTACCAAAAAGTTAAGAAATTTCAAAGTCATTATGATAAAATGGTTGGTTCTTGTATGAAAGGTAAAAAAACAATATTCCGTAAATTTGGACCTTATCCGGACATAATGTCCATTAAAACCCTTGTTCATGGAATAACATCAAAAACAAATGGAATAAAGGGAATCTTTGAAGGAAAGATACATCTGTTCTTTTATATTTTGATAATCTTACATTGAATTTGGATCACGGAAATTATGCCCGAAAAATTTGGAAACAAAGCCCGAAAAACTGCTAGAAATTTCGGGCATAATTTTCATTTTCCTTGGATATTTATTTTTAAGCCATTCGGGAGTAATTTCCTTTTTTGGGGCTCAACTGCCATTTGAAATTCTGGCGTTTTTTCCAAAATTCAGCGCTTTAAAAATTTCGGGCTATTTTGCCATTTTATATTCGGGCGTCAGTTCTTCCGGCGTAAGTTCTGGGAGCCTGAAATTAGACTCCAAAATTTCAGAAATCAGAGATGAAATAAGGCGCCAAAAAGCTTATAACTGCAGTTGTCAGTGGATATTTTTTCCTTGAACGAAATGAACAGGACTATAGAAATTGTAGAGCCATTTCAAGTCAGTTTTCAAGTTTTTGATTTGATTAATAAACTCTTCTATTAAAAATAATACCAAATCGGGGGTGTAATTTAATTTTTTCTGGTGTAATTTTTCACTAATTTTGGGGTTTTATTTCATGAATAAAATCTGCTTTATTTATATGATCAATACTAATGAAAAGGCTTTCAAATAAGATAATTGAACACTATCTTCAAATTTAATTCCTTAAAAAGTTGTTCAAATTCTGTTCAAAATTTGTATTAAATATTCTAAGCTTGACATAAGCATAGCGCCTTATCGAAGCTCATTTAACTTTCAAGAACTTTCATTTATTAAGTACAATAGCGAAACTGTTTATGCGAGAATTGATGGATCCACGCTAGGCTGCGTCGTAAAGGCATAATCGAACACATTTTCCAGGCTCAGTCAGCTTCCAAACAGCTACTACATTATTTGTAAGAGCGAGGCTGAGAGTTGCACACAAGTGTTTAATGGGGAAGGAAATTGTTCTTTGCTAAAGCTGTTTTGCAATTGTTAGTTTACTTATCTTAGTTTTTCTAATAAGGAAAATTTGCAAAAAATACTATGTGCTTTTTGATCTTAAAATATATTTCCACAAAGTACACTATCTCTGGCGCCATAATAAAAATATATTATTATCAAAATTTTCAAAATGCGCATTTTAATTTATTTATCCAACTTTCTTAAAAACATGTCATTTACGCAGTCTTCGAAACTCTGATCATAAATTTAAAATGATTAGCACATGCCTATAAACACGTTTTTACCTATCAGAACTAATCGTTATAGTGCGACGTATATGAAAATATTCCAAATGACGTCAGAGCAGTACAACATAAATCTGTGTCTTACTAATTAAAATTATATGTGCTAGAAGACCTGAGAGAATATATAAATAATTTAATATTAAATTATATAAATAAGTTCATAAATAAAATACTTTAATAAAGAAAGAATCTTACGTTAAAATTAAAATATTGAGAAATTGGTGATGATTGTACAAATGTTCACAAATAACATACGGTGTGTTATGAAAATAAAAATAAAAAAAAACAAAAAAAGAAAATAAAAAAAAAAAAAATTAAAGTAAGGAAAAACATCTAAGCAATTTGAATATAGTTGCGAACTATAGTTTTTTCTCCAAAAGAAAAACAAACAGTCTGTGTATCGTAATTAGCAAATACAAATTGTTGCTTACTTTAAATTCATTAATAAAAATACGCTGCGTTGTTTCTTGGCCCAGTCTGGGCGATCAACCACATTCCATCGACATCCATCCCAAGCAAAAAATCAGGCGCTGGTTGTCTTCGTTGCCACCCACGCAAGCATGTTGTTCGACCATCGAAAAAAACTGCAATGTTGGCAACCATGACTGACACTGAGTCAAATTGCTGTGCACGTTGGTCGTGGCGCAATATGGTGTTGAAAGATGAGCGACGTTTGTCGGGAGTTCAAACCAACTGAGTTCAATGCCAAAAACACATGAAAAAAAACAATTATTTTGTTTTTCTTCTTTCAATATTGCAATTATTCATTCGTTGTGCTATTTTCACTATTGTTGTGTTGTCGTTTTGTTTGTCATGTTTTTTGTTCTTTTTAATTGTTTGCATGTGTGAAAATCGATTGCCGATTTGCATGTGTGAATCAAATTGTTGGTGCGTCTGACTGTTAAATGTTGATGTATTTTTCTTTCATACGCATCGCTGCCATTTTGGCATTCACAGACATTCCTGTATATCGCCCCTAAGTTACGAAAAAACTCACAATTCGTACGAAAATTTGTTGCAATTGCCTGACGCATACGTTACTCATACGCTAACGAATGACGCCATAGATGGCGCTCGCAATAAGATGAATTCAACAAGGTTCTGAATTGAATTATATATTATTAATAAATAACTTGTGTATCTTAATACATGTAAATTAAAAATACGTGTAAATTAATACATAAATAAATTAAAAAATGTTAAGTACTAAGTTGTAAATTTGAAGTATTAATTATTAAGTATTAGTATTAAGTATTAAGTATTAAGTATTAAGTATTAAGTATTAAGTATTAAGTATTAAGTATTAAGTATTAAGTATTAAGTATTAAGTATTAAGTATTAAGTATTAAGTATTAAGTATTAAGTATTAAGTATTAAGTATTAAGTATTAAGTATTAAGTATTAAGTATTAAGTATTAAGTATTAAGTATTAAGTATTAAGTATTAAGTATTAAGTATTAAGTATTAAGTATTAAGTATTAAGTATTAAGTATTAAGTATTAAGTATTAAGTATTAAGTATTAAGTATTAAGTATTAAGTATTAAGTATTAAGTATTAAGTATTAAGTATTAAGTATTAAGTATTAAGTATTAAGTATTAAGTATTAAGTATTAAGTATTAAGTATTAAGTATTAAGTATTAAGTATTAAGTATTAAGTATTAAGTATTAAGTATTAAGTATTAAGTATTAAGTATTAAGTATTAAGTATTAAGTATTAAGTATTAAGTATTAAGTATTAAGTATTAAGTATTAAGTATTAAGTATTAAGTATTAAGTATTAAGTATTAAGTATTAAGTATTAAGTATTAAGTATTAAGTATTAAGTATTAAGTATTAAGTATTAAGTATTAAGTATTAAGTATTAAGTATTAAGTATTAAGTATTAAGTATTAAGTATTAAGTATTAAGTATTAAGTATTAAGTATTAAGTATTAAGTATTAAGTATTAAGTATTAAGTATTAAGTATTAAGTATTAAGTATTAAGTATTAAGTATTAAGTATTAAGTATTAAGTATTAAGTATTAAGTATTAAGTATTAAGTATTAAGTATTAAGTATTAAGTATTAAGTATTAAGTATTAAGTATTAAGTATTAAGTATTAAGTATTAAGTATTAAGTATTAAGTATTAAGTATTAAGTATTAAGTATTAAGTATTAAGTATTAAGTATTAAGTATTAAGTATTAAGTATTAAGTATTAAGTATTAAGTATTAAGTATTAAGTATTAAGTATTAAGTATTAAGTATTAAGTATTAAGTATTAAGTATTAAGTATTAAGTATTAAGTATTAAGTATTAAGTATTAAGTATTAAGTATTAAGTATTAAGTATTAAGTATTAAGTATTAAGTATTAAGTATTAAGTATTAAGTATTAAGTATTAAGTATTAAGTATTAAGTATTAAGTATTAAGTATTAAGTATTAAGTATTAAGTATTAAGTATTAAGTATTAAGTATTAAGTATTAAGTATTAAGTATTAAGTATTAAGTATTAAGTATTAAGTATTAAGTATTAAGTATTAAGTATTAAGTATTAAGTATTAAGTATTAAGTATTAAGTATTAAGTATTAAGTATTAAGTATTAAGTATTAAGTATTAAGTATTAAGTATTAAGTATTAAGTATTAAGTATTAAGTATTAAGTATTAAGTATTAAGTATTAAGTATTAAGTATTAAGTATTAAGTATTAAGTATTAAGTATTAAGTATTAAGTATTAAGTATTAAGTATTAAGTATTAAGTATTAAGTATTAAGTATTAAGTATTAAGTATTAAGTATTAAGTATTAAGTATTAAGTATTAAGTATTAAGTATTAAGTATTAAGTATTAAGTATTAAGTATTAAGTATTAAGTATTAAGTATTAAGTATTAAGTATTAAGTATTAAGTATTAAGTATTAAGTATTAAGTATTAAGTATTAAGTATTAAGTATTAAGTATTAAGTATTAAGTATTAAGTATTAAGTATTAAGTATTAAGTATTAAGTATTAAGTATTAAGTATTAAGTATTAAGTATTAAGTATTAAGTATTAAGTATTAAGTATTAAGTATTAAGTATTAAGTATTAAGTATTAAGTATTAAGTATTAAGTATTAAGTATTAAGTATTAAGTATTAAGTATTAAGTATTAAGTATGAAGTATTAAGTATTAAGTATTAAGTATTAACTATAAAGAATGAAGTATAAGGTTTGTGATTTAAGCAGATAGAAATAAATGCGTTCCGAAAAATATAGCCGGAGTGTTCTTTAAAAATGTTATTTAAGCATTAAATATCTACTCTATTCTCTACAATTATGCTTTGTTTTTGTGTTTGTGTTAAGGCGGGAGTGGCGTGCCAAGAAAGCAAACTAAAAGCTAGCAAAATTATTTTTCCATTAAAGCATTTCAATTTTTTATGCGTGATAAGTGAGTGAACTAAAAAGGTGGTGGAAATGCAACAACCTTGACTTTAAACTTAGTTCTGCCAACAGTTATGCATTGCACTTGTGTTTTTTGCTCTATTGTTAATGCTTTCTTATTTTCCAACCTTCAAGTTTGACATACAGTCAGGTGGCAGCATTGCAGAAATAGTACACAATTTTGCCATCAGAGCAAATGAATGCCAAACAAATAAAATGCTGCAGTTGTTGTTAAAACATTTCAATTAAAGTTTATAATAACAATCTGACAAATTAACAAACAAATTTGTTATGTTGACAGCACAATTTGCCATTATCTAAACTAGTTTGACAACAGAAATGAATTGTTTTGCATGGCAGTAAGAAATTGCTTTTAAAGTTGATGATTGTATTAGTTTAAGTTAGTAGAAAGCAAAGGACTTAAAAGTTTAGAAAAAAATATATATTATCTGGAATCATTTGATTTAATTTTATGCTGCACACAAATGCAAAATGCATTTCGTTACACGCACCAACACACACACTCACTCACTGGCAGGAGCGTAGCCTCGACAAAGGAAGCAACAACCATTTGTATATGCTAGGCAATACTTTGCGCTGCCATTTACAGTCTTGTACTCCGAAAAGAAATCAAATCGTATTTATACGCACACACACACATAGCCACGTGTATGCAAATGGTATGAAATATGAAGACAAAATAAATTTCACTTTAAAGCAGACAGAAAGATGCATTCAAAATTAAGTTAACAATGGGACAAATAAACAAAAGTGGATCTGAGTCATTCGTCCTGAAAGTCTTTATAGCAGGTTGCAGTCTCTGCTGTCAACGCAAGCCGCTTTGGTTCCCCCATTCGTAGGGGCTATGATAGCAAATAAGAAAGTTTATTACACTGAAAAGAAAAAATTTTGTTGAATATATTAGCAATGAACATTCTGAGAGTATATAAACTGCAACTATGATAAATACAAAAGTTTGCCAAATTGTTTTCAGTGTATTTATATCTGTTGTCTTGACATCAGCATCCTTAACACACACAACTTGAACATGCACAAGCTTCAGTTGTGCTCGTTTTCAACCTCCTCGCTTTGACGCTATGAATTCAGCAACCTGATGCCATGAATTGACTTCAACCACAGAGTTTAACGTACCTAAAACCATTCTTCCACCACTTTCAACAAATAAAGTGAATTTGATCTGTTGCTACTGCTATTGTTGTTGTTGTTGTTGTGGTTATATAAGCTTAAAACGGATCAACTCTCGGGAAACAATAGCATATCTTCAAAGGAAATAAGATTTGTGTGAGTTGCGTTAAGCTCAAGCAGGCATCAAGAAAATTGCATGCAAACGCATGCATTTTTCTGCCTGTTTGAATTTGTGTACCTAAGTGCGTGTGTGTGTGTGCATGAGTTAATAAATAATATCAAAATTTATATCAAATAATTTTAGAAATTATTTTAATGTGTACCTGGCTGAGATATGCTTTTATAAAAATATTACAATAAATATTTTGTTGAGAGCTTTTATGCTCTTCGAGCTTAGTTTTTTATTTAGCTTTTATGCACTCATACAAATTTTTTTTTTTTATATATTCAATAAATGCTGATTGTTTTGAGCAATTAGTTTTAAAAGTAAACAAAAAACAAAGAACAATATGATCAGCCCAACAAGAGACATTAATACCCCACATACCAACAACTATAACCTGATTGACTCAGCAGCAACAACAAATCTAAGCACAATGCATGCAAAGCTAAAAAAAAATAAATGGTCATTTCAGCCCTTGGAAGGACTTTGACTAAGCTTTTTTTGATCAATTGTGTTGTGTGTGTTGTGAATTGTTCGAACATAAATGATCGAGAACTGGGCCTACAAGTTTTATACCAAGTCCGAACGGCTTATGTTTTAAAGAAGCTTTTCATCGCAGTTTTTACTCTCTGAGGTTTGCCATTGTTTGCAGAGAGGTGACGGTCGAACAAAAAATTTAATTCAATTGAGAAACTTTCTGTGTCAGGTGGGATTTGAACCTGGGTTCTCTGGCGTATAGGCCATACACTCTACCCACTACGCCACCGCCGCCACAAAGCTTAGCAACATGCAAATCTTAGCATTAATACTAAAAAGCAGGCAGCAGGCACAACATCAAAAACGAATGACTTCTAAGTTGCCTGCAGTTTACTTTTGCTACGAATATTACTAATATAATTCACAGCTAGTTCTTCCGATCATTTATATATGAAAGAAGTTACCTCAAAGTCAACTTAAAAATATCTCTCCTTAGGTTGGTAAAGTAGTCGGATGCTGCTCATTGCACTGTGATGCTTATCAGTTTCTGAATGATTTATCAAAGTCTTTGCTCATAACTACCGAAGCATTGATGCTAACAATTAGTTCTGGGTTGTGTGCATCCGAGGTAAAGAAATGGGAAACTGTATCTTTTTTAGATATAATCTTTTTTAACTCATTTTATTTTGTAAAACTAACAAATTGTGTAATTGAGAATACCAATCCCATGTAACCAGGGAGGTTTTTCGATGGTTAATACCAGTAGCATATTTTGATCAGGGAAGAGATCTAACTAATTGATCTAACACTAATTGGCAACTCAGAACAGGTTATTGTCGATAACTAGGAAGTGTAACAAAAGGAGGTGTTTACCGACCAATTTAGGATTCTCTTAACAACATTCAGAAAAAAAAATCAACAAAAAGCTTTTGTTGGACGTATATTTACAAAAATTTATCAAATCAACCTAGGTTTTTGTCAATTTGATAAAAATTGTTCATATTGACAAAAACCTAGGCTGTTTTGACAACAAAAAATCAACAAAAAAACCTTTGTTGGACTATAGTGACAAAAATTTATCAAATAAACCTAGGTTTTTGTCAATTTGATAAAAACTGTTCATATTGACAAAAACCTAGGTTGATTTGACAAATTTTTGTCAATATATTTCCAACAAAAGTTTTTTGTTTATTTTTTATTTTTATTGTATTGACTACGACCCTCACTTAAGAAAACAATTCAGGAACCCATTAAAAACAAACTGGGAAATGTATTCAGTCTGGATTAGTAGAAACATTGCAGACTTAGATACACAAAATATGTCCCAGACGATGCATCCATTGACAATACAGTCGAGTTTAAAACGGAAAAAATGAACCAGGCTTTCAAGAAGTTCTGCCCAAAGTCTCGAACTACTTCAATCCATCTGATTTTCGTTTGATCAATACCTCATATATAAGGCCAAAAATGGAGTACAATTCGCACATTTGAGCAGGGCTTTTAAGATCAAATTTGGAGCTTCTGGACCGGATCCGACAACGCGCGATATATTTGATAGGGTATGAAAGTATTTCATCTTCTCTCAACTCTCTTGGGCATCGTCGCATGTTGGTTGCCTAAGCCTTCTGTACACGTACTACCATGGGAAGTGTTCAAGGGAGATAAATGGCTTGACGCCACCAGCTCGTGTGTTTCCTAGGTCCACTCGGGCAGCTTTTCGAGCCCATCCCTTTACCATTGCTTCTTTGCCCCATAGAACATCATATTACCGAGATAATTCGTTCTTCAGTCTCTTAGTAAAATTGTGGAACAATCTCTCTGCGAGCGTGTTTTCCAGCAGTTTCAATCTGTGTGAATTTAAATCAAATCTACACCGACACTACTTCATCTTTCCACCCTCCAACTAACTATCAACCACCGTCCGAATAAAAAAAAAACTATATATAGAGCACTTTATTTACCGTTGGTTGGTTCGTTGGGCTGCAGACAGTATCCAATTAGCTCCATTGAGCCGTTTTGGTGTTACAACCTTTTAATCCTGTGCGTTGGAGTGCTATTACAGCTATTACAGTGTGATTTAGAAATATAAACAGCTCGTTAATAATCAGGGTTCTGAGTTTCTCTAGGTGGGCGGAGAAGGGCTTACCTAGTTTTTTTATATACATCTGGACAATGCCGGGTAACCCCATAGAATGTCAAGCAATGTTTTGTTGTCAATAGGATCATTGCAACTACGACAGTGGAAGCGGAAGGGAGCTGTAATTCTTTCTGTGAGTACGTCAATCCACCAGTGTCCCGTAATGATAATCGTGATTCTCGCTATGTCAGTTCGAAGTCTGCTTCCAGTTCGCGGGTTTCCCCACGTTGTGTGAGGACCACGTTTTTCTTGTTTTCGAGCAGGTTATCAAGCTTCTCCATCTGCGATTTGCTATGTTAAGGTAGTGCGTGAGCACTCCTCACTTTAATGTATTCAAGGGAACTAGGACTGGTTCCACTCTTGAAGCATCAAGGGAGAGCCCAACGGGCCAGCTTGTCCGTGTTTCGATTACCACAAATGTTTTTGTATCCGAAAACCAAAATTATAGTAATGTCAAGCATTTGTCAAAGTGTGGATATTTTCTCTTTACGCCACCTTACGAGCTTCTCTAATCTTTAAAAGTTCTGCTTGATAAACACTGACTGAGTCTGGTAGTTGGAGTTGGCAGCAGTTGGTAGGTGGAAGGAAATGGTGGACCCTGTTTCTCTGAGTATATGCCAGCTCCATGTCCGGAACTCATGTTGGACTCATCGGCGTAGAAGGTGACTTCATAAGCAGCAGCTGGACCAACATTGCGCCATTCCTCTTTAGTCGGGCGCTTGCTGGTAAGTGTTTCACTGAAGTCAAGATTGGGAATTAGATAATCTATACTATTGTTTGGCAATTCCGCTGGTAATAGGCTGAGAACTTTTCTGTATGCTTAAAGCTTACATCTTCAGCTGCCAGACTGCTTTAGTCAGACTGTGATTAGTTTCCGCAATATTTCTTAAATATTTAAAAAAAATAAAAACAGAGAATCGTATTAAAATCGAGAAAAGCGACTTTGTGAATATTAATATTATTTGAAATATGAATAACTCAAATAAGTCAAGCAAATTAATAAGCAAATTAAAGTGCCTATGCATAGTTGTGTTCACAGAAGTAACAACCTTGTATAGAGCCTTGACCCTTGTTCCTTGAACATAAAAAGCTTTTTGAAGTTCAGCGACTTAACCCAGAAAAACACGTCATGCGTGTATAATGTGTGCATAGACGACCAAGGTGAAAATGAGCCACATTAGTGAAAATTCAAAAGAATCGTTTTAAGCTGCATTAAGGCAGTCTCAACAAATTGACTGCAATTCAACAACAATAACATCGCGACGAATCACAACAAAATTAATCCACTGAAGTGTTAACGTTTGTTCTTTGCCGAAATGAATATATAAGTCGATATGTGTGGTTACCCGAATGCATCTATGGATGTGTGTGTGTGTGTGTGTGTGTGTGTGTGTGCTTTACTATAAAACTAATCCCGTAAGTCGAAGACACTGGCCTGAACCCAAGCAAATTAATGCCGGACTCATTGGCAACAATATGACAGCAACATGTGATGACAGAAAATTCGCCAGCGCCTATAAAGCTGCTACACTTTCTTTGTTTTTGTATTGCTAATGAGCTATAGCGACACAAAAATGTTATCCACTTACTTTTGAATTGGTTCGAACCACAAATATTTGTAGTTTTAACCTAATTAAATTAGTTGACATCGTTCGGTGTTTGGGTATAAAATTCCGTGAGCACCGGTTGGAACACTCAAAGTATAACGTGAATTGAAACTGAATTTCGCAAGTGGCCGGGTGGATATTTTTATTTGCTTTTAAAGCGAAAACAACGGCTGTGCTAAAGTTATCACTGCAAAATTTAAGGAATTCGAAACATCAATAATAAAATTAAAATTTAAAAGCTAAGAATTTAAATATCCACCAAAAGTAAAAACTGAGAAAAAAATTGTGAAAACAAAAGAAGAACTGAATAATAAAATAAATTTTAAAAAATTCTTAGAATTGAACTGTGAAGTGTGAAAACTGTGCTTACTTGGTGCAGTGTTGTCATAGAGCGAATTTTAAATTGCTTTTAAGTACTTGCAGCAACTATCTGCAAAATTTATTTACTCGACATAAATTTGGATTATAACTGTGAATACTGAAAATTGCATTGTTCGTTGCATACACAGTGTTTGCTCACTATTGTTGCGATTTTTATTGGATTTAAGTTGTCAAAATTGTGCACACACGGTTGTATGTTATACAATGCAAAACGTAAGTGTTGGATTTTTATGTAACGGATTCATGCTATGCAGCTTAAGAATGTATTTTTTGGATAAGCTTGATAATAGTACGCTTAACGGTATTTCATATAATATTGATATTATAGTAGAGCTTTTTTTTTTCTTAAGCTATTTTGTCATGTTTTTTGTCGTCTTTCATTTCAATTCTAGATATCGATAGTATCTTTTGTATCTGCAAAAGTACAAGTTTTCAGGAGAGCGAAAAAACCGTTTCATCTTCTTATTTAACAATATTTAAAAAAACTAGATTTTCTATAATGTTGTTCAAAGGTGCCCACGGACCACTGTGCATACAATTTTTTCAATTTTTGCGCTAATTTAGCTGCTATGGCAGATAGTGGGTTATGTCCAGAAAAAAAGTTACTATATATGCAGATATTTGTATATTAGTAAAAAACGACTTTTCTTATAAGAAATCAACAGTTAAAACTTTGCTGTATTAAGTGTTGATGTTTTTTTTACACAATTTTCGGATTTAACACTAGCTTAAGCCCGCCGCTTCGCCGGGTTTTCAAAAAGTTTTCATTCAAAAATTGATAGTGGGTAGGCTTGATTTTTCGCTACCAAAACGATTTTTTATTGTTTAAGTAATACTACAAATTATTAACCTTAAGATTGTTATATCATCTGATAGGAAATCGAAAACCTAAATTTTGGATTTAATTTTTTTTTACAACAAAAACAACTTTTATCCAATTTTTTGGCTTAAACTAAAAATTTTTGAACATTTTTTAAAAAAATTTTTAAAAATATTAATACTTTGGTTTAGTAAAAATTTCAACTTATGTTTTAAGGATATTTTAACAAACAACATTTTTCAAAAAAAATTATTGAAATCCATTGCAAACTGACTGAAATATTTGCCTTCAAAGCTAAAAGTGTGAATTTCAAGTCGTTTTTCCCTCATTCTCAGCTTATAATTAATACTAAAAAGATCTGGTACTAACATTTTTCATAGTTTTCAAACCACATACATGATTTTGGTATCAAATTGAAGGAAATTTAAAAGCGTTTATTGATTTTGATCTCGTTTAACCGAAGTGCAATTTAATCCATTAGGGCAGAAAGAAAACCATAAAAAACAGACATTTTTAGACTTGAAGCAACATTTTGCTGAAAACTATGTATGCCATTGAGCAGAAATAAGTTATTATTGCATGCTAATTTTACTTTTTTTAAAAAACTGGCACTAAAACTTTTGAAATATTATGCAGTATTTAATGAAAATTCGAGACGCATATGTTTCCATATAGTAACATTGGTTGTTAATGGGTTAAAATAAAGTATCCTATTGCACTCTCTGCTGACCTATAAATATGTGTACAAAATTTTATAAAAATCTGAGTTGTCGTTTAAACGTGATGAGTGAACATAAAAAGTGGCTACAGATTTATTAATAGTATAGATGAAAATAAAAGTTAAAAGCCAAAAATACTGATATTTCTACATGGGAGTCTTAAGTAAAGTTATGTATTTTTTTCTTTGTATTTGATTTTGTCATAAAAATTATGATATTCGGTTGGAATTACAGCTTTGAGTTCCTGTAGATGTTTCCACTTGTTTGATGCGACTCTAAAACATTTGTGCTAGTGTAACTGAAAACTATTTGTATCAACATAAGAAAATGTTTCAAAATAAACAAATCTTCATAGAGTTTTTAAAAACTACTTGTTTTTAATGCATATAGAGGTTTATGTCGTAAGTAAAAAAAAGTTTGTAGATAAAGGTTCAGTTTAATCGATTAAAATAAGGTGTTAGGATTGGTTTTTCACTTTAATATTAAAATTAATATTAATATCATAGATGCAGCAGAGGCCAGCCATCATTTTGGCATTAAAAAAAAAATGCTTAAAATGCAGATAGAGGAAAATGAATATAGGCCCTCGATGTACAATATTTAGACAAATATTTAAAATTTTTATTTAAAATAAAGAATATTGCTTCATTTCTAATATTTTCAACTTTAACGGCTCAGAGCTTGGAATTTGTAATGTATTTTTAAAATGGTCGTAACATGGCAAAAAAAAAAATCGAAGATGACCTTCTACAGCTTTTTTGGAAACGAAAATGGAGTACTAAATAATGGAATTAGTACAAAATAACTCTGACGTAGTGATATAATACTCACCAAAAATTTGATTTTTTAGCAAAAAATTACTTGGAAAATAGACCTACGTTTGCACTCAAGTTAACGAAATACAACATAAAATATCACGAAAAAGCACAAACATTCACATTTCACTGTAAAAGAAATTTAAAAAAAGTGTACATTTTTACTATCACAACCAGGTATTCTTAAATTACCGTGTTACCTACTGTCTTTGGAAGTAGTGGCGGAGTAACATGAGTTGGCACCCGGGGCGGTTTTTTATTGAGCACCTTCAAAATTAAACAGCAAATACTAAACGTATGTTCGTGACTTTATTTTGCTTAAATATTCGATCACATTATCAAATTTACTTTTGTATGCTTTTCAATAGACAAAACAGAATGATTGGTTAGTTGCGCTTGGCTCATTGTGGATCTTAAGTAGGGTTTTATCAACTGCAATTTTGAAAAGTTTCTTTCACATGAATCCACTCAAACACAAATAGTTAAAAACACCTTATGCTCAGCTCTATACTCGGAACAGATTCAGAATAACCAATTTCACAATGAATCGTAGAAGCTCCTAGGTAGTGCACTGGACCGTTGCTTAGGAATAAATACTGGCAGCTTCCAAGTGGCGCCGCAGTCGAAAAATCTCCAAAATAATGTCCTCTGCAAAAAATTCGTCATAGATTTTTGTCAGGAACAAAAACTGGCGAGACCTTGATCAAAAGCGACGAATAATGCTTTGCTTATTTCTTCAAATATGTTCAATCTTATATGGGAAATGGAAATATAATTTTTAATTAATTTTTTCAATTACTTTTCGCTTTTATTTTAGGCACAACCGACTTCTGTGAGAATAATTGGGTTGTTTAGAAAATAATTTTGTTTTTTCCCAACGGAGAAAAAAAATTGTATTTTTTTACAACCAACTTCACATTTAAGCCACATAATCAAATATATTTTGACAGATGGCATATCAAGGCTTGCTTGTGAAAAAAATTCGATTGATTCTGCTCAGTAGTTTTTGGTTGATAGCCTTTTAAATACGGAAAGTGAAAAATAGCGTTTTCTATGCTGTTCAAGCATAAAAAAAAAAAAAAAAATAGCCGATGTGAAGGGAGATGTGTTTAGTGTGCAAGTGTCAAAAATGGTTTGCAAAATTTCGGGCCGGCAATTTTATCTCAAAGATGATTTAATACACAAAAAAGGGATTAATCAAACGGCTAGTTTTAATCTCAAAGCTTGACATATGGGTTCCTCAGCGTCTAACGGAAGAAAATTGCGCCGTCATATTGTTGTTTGTGCTTTGCTTCTCAAACGCTAAGAAAATGATCCATTTTTGGAGCTTATTATCACAGAGGACGAGAAATAGGTTGTCTCCAATAATGTTGAGCGCAAAATATCCTGGAGTAGAAAAGATGGATCGGCTCAAAGCACTTCGAAAGCCAATATTCATCAAAAAAAGTTTATGCCATCTGCTTGGTGTGATATCAAAAGAGTCTTTTATTTTGAACTTTTACCGACAACACAATGATTAATTCTGAAGTGTACTGTCATCAGTTGGACAAATGATTCACTTAAAGAAAAAAAGGCCAGAATTGGTAAATAGAAAAGGTATAGAGTTCCAACAGGATAATGCGAAACCACATACAATTTTGACGACTATACCCACTTAGTGCTCATACCCACCATACTCTTCAGACCTAGCACCTTCCGATTAACATTTGTTCCGGTTTCTACAAAATTTCTTAGACGATAAAACGTTTAATTAAAATAAGGAGGTCAAAAATCACTTGCATTAGTTGTTTTCCTGAAAAAGAACGAAAAATTTTATAAGCGTGGTATCATGCTACTGCCAGAAAGATGGCAAAGGATCAGATTGGGCAATATTTAATTGAATGAAACAGTCATTCTTTATAAGAAAATAGTCTATAATTTTTATAGAAAAAAAAGAAAATACCATGCGTTAAAAAAAAAAAAAATTACGAGAACAATACTCGGCTAAAAAAAAACGATATTATTAGAAAAAGCGTTCCGTTTTGAAAAAAAAGCGTTTTTTGGCACGTGCAACAAAATTAAGGAGGAAAAAAAATGACGAAAAGAAGTATGGTTGTTGTTTTGCACAATTATTTTGTATATTTTTACAAACAATTACACAACGGCACTCATTAAGCACAATTTGATGTGTTTATCAAAAAATTTATCATAAAATAATAAAATATTTTAGGATGGTTTTGAGGTATATTGAGCTCAGTTCTAGAAATTTAATGAACGAATGATTTGTGCTTGATTTAAGCACATTTCTTATATGGCTACTGAACTGAAAGAGAGAATTGTCATCTTTTGGTGCTTGATACGCGGGGCGGACCGCACCCACCCTTACGTCGCCACTGTTTGTAAGGTTTGTAGATAAAAAAACTTCAATAAAAACGTTATTTTTGTATGCTGATTACTGAAAACTCACTAGGATATAAAAAAAGACCAGGATATGATGACTTTAAGGCAAAATTTCCTTGATCTTAGTAAATAATTCTTTGGGTGCACTATTGGAAATGTGATTTGGCATATTTGTAATTAAGTTTTTAATATATTTGAATCAATTTTGCTCCATTCTTCGAGAATAAGTGATTTCAGTTCTTCCACGTTGCAAAATTGTGTGTTATTTTTATACACCTGGCGTACAAGAATTTCTCACAAATTCTCGATGTGATTAAGATCGGGAGAGCAAGAATAAATCAATGTTATCTGCCTGAAATCTTGATTTAGTCTCTCGACTTATATGAATTGCTGGAAAACTAGTTGTGTCCTCCCGTTTTTTGACTCCAAAACTGAAGTCAAACTGCTCTTCAGCACACGAATGTTGTCTCTTCTAATTCTCTTTTGCATGGCATACTATTTATTAGCAAAAATTGTTTCAGTTTTACACAAAATTTAATTAGCTGTTTCTGTCATTAAAAAACAAGGGTACCCCCTTTGATTTTTTTGAGGAAATTTATTTTTTAAAAAATGTTAATTTAATATTTTTTTTTTTTTAAATAGTCTTGCTTAAAAAGTAATTTATTTTAAAAAAACCCAATATTTCTTTCCCATCAAAAGATATTACCAAAAATATATTTTCATCCATGTGGATCTGTATTCATAAAACTTATTTTCTGTTAATCATGAAATTCAATATATGTACTTCCCTTGCTCATTTTTATTAGAATCGCCTTGCTTATTTTCAAAATTTTAGGAGAAACAAATATTTTTGCATTGTTCTTACTTTTATAATATTTTTTTTTAAGTAACTGAAATACAGAAAAGAAGGTTGCTTACAGTATCTTTGATGTAAACTGTAAAGAAAAGGTTTATTGTCGGAGCAAAATATTAAAAGCACATCGTCATTGCACAAAGATTTTTTTTTTTGTTATTTAAATGCAATACATAGCAAAATTTAACAAGCAATTGACAAAAGATTTATGTGTTCGAAAAAGGTTACCCTTTGGATTTTTTTATAAAAAATTTCTATATTCTTGCTCATTTTTAAAATTTTAAAAGAAACAAAATTTTTTAATAATTTTTATTTTTTTTAATAATCATGTTATGGATAATCCAAATGGTAATTTCGTTAGAACACATACATTTTTTGGGAAAATTTGCTATGTATTGAATTTAAGTAACAAATACAAAAAAAAAAAAATCTTTGTGCAATGACGATGGTCTTTTAACCCTAGAATTCTAACCTTACGTTCACTATACGTTATATTACTAGCTAGGAGTGAGTAAATTTTACATAGGTTAGTATTCAGGGTTATTAGTTGGCTCCAACAATAAACCTTTTCTTTACACTTTACATCAAAGGTACTGTAACTAACCTTCTTTTCTGTATTTCAGTTGCTTAAAAAAAGTGTTATAAAAGTAAAAACAATGCACAAATATTTGTTTCTCCTAAAATTTTGAAAATAAGCAAGACGATTCCAATAAAAATGAGCTAGGGAGTAGATATATGAATGTCATAATTAACAGAAAAGGAGTTTTGTGAATACAGATCAACGCGGTATGAAAATATATTTTTTATTAATAACTTTTGATTGGAAAGAAATTTTGGGGGTTTTCTTAAAATTAATAATTTGTTAAGCTAGACTATTTAAAAAAAAATTCAAAAGGAACATTTTTAAATAAATAAATTTTATAAAAAAATCAAAGGGGGGTTTTTTAATGACAGAAACAGCTTATTAATTTCTGCGTAAAACTGAAAAAAATTTTTGCTAATAAATATTATGCCATGCAAATGTAATTTTTGGTTTAAATTTATTTTGCAACAAAAACAACTTTTATGTAACTTTTTGAGAAACATTCAGCATATTGGATCATTTTTGAAAAAAAAAATTAAAAACATTAATGCGAATGGTATTCTTTTAATAGTTTTTATGAAGTTATTTTATTGAACTTTTTGACAAAAAAGAATTAAGTGAAACATATTTTCAACATATTTAAAAACTTTAAATTTTGGATGATTTTTTCTCGTTCTTCGGGCAAACAAGTATGAAGCACACAGTTTGTATGGAAGCACTGTAAAATATCAACATTTCCGATCAAATATCTACAAGAAAAAACAACATTTTTGATAGCCATAATGTGGTCGTTTTCTATAACAAAATATTTTAATTTTAAGAAAATGAGTGAAAAAAAAGTTCTTTTAGAATTAGCTGAAATTAAACATAAGTGAAAATTAAACAATTTCGAGTACGGGCTCTTCATGATATCGACTTAATACTGTTAAAAATTTCAACAACAAAATAACAATTCAACTTCTTTGTAAAAATTAGATGTCACCATGTGCGCCTTCTCAATAACGAAATGAAATAATGGCCATTTCAGCCCTTGAATGGACTTTGACCGAGCTTCTTATGATCAATTGTGCTGTGTGTGATGTGAAAAGTTTTCACACAAATGATCTAGAACTGAACCTACATGTCTTACGCCGAATCCGAACGGCTTATGTTCTCAAGAAGCTTTTCATGGCAGTTTTTACTCTCTGAGGTTTGCCATTGTCTGCAGAGAGGTGACGGCCGAACAGAAAAATTAATTCAATTGAAAAAACTTTCTTTGTCGGATGGAGGATTCGAACCTGGGTTCTCTGGCGTAAGAGTCACACACCCTACCCACTACGCCACGGCCGCCACCCTTCACGGCGCCTTCTCAATACCTTTCGTTTAATACCAAATATGTGTACCTTTCTATGGAAAATAGTTAAATTATGGAGAAATAAACGAAATTCCGCGGATTTTAAAACGCCATTTTGAAACCCTAAACCACGTTTAGGGTGGCTTGAGCACGATTGAGCACGTATAAAAAAATACGCCAACCTTAGATTTTTGTCCTCTATCACATTTTTGCGAGTGACACCTGGGGGCCTTTCCTTCTCAGATCGTTTTTTACGATTTTTAAATTTTTTTTGGTGATTTTTCCTTATGTCCATTTTTTTTGGGTGATTTTTTTTTTGAAGTTTTATTTTTTTTTTTTAATTTACAAAATGACATACATTTTTAAGTTTCAATTGTGTTTAAGGCGATTATTCGAGATCTCTGGGTTTTGAGTAAATTTTAGGTATAGGGGTTGTTTGATGTTATTGTGAGATTGGAATGAATTTTTGCTCTTTAATTGAATATGGCTCTACTATTTAAAGTTTTTACACTAATTTAATTTGTTATTCTAAAACCGCTTTGTCTGTATTATCGTATTCACATGATTTTGTGTTGATTTTTTTTTTTTGGATTCATTTTTTTTTTAAATCTTTTTGCCTCCATGCTTTTTCTAACACTCACCATAGAATTCAGCTGTCAGTATTTGCAATTCGTAAATTTATAACATTCACTTTTCTTTTTGTGGCTACGTTTTGTAGGATTAAGCTTCTGTGACTGGGAATGTGAGAATGTGTTTTGGTGTAGATAACATGTGCTTTGCGCATTGTTCACTAGGATTTCAAAGAGATTTTGGATTTAAAAATGTTGAGTATTTTTATAGTGTATTTTTGTTGTGTTTGGATTTTATTTTTTTTTTTTTTGTAAGGATATGAAACTGTGTAGAGTAAAAACTGCATTAAAATCTCATGCTGCGAGTTTTTTACACATATATTAATAATATTTGTTAATTCAGCAAAGCGCAGTTTATCTTGTTATAATAACTGGGTTTGAAAAAATAAAAATGTGAAAAAAATTGCTAAAAGATAAAGTGATAGGTTTTCAATTGTTGGGTTTAATATCACAGTAAAAAAAAAAATTTAATTTTCAGCAAAGTTTTAACAATTGTTATATAATATTTTAAGTTTGTTAAAAATTTGTTACGATATTTTTATTAAAAATTTCAGTAGATATTTTATTGATCTAAAAAATCAAGAAATAATTTTTGTTATTTTTTTAATCTAAATCAAGATTTTATGTTAGTTTACCAAAAAATTTAACATACACATTTTTGACTTTCCGACACTGTCAATCCTTCATTTTTGGTTTTCTGGCTTCTTCAATCTTTAATCAGCTGCTTGAGTTCAGCTACTCTAGAAATGTTTACAAAACACAAGCATGAATAAGCGTTGCCACATGCTGCGTTGCAAATTAACAATAAAATAAATAATAATCAAAGCATTCTTTAAATCCTTCTGTTCGTATATTTGTTTTTTTTTGTTGGTTAAAAATTGCTATAATATTTTAGCAATACTACACAAATTTACTGCCGGCCAATAAACTTTAAAAGAAATGCATTACATTATTTTATTTTTTAAGATTTTTATTAAATGTAAGAAAACAAATTAAACGGTTCAAAGCAAAATTGCACACCACACTTACATTTGATCACACATATGTTCACATCTACACACACTCACACTGACACATGCCCACTTATTGTCCGAAATTATTTTCCAGTGAACGCCATTCAATTTCAATGGAACGCCATGATTATTGTTTCAATTGTTGTTTTTTGTTAGTGTTGTTGTTGGCTGTACTCAAAATGGATTTCCTTTTTATTTAGCGCTGTCGAAGTAGTGCGGTTGGCAGCGTACTTATATCAAAAGATGATGTGAGGGGAGGGGGAGGGGAACAAAATAAATAACAAAAACACATCAATATTAATTAAAATTTCAATATTAAAATTTGAATCAATGGCAACGAGTGTGCGAATTATTTTTATAAGTAGTTTGGTAGCAAAGATCGTGCTGAACGCGCACCCAGACACTGGCGTGAACATTTTTTAATCAAAGTGAAATATAATAAGAATAAAAAAAAAACCAATAAAAAGCAATAAGCTGTTAAGGAAAATAGTAGAAAAGTTGTTGAAAATGCGTTTGAAACGCATGAAAGTCAAGCGAAAGGTGCGAATTGATTACTATTTACACTGTAAAAAACTTCATGGGTGTTTTAATACAAAATAAAAAGAAAAATCAACATATATTATATATACCAATACAAAGTGTGTGTAAAAGTACCTTTGTGTTGTTGACAAATTCATTTTTTGTTTTGGACAAGTAGATAAAATACAGAAAATATAATTTTTTTATTATTAAAACATTCTTAGTAATTGCAGTCAAAAAAGTAAGGCTCTACTTTTAGTGTTGATGGCTTGGGTCTAGTTTACTAGTTTATTCATTAATTGTGGCTTAAATTGCTTTAATAATTAGATATATAAAAAAAAAAAGTGTATAAATGTTTTATGAAAAATTAAATTTTTTCTGTTTTAAATTATTTTTTAAAGTAAGTTTTAAAATCTTGTTAGTATTTTGACAACTCTGGGCCTATAAAATATTGTATTTTTTTCTATTTTATTTTTAAAGATGTGATTAGAACATAAATTATGAACTTTATTTTAAGTGTAAGATAGACTTTGATCTTAGCAACTAGGTATATACGTCCTTTTAAAAAAAGTCAAAATAATCAAGTTCTATTGAATTAAATAAGCATGTATATTAGACAGGACTAAAATTTATATTTCACTGTTTACTGTCTCATAAGTTAGAGAACACATAAAAACGATTTCTGCATTCTTTTTTTCCAAATCGGAAAAAATTCCATGGACCCTTTGTGATTCTTAAAAATAAAACATGTTTTTGCTTGGAATATCTAGTCAGAGAGGGAATCGGTGGTTGAAAAGATGCAAAGACAAATTGTTTCCCTTACTTGGACCTATCCAATGATACTTTTTTTACGAGCGGTTAAAAACTGATGAAGTTTTACAAAAAATACCATTTTAGGCACATTTTGGGTCCACCTAAAGAATAAATTTTTATCTTACAAGAACCCTCTTAATGAGAGCTTTCAAATGAGGGGTGACTTTTTAATTTTTTTTTCTATAGATGGTGACCTACCTTAATATGCATATACTTTCAACGATCATAGCTCATCAAACAAATCGATATACAAAAAAATGTAGAACTTTATACCTTTCCAACAAGATCAACTTTACAATCCAATCAAAAAATTGTCTTTTACAGCAGTTTTATCAAAATGTGTTTTTAAAAATAACAAAACATGTGATTTTTGAAGATCAATAAGAGTTATAAACATACCTCTATAGTTTAAAAAAATGTTTATGCCGAAATGTTGGTATGAGTAAAAAGTTTATCTTCGTCGCATATTTTGGCATGCGTTCTGTGGAAAATAAAAATTTGCAAACAAAAGTCATGATTTTTTCACCAAAACGACCTTCAGGGGAATCGAAAAGGCTCTGTGGAATTTTCTTCGATTTGAAAAAAGTATGTAGAAATCAGTATTATAAGTTTCCCTAACTTTTGAGATCGTGAACAGCTTCTCCATACAAAACAATTTGGCCTAATGTATATAAGAATTTTATAAATTTCCTGATAAAAATTTGATCCAAATGGGCTTAAAATCGAAATATTAAACATCGTGGAATTTTTCGAACTTGTAATTAAAAGTTTCACCTTTGTTTTTGAAAATTTCAATCTTTATGATTGAAAAATTCTAGTTTAAGGGGGTATTCCTGGTTGGAAGGCTGGTTTTGGACCCTCTTTGAAAAACTTCTCATTTAAAAACGCAAAGAGTTATTTAAATTCTGTTTTTTTTTACTGTATTAAGAACCTTCAAGGCCTTCAAAGATGGGCGTCGAAAAAAAAGGTATGCTGCTTGCGGCCTGGATAACTCGACTTCGGATCATCTGAAATAAAAAAAGTAAACCGCGTTAGATTCAGTACAGATGTAATTCTCCTCAATTATAATTTTTCGATTATTTTTTACAAAATGGCGGTCATTGAAAAATGAAGAGCCGATTCATTCAAAAATAATAAAAAAATAGTAAAAAATTGTTTAAAAATGTGATTGACGTAATAGCCAGAATGGTGACAGTTCTGCGTCGATTGCACTATGTTTCATCAAAATCGGTTCAGTAGAACCGGAGAAAAGTGACTTCCAAGTTCAAAAACGTGATTTTGAAAAAACTCAAAAAAAATTTTAGGCAATAAAACTTACATACCATATATCAATTTGCAATGCCAGCCCCAAAAGAACTCCTTCCTCTTATTCAAAAAATGAGGACTCAGCGGCTCTTTGTGCTCTTCGGGCAGTTCTACCTTCTTTTGATGCGGCCAGAGCTCTGGCTTCGGACCTTTTCAAACCTTCTTCGTTTCGAGATAGGGCGAAATCATATGTAACGTTGCCAATCGGGATGCCCATTAGGTTGATTAGTTGAAGTATTGGCAAAAAACCTTCGTTAAATATGACAGTTGTAATATAATTGGCAATCTCAATAGTGTGTGTCCTCATCTCTTTCGTGTTGGTTACCATGAAACTGGCGTTTCAAGGGACGAGTTTTTCGATTGCTACCAGTGTTTCTTTTATTTTTATTTCTATTACTTTTTCTATCCACTGTCTTGAGCAGAAACAAACATTTTTATTAAAACTGTACTTTCAAAACTGTATGCTCGCGCGCGTCCGGCTTATAACTCATTTCAAAGTGAACTAAACGCTGCCAACATTCGAATACCTAAGCTCTAAAATTTGTATTAATTTATTTTTGAAATGGGTATACAAACAAGTTATTACCTACTAAAGAACGCGTTGAACGAAATTCCGTGGTTGCTTCCGCTAATTCCGCGTTGCATTCAAAAAGTTGCCAAATTAAGCAAATCGCATTTTGGCGAAAACATTGCTTCACAAAAAAGGCTATATCTCCTAAAGTATTTCAAATTTCAAAAAACCCTCTTAGGACGATATTTTCAAATATCCAAGCTATAAAAATATAACAAGTTTTACCAAAATCGGAACAATCGAGTTTTAAGGCGGATACTTCGTACCAGTCCTTAGAGTTTGTCTTTAGGTTTAAATTTCTAAATATACATTTATTTCAACCGAAGAAAGTTGAAGGAATTTAACGGTTGAATGGATTTTTAATTGTTTGAAGTAGAGTTAAAAATTTAGACCTACAGTTTTAAGAGTAGTAAGTTTAAAATAACAAGTAGCAAATAAAATACCATCGCCAACAAGGAATGTTTTTAGAACTTCAATAATGCTTTCAAAAGGCTTTATATGGAAACGAGAACTTTTCAACGAAATGAATTGCAAAGATGAAAATTTTTTCATCTCCGTATTTTATCTTTATCATAAATAGTGATTACAAACTTGAACACATATAATGATTTGAAGAATTTGCTGATGGGTCAGTGATGGAATTTAGATAATGGATTTTTTAAAAATTCTACATCACCTTCGAATACCATTCTAAAATTCTAACGCAGTACATGATGCAATTGACGTCATAAAATGTGACACTATGGTTGAAGTCAAATTTGCTAGGTATCAGGTATATTGTCCTACTAAATTTAAGAAAGTTAATTCACCTGGATCTTAGAAGGAAAGCAAAAGTTTTAATTTAAGAGCAGAATTGCAGAAGAACTAATATAACACACATAAGATTACTTACTGAATATACTGTTTACAAATTGCTCTGAAAAACAAACGACTATTTTCTTCGAAGTGCTTCGGTTTTGAACAACTTTTGTTGGATTTGGGTCATTTCGTGAGACCCATACAGATGAGTGCTCTTTAGTATCTAGCTTCAAAAAGCTTAAGTATGCTAAATAAAATACTTATAATATTTATTTGTAAATTGCACAGGAAGTTGCTTCAAAGTTAAATTCAACTTTAAGCCTATCTTTTCACTTTTCTTAGATAAAACTCATTTACATTGTTGGTTCAACAGTTTCAACATTTTTTAATGAAATCCGAAAACATTCATTATTCTTCATTACTCTATTTGCCTTGCTAAATCTTAACATTGATTCATTTGCTCGGTTCTGTCAAAAGTAAATTTTTGTTTATTTTGATATGCTAATTTCACACATGCATTCGTTCTAAACATGCCGAAAATACATTTCTTAATTTTCTTTGAGTTTTTAAAAAAAAAACTTTGAATCAATTTGTACACATCAAGTGAGTAAAAAAAGCAGGTGGGGTGTGTCACTGATTGAACATTTAAATTTTTCATAAATTTTCATTATTTTGATTTTGATTTGAAGAAAATAGCATGCTGAAAATGAATTGAAACTTAATTTTATTCGTCAAAGCTTGAGTCTAAAATATACCCAGCTGCTAAATCATAAAGCAAAACCTCATTATTATACGAATTCTACATATCGAAATTGGAAAATAATCTAATTTAAGACTATGCAACCTATATTCAAAATATGCTCCACATACTTCCAACAGTTTTCATAAATTTCGCTTGTTATATAGTAAGTTGTTAAGCCTAACGGCTCATTAATACATTGAGTAATACTGGTATTTAGCGCATCAAGTAGTAACAAAAAAATAGTTGACAAGTACTTAAAAAAAATAATTTAAATATTTTCAATTTATTTCTTGCAGCTGCTGTTTTAAATTTTGAAAAACATAAAAAGATAAAATTTAAACAAACTCATTACTACAAACCGAGCAAGAAATCGAGAGCATAAAGGCTGCAATTTAAAAGTTAACACATTGGCTGTCATACATTTTTTTCCGGTTAACACCACAACTACTTCGCAAATACGCCCCATAACCACTAGCCACACCCACAACAATTCTACGTCGTTTGGACACTGAGCTCATGTGTGGCCAAACAATCAACTGCAAAGTTCTCTAACAATAAAAAAGTAGAAAAAAACAACACCACACAAACACAACAAAGGATTTCAAAGTGCATTTCTCACTGATTCCATTGAGCTGGTTTTTGTGAGCGAAAAATAAAAAATATTTGAACAACTTAAAGAGTCAACAAAACACTTTTTTTTAACTCGTTGTGCATAACTTGCCGTTGGGGATTTGTGCAAAGTTTCACACACCCAAACAAAAAGTTTGAAAACTTTTAATAAATAATTTTGTTCAACATTTCTTTTGTCAGTTTGTAAGGAGAGTGCAAATAGTTCACAACGATCCAAACATTTTTTGACTTTTATATGTATGTGCGAAAGTTTCTGTCACGTCTTGAGGTGACAGATTGAAGAGGTCAACAATGGGTAACGAGACGAAAGTTCAGCCAGTCGTAAGTATTGAAGTATACATTTGGTTTTTTTGCTGACTTTTAGTTAAAATTTTCTTAAGTAGTTCGAATAACAAAGTTCTTACATAACAAAGCCATTTAGTTGTTACTATCAAATTTCTAGCAGATTTTTTGTAATGAATATTCAAAAAGTAATGTTCATTGCATTTTAAGATTGTGAGTATTGCAACAGTTGTTACTACTCCTCTATGGTATGTTTATGTAATAAAAGTCGTTAATGAGCTCAGAAGAATGGAAGAAAGAAGAGAGTTTTTCCTACCTTCTGAAAAATAAGTTATTTGCTATTTTTTTCGAAAACTTATAATCCGGATTATGATAAAAATACTATCAAGAACATTTTTTTATCAAAATACATAAAAGTACTTTCGGGAAATTTGGCATCTAAGATATTATATCTAAGATCTAACATCTAAGATATTATATGTATTTTTGACATACTTTCTCATTGCTTAAACTTTAAACCGAATACAATTCACCTATTCTATAGCGAATTCAAAAGGCCAGAAAGTCGTTATATAGATAATTTGACGCAGTGCAACATCTCTTAAATGTAGTAATGAATAAGAAAAATTTAATAACTCTGAATTCAGAAAATGAAAAAAGCCCACAAAAACAAACGTTTACTCCCACATTAAAAATAAATAGAAAAAAAAAACAAAATTTGTGTCTTTGTGCACACAGTAACCGAAGCTTTTTCGCAGTTGCATAGATTTTGTAATATAATTAGTTCGTTTTTCTTAATAAAATAAATTCTAAATTCAAAAATTTAAAATAACATAAAGTAAATTTCAACACATTTGCTAATTTTTTTTTCACATTATGCAAAAACAAGAGAAAAACACATGTACCAACAACAACACAAACGCATCTACATAAAAAACACCGATACTGATGACATCTTGTAGCAAGTAAAAACAACATTTTTGTAATTTTTTGCTAATTTTGTTGTTTAGATAGCTGCTAAATATGCTGGTTCGTTTACAAATACCCACCCAGTTTAGTATAAGGGGCTGTTCATAAACTTCGTAATATGTGTTTGGCCAATTTTAGACACCAACCCCCCCATGTCACACTTCGTCACAAGGTCTTGACAACCCCCCAACCCTCCCCCCCTCCGATGTAACGTAACGAAAATTTTTTGGGTTTTTCTTATAGTTTAGCAGCTTGTTATAAAAAAGACATAAAACACTTTGTATTTATTGTACCATAAGTTTTATTATTTATTATGGAAATTCGATGAAAACTTAAGGTTGCTTTATTGTGTTTGACCAACAATTAATAAAAAATTTGACCATGTGAACAGAGCTAAGCACAAATGAAAGCCTTTCTGACTTTAACAAAAACAAAAACCAGTGCCGATTATTATAACCTCTGTGTTCAATAATTGTGAAAACTTACATATATATAACTATCTTATACCCGGCGCGCTTCGCAGCGCTCCGCGCTAGTCCCCTGAAAGTTAGGCGTATAGGTAGGCCACGCCCATACCCAATTATTTCCAAGTATTGTTGTGTTTTTGTTTATTTGATCGAAATTTATTAAGTGCCCACATTTGTATTTACAGTAACTGCCGCTTGGGTCAATAGACCCTACATACCAAGCGTGGTATTTTACTTTTAAGGCATGTACAATTTTAATGATTTAAAAAAAAAAAAATGGCTGTAACTATAGTGCGACCATTCCTATTTTAATGTAAACTTTCACTTGAAACAAAATGACCAATTTGTAGAGTTATACGATCAAAATCCTCAGAGTTTGTTTTTTGTTTATTATTTTTAATTTTTTTTTTTTTTATATTTTTATTAATTAACCCAGTGCGCGTTGCTACGCCTACGAAAAACCAACTTTTATTTGACTCTTTGCTTGACAACACGCTCATTATCCAATGCTCATCCCAGTTTTCCGGTAGCAGGTCATCATCAAATATTTAGATACTCCATTCTGAGTTTCAATATTCAGTGGTTTTTGCTTCCAAAGCTATTCGATATCAAAAATTTGGCTTATATGGGCGGAGCCACAAACCCTTGTCTAATGCCCGGCCAAGTCTTCTATTAAAAAAACATCATCAAGTGTGTAACTGCATTCTGAGTATAAATTTTCTGTGATTTTTACTTCCATAGCTATTCGATATCAAAAATTTGGCTTGTATAGGCGAAGCCACACTCCCTTGTCCAATGCCTGTCAAAGTTTTCAATTACATAGACATCACCTAGTGGTAACTCAATTCTGAATTTTAATGTTCTGTGAATTTTACTTCCATAGCTATTTGATATCAAAAATTTGACTGGTATTGCCGGAGCCATATCCCCTTGTCCAATACCAATCCAAGTTTTCTATTAGAAAGACATCACCAAGTGGTAACTCAATTCTGAATTTCAATGTTCTGTGATTTGTTCATCCATAGTTATATAATATTAAAAATTTTGCTTATATGGGTTGAGCCACACCCCCTTGTCCAATGCCCGTCCAAGTCTTCCATTAAAAGGACATCACCAAGTGGTAATTCCATTGTGAATTTCAATGTTCTGTGACTTTTACTGCTATAGCTATTCTGTATCGAAAATGTGACTTGTATGGGCGAAGCCACACCCGTTCTGTATAGGAGAGTGAAAAGTACTTTACAACCTGTTCTCATAGCCACCAAATATACACACAAAAAATATCATTAACATCGGTCGAGCCGTTTCGGAGGAGTTCGGCCACAAACATGTTGACACGAGATTTTTATATATTAGATTAAATTTTAATACAACTTAAAATTTTTAAAACTGAATTAAAAAATTTTCTTGTGACGTAACGCACTACCCCCCTCCCCCATGTCACACGTCGTCGCAAATGTTCGATCACCCCCTTAAACAAGTTACTTAATTTGTGAACAGTCCATATCATGGGCCTTGCAAGAGTAGTGCAGGGGAGGGTAGTTACACCCTTGAACTTTAGAAAAATTAAAATTTTAGTTTTAAATTAAGAAATTTAAAACATTTTTTCTTTTAAAACCATATTAAAAACCAATCCAATTATAATCAACCAATTTAAAATCATAGAATTTATTAATATTGATTAAAGTTTAATTAATTTTTTATTACTTACGGCTGACATATTTTTTAATTAATTCATCAGTCACATGAAAAAAAAAATAGTTTGTCCACCTGTGCACAAAATTCTGGTTACGCCCATGGCCCCTATGCATATCTCAAAAATTAGACAGGATTCTCAACTTGATGTTTTAGTGCTAGTGCAATAATAAAATTTGGCGTTGAAATGATTACGTATCCCAGTGCCTCAGTACGGGGTTAATAAAGGGATATGTCCCAATTGTAATTAGGGTAATGAGGGAGGTATTGAAAAACATATCATAAGATACGTAGAGAATTAAGGTTAAAAATTAGAAAAAAAAAATATCTCGTCAATAGTTCCAACATGTCTACGCTACTTTACTTACTGTAAATGAAAAGTACTCAAAATTGAACTCAAATACAAAAATTTTAATTTTTTATTATGAAAGTAATTATATATGCAATATTGTGCTAATTGTCAATTGTTGCGATTAATCAGTTCCTTCGGAATTTTCGTGTAGTGAATTTCATTGTGAAAATAAAAGTAATGAGTGGTAGAGTTCATACTTTTATTTTGGGATTTAAGATTAGCATGCAATAGTAGGAATAAAATTTTTCAGTGGATTTTATACATATTTTATCAGTTGCATAAAACCCGTTTGTGCAGAACACAGCGTTAGCCAAACTAAGTGCGAAAACTGTCATCTCGGTCAAGCCAAATCAACACATTATTGACGAAATCAAAAAATAAGTGTATTCAGTATCGGGTAAAAATCGTCTTACAAAATGAAATATTGCTAAACATTGCACCTAGCCAGAACAATATGAGTCTGACATGTGTTCAATAATTTTCTTTCTACTTGCACCATTTCCACCAGATCGCATATACACCTATTTTGCATGAAATCTGCATACAGAATACAAATATGGAATCAAATAAATCTTTTCATATGTACATAGTTACGTTTTCTATCCGTTTTTAAGGCAATCCAATTAGAAAGCCAAAATATTTCATTGCGGTCACCCAGGTGGGTGTATTAAGTAAGCCACGTAGATAAAGAGACAATTTGTAAAAAAAGATACTAAGATGTTTCTTAGCAATATTTTTTTACATTATTTTAAATAAGTTGAGCATTTTTTCAGTGAGTGCAATTCGTTTTCAGATTAGACTAAAACCGGGGGAAATATTTAGAAATTAAATACAAAAAGGTCACCCGGGTGGATATTGGTAAGGCAAAGGCTTCTAGGAAGGTTATTTTTATTTAATTGATTTTATTTGATTTTATTTTGAAGCCACTTAGCTTTAGTTTTACTTAATATTGAATCAACGATTCTGCTTAACAAACATTTTTGGATTTGTGGGTAGTGTAGAGAACTCTCAATCGTTGGGGTACGAGTTCGATACCCACGGCGCAAAATGGTTTCAAATCGAAAAAAGACGGTCAAAACCTCAAGAAGTTGTCTAATTTTCATAAAAATTGGGGTCGCTGATCACCAATCCGAAATAAAAATTTCGAAATTTAAAATGGCGGCTTCAAAATAGCGAACATAAACATGCTAACTTTTATAATAAGTACAATATGCATTTCTAATTTGGTGCCCCGAAAGTTTTCTGGGCCGCTGATTACTAATGTGAAGTCAAAAGTGTTTGTTTATTTTTAATATTTGTATAAAAAACTATTCTTTTAGTAGGAGTAAAATATCTGGAGGTAAATGTTTAATTTTTTTTATTGTGTCTTCTGACAAAGAGATTTTCGGGTCTGGATATAAGAGACACACAAATTAAGATGAAAACAAATGCCTACTCAGTAAGCTTCGACAATGTGGCAAGTGTGGTTGGCATGTAAATTTTAATGTTTTAATAAAAATATACCAATAAAGTTAGACTCATTAAGTATGTTTAATACCAATATAAGTATTAAAATAAATGGTCGTAATAAAAAAAAAAAAAAAAAAAATTGTAGTTTCCGACACCATTTTAGTTTCTCTTAAAATTTTCCTATAGTGGCACATTGTTGCAAAAAATATTTTTTTTTATTAGTATAATAAGATATCTCAAAAAGAAAGTAATATCTTCCGTAATATCTCACTAATCCGGCTGTAACTTTTAAACCCGTAGGAATTTTTCCATAAAATTTTTTTTTAGAATCTTAAGAATATTTACTAAAATACAAAATTATTAAAAAAAATTCGATATCAAAAAACTGCCAATGTCATGTCCCCCCTTAAATAAAAATAACAATATCCACCCGGGTAACCTTTTTGTGTATAATTTTTCGTACTGGTTGCGGCACTAGCGCGTTCATTTTTTGACAAAATTTTTTTTTTTGCATTTTTTTAAACTTGATTCGCTATCGTATGACACAAGCTTTTTTTTAAATTTTTTTTTTCGATTTTTTATGAATTTTTAAAGTCAATATTTTTTGCGAAATAACACACTTTCAAATTTGGAACATCACCAAAAATTGAAAAAAATTTAAAAAATAAAAGCTCGTAAGTAATTTTTTTTCCAGATCGGACACTTCTTGCAACTCCTAGGGCTGCAACCACGAGGCCCCATTTTTTTCTCTGCCGCCAGTTTGGAGCTCTATAATACCATGTTGGAGTGAAAAATATATTTTTTTTTTAATATTTTTTCTTGTAATTTGTTCAATTCTCTATAATAATAAAAAAAAATTTAGGAAAAATGTTTGTTTTTGACTGAGTTATGAATTTTTGAAAAAAGGTCGGTTTCTCTGCAGCGAATGTCGTGTCCCTCCTTAATTGATTTTATTTGATTTTATTTTGAAGCAACTTAGCTTAATTTTTTCTTATTATTGAATCAACGACTCTGCTTTACAGAAATATTTGGATTTGTTGGTAGTGTAGAGAACTCTCAATCGATGGGTACGAGCTCGGTACCTACGACGCAAAATGGTTTCAAATCGAAAAAAAGAAGGTCAAAACCTCAAGGAGTTGTCTAATTTTTATAAAAAAAGGCTTTTGGAGTCGCTGATCACGAATCCGAAGTAAAAAATTCGAAATTTAAAATGGTGGCTTCAAAATAGCGAACATAAGCATGCTAAATTTTATAATAACTACAATATGCATTTCTAATTTGGTGCCCCGAAAGTTTTCTGGGCCGCTGATTACTAATATGAACTCAAAACTTCAAAATTCAAAATGGTGGTTAAAAATGGCGGCCATGAACATGCTTATTTTTATAATAACGTCAAAATTTAAATTGATAGCCATGAACTAACTTTTCTGAAACCTTAGTTCTTATAACTTTTTCTAGGGTTCTTTATAATGAATCTGAGGTCAATACAATAACAAAATAATAGAAGTATTTGCATTTTTTTTTGTTTATTTTTAAAATTTATATTAAAAACTATTCTATTAGAAGTACAATAACTGTAGGTAAATGTTTAATTTCTTTTTTGTGTGTATTCCGACAAAGAGATTTTCGGGTCTGGATATAAGAGGCACACAAATTAAGATACGGCAAGTGAGGTTGGGATGTAAATTTTAATGTTTTAATAAAAATATGCAAATAAAGCTATGTTCATTAAGTATGTTTAATAACGATATAAATATAAAAATAAATGGTCTTAATAAAAAAAAAAAAAAATTGTAGTTTCCGACACCATTTTAGGTTTTCTTAAAATTTTCCTACAGCACATTGTTGCAAAAAATATTTTTTTTAGTAGTATAATAAGATATCCCACACAGGAACTAATATCTTTCTAAAGGGGAAAAAAGGGGAAAATAGGGGAAAACACTTTCCTTTTTTCCATTGCAATTGAGTTAAATTTTAGAAAAAATGTAAATTTTCATTGCATTTTTTTAAAAAAGTGCTATTAATATGTTTTTAAATTTTACTTTTTTTCTGATTATTAAAGTTTTGATGCAATGCATGAAAATATAAAACAGCTTAAATAATATTTAAACTTGGCTTAAAATATGACTATTTTTTTGTTAAATTCTTGTCAAACTTGTAAGGCGTCAAAAATCAATACAGAAAAAAATTTTAAAAAAATGGCAATGCAGTTATTTTTATTATTCTATCTCAAATAGGTGTTTGATGTACAAAATGTTTTTCAAACACCCTTAAAACTTAGGTTTTTGGCCGTCTTTTTCATGTTTGGAACCAATGTGCGGCGCACAGTGGATCGACTCCATGGAAATGGGCGGGAAAAAATTACGGGAAAAAAATATGTATTTTTAATTCGTATTGAAATACGACTTATGCGTTTCATAATTGTCCAAGTTTTATATTTCCACTCAAACAACTTTTTTATATTCTTAAAATAATTGTAAGCATGTTTATGAAATTAAGGTTATTCTGCAAACAAAAGAGAGTAAAAAAAATTAACAATGAATATTTGACTCAAAAAATTAATTTACTACCCGTAAATATAAAATTATTATATTTTTGTGTCATGTTTAATATTAATAAAGTACAACTTTTTCGGGTGGTAGAAATAAAAAACAATGCTCAATGGATATTTTCGAGTTGCTTAAATATATTATATACATTACATACATTTTTCAAATATTTTTACAAACATTCATTCAAAAAGAAGATTATTTTTGTGTTTGACAGATATTTTTCTTTTTAAGTTAATGAAACTCATCTGCCCATTTTTGCACATTTAGCGGAAGTCCAATGATCCTTCAAAGTTCAAATTATTAATATAAACAGTGTTAAATATTTTCAATCCTGAGAGAAAAACAAATAAATAATAATTTTTCTGATGCCTTATATTAAGATATTTTTAAAGACATGGAAATCATCAAAATCGGTCCGTTCCAGTTGGTTTTTAATAGCGGCAAATAAGCGCTTGACAAGTAACGGCACTTTAATAATCAATAAAATATTACCAAAAAACTCAAGGTGTTCATATTCTTCCTTCTATGATAAAAAAAAAAAAATCAAGAACATCAACGTGTTTTTCGACCTCTAGCTGAGAACCACCCTTTTGGGGCTGAATTGGCAAATTTACTTTTTTTTTAATATTGAAGCACTAAAATATGGGCACTAAAATATGAAGCACTAAATAGCTTTGCAGTTTCTTGTATATTGAGGCTTCTCAAATTTAATTAAAATCCCTCAAAATGCACGCATCCTGTTCACATTATTTTTTCCTCTATAATTAATTTTCTCAGTAATGTGGTGCATAGTAAGAAAGTTATAAATGATAGAACTTGTGTGCTCAAATTAAAAAAAAAAATCCCTACACTGCACTCCTTATATCCTCTCATGCCATGTATATAACTTTAATTTAAGACTTTCTCCATCATACGACATCAAATTTTCACTCCATTGTAAAACGAAATTTTGGAAATTTTCGAATGTACCTCATGTGTTTGTACATTGTTGAAACATCCTGGCACATCTTGTCGAAGCCATTTAAAATACACTCTACCTCAATGAGCTTCAAAAATAATTATATTCATTGTAATCGCTTTAAGGACTTGAAGAGCGACATAGAAAGCAAAGCTTTTATTCCTGCGGCAGGATATTAAAATGCAATTGAGTACAAGGTACACATGAGGTGCCTTCATTGTCAGCTAATCGCATTTCAAGTCGTTATTTCTGCGCCAAAAACGCAGGTGTTTGGCGTCAAGTTCTCAAACACCGTCGCATAACCACTTTTGCACACGTACACACCCACACACTCATACACACTCAATGTAAATAAGCTGTTATTTTTAAACTTTTGTAAATTTGTATTCATTTATTTTTCTTCTTCTTCTTTTTCTTCTTCTTTTATTTGCTTTATTATCCTTAAGCAGTTGGCGCCTTCGGCTCAGCTCAGCTCGATTGGCATACCTGGCAGCAATGGTGTGAGCGGCTGTCTGCCGCTTGGCTTGCCACAACCGCTGCAGCTGGAGGAGAAGAAATTTTTGTTAGCGGTGGAACGGGGCGACATAGCAAATGTGCGCAGGTGAGTTCTTGAAGTGTTTGTCGATATTGTTGATGTTGTTGTTGCGGGGTTGTATTATTAAGCTGCAGTATATGAGAGTGGAAGAGAAGAGTAGCTGTGTCAAGGGAGGTAGTTAAATAAACAACGGCGCAAGGCAAATCTTATCAGGCTTGTAAAAGATTTTAAAACATTTTTTTTTTTTTTGCAATTTTATCCCAACAACTGCACGTCTTCTTAACACTTGCTTGCAGCTCAAGCGTAGTTGTTTGTTTAAGCATAAGAATAGTTGTTTACATGTATATGTGTCAGAAACATGTTCGTGTATGTGATGCGTATATGTGTTGTTGTTTTATTGTTTTGAATTAAATAAGCTGCCGTTGAGTTATTTGTTTTGCATACTTACAGGCGGTTTTCTTTTCCGCATTCTTCCTCTATTTCTTCTTTCCCATTGTTGTTGTTATACCTTAAATTAATTTTCAATTCATTTAATTTAAGAAATTTGCTTGGCACACATTGAATTAAAAAGAAACCATGATACATTTTTTTCCCATGCCATACAATTAATAAAGTGAAGAAAATTTCTTTAATATATACACAAGTGTGAATAAAGAATTGATAATGAAGATAGTCCTATAAGGTTAACTTTACACAAGAAATTAAAAAAAACATAAGTTATAAACTACTTTTTCTGCTGCAGGAATAGAAGAAGTGTGTTGAATTCTTCGAATCAATCAATTTCGGGGCGTATGAGTAACACACAACTATTTAAGATAAGGTTTTATTGGTTTCCAAATTGACATGAAATTACAAATATTGTAAAAATATTCTAATTCTTCGTTCTGTCAGTATTGTTTGTCTTATTGACTTAACCTAATTTCCTCCAATATAAAACTATATGTTTTATATGAAAATAATTGTATAGCGAAATATCAATTAAAATCTTTGAAAAAAAATTAATACGCATAGTCGCACCAGAAGCAGGTAATACGGAATTAGAACTGAGCTCTTTGGGTTCTAAGTCAAAAATTATTATTATTCTATATAAATAAAAATTATTATTATTCATATATAAATTATGTTATTATAATAACATGAAAAAATGAATAACGCCCACTTTATTGACCATAATTTGTAATAATAATGCCTACCCCTATACTAAATTGTAGTACTCTAGTCTCAAAATTATTCAAGATACACTGTTTTTCTAATATTGCCACTATGTATTGCCACTATAATATTGCGAATATGTTTCGGTTGCTGCATACCTCAATGACTGCCCTTAATTAATACCTTAAGCATATGTATTACAAGAAAAATTTGGATAAAATTGAATCCTTATATTTCAGCAAATGAACTTCGCGTTTATAATCAACCATAATAAAAAGAAACCAAACTTAAAAATTATGCCATTAAAGGCAGTCACTAAAACAACGTGACACACTTTGTCACATGATATATTGAATTCATCACCAATCTCTCTACCAGTATCTATGTCCAAAGCTTGCCAAGCATGTTCAACTCATTCATATCACGATAAGCCAAAAAGTTCTTATCACGGTTTCACAATAATAGGCAACGGCAGCAGCAAGCATTGCGAAAAAAAAAATCGAAATAAAAAAACATTCCAAAAATATTTCCAAAAACCAACACATTCGAATTGAGGCTTTTATGCTATCTAGCTTGCTATTGTGTGTCAAATTCTTTTCCTTTCCGTCTATAGATGGAATGTCCTTGTGACATGCAGACAAAGCAGATGCTGAGCTGCATGCAATCTCATTAGATATACAAGCACTCAAACAATACTTCGAGCTGGCATGCAGATAGTTTTGAGTAGCAGTAGGGGTGCTGGTCAATCCCTCATCACCCTCTACAACAACAAGCCTCAATCCAACTTCAACGCCTCTAATGCAAAACAATAAAACCTCAGAGTATGCCAAACAATAGCATTGCTGGTTGTTATAATCAAGTGCGACACAGTTCGGTCAAACTATATACAAGGACAATCTTTGGGATGCACTTGCGGTTGGTGATGCTTAAATTTTATTTGTTCTGGTTGGCATAACCTTTGGTTGTTATGGTCATAATAAAGGCACAAAATGATGAAAAACATTTAAGCATGAAGAGCGACTGCCAGTTTTTCTTAATTTACTTGAAGTTGTCAACGAGTTACTACGGCAAAATAACGTTGTGTAAATTGCTATGCGTTGTGTGAGTGTGCGTGTTTCTCAGCCATAGCGTTTATTATTGTTGTGCCTGTTGAGTGCTGTTGTTGCTTTTTAATGTTATGGTTGTGCTTATTCACTTACGTCTACATGTTCATGAAAAAGTTACCAATACCTATAACTTGTATCATATACATATATGCATATTTTATGGTTGTGTGTTTATGTGTGTATTTTTGATGTCTTATTGTTTTACAGTCAAATGGCTCAAACTTTTGCCAGTAAATTTTAAATTCAACAAGCGGAAGTTGTTGTTATTATTTCCGCTCAATGCAGCAGTTTCAATATACATATTAAAATTTTATTGCTTTTAATACGTTGGCTGCTTTTATTGTAGCGTATGTTCATATACATTTATTTTAGGTAATAATTTAATCAAAACAAGCATAAGAATTAATAAAATCAAAGGCAATATTTACGCAAATCTCTTTGTTTTTTTTTTTTAAGAAAATTCTCTGAACAATTGAAAAATGTATAACTTCCGTTTGGCAAATTTTTTACTATTGGCCACAGATAATATAAATTTATTTGAATTTCTTAAAATATTTTGCCATTATTTATTCAATAAATAAATTAATACTAATTATATTCGTGTATACCTACAATTTTGGCAGCTTTAAATATTTCATTTTTAGAATTATCTTTAAAAATATTTTCAATGATTTAAAATTTTCATTGTTTGTTAATTAATTAGAATAGTCTCAGCTGTAGATTCATTGAGTATTACCGCCAGCTATTAACAATGTTGTGTTGGCATAATTTATTAAAGTCCTTAATTAATAACGGAAAATTTCAAGTTAAATGAAATGATGAGGGATTGTTTTTTAGCACAATTTCGATCGGGAGTCGAATTAAATAATAATAAAAAAAAAAGGGAAAAAGAAAATAAAAATTGACAGCAGTTAGAAAATTTTAATAATTTAAAGCAATGAAATTACAATGTTTTTTTCAATTTCTAAAATTTTTTTTTTTTAAATTTCAACTTAAAGGTCTCTTTCCAGCTTTAAAGTAATGAGTCAAGTAAAATTTTCTATATATTTCTTGAATGAAAAAAGTAGCATTATTTTTGACAGCACACAAAAATAAAATAATTTGTTTTGAATGAAATATAAAATTTAAGGAACATTTTGTTGGAAAATTGAGCTGTGGGGAATTTTCTCCCTGTCCTGTCTTTCAATCAGAGTTGGCTGGGACAAAAGCTGTTGCAGTTAAGCAACAGGATTAACCTTAGCTAGAAGTGTCAGCTTTTCAGTCCGTATCAACGGAATAAGCTTGATACGAAGCTTGGAAATGTGTTGCGCTGCTCTGCCTTTGGTGAATTTTGGTCTGCCCGTTAGAAAACACTGTGTAAATATATACCTAACGAAACGTTCTTGCATTCTATATCCAGATTCACTTATGAATACTCTCTTTTCAAGATTGGGTACAAATACAATTGACTAGCGGGCGATTTGAGTATTTTGGATGGGAAAAGATATATCAAATGTTCCATATTTTTTTACCACAATACGACTTTGGTACTACCTGACAGTAGTTGCCCCGTTATTCTTCTATTACAAAGCCCGAAATTTGTCAGCTTGCTGAAAATGGTTATAAAACCGAATATATTTTTGCGTATTCCTGTATTTGAGTGGACTTATTAGTCCACTGTTGTTGGACTGTATTGTTTTTCGTGAAGGACAACGTGGGTATATAGCAGTTAGTGATAGTAGAAATTAAATAGATATTTTGAGGGGTTGGGGTCGAAATTGCCCTCATACAAAATTTCATTGACAAAATTGTACTTTACAAAATTGCCCTTTTTTTAAAATTATCCTTTACAAAATTTCCTCTTTACAAAATTTCCCTTTACAAAATTTCCCCTTCAGAAAATTTTCCCTATACAAAATTTACCTTTACAAAATTGTACAAAAAATAAATTAAAAAATAATATGTTGATACTGTGGACAAGCGCGCGCTTTTAAGTCAGTCAAAGATTAAGGAATACGTTCTAGCGCTTATCATAATTTTAATTGTCGGTCATGTCTGAAATTTGTGTATTGGAAACAAATCAAGGGGGGAAAAAATTAAATATAGATGGCTTTTCTTACTACTTGCATCGGGCATATAAAAATAGTTTTAATTGGAGATGCAGCAATATGATTAAATATAAGTGCAAGAATCGCGGCATAACTGCAGTTCAAAGTGATATGCATGTCGTCATAAAATCGTTGTATGAACATTCGCATAGCCCTTTCTCAGCCGAAAAAGACATTTGCATGGCTAACAGCAAAATAAAGAAATTGGCTAGAGAAAGTTGTCTACCTTTCAGCCAAATAATAAGAGAGTCAGTGGTGTCGATACCGAGCTGCAGCCGAGACTACCTTCCATCAAAATCTGCGAATAAGGCAAAAATCAAGCGCGTGCGAAAGCAGATCCTGGTATGACTGAGCCGAATTGTCTGGAAGACATAGATATTTCACTGAGTCTACACGTGCTTGAAGGAGAATTGTTTGTTATGTCGGAGAAATGGGTTGAGTTTTTCATTATACTTGGAACAAGATCCTTCATTAATCTGCTTCAAAGAAGCGATTGCTGGATTATGAATGGAACGTTTGATGTTGTTCCAGTTATAATAAGGCAACTGTTTTCGATCCATGCAAGAGTGAGAGGTGAAATAGTTCCTCTAAATTTTTGCTTAATGAGCAAAAAATCTGTGAGTCTATATAAAGCTTTTTTCCGTGAACTAATTGACTTGGCACTAGACTTCGGCATAAGACTGCAGCCAACAAGAATTTTATGCGATTTCGAAAGAGCAATCATTACTGCTGCGAAAACATGCTTTCCGAATGCAAATATGAGAGGCTGTTTATTTAATTTTGGACAAATTATTTGGAGACGAATTCAAAAAGAAAGGTAAAGCGAACTTAACATTTGCAATTATCAGGCATTTATTTAAAGATGTTCTAAATTGGAATGTTAATATTAAAAGTTTCTTTCTTTTCTAGATTAACCCGAAAATATGGAAATTGCGAGGATTTCTCACTCAAAATTGGCATGATTGAAAGCTTGGCTTTTGTACCGCCCAATTAAATTCCACAATATTTTGAAAGCTTTATCACTCAGAACAAGGATGAAGACGTAAACAAAATTAGCATGTGGTTTGGGAAGTATTATGTCGGAACACAAAATGCACTACCAAGATATTCTCCGGAGTTCTGGTCCGTGCACGATTGCACAAAACGGCAAACGGAAGCATACGGAAGCAAACGCTTGAAAGTCGTCGTTGGAAGTAGCCACTCCGGTTTATATAAAATAATAGGCAATCTGCAGAAAGAACTTATTCTTTCGAAAGCTCAAATAGCCAGGAGAGATAATGGAGAACGTATAAAGAAGAAGAAAAACGTAATAAAACGAAACAAGCAACTAAAGAGAATCATCCGAAAGAGGAGGGATCTAAGCAATATTGCATTTTTGAAAAGAATTTCGAAAAATTTACGGCTCTTTTTTATAAGAAATATTTATTTTTGTAAGTTGATTTAAATGATTATTTTCTGTTTTGGTTTTTTGCATAATTGTATTAAATTAATATTTGAATAAAACTTTTGTTTGATAAAGGTGCTTTGATTATTTTCTCAGTATTAAGTTCAAAAAGGACAATTTTGTTAATGAGCAATTTTGTAAAGGGACAATTTCGTAAAGGGACAATTTTGTGAAGGTAAAAGTTTATTCCAAAAAGAATACAATAGGATTATGTTAACTTAATTAAGAAATGCTTGAATGAATTTTTTGTAAGTATTGTGTAAAAATCGCATGGATCGTGATTTTATATTTAGTAGTACAGAGTTTTGGAACATTGGACATAGTCAAACCCAATGCTTTATTAAAAAATCCTATGGTTCAAATATCCTAGTGGTGTATTTTAATATTCTGCAAATATAAACATTTACCTGGTACAGTTGCTCTTCTGCAACCAACCGAAAAATTCCCTGCCAATTTTATAACATTCGTTAAAACTTGGTTTTTTTGGCTTAATTTCAGACCAACTGAAATTACAAACTACAACTTCTGCCTTGTTGAAATATTACTATTAATATATAAAAATACTAGCTAAAATTCACTTGGCATCACTTAGTTTCCTGTTATTGAGTAAAATTTACACGTGTCGAGTGCTAGTAAAAAAAAGAAATGTGCTTGCAAGGAAAGGTTCCCAGGTGCCCATATATGTAATAATTCTATATTGGCAGTACACTCAAGGTATCTTCCCCGATACCAAGATTAAAGTACAGATATATTGTTATATGAGCGAGAAAAAATATAAACGAATGTACTCGAAATGCAATTTCAAAATAAAAATATACAAAAAAAAAAAAAATCAGGTGCGTCGCGAAAGTTTTCGGTTAAAATTTTTTTTAATTCAATTGATTCAAAAAAAAAAAAATTGTGCGTAGCTGCGTATTTGTACAGAAAAAAAAACCCCGAGGCTGCAAAAATGCGCCAGAAAGGGATATAAATGTGAGGAGTTTTAGCAGAAACTAAGGAGAAGATTATTTTTAGAATAAAACGTGGTTAAATATATACTGAGCTTGTATCGTGGAAACTTAATTTAACCACTAAATGTGATGTATGGGCATTTCTGTCGTGGCACACGTGACGATTAATGATTGAAAAAAGAATGAAAAATTTAACTTACAAGTTTCTTATTTTGATTTTCCAATAGCTTACTAAGTACATTATACAAGAGTTGTCAAAAGTTCGGCTGTTAGATAGAAGCCACCAAAAATGATACGTTACGTGACAAAAAAAAAAGAAGTGGTTTTTGACTTGGATCACAAAATTAGTAAAATTCTGTAAATTGGCAAGAGTTTTTGTATACAACTTTTTTTAGATGGATTTGAAATAGTATAAGTTTAATTTCAAAGTAATCAAATTTAAAAACCTTTTCTCGATTATTTTTTATTGGGCTTAGTATGAAACGTTACGTGACATGGCGTTACGTGCCATTTTATCCATTTTAATTCATTTAGGTAATTAAGTAATTATGTGATTTAGTTATTAAAAAACAAATTTAATATATTCTGCCTCTTCTTGCCTCAACCAATTTTCATTATTTTAGCCAATACCTTCTTCCATTTTTACTAAAACAAAAACTTTACGAAACATTTACAAAACATTAACTAAAAAGAAAAATTACATTTGTGAAACAGTGCAGACGATTTGATCATCATGTTAAATGAATTTATATTGAAATTGCTTGAGTCAATAAAATAAAAATGTTTCTCTTAGATAATATCATTAAAAAAGAGTTTTAAATTACTTTTAATTTTCGTGTCACGTGGACTTTTCGGCGGAAATGCCCATATGCAGAGTGCTATTGATAGGTGGTGAAATACCAATTCTACCAAAAATTAATAATAGAGTTCCTAGTGAACCACCTGCTAAGGATGTGTGCAACATTTTATTAGTGAGAGAATTTTAAGACAAAATTTGTCAAAACTTAATAATAAAAATTTAAACTTTAAGGGCGGTGGTGGGGTGGGGAGGGGAGAGGGGTGAAGGAGCGGAGGAGAGGAGGGATTTGTGAACAAAATTGTTTCTATAATTATTTTTGTGATCATTCAACAAAACTTACATATGTTGATTCAATTCATTCATCGTAAAATCATAAAAAATAACTTTGTATTTTTGCCGATGCTGACGGCATCTTGCATGTATGTAGCAATTATTGTAAAAGCAACATTTTTTGTTTTGTTATATTTGGATAGCTGCTAAATATGCTGAATATGTAGAAAAGCCAATACGCAATCCTTTTAATATTTAAATTATTCAATCTGCTGCAACATAGTTCACTTGTACTTTATTAAAACATCGATGCTGGTGACATCTTGGAGCAAGTAGTATTAAGTGGAATATTTTATGTGCAATGTATTTATACGTAGAATAGCCAATACATAATCCTCTATCGAATCAGAGATTAGTGTGATCTACTGCATCATAGCTTAAGTAATACATACTTGATTTTGAATCAACAACTGCTCTTAACAGAGGATTTTGGATCAGTGCATAGTGTTTTGAACTCCTAATCGTAACGATGCGAGTTCGAAGACCAGCGGTAGATCGAAGAAATATTTTTAATATATTAAAAATACATTTTCTTCTTATAATAGAAGCAAGGAACAAAGAAATATCAATTTCTAAGAAAAACGGTGTCGAAATGAAAAAGTGCCGTTTTTGAGATTTCACTCAAGCAAATCCACAGAACGAGGCGTAAAAAGCTTCGCTTTAAAAATAGTTCAAGAACGAAACGTTTATTCCTTATTTTTCTTTCAATAACTGTCAGATCTATCCTTTAAATGAAAAATGATTTTAAAATGGTTAATATCAAAATGGTGGTATAATATTAAAATGACTTGACCTTGTACGATATATTAAAAACAGCATTCCGTACAAGGGTATTTTAGGCATAAGGCCCATATTTCACTTATAGCTCTGAAATTTAATTCCTTGAGTTTTAATATTAATTTCTTTTAAAGGTAATAAAGCCGAATCGACTTTATTTCCTTTTCAAGGGACAATAAGGCCGAATTCGACATTTCAATCTTATTTCCATTGGGAAGGGTAATAAAGTCGATTCGGCTTTATTTCACTCCACCTACTGATGCAGTCAAAAAACCGATGCCTTACAAATTTCATCCTGAGCAAGATCTATCATACGACGAGTCTGTGGTGGAGTATCATGTTCGACACGATTGCAAGCAATTTATTAGGGGAAAACCATTGCGTTTTGGATACAAGATGTGGGGCCTCAATACATCCCAAGGATACCTTGCACGTCTTTTGCATTATTGTGGGAGCCTTGGCAATAGGAAGCCGCCTGGAGGTTATTGAATACCGAAAAATTATGCTGAATACACACATCAATGATACGATGATATCGATCCCTTTGTGGAGGTAGTTCCAGTAAATAAACTTCGACGTTGCCAATGTCATAATTGCACAACAGTGCGCATAACAATGTGTGGCAAGTGTAATGTGGGCTTGTGTGCTAAGTGTTTCAAGCACTACATTTTTATAAATGGTTTCTAGTCTTTTTTTAACTTTTCATTATTTTATTTTGTAATATGTTCCTAAGTTTTTTCAAAATGTGAATATAAATTACCTTAAGTTCCATTTTTCAACTAACTAAAACCTTTATAAAACGCAGAAGCCAAAATAACAAATAAAATATTATGTATCGAAAACAATATATGTTTTTCTCATATGTCAAATACTAGGGTGGTTTTAAAAAATCGATGTCGGATTTTTTTTTTGGGGGACCCCCCTTTTGTATTTCATTTTGTTAGATTTTAAGATTGCCAAAGTTTAAGCACAATTGGAAGATGTTAACCCGTGCCACTGGGGCCTCAAAGTTTTGAAAATCTCGATTTTTTGGCAGGTTGCCGACTTCGACGACCCATATCTTTGGAACGGCTAAAGTTATTTGCCCGTGTCATACATCAAATTAAAGGCCATACTATTTTAAACATATTATATTAGACTAGACAATAAATACGCAACTAGTACTGAAACCGAAAAATTAAAGCCAATGTCCCTAAAAACGTGACTAGGTACCCCTGAGAGCGAAGATGCGTAATATGTATTAATATTGCTTATTATGGACAAATACTTGTACTTTGGAATCCCATTTCATTTAGATATGTTTGCTATGGTATACCGTCAATTTTAGACCCACAACAATGTTCTTCTTTTTTTATGTCAGGTATGTATCTATTTTTTCCTCATACTGTATCACTGGCGACCCCAAGCAGGTAAAACCAAACTAGTTTAAAAATGTATTGGGTTACCCTACTACCTATTGTTATATTTTAAGTAGAAGTCCAGGGGTTCAGAGTCTGTTATTAGAAAAAGAAAAGGATAGCTAGGTAGTTCTTGCTTTTATGATTTTGTTTCTTGTTCAGTTGAAAAGTATTCGCTGAACAGTGAAAGTCGTATTTTGTTCTACGTTCGTCTGTTCGAGTTAAAAAAAAACCCACTAAATATTAATTACAAAAGACATTTTTATTTTAATTAGGTTGGTACCTACTAACACGTACTCTTTGTTTTAGTTAGTGTCATGTATTCTTTCTTCTAGTGAACATTTTTATTTCTTGTAAAAGTGATGGCTTCTACATCTGGCATGAGAAGTAGAGGTAGAGACAAAATTTTTCTAATTGACTCTTCAGCTCATTAGATAACTGGATGTAAGCTGCCCTCCAATCGACAAGTTCTAGCTACTATGTTCTACAATTTGCGTAATGTGAATTTAAATGTGAGAGACTCTGTCACAACTACTGTTGACGAGGTTTTCGTTTTTTGGACAAAATCTCGAATTCCTACAAAACAAAAGAAAATTGTCATAGTATAGCTGGAAAACCTGTATGATGATTGGAGAAAAATGCAAAAGTACAAGGATAGAAAAACGGAAAGTGCAAGAAATGTTGTAAAAGAGCTTACCCTTAAGTTGGATGATCTCTTTGATATTGCCCACCAAGATTCCCTGATGATGATGATTTCAGTAGAAGACAAGGAATTTCTGTTGAAACAATGACAGAAAGGAAGACCAGGTTCCTTGCTTAGAGTTGACCTGAAGTTGACGCAAGCTGAAGAAAAACTACTACAGATACAACGGAAGGTCTTGGACAAACAACTTGAAGCGGGAAATTTGGGTACTACCAGGAGAGGCAAAGGATGGTAAACAACTTGAAAGTTGTGAACGACATGGCAGAGCGAGGAGTCAAGCTCATCACAGATTACAACCAATTACTTACAAAGGACGAACAACAAAAACAATACGTTCTCCAAGTAGTCAGCAGATGCCGTCAGCTGTATCCAGATAGCTCCAAAACCACATTATGTCAGTTCCTTGAATAAATTTAAATAACAATCAAATGAAAAAGACATTTATTAAACTTGATTTTTTAAATACATAATTGTTTTCATTCCAAAAATTGATAATATAGGAAGCAAAATGGGTTTTTTTACAATAGGTTCCATCTTCGCTCTAAGGGGTACCTAGCCACGTTTTTAGGGACATTGGCTTCATTATCTCGAATTCAGTACTACTTACGCATTTTTTATTGCATATAAAATATTATAAACAGTATCGCCTTCAATTTGATGTATGACACGGGCAAATATATTAAACCGTTCTAGAGATATGGGTCGGCAAAGTCGCCAAACTGCCAAAAAATCAAGATTTTCAAAACTTTGAGGCACCAGTGGCACGTGTTAACATCTTTCAATCGAGCTCAAACTGTGGCAATCCTAAAATCTGACAAAAAAAAACATTTCAGGGGGTTGCCCCCAAAAAAATTCTGACATTTTTTTTTACCCTATGAGATAAAACCACCCTAGTGCAATACATATAAGTGTGTAATAGGACCAACGTTACGTATACGTCACAAGCGCAGTACACGCTTCCAATGAACTTTTAAATTTTTTTTTCTGATTTCTATTTACGAATTCAAAGCAAATATATGTGACAAATTTCAACAATTCACGCCAATTTAAAGGGTATTGTCCTTAATGGGTTAATACTCATGTTGTGGACAATTTTACCCTCTTTTGTGGAACAAATAAGTTTTTTTTTCAACTGCATTGGACTTATGTCTTATGTATTGTATCTTATTGAATACCACAAATTAGAAAAACATCACAAAAAAAGTTGCTTAATAAAAGTTTTCAAAAAATAAAAACAATGCAATGCATGTACCTCGTAATAAAATAGGTATAAGAGACATTATCAGATTGGTAAGCACGACCAAGTAAAGCTAAAGCAATAGCCGGTGATTCTAAAATAATCGCTAAAGCACATAAAGCGGCATGAAGGGGTTTAGTTAAACTTTAAAATGCAATGGTTTCAATAATTTATTTCTTAGCTTAGCTTAACTAACTTTTAAATTTAAGCTTTAACATTAACTCAATAATTTAAGCTAATGTTAACTTTATATTATTGATGAACCTTTTTCATACATTCTTTTTTTAACATATTTTTTTTTTTAACATTGCTCAACATATCAATGAAATACCTTTACCATTGTATCTGATTTCATTTTTTTTATACCTTCGTATAAATAGTAGGGGTGGACTCAAAATCTCTTCTTGTTTACGGCCATGTCAAAATTTAAAATCTTAAAAACTTCTCACTACGCAAATGTGACTTATTTTATAGAATTTTTAAAGGAATTTAAAAAATTTCCAGTTTAACATAATAAAAAATCTTTAATTAAACACCGTTTGGATTAAAGTAAATTTATGTATGAACTCTTAACCGAGGCTGAGCAAAAAGTTTTAAACCTATATTCGAAAATATTTATATTTTTTAAAATTTTCTTTTGTTGCTTTGTTCAAAAAGTCAAATCTATTAAGGTCACAACAAGGTATACTCTAATGCAATGAACTCAAACAAAGTTTCTTTAACAATTATTTTTTTTATTACCTAAAAAGTTTTAAAGTGACAGAGCATTACAGAGCAGACAGAGTATTGCCTCAGCCTTAATCAATATTAAAGCCAAATCTGTACACATAATTTAATTATGTTTTGGTTTTAAGGAAAATCAGACAATTTAATTAAAAATTCTGGCACTTACTTAAGTGCTCCTGCTCAGGTGTATTTAATGTTTACTAAATAATTAGCAACTTTTTATAGCATCGCATCCTAGTAACGTGAGTAGCCCCAAACTGAATCGCATTTTATGGTTTTATTGATTGATAAACTTTGACTGGATTTTGCTTGAGCTGCCATTTAATTTTTTTTTTTCCCCTAAACTTTTTATTGATATTTCGAGCGATTTTTGGATATCTGTGCCTAAGGTTTTTTAATATTAACAAAGTGTAGAATGAGATTATGTTGCCACAGCAAGCAAACTTGGCGAAGTAATTAAAAGTTTTTCAATTTTTTTTTTTTTTTTTTTTTAAACAAAAAACTTTTCTCATTCTCTAGATAATTGTGAATTGTAACAATTTTACTTTAATAGAAATTGTCAACACGTTGTTATTGTTGACAATTTACAACCTGCAAGGTTTTTGCCTAGTTTCAGTATTTTTTAACCTTAGCTGCTATTTATTTATGTTTAAATGTTTTCATTTATGATAAACATTAAAGTTGAAGCAGAAGCACGTTTTATACACATAGGTGAACAGAGCAGATATTATGCAAAAATGAAGGGAATTTTTCAAAAAATTTGTATTTATAATTTGTTTATACACGAAATGTTTGCAAACATATTATTTTTAATTCTTGTTTGCCGAGTTGTTGTTTATGTTCAACTTTTTAAATTACAGAATCTTGCAGAAGGCTCTGCGCAAGCAGCATGTCAATATTAACTGTATGGATCCGCTTGGCAGGCGTGCCCTCACCCTAGCCATCGACAATGAGAATCTGGAGATGGTGGAGCTGCTTGTCATTATGGGTGTTGAAACGAAGGATGCTCTGTTGCATGCTATCAATGCAGGATTCGTTGAAGCTGTCGAGCTGCTACTGGAGCACGAAGAATTGATACACATCGAGGGTGAACTCTATGTAAGTGTAAGATCATAGAGATCTTAACTCTATGTAAGATTTGACATGCTCTCGAGTGTTCTTGAAGAAAAAAAAAAAACTATTTATGTTACAAAGGAAAAAAATATCCTTCTTAAGAATTTTGAGCTAAAAGATATCCTTGAACATGATTTGCTTATTTCGATATGTTGTGTGCTTAAGTTTGAGAATATATTAAATTTTCTTTAATTCTGGTTTTATTTCAAGTAAAAATAGATGTTATCTACAAATGTTATCTATAATATTATAACGCAAGCGCATTTTTTGTGATGGCTATCAAATCTATACTGTAGACGCTATTTTCATAAACAAGGAAGCTATTGAAAGGTCATGCTCTGTAGATGTGCAGTAAGGTCCTATTTTTTCTTAAATATTGTGTATTTTTGAAAACAAACTGAAACAATTTTTTATGGAACAACCCAAATTTATCTGTGATGCCTAAAAGTATGTGATAGATTTTTATTCTAATACTATGATAAGTAATAACTGGGCTACTTAAGGCCGTCTTCTCATTCAAAACCCGTTTTTTGGACCCTTTTTAAAAAAATTCTTATTTGAAAACGCAAAAAATAATTGAAAACTTTTTTTATTTATTGTATTACAAAAGGTTCAAAGTAAATAAAAAAATTTTTTTTGCCTCGATACGTGGGCTGTTCAAAAAGTAATGAGACTTCAAAGTTGGTGGTGAAAAAAAAAGGTGTCGTCACGGCGGCCACGATTCCGGGTCTCCGGAGCGTCTGAAATGAAAAAAAAAACGGGGTTATAATCAGTATAGATGTAATTCTTGGGTAAACCTCAAGCTTAATTTTGTGATTTTTTTTGACAAAATGGCGGCCATTCAAAAAAAAATTTCAATTTCGGGTTTTTTTTTTTTTGTAGTTTAGTGTAAAAAAAAAATATTAAAAAATTTTGTAAAATTATGGTCGAGGTTCACCCGAGAATGGTGACAATTCTGCGTCGATTCCATTTTGTTTCATGAAAATCGGTTCAGTTGAACTGGAGATATCATGGCCGCCAGTTCAAAAACGTGGGTTCGAGATAAACGCGTATAAAGTTTGAAGTTTCTCTGCTCTGCGAGCCGTTCTGCCAGCTTTTGATGATGCCGCAGCTCGAGTCTCTGATCGGTTCAATCTGTCTTCATTGCGAGATAGTGCGTATTCGTATGCGTTTTTGCCAATCGCAATACCCATCAAACCCATAATTTTAAGTATGGGTATAAAACCGTCGTTGAAGAGGCACGTTGCAATGAAATTGGCCACTTCGATGGTGCGTGCGCCTGAGTTGATGTGTTTGGGCGAATGTGACCAAAGAACAGAATTGTAGGACTCATTGGAATTCTGAGTTTCAAATCCAAGGCATCTTTCAAGCAAATTATCTGACGACAGCGCTTCGTAAGCTGGTTTTATTACCTCCATCACCTTCTTGTCCATCAGACCTTGCTTCACAAAAAAGGCTGTATCTTCTAAAGTATTTCTAAAAATCCTTTTAGGGGCATATTCACAACTACCCAAGCTATAAATAAATGCAAAAAAAAAGTTGAAAAAAAAAGTTGCTCAATGAGAAGACCCCTTTAAGAATTCAACAGAAACATAAAAGTTTATATGAAATCCTTGGTTCAAAGGGAAAAATTGTTGTTAATATAAAAACAAAATTACCTATTGCTAGATATATTTTATTTTGGTCAGTACAGTAGTCAGTACAAATTACTAGTGCTGACAGATGTTCCGAATTTAACTGAACGTTCCGCATTTTGATTTATTTTAAATGTCCCGCTATCCACATATATGTATATAAGAGTGTCCCAAAAAAGTTGAAGTTGTTTTATATGTGGCACACTCGTAATTTTTTCGAATGATGTTGATATAAATGCAAATAAGAAAGTGGTGTACCTAGGACCATGGGAACCTGTGTCGAATTGCATCAGTACATGTCAGTACTTGGTGATATGGGAAAAAGATATAATTTTTCACAAAACCGAAATTCCTTTTGTATAATATTTAATATTTCTTTAAAATAAGCTAGCAAAAATTAAAATTGGACAAAAATTACAAGAGTTGTGATTTTTTACTTTTCAAAAAAATCTACTTTAAAAAAAAAAAAAATATATCGAAAAAAATTCAAATTTAAAAAATTTAAATAAAATCTCGTGGAAATATTTTCTGAAACTGTTTTGCTAGAAGTGTACTGATAATTTCTAGTTTGATTCCAAAATCCAAAAATACAAAATTTATGGTCGCAACAGCAAGCTATTTCCTTCAAAAACATAAAAAAACCGACAATGGGAAAAAAGTTATAACTATTGACTAACTATAACTTGACTTTTTTTCAAAAATACTTAAAAAACCCTTTTCTAGAATTTCGATCACAAACAAAAAAAAAAAAAAATAAATTATAAAAAATTTCCTACTCGGAGTAACTTCAATAATTATAGAAAAATATTTCTGATTTTCATTCGAAAAATTTTTGAATTCCAGGGTTGCCAACATACCATTCTTTATTGTCTGTTTTTTTTGTGAAGGTTTGATTTAGGTATTTTAACGAAAAAGTCCCCAAAAGTCAAAAAATGCTCTAATTTCTTAAAACTTATGACTTAATTTCACTTATTTATCTTTAATTTCCTCCGGGAGTTTTTCGAAGAAAAAAGACACCTTTTTAAAATTTTTTTTCTTTATAGTTGTATTTTATTTTAGACAATTTTTTGTTTTACATTATTAAACTATAACTATTCAAGATTTCTCTGATATATTGGTCAAAAAATATTCGTTGATAAGATAGAAAAGGGCAATGCCGTGAAATACCTTAAATTTTGCGGCGAGCAAGATATCGGGAGATTGGTTCATCTTAAAACATTTTTTTCTTGGTTTATTAAAGAGTTCTTTAATCTGTCGATTTTTTTTTTTTATTTTGGATGCATACTTTTTGATTTATAACTTAAAACGAGCTCAATTTTGTGTTCAAAAAATGAAAATGTTCTTTTTACGCCCGGATTTTAATCAAAAATTAATATTTTTAAAAAATCATCTATTAAACGCCCAATAACTCTTTACTTTTATTTTAGGTCTTTCGTGTCATAGCACTTTTCTAACTTATTGACGAATATTTTTAAATAAAAAAATACAGCTTCAAAAAAAAAAAAAAATTAAATTATCTCTTTTTTTCTTTGGAAAACAACCGGAGAAAAAACAACCCTAAAAACACATGAAAACTAAATTTCTGCTTATTTGGAGAACGACTTAACAGGTATGTGATGGGACATATGATGCTTTTAGAAGAGTTCCATAGTGCACATAAGACAAATAGGATCAGATGTGATCAACAAATAGATTTCTGTGGATATGCTATTAATTTATCCTCCTGAATGTGATTACTAAATCAAGTCTCGGGGTCATCAATATCATAAAGTAAAGTAAATGCTTTTATTTTAGTCTCGTTTTAAAATGCATATAGTTAGTTGTTAAGAAAATTTTTAAAATTTAGAAATCGGAATAGCATGCGGGTAGGGGGGCGTTGTAGGGCCAGGATCAACGTAATACATTAATTATAGCCAACATTCTAGATATTACTATTATGAACAAACAAAAAATTGTTATGGGTAAATTTCAAAATAAACGGCTTTTCTCTGTCCCTGCTTTTATCAGTATTTTCTCTCAAAAAATAAAGCACAAAAATAAAGTAAAAAACTGTTATAAAATTGAAACGACATATAAAATATAAAAGATTTGGAAAGGCAAATTTCATAGTATAATATTTACAAACAATTATTTCCTCCCCCTCTCACCTATCTCATAGAAAAGCATTTGTCCCACTCTAACCTGCAGTTAGCCAATGCAGAAAATGTAAAACAGAAGGAAAGAATAATAAAAATAATATGCATGAATTTGCAATGCCTTTAAAAATTTTAAAGAGTTTTTGTTGTTTTTAATTTGTAAAGTTTGCATAACAGGAATTTTTTTTGCAGAATTTGTGATGTCACCGCTTCATGTCAGGAGTGTTATGTTTTACTTTATTTGCTCTTATCTTAATTTTAGTTACTGATATGCCTTCAAGTGCAGAATCGCAAGAACACATACAATTTATCAATTTCAATTGTACTAAATAAGTGACATTTTAAAGTGTTTATTTAAATTTAATCAGCATATTAAGGTAAGTACAGATTAATATGTCAAGAGTGTTGTCTATATTTTGTGGTTTTCAATTTGCGTTTAAAAAACAACGTGTTTGTATTTTATTGTTTAGTTTTTAACTATTTCCTATATTTTGCGTTATCAATGCAGAATTTTTTTCCTCAAAATTATTAAAAAAATCTTTAAAAGTCCTGAGTGTTGTTTCAACACCTACCTATATGCCGCAAATTTACTACACCTTTTTTTATTTTGCAAAAAAGTTTTACTTAAGACAACTAAATTATCAAATGCTAAAATCCAGAAGTTTTTAGTAGCTTCAACACTTTCTACAGGTATAACACTCAAGACAAAAATCGTAATCACTTCTGCAAAAACTTAAAAAAATAATTTTAACAGAGTTTCTTAAAGAGCTTAACAGTGCTTTTAGATTCAACATTAATTTTTCATAACAGCGCCATGTTTAAAGTTGAACGATATTAGGGTGGCAAGCGCAATTAGAAAGGAAAGAAAATTCTGGTTTTGTAGATCAGATTATAGGTAGAAATAAATAATTTTAATTATTCAAAATTTGTAGTTCATTAAAATATGAGGTATTATACATGAATTTATTTATTTTTCAAAATGGTGCCGAGTACAGCTCCTTGAAATTAGTACTCATTTTTTATTGAGTAGAAGATAGCAGTCACCGTGTTCAACTAAAACAGGCCAAAATGAAAAGAATTATATTGTACATGTTTGCTTCCCATAATGAGGTCTTCGAATTACTAAAAAACAAAGATTAAGAAAATCTGTGGACTTTTGACAAAACAACTTATCTCGTGATAGGAATAATTTTCCAGGAGTTTTGTTATAAAGACAACTTTTGATAACGGTTATTTCTGTCTTATACGGGTTTTTTTTAGGATTTATAGATGAAAAATTAATGAATGTGTGAAATCAACATATCTCTAAATTTTAATTCATCGCACGTGACACAGGAACTTAATTCCATATTAGTTGATAGATTCCAAAGAAATATTTGTAACGTCATTTTGACATAAGAACTTATTTCAATTTAAGCACACATTTTTTTTAAAGAAATGCGTTTGAGGAAACATCTTATTTCGTATTAAGTTCTTTTGTCAAATGCAAAATTTTAAAAGATGTATAACAAAATTTGACATAATGTGCGATTATTCCAATATTCCGGCGTAAAATTAATTTGACAAATGAACTTAAATGAAGATTTTTTAATTTTTTTTTTTACAATTTTTCTTTAAAACTACTATGGTAATTTTCATTAAATCAGTCATAAGTTCAAAAGTGTTTTAGTGAACAGTGAAGTGAGTTAAAAGTATTAGGAAATCAATTATTTAATGGATTATTATTTCAGTAACATTCAAATGCATTCAAAAATTGACCCTTTCCGACGTGCCGGTGCTGCTTCATTAAGTCCAACAGCCTACGTCGCTGCAGTTTCGAAACTCGTCCGAATTTAATTTGCTCTTCAAATAAATTTTATTAGTTATATATATACATATTAGTAATATATACAAATATAAAATTCAACTTAAATGAAAGCAACCATTTTTAAAAGTATATTTCGAGTATTTATAACTAAATAACACACCACAACATTACTGACATTAGATAAATCGGTAGAATTCTCACTTGCCGCAAAGACAGTGAGAAAAGTGACACATTTTTATCGATTCACTTTTTGTACAGAAACACTTTTTTTAAAAGGTTCCATTGAAATGAAATCAAAACAGGTGACAGCTAATCGATTTGAAACGACCGAATTGAACAGAAATCGATACATATTCGTACAGAAACATTGTAGGTGAGAGTGACGTCAGAGTGATAATATGGTCAAATCGGTAATATGAGTCGGTAACTTTGATCGGTATGAGTTACAGGATCGAGCTACTGATGATAAATGTAAGCAATGGAAGGAATTTTCTTTTATAATATATTTATTTTCTATAAAAGCAAAAAGAGGGAACGCATACGATGCTTTATTATACGTCTCAAGCGGTATCTCGCTTACTCTACGAAAAAAGGGCTATAACTTTCTTATTATTAAATAAATCTTTATAAACATTTTTTTCCACATTCTTGAGATGTTTTTAAATCGAAAAGCAATAAAAAAAATCGGTTTCTTAAAGATTGCGATTGGATTTGCTACCTTGAAGTTGAAAAAATTTTCAAATTTCTCTATCATATCCATATTTTTTAACAGACTTCAAAAAGGAGGAGGTTCTCAAGTTCGTCGATTTCTCTGTTTTTTTTTTTTTTTAAATGTATGTACATCGATAACTTCTAAACCACATGCCTGATTGCCATAATTTTTGGTGAACAGATAAATATAATATGCACAAAGGTGCCCATTTAAAAAAGTGGGCTGTATCCGAGAACGAGGCGTGGCAATACTAAAAAAATACTGAATCTCTAATAATATTGACACCAGGGTACTGCAGTTTAGTGTAGGAGTAGTCACAATTATTACAAACTACCTACAAGAAAAAAGGCGTTATTCGACAAATGGGCTTGGCAATACTAGAAAAACAGTGTATCTTGAATAATTTTGAGACTAGAGTACTGCAATTTAGTATAGGGGTTGGCATTATTATTACAAATTATGGTCAAAATGGTGGTCGTTTTTCGACAAATGGGCGTGGTAATACTAGATAAACACTATCTAGTTAATATTGACGCTGGGGTAATGAAATGAAGTAAGGGCGTAGGCATAATTTTTACAAATAACGCTCAAGAAAGTGGGCGCTTATTTAACAAAAGGCTTTGCAATATTAGAATAACACTATATCTCGAATAATATTGACAATAGGGTTATAAGACTCGTTACAAGAATGGGTATAATAATTTCAAAACACTTGATATATAATTTAAATTTAAGAGACAAATATTTGAAATAACCAACAAACTTTCAGAATTTAATACAGCAAATTTTTTAAGAACAATTGTATTTATGTAGTTTATACACTTTTTTCGAAAATTTATCATATTCTCTAAAAAGGAGGATATAAAAACTTTTTTTTAAAATAAAACTGACTACAAAATCACTACAGAGTAACAAATAATTTTAAAATAACTTTTCCCTTTAATTTCTTGGTCATATTTTATTATTTTTTTTAGCATATTATTACATTGACAATAAATATATAAATTTCTTTATGAATACAAAAGCTTTGAAGTTGTAGCTTCTGATTGAAAGTCTGATTATATTAGCGCCGACCTTAAAAGCTTTATATTCATAAAGAAATTTATATATATATGATAATACAATAAATTAGAAAAAAATTAAAATACTAAGTTTTACAATGTAATAATATGTTTAAATAAATAATCGAATATGACCAAGAAATTAAGAGGAAAAGTTATTTTAAAATTATTTTTTACTTTGTAGTTATTTTGTTGTCGATTTTTTTTTTCTTAAAAATATTTTAAATTTACCCTTATAGTTTCATAGAAATCCCTTTTTTAGTACATGAATAGAAAATAATCTGCCTGTGACGATATTGGTAAGATCTTGGTTAGATCTCCATTCAACCATGGAAATTGTCTGGAAAACACTTATTTTCTGTACATTTTAACTGTACAAAGCTGTTTAATTGTAAGTTCTCACACGATTTAAATTTTCCAAATTTCAAAAATTCCATATTAATATTGAAAAACTATAATGAAAATAAATTCCTTAACTTAGTATTAAAAAACTTCGTTATAGCAGTAAGTGAATTATTACCTTTTTAAAAACAAAAAAACTGATAATAAAATTTAGCTTTAAATAGACAGACTAAAATATGTAGGTATATAAAGCAACAGAAATAAAATCCATAGAATATTTTTACTATTATCAGTATCTCGTTATTAAGCAACAATTTTGCAAAAAGTCAACAGATTATCTCTCATATGAAAGATAACCTTTCTCTGTATTAAAAAAAAATTCTTTCCCACCTGTGACTTAACCAAGCGTAGCATTAAGCTTCATTAAACTACGATAACCGGTAGAGCAGCATTAAAAAAATCAATGGTGTCGCTGGCTTTTGACATCCGAATAAATTATTTACCGTTATATTTACACTAAAGTGACAATATAACGACTCGTCCATTTTACACCTCATAAATTCCTAAAGAGCAGTAGAACATGTTAAAAATCTTCATATGAATACGAAACAGGCGAAAAGAGCAGAAACCTTCACAAAGAGTTTAAAAATAAAAAACAAAAATTTGCCAACCTGACTCGAGTGTTGCTTCTGCCTGCTTGATTAGGCGCCTAATAGAGCGCAACGAAAATCAAAACAAACTGGTAACATGTGGCCTTGACTACGTTGCGATGACGATGCGTCGTACATCCACATTGCGACTCCTACAAGTGTGTATCTGTAAAAAAACATTTAACTTTTTATTTCATATGTACTGTTAAAATTTTTTCATTTTACACACGCACTCGAATTTATTTCTTTATTTAACGTTTTTTACAGAGTTGGCAGAAAGTCGACATTAACACAGCCATGTTTGCTCCAGATCTGACGCCACTCATTCTGGCGGCACACAAGAATAATTTTGAAATTTTAAAAATTCTTTTGGATCGCGGTGCAGCGCTTCCGGTGCCACATGATATACGGTAAGTAGAGAGAGAGGGAGAGAGCCAGACTTGCCAACTTGACACACATTAATCTTTATGGCTGGCTGTGCGAGTGTGGAATTAAATCTCATATTTTTTTTTTCACTTAAACACTTCATCTACTTTTTGACCTTTGCTGACATATGGTATTTATGATTGTTGGTTTATCAAAAAACAACAACAATGATGCTGACGCTGATGATGTTGGTGTTAACAGCTGCGGTTGTGAGGAATGCGTGCGCCAGTCCAGTGAGGATTCACTGCGTCACTCCTTGTCACGTGTTAACATCTACAAAGCTTTAACCAGTCCATCACTCATCTGTCTGACATCCAACGATCCCATTCTAACCGCCTTTCAACTCTCATGGGAGCTACGCAACTTGGCACTAACCGAACAGGTCAGTTTGTTGTCCTTAAAAAAAAAAAAACAAAACAAATACATCCATTCCACACTCTGTAATCTCTATGCTTTTCTCTCATTCTACATCGTTGTAGGAATGCAAGGCCGAATACATGGAACTACGTCAGCAGTGTCAAAAATTTGCTGTCGACTTGTTGGACCAGACACGCACTTCCAGTGAGCTGGCCATCATACTGAACTATGATCCTGAAATATCCAGCTATGAGCCTGGAGACCGCATGAGTCTGACACGTTTGGTTTTGGCCATTTCATACAAACAGAAGAAGGTATATCCACGTCAACAGCTTTTAATTAACATTCAACGAAATGTTATGAATTTAAATATTTTTGTGTCATCTTCTCTATTTTAGTTTGTCGCTCATTCAAATATTCAACAGTTGTTGTCTGCCATTTGGTACGAGGGTCTACCTGGTTTCCGTCGCAAAACATTCCTAGATAAAATACTTAATATCCTGCAAATTGCTGTTCTTTTTCCTATGTATTGCATGATATACATGGTAGCTCCGAATTGCAAGACCGGCGTTTTGATGCGCAAACCTTTTATGAAGTTTTTGATACACGCTTCGTCCTACCTGTTCTTCCTCTGTAAGTATGTGTATTTGTGTGTAGAGAGTGTGTGTGTGTGTGCGCGCGTTGAGGTGTATGTAGAGCTTAATTGGTGGTAGATTGTGTAAAGGTACACATATGAACCTTTACATATGATGAGTGGAACAGTCTCTTTGAATTTAGATGGTATTTAGATGAAACACGTGCCAGATTTAAGGTGCTTTTGAAAATTTATAAATTCGAACTAAAATTAAAATTAGGAACTTTTATCAAAAATTGTCTATGTGCAAAAATGGATTATATGGAGAAATTATATACCGTATATAACATTTTCTGAAGAAATTAATTATGTTTTGTTTTTAGAGATGAATAGCTACGGAAAACTTGGATGCTAATTTATTTATTTATTTATTTGAACGCCAAGCGCATATGGCCTTATAGCAAATAATATAAAACAAATTTATTACAATACCCTGTAGGAAAATCAACTAATTTAAAAGTAGTTGATAAAGTAGTTTTTTGTCAACCACAACTAGTTGAAATTCTGACTTTTTTCCATAGAACGAACTAACTTATTTTGTATGGTGATGTCCGCTAAATAAGTCAATTGACTTTTGTCTGCATATATTTTCAACTACTTGTTAAATTAGTTATATTTAATTATTTTTTTAATTACTTTAAAATAACCAATTGAAAACTATTACTGATGGCCTAAAGTTAATAATATTTGATGAAATAACATGATTAAATATATATAAACTTATAATCTAATAAAAATTTGCAAATAAAACATGCCAAAATCAGAGTAGTTGCCGCCTTAATATAATTCAAAGTAGTTTACCAATCACTTGTTTTTAAGTAGTATTTCGATTACTTCATATATAATGCACTAAAAACTATTTAGAATTGAAGTGGATGCCGCCTTAATATAATTCAAAGTAGTTCATATACTGGTTTATTTCAAACTAGTTTTTTAATTAGTTGTTCTTAAAAACAAGTTAGTTTGTTCCTATAGGGTAAGTACAGTACAATTATTACAGGGAGGACATTATTAATTATATATTGTAATTTTTAAAAATCAGAAAAAATAATTCAGGCTTCCGAGCGTATACAGTTGTAATCCGGATAGCTTCTTAATAGTACATAAAGGGTGGTTAAATTTTAAGGGCCGATGTAGATTTTAAATAAAACACAAATTATTTAGGAAATTATTGTCATTTCTTTTTATTATGATAATATTGGAATGGTTCAATTATATATGGATCATAATATCGGCCAAATGGCCGCCGCGATCTCGGCCGCACACCTCCATCCGATGGTCCACATTTTCTATGACGCTGAGGCATACGTGAAGTTCTATGCCATTAATGTGCTGAATGATCTCATCCTTTAGCTCTTAAATTGTTGCTGGCTTATCTTTCAAATAACCCCAAAGAAAGAAGTCCAACGGTGTCAAATCATATGATCTTGGCGGCCAATTGACATTGCCACCACGTGAGATAACACGGCCATTGAATTTGTCGCGCAAAAGAGCCATTGTTTTGTTAGTTGTGTGGCAAGTGGCACCGTCCTGTTGAAAGCACATATCGTCCACAATCATATCTTTCAATTTGGGTCATAAAAAGTCCGTCATCATCTCACGATAGCGAACACCATTCACAGTAACTGATGATGCCGCTAGCCCATAAACCGCACCAAACAGTCATTCTTTGTGGGTGCATTAGTTTTTCGACAATCACTCTTGGATTATCATACGCCCAAATGTGGCAATTCTGCTTATTGACAAATCCACTGAGGTGAAAATGTGCCTCATCACTGAAGATGATTTTCTTCGAAAATTGATCATCCACTGTTGCCATTTTTTGCAACCATTCTGACCATTGACGACGCTTGAAATGGTCAAGAGGCTTTAGTTCTTGAGTCAATTGCACCTTGTAAGCGTGTAAATGCAAGTCTTTATGCATAATGTTCATCAACAACGAGCGTGAGTGGTGCAATTGTTGGGCACGACGACGAGTTGAGGTGGACGGCTCTTCAGCCACACTATCGCGAGCAGCAGCAACATTTTCTGCAGTACGAGCTGTACGAGCATGGCCTGGTGTTTTCACTTCACCTACAGACCCGGTTTGCTCAAATTTTTGCACGATTTTTCCAATTGTACGCACATTTGGACGATTAAATTGACCGAAAAAATCACGAAGTGCACGATATGCATTTTAATTTGAACGCCCATTTTTATAATAAGCCTAAATAACTTTAACGCGTTTCTCGATTGTGTATCTTTCGATGGTTCAAATTGAGTTAGTTTGAAGTTGAGAAATGTCAAATGAAATGCAGAAAAAAACTTGACGTTTTGGTTTGGTTCACTTTCAACATCGACCCTTAAAATTTAACCACCCTTTATATCGATTGATTAGAGCGGTGTTCACATATGCCAGGCTAGACGGACGTGGTCGAGCTCCCAGATATGCCAGGCAAGACGGACGAGGTCTCGCTCTAGATAATCAAGTTCTATCTGTTGTAGATCTATATAAATAAGTATTAGAGCAGAGCTCATACATGCGAGACTAGACGGTCGGGGTCAAACTCCGGCATATGCCAGGCGAAAAGGACGTGGTCTCTCTGGAGAATCATATTAAAACTATACAACTTGACTGCATAAGGTGTTGCCAAACATCGTAGGAAAGTATGAAGTATTCTTGGAATGCATGATGCAGATCAGTGGCGGAACTGTAGATAATGTAAAATACTATGTATAATTGAGTAAACATTTTCATTTAAAGAAATTGCATTTCATTAAAAGAAATTAATACAAAATTAAGCTCCCCACAAGCGCTTCTGAGTGGTTCGTTTTGCAAGTAATTAATTCTACAAAAGTTCATATAAAGTAACTCAAAAGATCTTCGAGGTCAGAAAGGAATATTACATATCCATGTAAAAGTTTAAAAATTCAAGTAACATTTAGCAAAATTCTCCGATTATTTAAACGAACGAACGAAAATGGCCATTTCAGCCCTTGACAGGGCTTTGACCGAGCTTCTTATGATCAATTGTGTTGTGTGTGTTGTGAAATGTTTGAACACAAATGATCGAGAACTGGACCTACATGTTTTTTGCCAACTCTGAACAGCTTATATTCTGCAGAAGCTTTTCATGGCAGTTTTTACTCTCTGAGGTTTGCCATGGTCTGCAGAGAGGTGACGGCCGAACAGAAAAATTAATTCAATTGAAAAAACTTTCTGTGTCAGGTGGGATTCGAACCAGGGTTCTCTGGCGTATGGGCCACACACTCTACCCACTGCGCCACTGCGCCACTGCCACCACGATTATTTAAAGTAGGAAGATTTAAAAGCTGCAGTCGATATCCATAAGATGGTTCACCGAGAAAAAAGCGTATGTTAAATTTAAAAAAACCTAGTATAATTTATAAGTTGGCTTTGGCAGTTTTCAACCTCCCAAGTACTTTATCAAAACGCCTAAGTTTTACATGTTGACTTGCCAATTTTTATTTGGGTGATAAATTAACCAAGTATTTGGTAATTTTTTATACACTACTTTTTTAAAAAAAATATTAAATTTCAAAAATATAAATTTTTTCTGGTTTTGGTTTTTTTTTTAGTTTCCTTTTTTTTTGAAGCTGCAGCCCCCCTCTTGTTCTGTGATTTGCTTGGCTAAAATCGGCAATAACACCAATTTTCTTTTATCAACACCATTTTTTCTCTTAGAAATTAATGACTTCTCGGCTTTCTTGCTGCTTGACGTCTATTGCAACAAGAACATTAAATTAAATATCAAATACAAAAATGATAACTTCGCATGCCGTTGATATTCGAACCCAAAACCAACCGATACCACTGTGTATGAAGTCACTACGCTACGCATTGAGCCTAACTCCTTCATTATGCGGAGTGATTTATTCAATATTAATTACGACTGAAGCTATGCTGCAGCAAAACAATAATCTATTAAAAGATTTTTGTTGTATGGCTATCAACGGAATACTGCAACATACTGCATCTGTTAATACAGCATCTGTTAACATAGCTGCAGTTATGTCAGCAAATATTAGTAAGGCTGCTTGGATCAGTGGATAGAGCGATGGACTGGCACCAAAAGTTCCAAGTTCGATTCCGCACGGCGGGCTAAACAAATTTTTTTCCCTTTTTCCTTTTTTTTTTCATAGCAAAAAATATACGTATATAAGTGATATGCGTGTTAAATATCAAAACTTTTGGGTAAAATATCTACTCGGTACTAGATTTATATTGTAGAACATTATTGTTAATGTTATTATTAATGGGTAAGGGGAGGTTTTCATAGGAATTTGTTTTATATTAAAAAATGTACTCGTATAAGCTATAAATGAACATAATTAATTCACTTTGCATACTTCATTCAAACTCTTTAAATATGAGTTTGTTGATGCCAACTATTAATCATACTATAAAAACATCATCAATTAAGGTTGTCATTTCACTTGTCATCATTTTCATTTGCATTCAGTTGTGAACATTATCCAAACCATAAAATTGCAACCTCAACCAGCGAACTTGTACTTGACCAAATTCTGCATGTCGCTGAAAAAAATATGATACTTCTGTCCATTTGCTTTGCATACATTTCCTTTCTTCCGTCTCTTTTACTGCTACACTATAAATTTCTTCCTTCATCCACTTTTATCCTTTCAGTTATTCTTATACTGGTGTCACAGCGAGCGGATAACGATGTGATACGTATTTTTGGCACAGACCGAATGCGGAAGGAGCTGCATGAGGAGCAGTTGCGTCAGCGTGGTCAAGGACCCACAAAGTTGGAGCTGCTGGTGGTTGTCTATCTGTTCGGTTTCATGTGGGAGGAAGTGCAGGAAATTTTTACCATTGGCATGAACAGCTACTTGCGAAATATGTGGAACTTTATTGATTTTCTGCGTAACAGTCTCTATGTCAGCGTTATCTGCTTAAGGTGGGCAATAATCAACATACGATAATGATGATGTTGTTTTTGATGAATTCTAGCTTAGCTTTAATTATGTTGTTATTTTCTCATCAACAGAACACTTGCCTACATTCAACAAGCTAGTGAAATAGCAGCGGATCCAAAGATGGCCTACGTGCCGCGCGAAAAATGGGACGATTTTGATCCACAACTCATTGCCGAGGGTCTATTTGCGGCAGCCAATGTTTTTTCGGCGCTTAAGTTGGTTCATTTGTTTTCGATAAATCCGCATCTGGGTCCGCTACAAATTTCACTCGGACGCATGGTCATTGATATTGTTAAGTTCTTCTTTATTTACTCTTTGGTTTTGTTTGCCTTCGCTTGCGGCTTAAATCAGTTGCTTTGGTATTTTGCCGATTTAGAGCGGAACAAATGCTACACGTTGCCGGGTGGCGAGGCTGATTGGGCGGGACATGGCGACTCGTGCATGAAATGGCGCCGATTCGGCAAGTAAGTATTGTTTACGGCTTAGAATGATTGCTTTTTGGATTAATTTCAATTGAATAGCCATTACTAAATATATGTGCGGAAATTTCTTTGAAGATAAATGACAGTTGGTCAGCATAATATTTGAAGATACATATATTAGGGTAGTATGCAACAGCTTAATGATTATGATGGGATATTCGTTAAATTAGGGAGGATTAAATTAATATTGCCTTGTTCCTTTTTGATTTTATTTTTAATAGTAAAACTAATTTTTTTGAAATTTCTGCATACATTTCTATTTTCCTAAAATTTATGAACATATCTGTGCTCTGTCTAAGCTGTAATTTTGAAATGTCATCATTTTGATTCATAGAAAGAAATAATTTTGCTTACACAAGAATTTACAAGTAAGCAATAAAAAGTTTTTGAAAAAGATGAGTTTCATTCCGAAAGTAATAACTTTTAAAAGATTTATTAATACCTCCCCCTAACCTTTAGTTATATTAAATAAATATTTTATTGATTTACCATAAGCATACCATATATTTAGGTGCATTATAAGGAGTGTCCCAAAAGTCACTAACATTTTAATTTTTTGATGAAATTTATTATCTTGTTCAAATATCTATTAGTTTTATTGAATTATACGGTAGAGATACGAAGAATATATATTATATATAACATCTCTCAAATGACCACCTTGACCTTGCTTGCACACTCGAGCTCTTTTCATGAAATTTTCCATGACTTACTGACATAATTCTGGATCAATTGCTTCAATAACCAATTCGATTCGATGTCCTGTTTCAACTTCGGAATCATTCGAGGTTTGTTGGCATAGATGTTGTCAAGATTCATATCAGCAGTTGAATCCAAAACGATTTGCTCAGCATGTCGGGATATCGGGCACGCGATAAGTAGTTACAAAACATGGTTTTTCAGAAAACTTGTTTTAAGATTTCGTTAACCAAATTATTGAGTATTTTTATTATATTATTGAGTTATTATATTTGAGTTATTAGCTTTCCGTTATTTCAACGCCATAGCGCATCTAGCGACATCTAGTGGTGCCTGAGGTAATTATTCTTACTACAGTATCGTATGGAATACAGGTGTGCATTTTAAAAATATTGATGTGAGATACTCATTTTTTGTGAGATGCTCTGGATGAGATACTCATAATTTTCGTGAAAAACTTGGGTTCCTTTCTTATGCGATAACTTTTTTATGCAATCGTTTTCAGCCAAACCGCTTTGGAAACGTACGCTATATATCATAAACTAAAAATTCAACTAAAAAAAATTGAAAAAAAAAACAGTTGAGTTTCCTGGTCGTGTTTTATGCTAACCTCAACTTAATAGTAATCATAATTTATTTCTAAAATCTAAATTAAACTAAATTTTCTTTATTAAAAAAGAAACTAATTATTAATTAACTTTATTGATGGACATAAAAAATAATATCTAATGGGAGGTATGAAACTATTTTTTCTTTTTCATCAATTTTTTGATATAAGGCCTGATAGAAGAAAGTTGAATTCTCATAACAGGTTCGGTATCCAGTCTATTGCGGTATTATGTTTTTGTAGTTGAATATGTTAATAGTCCTGTTTCACACAAGTGTATTGTTGGGGACGGGAGGAAAACAAAATTCAGGGCCTTTGTTTAAAGAAATGTATTCATCACGGATCCAGCTCTAAAATCCATTCAGAAGCATTTTTTGAACAGTGACCCCATACTGGTGTCTAATGACATTTCTTAAAATTATTCAAAAAATCTCATTTGACATACTTTCAGGCCCTTGCAAGTTGCTTACAAAAGGTTTTTGAATCCATAAATTTATTTTAATTTTAATAATCTGTTCTTCAGGAAAATACGTCTCAAAGCATGCCCGCACAGAATTGAGATATTGGACCAATTCTTCAAACACATCATATTGAAACATTTCTGAGTCGCTAACGAATTCACTGAGCGATGAAAAGCTTTCTATTTACCTCTTGCCATTACGAATAATGTAAAAATCTAATTTCCGTTTGAAACTGGTAATTTTGTTACTAGCGTTGAACACTAAAACTCAGGTTGTAAAAACTGCCATGAAAAGCTTCTTGAGCACATAAGCTGTTCGGAGTCGGCATAAAGCTTTATAGGTCCAGTTCACTATGGTAGAATAAGAGAAGGTACACACATGGTCAAAATAATAGGTACATGTCTCACCTACTTTTTAATACATTTCTTTTTTGTTCTGTGAAACCGTCTGTTGTAAATATTTGATACTCATCACTATAAAATTGATCTGGCAATACTTAAAACATAAGAGTAACGGTGTGATTATTCGAGAAAAAGTAAACACACCGAATTAGCTTGAAAGTGAATATTTGTGCTTGGACAAAATAATAGGTACAGTTCAACTATTTTGGGGTTTTTTTTTCTTTTTAAAGTGATTTTGGAAGTTTTCTTATTAAAGGTAAGTTGCTAGGATATAGAAGCAATATTTTTGCAATAAAATGTTTTTATTAGATGGCCCGAAATATGCATTGTACTGAAGAGGAACGGCGATTGGTATTCTTGCTTAGAGATCAAGGCTTAACCCAAAGAATAATTGCCAAATCATTGGAAAGGTCGTTAAATTTTGTTGGAAAGGCTCTCAAATCAAAATCTACGACGGAAGCCCGTGGACGACCAAAGAAAACCTCTCAAACAACAGATAACCACATTGTCTGTCTTTCCAAAATGGACCCATTCTCATCATCAAGAGTGATTGCGGCAGATATCGGCAACGTAGTATCCTCTATAACTGTTCGTTGGAGACTACAACAAGCTAATCTTCCAGCAAGACTCGCCAGAAAAGCGCCATTGCTTCGAAAAAAAAATTTGGCTATGAGGTTACAATTTGCAAAAACTCACTTACCTTGGTCAGTACCTGAAGGATTTAAAAAGTGGCGTAATATTCTGTGGAGCGACAAAACGAAAATAAACTTATTTTCTAATGATATGGGAAAGAATGTTCGTCCTTCTAAGGGAAAAGAATTTCACGTTCGCTTCACAAAAAAATCCGTTAAGCATGGAGGGGGTAATATAATGGTTTGGGGCTGCTTTTCTTGGTATGGGGTAGGTCCAATACACCGAATAAACGATACCATGGATAGATTCATATATAAAAAAATATTGGACACCATCATGTTACCCTATGCTGAGGAAAACATGCCCCTTGTTTGGACGTTCCAGCAGGATAACAATCCATAACACACCTCCAGGCTCATAAAGGATTGGTTTGATGGCGAAAATGACAACTTGCTAAGCTGGCCAAGTCAATCACCGGGCCTTAATCCCATAGAAAACCTGTGGGGCGAATTAAAAACACGAATAGCCAAACACACCTTCTCGAATAAGGAGAAATTATGGGAGTTTGTACAAAAAACCTGGTATGAGATCCCAATCGAAACCTGCCACAAGTAAATCTCCAGTATACCGAACGGGTTGGCTAAAGTAATCCAAAATAATGGTGGTTTTTATATGTTATATTATCAAAAATATTACATTTATCCATAATTTCCTTTGCAGATCTTCTTTGTACCTATTTTTTTGACAAGCAGAATTTGCTTTCTTTATATACAGGGTGCCCCGCAATTGAATGCAACTATTTACGGAGCTGAAAAGTTATGTCGAGTTGAGCAACAAATCGTATGGGAGGGGGAGGGGGGGGGGGGTATATTTTCACATTCTTAGAAGCTACAGGGTTAATTAATATTTCACGAGTTTGGCTTACGTTATTGTTTCTAGCAGAAAAATTGACATATATAAAACTTATTTTGATAGCTCATTATAAAAACAATAAAAACACCCTTCTAACGTCACATCAACAAACCCCACCAACTTAACCGTTACCGAGTTGTGCTCGTGTGAAGATGAAATCAATCGATTGAAACTACCAATTTTCAATTTTGAGTGCAAATTTCTCAGAATATCACGTAATAAATGAAATTTTGTTTTAGGATCAATTTTGTAATTTATCCAATTTTCTTTACAATGACAATAAAAACACAAACATATTTTAAAAAATAAAAAGGTTAGCTGTACTAGAAAAATTATACATATTAGTAAACAATGATATTATCTCCTGCATAACTATCATAATTGTAATGCCATTATTTATCATTATTTTCTGATAAGTATAATTTTTTGTAGTGCAGCCAACTTTTTTATTTTTACAGATATGTGTATGGTTTTTGTGTAATTGGAAAGAAAAATAAATAAATTACAAAATTGATCTAAAAAAAAAATTTCATATATTACGCAAAATTCTGAGAAATTTCCACTCAAATTTGAAATTTGGTAATTTAAACCGATGGATTTCATCTTGACACGATCACAGCTCGGTAACGGTTAAGTGGTGGGGTTTGTTGATATACCCTTGGGGAGGGGATTTTATTGCCTTTAAAATGAGCCATCAAAATAAGTTGTGAGTTAATTTTTCTGCTAGAAACAGTAACGTGAATCTAAGTCGTGAAATATTAATTAACCCTTCAGCTCCTAAGAATGTAAAAATAAACCCCCCGCCCGCCTCCGATACGATTTTTTGCTCAGCTCGACATAACCTTTAGCTCCGTTAATAGTTGCACTCAATTGCGGGACACATTCTATATACGCCAGAGCATTTTTACCGGTAGTATGCAAAAAAACTGTTGTGGATTAATTTGTCGCTTACAACGTTATTCGCGTCGACGCTCCAATTGATCAGAAGAAGCTTGGTCAAAGTCCTTTCATGAGCTAAAATGTCCAATTATTTTTTTTTTTTTTTTGAATACATAAACATTTCACTGTGCATGCATGCCAATTAATATTTTCAATATAACCTTTACGAAATAAATCAAACTAATTGTTGATTACCTTTAATAAAAATAAATTTTGTTTTCTTGTTTTTTAACTTTGCCAAACTTTTTCAATAAAAACAAAAAAAAAAAGCTCCAATCAAAAATAGATTTTTATATGGTCGAATGTCAAATACAAAATACAAAAATTTATGATGGTCCTTAATTAGCGTCAACCCCCGAAAATCAAAACTGACTCAAAGCAAAAATGAGTCTTAATTCAGTAACTAAGCAACATCGAAAAAAAGTAAAAGGAAATGAAGCAAAGCGAGGCTTTGGTGTCATTTTTTTCTAGTCTTGCATTTTGTTATTATCTAGGCCAACTCTCAATTTGCCTTCATTGTTTTCTACACAATCTTATAACCGCCATATTAGTACAACTCATTATATTAACTTATTTCTACAAGTGCTTTCTCTTCAAGTACTCTGAATAAGTTATCATATTTGAGTTACACGTTGAACACGTTGAACCTCGAAAAGCTGCACAATGTTATAAATACCAACACAGTACAATGATTTACTTATTTACTTTTCTCTTTATCTCCATTAATCGCAGTCTCTTCGAATCCTCACAATCACTATTTTGGGCTAGTTTTGGTATGGTTGGCTTGGATGACTTCGAATTGACCGGCATCAAATCGTATACACGTTTCTGGGGACTGCTTATGTTCGGTTCGTATAGCGTAATCAATGTGATTGTATTGCTGAATCTACTAATCGCCATGATGTCCAATTCATATGCGGCAATTGATGTAAGCAAAGCAAAGCTTTAACTTAAGGAGGACACTTGAACGTTTTTTTTTTCTTTTTGTTTTTTCAGCAACAATCCGATACCGAATGGAAGTTTGCACGTACGAAGCTATGGATGAGCTATTTTGAGGACAGTGCTACGTTGCCACCACCTTTCAATATAATGCCTTCGGTTAAGTGGCTAATTAGGGTGTTTAGAAAGTCAAGCAAAGATATTGATCGGAAACGTTCAAAGGTGAATAAATGAGGCTTAGTGGGATTGACTGATTTTTATGGGGTTTTGTGCAATAGCAAACAATAGCATAGAGAGGGAGAAATCATTTATTAAGCTTGATTGGCAAAGGCTCACATTAATTAAGAGCTTACGAAGAAAAGTAGATAGTTAATAAATTGCGTACTATTCATTGTGCGTTTAAAAAAAATTAGTTTAGCTGAGGACAAAAGAATTTGCTTTAATATTATTTTTATTTTTTAGAAACGTCAAGCTTTAGAGAAGGAGAATGCTTATGATAATATTATGCGTGCTTTGGTCTGGCGCTATGTTTCGGCGCAACATCGTAAATTTGAAGAGAATCCCGTTACCGAGGATGACATCAACGAGGTAAAGAGTGAGATATCAACGATGCGCTACGAAATGCTGGAGATATTCGAGAGTAGCGGCATGGATTGTTCAACAGCAAATAAAAAAGAGAAACGTAAGAGTAAAAACGTTACAAAACATTTTATATATTTAATGCAATAATTTTTCCATCCCATAACAGCTTGTCGTGCCAAGCGCACCAAGATCTGGGAGCGTCGCCTCATGAAGGGTTTCCATGTGGCACCCATATCTTCAGCTACTGGAGACAAGGAAAACGTTAACGGCGATGGTGACATGAATGAGATCAAAATCGAGCGGGAACCCTCAAAGGTGTTATCGGAAACGCCCCGAGAACGCTTTAAGCGCATTGCACGCACTATTGCAGCCCAGTCAGCCTCCCACAAGTGGACCGTTTTGCTGCAGGGCGTGGCAAAGAACTCACAGATTGGCTGTTGCTCCAACAAGGAAAGCTATAATAATCTGCAACATCTGGGCAAGGCTATCGAGGAGGCAAAGAAGTAGGCTTCTTATATATGTAATTTATTATTTAAAACAAAAAATGTGGTGTGATGTGCTTGATGAGTGCTATCATGTGCTGCATAGATAAAATAATTTAATCTTATAGTATGGTTTTTATGACAAGGTACTTTTTTTTGTGAAGTAAGTTCCATCAAAAACTCAAAAATTGTGCTGTGATGTTTTCAAAATGTACTGCTGTAGACAAATTAAAAAAAAACTTGTATATATGCTAGTCTTAAGAGCATTAATGCATTTATTTTATAAAATACTAAAGGCACTTCCAAATTCTGGAAAAAAATAATGGTGCAACTAACCTCACATTACAAAAATAAACCTTGAGATAAACATTTTTGCAATGCGGCACATAATAGCACACATCGAGCACTTTAGAGCACAGCACAATTTTTGAATTTCTGAAAAAAATGCTGCAGCTAATCTCGCAATTCAAAAGCATAACTTAAGAAAATATTTTTTTCAATGCGGCACATGATAGCACACATCGAGCACAAAGTAGCACATACTTTTTTTAATTGAAAACAAAAAAAAAAAAATAAAAGATTCTGAAGCATACTTTATTCAAAAAGTTTTACAAATACAAAATAAAAGTTTAAGTTTGAATTAAATTAAATATTCAATTTTCAAATTCACCCATTTTTCTCATCTAGACTTATACTGCTCTCACCTCAAACTCGTTCTGGTCGCGAATCTCCCATACGCATCGAGTTTGAGGATGAAAAAACAACAACGTTGATCGAGCTTTTAAATAAGATCAGCGCGGAGATTGGCGAAACTAATATGGCCAAATTGGAACAACAAACAAAGGCAGGAGGAGCAAGTTTCCAACCAATAAGTCAACCGGCAGACCAAGAGCGACAACGTTTCTTCTCTAGCCGATCGCAAACAGTTCCTGAAATTAAACTGCATCAACCAACTCCGCAATCAAGTGGTGCTCGTTCGTCACGTGGGAATGAATTGCCGCTATCCGTAGCCAAGCTGTCAATGCAGCCCAAATCAAGTCTAATAAAATTTGATCAAGCTGCTGTCATGGCAGCAACAAAATCAGGCAAGAAGATCGCACCTTCTGTACCCACCTCCGCCGCCGCCGCCACCGTGAAACATACAACATTCTCTGTTGAGACAGGTCATCCAGGCATGAAGCGTCCTGGCTACGTACGTCCAGCCGCTGGCTCTGCAGAAGGTATCGACATTACTCTAGTCGATCTTAATGATCCCGATGATCAGGCGAGCTCTTATGCAGATAACATTTCCGAAGTTAGTTCTATTGTAAATTGGAGCAGTCCAACGCGTTCGAAACCTGTCGAAGGCGATAAGATGCGTGATAAAGATACTGGAAAAAAGAGCTCTGGCACTAGTTCAGGCACTGCAACGAGTTCTGGTTCAACTGGCGATACACACAAAACCCCTCCGAGTGCACCCAAAAGCGATCGCGATAAGAAGTGGATGTAAAATGAGATCCTCTACAGTTAGAAGTGGGGAGAAAGAATTCGATTTGTGAATGAATGCATGCTACCTGGTGATAACTTTTTGAAACTACTTTTGAAACTTTTAAATGGTCTCTTTTATATCTCAGCCTTTGAGAATTGTCTTAAAATGAGGAATTCTAAGCTTTGTTTTATTAAAACTAAAATAAAAAATAAAAAGTATTATGAGATTGAATTGTTTTTCTACTAAGGCGTTATACTCGCTGTTAAATCATATAGTATTAGGCAATTAGGCAGATTTTTCCATGGGGGGAAAGGGGTGGGTTTTCGAAAAAAAATTGTAGGTTCAAGTAAAATATAAAATAACAAGGATATGGATATGGATATGGATATTTTTCCAAGCAAACGCGAATGCCAAAACTGTCAAGATAACAATTTTAAAGTAGTATTTGGTCTTATTCCTGCTCAACTTGGAAAGGCCTTGTACAAAAGTAATTATTATATAATTACAATAAGAGTTCTGCAAAAGCCTTGAAAGTTCTTATTCGAAAATCAAAAACATTTTGAAAAATGAACTTAGGAGGCCTCGATAAAAAACATTATGGAAAAGTTCTGAAAGAAAAAGGATCGGGTGGCCACAGAAGTCAAGCACAGCTGAAAGTTTTGCAGTGATAAGTTTTGAAGCAAATAATTTGGATTCCATGTCTGATACAAGTGAAGATCCTGATTTTGCAATAGCTTTAACCAGCATCGCTGCAAATTTGGATAAGCAACTTAAAATAAATTTCAAAAATCACTTTGAGGCCCCCTTTCCCCCCAAAATCAATTTTCAAGCAAAATCATCTCAGGCATGTGTGATCGGCTTAATTTTTCTGCAGGGCTGCGCATAGCTTTCATAGGAATACCTCTTGCAGAAGGTGGTGTTTTACTTGAAAAGTAACGATTTCAGTTAAAAGTACATGGACAGCAGGTATAGAAGTTCGAAAATCAGTTGCTTATGAAATCAAGGTAGCATTTACTCCACCAAAACACTCAACACTACATTGGGATGGTAAAATTGTTCCTGACATAAGAAAACAAAAAAAAAAACAGAGAGATTAGGAGTTCTCGTTTCTGGTGTGCCAAGCTGTGAAGAAGGTAAATTGCTAGGTATACGAGTGTGGCCCCAGAAGTACCCGACCTGACGTATATATATATATCGTATAGCGTATATCGGTTGTTGCTCTAAAAAATTACTATGGAAGAAAGTACTAAGCTTATAAAGCTTTATGCGTGGAACAGAATGCGATGCAGTAGTAACATAATTACCTGTTCAGTGTGTAGCACGTTACGCCAAAAAATACGTCCACAATGGCGTGAGCGCTTCAGAGAATACTTATTTATCAACTTTAACGATTTTACAAATATTGTCAATTTCGAACACTTATTTCGGTACCGACAAAGTTTGCAGTATCGATTTGGTACACTCGATCCTGTGTATACAGGTTCGACCCAAAAGTTAAAGTTATCTTAAGTTGCGCTACAACTACAGTTACGAGCCACAGACGTACTACACATTCTGTGCGATTCCGTGCATTAAGTGTTTTCTAGCTTTTTACAGGATTCTACGTATTACAAGCAAGACCATTATGGTTTCCATTTAATTTGCAAGGTTTAAGATGATACGTTGTTAAGTAATTAGTAGTGAATTTGTAAACATGAAAAAAAAATTGATAATGGCTATGTGACACAATACTTTCATTTCTACTTTCAGATTCTACTCTGGGGGAGTCTGCTCCTTCGCTTACAACAGTAAAATATTGGGTGGCAGATTATAAACGAGGCCGTACGATCCGCCAAGACGAACATCGTAGTGTCCGACCAAATGAGGCGACCACACCAGAAATGTTAAAGAAAATCCACAAAATGGCATTGGATAACCATCGATTGAAAGTGCGCGAGTTAAAGATATAGTAGGCATTTCAAAAAATGCTATACATCGCGTATTAACTGAAAATATGGAAATGAGATAGCTGTGCGCAAGATGGGTGCCGCGTTTGCTCGCAATGGAACAAAAACATAGCCATAAATAAATTCATAATCATGGATAAAACATGGATCCATCATTTCACACCTGAAATGAGGGAACAGTCAAAATAATGGATTGAAAGGGGAGAATTGGCTCCAAAAAAGGCAAAGACAGTCTGCAGGCAAGGTCATGGCGTCAGTTGGCGCGTTCCATAATTTTCATTGATTATCTTTAAAAAGGAAAAACAATCAACAGCGGGTATTATGCGAACTTATTGCAGCGTTTGAGTGATGAAATAAAAAAAAAAATGGCCGTTTTTGGCGAAAGAGAAAGTGTTGTTTCATCAAGACAATAATTATATTTTCAATAAATGTTTTTAATTGAGTTGAAAACCCATTCAATAGTTTAAAAGAAAGCATTTTTTCTGCACTCCTGTAGAATTTTACTATCACCGTGTGTGTGTGTGTATGTGCAAGTGGCGGATAAGCGGTATTGCACGCCCAACGACGATTTGCTTGTATGAAGAAAATAATTTATTTCTTGACTGATGACAAATTTTTGAAAAATACAATTTTAAATTACGCTGGGTATATGATAACAACAATTTCAGAACAAAAATTAAATGTTCACAGAAAAACTTCGAGTGAATAAAATTTGCTGGTTGTGTACACTTTTTAAAATTTTAAAACTAAATTTCAAGCCCAGTGACGAAAATAGTCTTCAAAGACATTGTCTTTAAAGACGTCGTTGACGACAACGGAGTAACAATGCTGATTTTTTACTAAACATGTCGCTGTTAATTCAGCAATAACACAAAACCGTAGGGAGTTTGTAGGAAAGAACACGAACGAGAAAAATCGTACAAAAAGAGTAGCAACTTGAAACGAATGCGACACAGACATGTGTCAGAGCCGTCTTCAATCATGTAACATAAAATTGTCTTGCAATCAATTTCGAGAGCTAGAACAAAATGAGAGAGAACACGCACGAGAAAAATCCTACAAGAGCAGCAATTTTGAACGAATACGGACACTTAGCAATACGTGTATTGGATTCGTCTTCGAACAGGTGGCACACACTTGTTTTGCAAGTCGTTTGGCTAATTTGTTTGAAATGGTCTTCGAGCACAGCTATAGGATTGGAGCAATCTGTCCTCGAATACTGACTGCTGTCTTAAAAGTTGTCTTCGAAGACGGATGTATCCGTTTGCCACTGGGAAGCTAATGAATCGGAAATTGTGTGCACACAATATTTGGTGTACACTGTTTTTTCCACAGTTTTTTCCACTGTTTTTTCCACAAAGAATACTGCCCCAGCTCACTGGATGCCCAATAGATGCCATCCATTTCTTATCCAGCCTAGGTGTTCGCTTTTAGTTCTCAGGCAGGATATGACCAAAGTATGATGGATATATTAGTGAGTCTACGCAAATTTAATGCTCTATTTTATGTTGAAAAAAGGATATCTACACCGATTGAATGCACCTTTCAATGATTTACAGCTATTTGGGGTATGTAACCAATGAGTGTGAGTTATTTTCCTTATTTTCAACCAGAGTATCAAACACTGAAAAGCAGCTAATCGTCCGGACACTGTTTCAAACTCCAGAAACGTTTTCTATTTTAAGCTCCAGCACAAAACTTCATCATCTTATAGGCTGTAGCTCATGGTTTACATTTCACAACTTCGGCGTAGAGGTCAAGTGGCTTGATGTTTCGCTTGCTACCACTACAACAAGAAAATGTAACATAAGTATTAAAAATATTCGCCGTGGAAATCGAACTCGTACCCCATCGATTCTTAGTTCTATATACTACCCACCGATCAAAACATATTTGTTAAGCAGAGTCATTGATTTAATATTAAGTATAACTGAAGCTATGTTGAAATTATGTTGCAGATCACAAAAATCTATTAATAGATACAAGTAGAAGCAACATTTTTGTTAGTTTTTTTTTTATTGTTTAGATAACTGCTTAGGGGGAGGTTCTCATGAAACTTGACCAGGAAACTCAACTACTTTTTTTTTTATTTTTCGATAATTTATGATATCCAAGGCAGTTTGACCGATAACGATTGCATAAAAAAGTTGTCGCATAAGACAGGAACCCATCTTTTTCACGAATATTATGAGTATCTCATCAAGAGTATCTCACAAAAATGGAGTATCTCACATCAAATTGTTTGAAATTCACGCCTGTATTACCAATCATTTCGTGGCAAAAATAGTTACCTCAAGTACCATCAGATGTCGCTTGATGCGCGGTGGCGTTGCAATAACGGAAAGCTTATCACTCGAAAAAATCTTTAATGCAAATCCTAAAACGCGTTTTCTGAAAAATCATTTATTCTAAACGGGTCTCCATGATATCTCAATAACTTTTTTATGTATTGACTTGGGTTTTTTTTTTTAAAGTAGATAAAATTTATTGGATCCTATATCTAATTTCAAAAAATTTTGGCTAGTTTTTTTATTTTTTTTAATATTTTAAAGAGCAAAAAATTTAAAAAAACGGTACTGAAATTCAAATGTCCGACATTTTTGTAATTTTCAACTAGTTCTGTATATTATAATTATAAGCTCCACAAAATGTAATATAATTTATACAATTTTTGGCTTCTTTATTTTTGATGACATGATCGTGCTGTGTGGTGGAGACCGTTTGGGTACATTTTTATTCAAACATTAGTGATGTTTGACGGCGTATAGACACTTCACGTCACACTTTTATTCACCAAAACAAATATTTTTCTACAGTTAAAGAATCAATCAATAACTGCCAAAAAATTCAAGGTGTTCATTTACTTCCTTCTATGAATATCACGAACATCACAGTGTTTTTCCAGCTCCAAATGATAACCTGCCCTTAACCCGCCGTTAGTGTGGTGGAAAAAGTTACGCCATTAGTGTGGTGGGGTATGACATACCCCAAAAGTAAAGTCGTATAAGTACCACAAAAAATAAATATATCGAAGAAGTTCAGATCGTTTCAAGTCCTCCATTTATTTACTGTTAAAAAAACGAATATTTTAAGTGCGTTGCAATTTAAACACGAAATAGTTTTATTGAAATTGTGACTTTTCAGATGAAGATTTGGAAGGAATTAAGGTCTCTGGGGTATGTCATACCCCACCACACTAACGGCGGGCTTACTACTACAAGATGTCAACATCCGTGTTGTCACTTTACCCCAATTGTCATAAATCTGCTACTATTTGTAATTTTTTTTTGGTTTCTAAGACTTTTACTATTTGAATTTTCCAAAACCTACCACTTTTTTATTTTAGACTTAATTAAACGATTTTAATATAAAAATTACTGCATAATTATTCCAATATTAAAAAAATCATTATAATTAACATTTTATACCTTTTGTTATATAAAGAGCGGCTGCAGTACTGTTTTAAGATAACTCTATGAGAATAATTTGCAATAAAACTAATTTAGGGTACAAAAATGACTTTATGTGAATGCCTCCTATGAGTTTTTTTTTTTTGTTTTGCTGTAGAACTTGTGTCGAATTTTTTCGTAAGAAGAAAAAAATCTTCCACCATATTTTAAAGTCTACCACTCATTTTAAACCCAATCTAACACTATTTAAAACTTTTTAAAACTATTTAAAAAGTGACAACACTGGTCATCATCATATAACTGAAGCATAGTGCGAAGGAAAAATAAACAATTGCCCTCAAGCGCTTTAAAATACCAATGAATGTCATCATCATCGTTTCCTCGAGCTCCTAGGCGGAGCATAGGTCCATAGGGCAATGGATAGGGCAATGAATGTAACATGTAATAAAATAAATAAAATAATAATGAAATTAACATGTGCTTTTTAATTCACTTTATGTTATTTTAATTTTTGGAATTTAAAAGCAATTTGTGTAATAAAAAAATCCATTAAATTATCAAATATATGAAACTGCGAAAAATCTTCGCTTTTTCCGTGTGTCCAACGACGCAGCTGTGTTGTTTTGCTTTAATTATTTTATAAATAAATTTTATGGATTTTTTTTTAAATGGTTACATAAATGGAAAAAATACAAACTTTTTAAAACTGCATTATGGAAAGAAGAGATTCACGGGGGATAAAGCATGACCAAATAACATAGGCAACAATATATAAAATTCGGAACAGCAGGGTGAAGAGGGCGAGAAGGCGGAGTGATCTCCAAAAATTAAAAAAAAAATGGTCATGTATTCATGCAATGGTCTAATGCATAAACCATGCTATTTGTTCTTTTGAGCTGTGGAGTTTTTGAGCTCGCCGTCATCCATAAGATTTCATATGTTTGATAACCCGATAAGAACTCCTGAGATATTGTTGAACTTATCATTTCAAATACATAATATTTATTAACCAATGATTTTACCTTCTCTCAGCTTAGCAGCACAAATGCAAGGACAAATGTAATTTATATGTGCATATATATATAACTTATGTATTGCAAAATGTTTGGCATTGTTGAAGATTATAAAGGATAAGAAAATGCTGTTGAAGAAAATAAGATTTAAGCAAGTTGAAACCATAAATGAAATATTTTATTGTTTCCTAAATACAAAAATAATAACTTTTTTGTTATGCAATATGTAGTTGAGCAAATTTATAGCCACAAGATAATTACGTCAATAGAGATATAAAGCAGGATTTATGATGAAATAAGCTGTCAGATTCTAACAAATCATTGACAGGTTTTGTGCTTGCTAAGACACACAACGCTGTGTTTTCCCAAACGTGCACTCAAAACCATATTTATAGTCGTTGATTGCTAATATTTTGGCATTGATCAAAACTGTTTGCTGCGCACAGTCATTTCTCTTTACAACACAAATGCTACTAGAACTCATTTAACATAACGGTATGAATTTTTCTTTTTTTTTTACAATTTTGGGCTGAATTATTCTCAATGGCATTGCATAGCCGCTGTCATGTCATTTCTCAAGTTCGATTCATTGATTTGGTCAGTTTTAAAAATTTGGGGGAATATAGAATTTCAATGTTTTTCCCTTGTGTAAATTTCAATTGATTTTCTACTACCCCCACCCACCTAGTGGGAAATATGATGAATTTCCGTACGTTTATGGCATGCTAAATCAGCATCAAGAGTTCCGCTTGCCTCCAGAATCTCTTCAGTGCTAAGGATCGTGTTTGCTGCTCTAGAGCAGTTTATGGCATTTAGTTGAACAAATTTTGTCTAACGTTGTTTTATTTGTTAGTTGATACCAAAGAACTTTAAATGTTCTTTAAATGTTTAAATGTTCAATGAACCATTGGGGATGTTTTGTAAAATTTATGGTTGTTAACATGGATACACTAAAAAAAAAGAATTGAGTTTCTTTTGGTAAAAGGCGGGCTTGAGCAATGCTCTAGGAAATTTTGCAGTTTTTGTTGTATTTTGTGAACCTTAAAGTTGCTTCAAGGACCTGTCTAATCAGCTTGAAAAAAATGCTTAAAGCAATTTAGTAGCCTTTTTATTTTCAGTGTATTTTTATTGCCGTCCATTTAGAAAGTTTTGCCATCTAGCAAAGTCGTTAAAAAATTTAACATATATAAATACACGAAAAAAAAATGTTTCCAACTTGTTTATGTTTGTTTCTATGTAAAAACAGTTAAGACCAAGAGGATACGCTGTGAATTTAAATAGAGATGCTTGCACATTCACACACACACAGACACACGCATGCATGCCCTTTGTCAAAAGTATCTCATGACAACGTAGAGCGGTGTCACATCGTTTAGCGGGGCAGGCAAATGAAGCGCCAAAAACGAATCAATTGATATGATATCAAATTGATTTTGTAATTTTTATGAGCTGTGCTCCCTTGTCAACCACCATCCATCAGTAACCCAGACAACTCTGTCATCCTTAGCAAAAACGTTTTATTGCTGTTTATTGTTGTTTTTATTGCTATCAATACATCCGGTTACGAAGCAAATAAGTATGGCTGCAGATAAAAAGTAAACATTTGAGCAGAAAAAAAAGTCAGACTCAGGCGGAAATGCCAGCTCATTTCCGCTGTTAGCACGTTTTGCTTGGAAACCTCTAAATAAACGTCTTGTCGGGGTGAGTTGACGTTTCAGCTTACAGTATATTTATTTTAACGCATTTCTTCCATCTTCAATGTTTTTATAGTACCTCGATGCTTGTTTGTTGGCTTGGAAATTATATGAAGCTTTGTTTCATGTTTGTTGTTTTTTTCTAAAGACATTTATCCTGTCGAAAATTCTTCAAAATATTCTTGTTTGTGCAAATATTTAAATTTTCTTTCACTTGCCTGAGGAAATTTTCTGTTAGAAGGTAGTAGCCGGCTTTTCAAATTGATTTTTTCATAACATGTTATAGAAAAAAAAGAAAGAAATATTTCAGCCCTAAAGTGTCACTGCAAATTATGTTTGCTTCAGCTAAGTTCTGAAATTTATGAAATAAAATTTTAGTTTACAAAAAAATGTTTAATTTTTGCAACGCATACTTTGAGCTCATATTTTGTTGGTGCTACTGCTGCTTAAAGTTAACGTAATGCTTGTAATTAACTTCTCCTTTATAATTTCAGTTGACTGCATTTAAAGCAATTTGTATTTTTGCCAACAGCTTTTTTGGCAAACAATCAATTTTTGCCAATCGTTAAGCAAACAATCAACAACATGGAGTGAAATTTCGAATCCTAAGTTTTTATTTCGTTACCTTTATACGATTATATATAACTGATTCGATTCAATCGTTACTTTTTTGAACTTACATCTCGAAGCGCAATCAACTGAGTCTGTAAATTAGGATAAAAATAATGAACATACAGCCTCTGCTATGGAGGCAGCATCAGCTGATCTGTTTGATTCGGTTGAGATTTCTGAAGCGGCACCAGTGCTTAGAACTTCAGCCTCACGATCACATCCTAATAACAAGTGAATTTAATCATTCTTTCAATCAAGTGTCTCTTGGAACTGCTGCACTAAAAATCTTGCATTATTTTTGCCTTGGTCGGAGTGCTCATCTATAAATTAATTTTAAATTTGTTTGTTTTAGTGTAAAAATTATTTCATTATCATTAACTATAATAACTTTATAATTATTTTGCATTATTTTTTGTATTGCACTAATCTCTCATCAAAGTAATGCATTAATATTTTACATTTATTAGTTTTCTTTGCAGGCTTTAAATGGATTTCTAATGATTCTGGCATGTGAGGGCGAAGTCTTCTTTGCGACGCACATCATTGAGAGTTATCTAGGTTTTCATCAGGTAAGTTTTTACTAAGCTTAAGATAATGAGTCTGAATATTTGTTGGCCTAGGGCCTGGAGGTTCTTAGACAAGATAACGGGTTAATTAAAATTGATGGGTGTGTGAGTTTTGTGTAAGAGAATTATAAGGAAATTTAAAATTTTATACATCAAGTCTATTAAGGTATCGTGCTAATATGGGCCAAATGGACCAAAATGTGTTCTAATATGTTCTGAGATGATTTCCTCGCAAATTTTCCATAAAGAACGAGTTTATTTAAATTGAAACCATCTTACAGCTGCAAAACCGTTTTCCTTGCTTAAATTTACATCGTTCAGCCCGATTTTGACAACCTTCACTTTTAATTGAGATGCCAAAATGGGCTTAGAAAAAAACCGATTTACGCATTTACATCTAAATTAAAAAATTGAGCCTGATGCCTGGTTTACCTGTCATACTCGTATACCCATGTCTCATCACCAGTAATGATGGATTCGATGAAGGATTCGTCGTTTTCGACCATTTCCAGCATGTCTTTCGCGATAGCAACTCGGTCTCTTTTTTGCATGAAATTGAGTTCTTTCGGTACCAACTTCGCAGCGACACATCTCAAGCCCAATTCATTCTTTGAAATGTTCTGAACGGATCCACCAATTGAAATGCCGACGTCCTCTGCTATCTCTCTAATCGACAATTTGCGATTTTTGACCAACATTTCTTTGATTTTTTCAACGTTTTCTTCGGTAATCAAACACGATGGCCGCCCGGTACGAGGGTCGTCTTCTACTTCGTCTTGGCCACTCACAAATCGGTTAAACCACTTGTTTGCCTTCTGGTACGATAGAGTAGAGTCACCGTAACATTCCACCAAAATTTTACGCGTATCGGCGTAGTTAAAAACATTTTTCACACAAAATTTGACACAAACTCGTCGCTAAATTTTTTCTTCCATCGTAAAAATCGAAGAAACGAAAAAAGTTGTTGTAAACAAAACACTGTCATTTTACCAAATGTTAACGAGAGGCGCTGATATTTGGCAGTCTTGTCATAGACACATGTGGCAGCCTAATTAAAAAAAAAAAATTTCGAATCGGACTGTTAAGTCTTTTTTAAAGCTTGAGCATATTTTTCCTGTGAGCATTAAGAACCCATCGGGCACTACCTTGCAAATTACTAAAAAAAATTTGACATATTTTACATGATGCCCTGACTACATTTCCAATTTTTAAGCAAGAATATTTTGGACTTACCTTAATGGAAGTATTATCTTTCGAATGATACCAAATTTTTACAATTCCGAGAGCAAACATTTTTTTATGTATTTCCACTACGCACAGCACTGTGCGCCGATATCATAGAGTCCATCGCAGTTCCAATCGCGATATTATCCGAATATGCTCAGCAGTCCCGAAATAAAGATATAAAGTACATCCGCCAACACAATTCTAGGAAATGTTCGAGAGATAAAACAATGGAAAATTTCTTTAAAAGACTCTTCAGATAAAATGATTTCCAGTTGCCAAACAATGTAACTAAAAAAAGTTGCCCTCTCAGTATCAAAATATTGAAGCTCAAGCCACCCCATGTTTATTCATCGAATGATGATGACGAGCTTGATGCAGAATAGCCGATGTAATAGTCGATGTAAATGTAATTGAAATTTAAAAAATAAACTCTATTTTTAAACCTTTAAAACTTACGCGTATCAAATTTGAAAAGCCGAATGTAGTTATTATAAAAGTTAGCTTATTTACGAGTATGACAACCATTTTCAATTTAAAAGTTTTGTCTTCGGATACGTTATCAGCGACCCTAAATACTTACTGAGTACCAAATTTGAAGTCAATTATCAAGACCATTTTTTAAAAAATTTCTTAATGAGCTGCATTTAAGTATGTAAAATTTCATTGTAATAGAATCACTTATTCTATTTTTTTCCAGCAAATATATGGAGCCAGCCCACTGTGCGTTGTTCCATTTTGGGTTAAAGGCCTTTCTTTAATTTTTGGACTACGAGTGCGGTATCAGACAATATTTGCCTACACATTTTAATGACAATCTTTATATATCAGCAGATATTTTCAAATTTATCTTCTTATCCATGTCACTTTGAGTAAATAAATTCAAGCAAACGGCTTTAAAAATTCTATGATTTTTATTGATTTGAGTATAGAACTTATATGATATGATTACAAATGAAGTTTTTATTTGGTTTTTTTTTTATTTTTTTTTTTATTTTTACATACTTCCAAAACATGCAGTTTTTACAATTATTTCTAAACTACTGGAATACAATTAAAAATGCATGTTTTATAATATTTATTAGTTTATTCGCTATGAGTTACTGCCATAAAAATCATTCGATGATTTTTCAATTAAAAGAATACAAACCAAATTTTCGGCTACTAGAATAAGTATGTTTGAAAAAAATATGCCATAAGTTTTGATTAAGTTAAAGAATATTTACAGAAAATTTTAGGACGACTCTGTGAGATTTGCTTTCCGTGCATTGCTATTTACAAGAGAGTATTAAGATTCACTTATTGCATTCCTTACTGCTATTTTACAAAAAGTAGGTGATTTCAGTGCCGCGTCCTTTGACTTGCGACCATCAATCTTTGGCCAACTTTAATCGTACTGCGATGCGCTTGCACTTCCACATTAGTTGAGTCTCCAGGATGCTAAAGGACATGGCTACCAATACCAAGCCGAGTAGCAGATAAGCGCAACAAGCAAACAGCTGCACTTCAGGGCCATTAAAAGTACGTTCCGGCAGAAAGTCGCCATAGCCAATGGTCGACAAGGTGACAAAGCAAAAGTAGGCGCCATCGATGAGCGACCAGTTTTCCCAGAAGGCAAAAATCACAGTACCCAGACAAATGTAGCAAATCAAGATGAGCAGCACAATGGTGATGGGCACCTGGGGACCATCAGCCACGCGATGTCGATCACAGGCAGCATCATCTTCCGACTCTTCTTCCTCCTCACCGCCATTGAGCACGAAATCCGTGCTGCCGTGTGCCAGATAGTCGTCATCGTCAGAGGTCTCAGTGGTATCGCCATAGCAACCACCACTGCTGCCGGACAACATGGCGGCACGTCCGGCGCTACTGCGATGCAGAGTACAGCTGCGCCTAGCAGCTATGCTGGACTTGCGATTGCCACTGCGATGGAACGTGTGCAGCGTATGACGATGAAAGGACGCCGCTGTAGAGTTCATGAGACCGCGATTGAGAATGCCAGAGCTTTTAGCGGCGCTGCCTTCCTTGCCTTTGCCATCGCTAGAGTAAGCGTTATCATCGCTACCAGTGCCGGATATGAGCGGCACACGCGACGGAGTGCCATGGGGACAATTGCTGCGTAAAGAAAGAAGAGCAAATAAAAAAAGGATTTAAGTTATTTACATTGACATGAATCCTTCGAAATTAAATAAATATTTTGCTTTTATCTCAAACAATGTCGCAACCATCTACTAACGTATATAACGCAGAAAGGATGAACTTAAATCAGCTGTCTATTTTTCGGTTTATCCTTTAGTAGGCGCACATGTGCTAGAGCACATTCTTTTATAACCTTTATATCCTTTTGTTATTTGAAACAATGGCAGTCTTAGGTAGATGAGAAAAAAAAATTTTTGAAAGGATTGAAGGATTTAAGAAAAACGTTATTGTCATTTGGAATAAGCCCAATTAAAGCCAATTTAACTCGAAGAAAGGATGCATGTAAGCTGTCATAAAAAAAGGTTTTATAAAAAAAGATAAAAATTGTGTTGCCAATACTTTTCAAATAAGTTTTTAACCCAACAAAATTGCTGCCAGTTAGGCAACTCATTAAGTTTTTATTTCAAAAGCGAATTCAGTTCTGATTTGATTCTATGTAAGACCCTTCATTAATTTTGGCTTCAATTAAAAATAAGGTTTTAGCTATTAATCAACCTCAACCAGCCATTTGTGTTGTTCTTGTTAAGTTGTTAAGCAAAAAGAGTTGGCAAAAAACATGTGGATAGACTGAATTAAGTAGGGAACATAGAAAAAAAAAATATGCTCTAATGAACAAGAGTTCGTTCTGCCTTGGTTTAATTAAAACGGTTCTTTTTTTACCCTTTTACATCAACTAATCATCGCTGTGTGGGCTAGAAAAGTGACAAGCTCATCTATTTATTATGACAGGGAAAACTTGTTAACACGTTTGTTTAATAATTGGAAACTTATTTTAAGTAATTCTTGATCCTTTTTATTAACAAAACTATACAATTAAAAAATATATTTTAAATTACTGCAGTTCCTTCATAAAACAAAACATATAATTATAAGCCAACATTTAATTTCAAAAATTAAAATATACAAAAAAAAAAAATAATATAATTAAAAACAGGTTTGAAAAAAAAATGTCCGATTTTTTTCGGTTTATTAGGTATTAGAGCCAAGCATAAATTCATTCAACAAGGGAATATACACTGCTTCTCTAGTGAAGGAGTAGACTGCAAGCAAATAAATGTAATCAACAGGCAGGGGCGGATTTAGGTGGGAGCTAGGGGAGCTGCAGCCCCCGGCCCCGGGCCGGCAGGGGCCCCGCAGGCGCTTTGTCTAATTTGATCTTTTTAATGCATTTCGATACAGAGACAAAATTTGCATTTTCTTTAAATTTTGTTGTTGTGCTTGTGTCTATAATAGCAAAAGGATGCAATATTAAAAAAAAATTTTTTGCCTTTATGGGTATGGAAATCATACCCAATCGCGTGAAAGTTTTATACACTAACCACAAATCCAAAATCCTTCGATAAGCAAAGTTGGTTACATTAGCAGCTATCCACACCAAAAAAAAAAATATCAGAAAACAATGTTTTTTTTTACTTACTACACATTGTTATACCATAAGCATAAGCACTTACTATCATAAGCATTAAGTATGTGTTTTTGTTTTTGTTGATGGCAAAGCTTTGTTGTTGGTTTTTCTGCTTTTGCATAACGGAAAGAAAAATGAACATTAATAACATAATGCGACATTAATGCATAAAAATTAATATTTTGATTATCCGAGATCAGGCGCGGATTCAGGGGGGATTTTGGGGGTTCAAACCACCCCCGAAATTCTGGGAGAATCTGAATTTAAATGTTATGTACTAGTGTTTATTATATGGTCTAAGGGTACTCAAAATAAAAATATTGATTTTTAATAATTTATTTTAAATATTCACACCTGAGTTCTGTTCCTGTTTTTTTATGTTCTTTGCGATATCGCGCCCTGCTGTAAGCAGTCATACATTGGTGACTCTGTGTCAAATTGGACGTTTTTGTCCAAAAAGTGATTTTGATGATACCGATTTTTTTCAAATTTTGCACGTCAATAGTATTTAAAAAATAGAAATATTATCATATATATTTACACTTTTATTTTAAATTTTACACAGTGGAAAATTAAAAAAAAATCACAATTTGTCATTAAGACATGTTGTCAAACAACTATATCTTCAAAACTTTAAGGCTTACAAAAAAATGTTCAGGATTTTTTTAAGAGATCTTTTTCATATTTCACATATTATAAATGTGCAATTTCTTACCAACATATTAATGAAAAATTTAAATTTTTTTGACCACTTAAAATTTCATTCACATTTTTCAAGTTCAGCACGACTATTTTTTTGGAGTTTTTAAAGCATCATCGTGTTGAGGCATTCATTCTTAATGCATTATTTTAAACTAATTTTTCAAAAACTGCCTACACAATTTTTACATAAGAAAACACTTTAATTTTTAATCAAAAATGTAATTTTTGAGTATTTTTTGTACTTCTTATAGTATTTTATAATTTTTAAGCTAGTAATATACCTCCGAAAGCTTTTAGTTATGCTTCAAATTTATATAATTTTTAACTTATTTTTTTATTTATTTCTTTTATTCCTTGATAAAAGGAAAGCCGTAGGAGGTATACTATCTGAAAAATTTAAAAATACAGTCAGAAATACAAAAAAAAATATTAAAAAAATCCCACTTTTAGTTTGAAAGTGCTTGTATGAAAAAATTGTGTATGGAGTTTTTGAAAAATTCGTTTAAAATAGTAAGCATTAATTTTTCAATGAAAAATTTTAATAATGGATTGAAAATAAATGCCTCAATACGATCATGTTTTCAAAACGCCAAAAAAATAGTAGTGGTGACCTTGAAAAAATGTGAATTAGTTTTCAAAAAATTAAATTTTTTATAAAAGCGTTGGTAAAAAAAAAGTGTTGGTGGTAACGTGCGAAAATGTAATCGGCATTATAGCATTTGTTATTTTTGTAATTGTGAGCACCTCAGTGTGTGACTGCCGTATTCAATAATTTTCCAACGCTGCTATTTGTGCTGTAGACAGGGCATAAAAATACGAGACACAAAAAACACGCCCAAGGGCTACTTTTATTTACGCGTGCCTGCGTATTTGCGCTTGCATGCAAAACAACAACAAAGCAAAATACGCTTACGTAAGTTGGCGTAAAAATAACAAATCGTAAAATAAACAGACCTGCGTACTTACACTGTGATCACCCTTAATCTAAAACACAGTTGATTTGATTTACTGATATTTTATAAATATACTATGCATATCGTCGTTGGACGTGCAATACTGCGTATCAGCCACTTACAATACCACGTATATTGCAAAAAGGCCAAAACATAAATTTTAATTTTAATGCAATTTGATTTAATTAATATAGGTCGAATTTTCCATTAAATGCGCATTTAAGAACAAAGCCAGTATCTTATTTCAATAAATGTTTTTAGTTTAGTTGAAAATCCGTTCAATAGTTCAAAAGAAAGCGGTTTTTCTGCACTCCTGTAGAATTATACTAATACCGTGTGTGTGTGTGTATGTGCAAGTGGCTGATACGCGGTATTGCACGCCCAACGACGATACGTATATAGCGTACATTCATATTTTTAAAGTTCCCCCCGAAATATTTTCCTGGATGCGCCCCTGTCTGAGATCCGAGCTAAATGCTCTGCTCTTAAGTAGGCCCCGTGTTGATTTTAGCCCCAGGCCCCGCTATGTGTTAATTCGGCGCTGTCAACAGGTCGTGTAGTGCAGATTAAATCTGCGCAAGAGGTTAACTACTTATTTGTTTAGTGTTCTTTTTCCATACACTCCTGCATTGAGATAAGCTTGTTGTTTTTCGTTTATCGCGTTGTTTTAGTTTTTCTCTGTGTATTTAATGAACTATACAAAATTTTATACATTTTGATTTTGGATAGCAACGCGATTAAACGTATTTATTAAGAAAAAAAACTAATAGCCTCTGGCATAACAAGATATGTTTGCAATAAATAATAAAAATATGTGAAAAATATTCAGTGCATGAATACTTATATTTGTGTTCTTTTTCATTAAGGCTGAGTAAGGCTGAGGTCAGACAATGATTGTTTGAACGGCGTTCGAAATGTTTTGTTGTTGCTTTGAATGCAATACTGTCAAAAACCAGTGAGATCGAGAGCGGATGAACACATTGTAAAGCAACCATTTCAATTTTTTCATTTTGAACGCTGCACATGACAGCAATCATCGTTCAGGTCAGTGTTTATAGGTGGCAAAATAACGAATATGCTGGCTTTTAGTAGGTAAAAAGTATTTTTTTGAGAAAACGTAGTACTTTTAGACTACAACATAACAAAAAGAAAGAGTTGAATAAAAATAAGAGTTCTTGGCTATATTCACACAAACGGCGACCATAGCTTGTCATTTGCTTGTAAATTTAACTTCTTATTTTTGTTTACATTTTTCATAGATTGTCAAAAATCCTACAAAGTCGAAAATAAAACCTTAAAAAAAAACACTGGTGCGTCGTTGGACACACGAGAGAAGCGAAGCTTTTTTGTTACTGTCATTGTTATTTCAAAGCACTTGTGGGCAATTGTTAATTTTTTTCGCACTACAGCATAAACGCATTCACATAAAAAAAAAAAAAGTATTACTTTGCCCATCGTGAGGATCGATCCCATGACCTACTGATTAATAAGTCCACACTGTTTCCACCGATCCAAACATCTCTGTTAAAATTTGGTGTTGATTTAATATTAAATATATAACTGCAGCTATGTTAACAGTTGATGGCATTAACAGATTGCACTAGCAAACTGAGGATGATGACCAGTGTTGCCACTTGCAAATTTTAAATAGTGGTATGTTGAGTCTAAAATGAGTGAATTTTAAAAACTTTGGAATATAGTTTTCTTCTTAAGGAAAAATTCGACTGAAGTCTTGCTGTAGGACTTCACACAGAGTCTACATAAGAAGTAGAACAAATCATAAGAAGTATACCATAAAGTAAGTTTTTCACGCTGAATAAGTTTTATTGAATAATTCTCATATAATATTCTCAAAACTGTTCTAAAATAAAATATTAAATGTAATAATAAATAAAATATATGCAATATTATAATATTAATAATAATTTAATTATAATGCAATAATTTTTATATAAATGCAAATAGTGGGTGATAAAAGTGGTGAACTAAAAAAGTGTTAGATTTACCAAAATTGTGGAAAAGTGGCAATACTGATGATTCTTGTAGCAAGTGGTTTAGCAGCTACCCAAACCATAAAAATCTATTAATCAACACTTGTAGCAAGTGGCTAAGCAGCTACCCAAACCACACAAATACATTAATAGATTATTGTATGTTCTGCAACATAGCTTCAGTTGCAGTTAATACTGAATCAATGACTCCGTATGAATAAGGTGTTTGGCTCAATGGATAGAGTATAGAACTTCCAACCAAAGGTGTTACGGGTTCGATTCCCCACGGCAGTCAAAGAAGTGCTTTTTTATATTTGTTATATTAAATATATTAAATATAATATATGTAAAAAACACAGAAACAAACAAACCATATAAAATTCTAAAAAAAAATCTGTCGAAAATTTTTCTGATTTCACTTCAAGCAAATCACAGAACGGGGCGTAAAAAGCTTCGCTTAATAAAATAGTAGTAGTAGTGTTATTTATTTATTATAATTAAAATTACAGTAAAAAGTTAGCACTAGGCATAAAAAAGAAAAATTAAAGTTAAATATACAAGCAAATGACAACCTGTGGTCACCGATTGTATAAATATAAATCCATGATCCAACTAACAATGTGGTAGTGACAGTTCTTTTGGCAATAATAGGTTGTCAAAAATGGTACAAAGCAGAAAACGAAAAAATGAAGAAAAAAGAATAAAATGAAAAATACACAGGCAAATGACAACATATGATAGGCCTTTTGTGAAGCCAACTGTCATAGTGGGATGTACTACCATAGTGGGACTATTATATGGCGTTCTCATCCCATGAAATTGTTCAATATGTTTCTTGACATGCTGTATTATTTTGGCAAGTTTCATACATGGTTTGATATAGATTCTATGAAAATGTCAAAATAAGGCAGCCTATTTTTTTCCCCTTTTCCGGATGAGAACACCTTATATATATTCCACCATGACTACTACCTTGATGCATGAGCTCACTAATTCCTTTCAAGCACAACTGGTCATGCAAGAGCAATTTTTTATAGTACGAAATAAGAAGGGAGGAGAAAAAGTAATGAAATTTATGGAATGTCAAAAATTGAACGCCATTCAGTTTGCTGCCGTCTGACCCACCAGCAATCAAAATGTGAAAGAGAGTAAAAATAGCTCACTGAATGCCTTTCAAACGATCATCGTCTGACCTCAGCCTAAGTAAACAGTGTGTTCTTACTCTCGTCGTTTCTTATTTTTTCATAAAACAAAGAGAGTGTAAGTGCAGGTGTAAGAGGCGTAAGAGCACAGTAGAAAAGCGATAGGGTAAACATTTTTATTATATAGCAAGCAAATATATTCAGGTGAACGAAAAAACCTACTCTATAAGGTGTATATTCAAAGATTGCCTCCCACATTTTTTTTTTTAAATTCACAAAATAATGATGTTATAATTGTCCATAAACATATCGCACACTAAATACAAAACAGTCATCACAACTCAAAATTTACAAATTTTTACTTTTTTATGTAAAACTATTCGTAGTTTTAAAACTGCACCTTTCGCGTTATATATGCATTTTTGTTAATTTATATTTCTCAGCTATTGTGCATACAATGATGAACTAAAAACCAAAATTTTAAGCATACTTTTGGCCTTTAATCTGACATACAGAAGATATATATGATATAATTTCCTTCATATTAAAAATACTATTACATTTTTTTGTTCAAAACGTGATATTTTGCAGCAATAAACTTTTATCTAAAGTACATTTAAACTTGTTGTTTAAACATACATTTTTTTAACATTTAGATTCATTTAATTTTTTGTTTACAGCCTCTGAAAACGCCCAAGAGCTGTTTACAAAGCTGAAATTTTTTTTTAGATGAATCAGTCTCCAGATAACTTGCTCACCGCAAAATTTAACTTTTTTCGCAGCATTGCTCTTTTCTAAATTATCATCGAATATTTTTGCACCAAAATTTCATGGATAAATCTTGAATAGTTATACTTAAATAATGTAAAAATAATTTTGGTTTAAAATATAACACAGCCTCAAAAACAATATTGAACAAAGGTGAGTTTTTTTTCTTTGAAAAACTCCCGAAGGTCCTAAAGCGAAACAGAAGTGTACATCATTATAGGTTTTTTTAAAAACTATCTGTGCAAACTTTCAGAAGAAGTGCAAATGTTTAATTTTGGTGCTTCCCGAAACCAAGCATCTTTCCATATTGGCCTAATTTATTTAAAAAAGTTTGAAACGCCCATAAGCTTTTGTACAATTTCTGCAAACTTGAACCATGGACCTGGTGCTATTTGGGCCTACTTAGATCCAACTATGTGAAAGATTGAACCCCAGAATATCAGCGATACACATTTTTTCGCATGGGCGATGTATTGTCTTAATATAAGCAAAAGAATAATTTTTCTTTTTATGTAATCGACTGTTTGAAAAAAATTTTACTTGCGCAACGTGGTCATTTTTTGAAAAGTGCCATGAAAAAGGTGCAGCAAACGGGGTGGGTGCTGTCGTGAAACGCACAGCAAATACACTTGTTGATCACGGAACTAACATAGTAGATGCCGAAAAGTTATACCACTCGCTTTTAGGCAAAATTGATGTGAAATTGTTTTACGTGAGCCCAAAACAAATTTGCAAGATCAACAAAATTTTGCCCAAAAATTTTCAGACCATTCAGAGAACAAGAGATATTCAGTAAATAGTTGCAAGATCCAGAGGGGAAATAGTGCACAGAAATCTCTCTTGCTTTTGCTATGCAAACATCTGGGTGTCCGGAAAAATAGGTAACTGTCATGAAATGAGACCAAAAATTGGCTTTAATACAAAACTAAATAAAGTCTTGTAAGCTATACCGACGTTTATACCGACGATTCGGATAAAAAAACTTTTAATAAAAATAATTGAGGACAAAGAAGTCAAGACTGGTTAATGAAAAAATTTCTTGTATTATAAAGATTAGAGCCCTGCATGAGTATGTATTTTCGCCTCCCTGAATATATTCTCTTGCTATAGAATAAATAATTTCCTCTATCTCTTTTCTGCTTTGCTCATACCTGATTTTACACTCTCTTTGTTTTGTTCAGGTATAAGAAACGAAAAGAATAAGAGCACGATGCTTTACTAACAACAGCAGGTAGTAAATGAAGCAATAAAAAATAACAAAAATATCAGTCTCCATACCAAGGTTGATTTATAAGATTGTCGCAGGGCTGATCGCTCTCTCTTCTCAGTACCCATAATTGTCAAAACCAGCCAATTTTGCGAATGACTACGAAAGAGCCCTGATGTTTTTTTTCAAATTGCTTTCTTTTATTACCTTTTTTATTATTCATTATGGCTTATAATGAATAATAAACTATTTTACATTATTTAACGATGCTTTAATATAAAATATTTTTTTTTATATATATAGTAATTTAGTTCGTATTTCTGCTGTGTGAAGTTCAATACCAAAACAGTATAAGCGGGAAAAAAAAATATTTTTTGCATGACCTAAAAGCAACTTTGAATTCTTCATGATTTTCACGTTAATCGACGGGAAAATTTAAGAAACTTTGAAAACAAAACATGAAAATCTCTTAGTGTACGTTTTATTTTTGCAATTGACCCATATAGGTAATTTTTTTTTTATTTCAGTAAATCTGAAAAGAGTAGAAATGCACTGTTTTTGATCCATTGGGGCACTGTTACTAACCGAATTTTTGATTTTAATGGCCCAGAGGGTTCAGTCAAGTTAATTAAGTAAGTTTGAGCTCCATCGAGCTTTTTCTCTAATCTGGTTACTGTGTTTTTCTACTGCTGTTTTAAGAAGAACTTTTTTAAAGCTTTACGGTTAGATAAATTTTAAGCACAAATATGTTATATGCCTTTTATATGCCTTTAACTTTATTTTTATTCAAGACATGAATCTGAAAGTTTTAACCAACTTTTAACACACTTATTTAAAACTATTCTTATAAACTGTTTTTATAAAAAAAAAAAATTAAAAAAATTGTTTTCCCCATGAGAAAGAATCCTTAAGAAAAAATTCAGCCTTATTCACTTTTAACTGGAAACAATATTAAAACAATTTTATAGTTTTACTCTCTATAGTCATTAAGGACAGTGGATTAGGTTAATACGCTTTAATAATTAAAAAGGGAAAAAAATAAAACTCAACCTAATTTTGTTCTTTTCTCACAAAACACTTTAAGATCAGCTTAGATGGTGTTCCTTTTATTTTTAGATAATAAAATCTACAGAAAGAAGCCAATAAAATTAAAAGTGTTTTCAGCTACAACAACAACCAATTAGTAAATGCATAGCAACACTTAACAACAACAACAACAACAGCAACAACAACAACAACAACAACGTTGACAACAAAAATTTAATTGACCTGATTCTGTTCAGGCTACAATTAATTACAAAACACTCAAGATATTGCAAGAAATGCAGCAGGTAATAAAGGAAAAGAATGAAAGTTAGTGAAGAGAGCACCAAGTGCGCTGTGTTGGAAGCAATAAGACACTATTGAAAAGGAGTTTGGATAGCCACTAAATAAATAAATTACTAGATAAGCAGAAATCGAAAGCTGGCGAGAAAGAAAAAAAGCTATAAAATGGCTTTTTTTCAATCAAGAAATCAATAAAGAAAGTTTAGAAATGAAATTGGACTAAAAATTTAAGAAAAAAAAAAAAAAATAAGAAAGAAATTTAAAAATAAAAACCAATCCATACCAAGCAATGAGTGAAGCACAGCTGAGTTTCAAAATAGAAATACAAAAGCGCAAAATAGGATTTAAAGCAAAGCTACAAATTAAATACAAAAATCGACAAGAAATCCAACAGATAATCGCTTAATACTGATTTAAACTGTAATAAGCAAACAGTCAGATGTCACACAACAAATCTGAAAAAAGATAAAAAAAAAATTGCAAAAGGAGAAGACAAAAAGAGCTAAAAAGGAGCAAAAAGCAAATCAAATAAAAAAAAATAATCAATTCGCTGAGTGCCTTCATAAAAATGGGTTCATGTACAACGCATTACAACTGATCGTCGTTGCACACACACATACACACACACACCCACGCTATCTGTCCAGCCCACACAACTTTGCTCCACTGTTGAAGTGTCCTTCCTACAACCAAACTAACATATGCTGTCATGTTTGTGGCATTAAAAGTGCTCAATGTGTCAGTCTGAACACTTGAAAAATATTGTAAGAATCTTGTACGTTGACAGCATTAGTATTGGTGCAGCCCCAAAGCATTTGTGTGGGTGTGTTACTATGTTTCTGTCTAAGTATTTGTCTGTCTGTCAGTATTTGTATCTTTATGTTCCTGTTTTATCTATGTTTTGCTAGCAAGACGTTTCGCCTGCTGTCTTCAGTGTAGGCAACCCTGTTGTTTTGCTTCCGGTTGTCCTTTTTTCATCCCAGCTTGTTGTGCTTGTTATAACGCTTGATATTTTTGTTGTTATCATCCTTGTTATTTTTGTTAAAAACAAGTATTTCACAAATATGGTCATCATTGAATCGTTTGAATGGTTTCCATCTTCATCACTGCAAACTATCTTCCGAGTATCTTCCGAGTGTGGCTTTTATTATTGATTAGCTTTCTGTTTACGGGCAGGGCTGACAACAAGAGTAGCTTTAAGTTAAGCGGTGTGGCTGTCATTGTCACAGTTACGTGACGCCTTCTGTTCACTACGTGACTGTTTTATTTGGCTCATTTTATTGGCCAAGATTTCTTTTTTTTTATATTTTTTTATTGATAAAATTGGATTTATTGAAATAAAAATGAAGTTCTTATTGTTATTTTTGCTCCTTACAACTAAATCTGCTTTCTGTATTATTGTTAAACTGATAGGTAGATACTTTCAAATTTAGGGTCAAGTTTAGTGTTGCCAATAAAGTTTTGGCTTTTTTTTTTAATAGGGGAAAAATTATACAAAACCAGAATTTTGTCTATATATAAATTTTTCTATTAAAAATAAGACCTACAAAAATACAAATACCCAAATAATTTATTTAATTCAATAATTTAATAAAAAAAAAATCAAACCATTCGTTAAGATTAAGGCAAAACTCTCAAGTTGTTTTTTATTTTCTTAATTTTGGTTCCCAGTGAAATCAGTAAGCGTTCGATTAAACCTATGAACTATTTTGTTTCGGTTTCTCAAGTGTTCGTCACTCTTTAAAACTTTAAGAGTAATAAAAAAAAAAATAACAATTGCATATGTTTTTAGTATCACTTCGTTCTAACAGGTCATTCAATAAGTCCGAAGGATAAGTAAGGAAAAAACAAAATTTTGATAAAACTCGATTATATTATTTAACATAGTTGCCTTCGAGAGCAATACAACGAGTATAGCGATTTTCCAACTCTTCGATACCACTTTTATAGTACGATTTCTCTGTCTCGTCAAAATAGGCCTCAGTTTCAGCGATTACTTCATCATTGGACTTGAATTTCTTTCCAGCAAGCATTCTCTTGAAATCTGAAAACAGGAAAAAGTCGCTGGGAGAAAAAAAAAATCTGGAGACTACTGTGGGTGGGTAAGCCAATCAAAGCCCAATTCATTCAATTTTGCCATCGTTTTCATCGATTTGTGACACGGTGCATTGACTTGGTGAAACAACACTTTTTTCTTTTGCAAATGTGGCCGTTTCTTAGCGATTTCAGCCTTCAATCGATCCAACAGTGCACAGTAATATTCGCTGCTGATGGTGATGGAGATAGTCGATGACTTTAGGAGATAGTCGATGAATATTATTCCTTTTGCATCCCAAAATACAGATGCCATCACTTTACAAGCCGAATGTTGGGTCTTTGCTAGCTTTGGATTCGGTTCGTCGACTGCTGTCCACTCAGCTGACTATCTTTTGGATTCTGGTATGTAATAGTGAAGCCATGTTTCATCCATTGTCACATATCGAAGATAGAATTCGATTTTATTGCGGTTTAACAGCTTCAAACACTCCTCTGAAGCATCAATTCGTTGTTGTTTTTGGTCGACTGTGAGCTCACGCGGCACCCACTTTGCACAGAGCTTTCGCATACCCAAATGATCGTGTAAAATGGTAAAAACACTACCATCTAATATCTTTACAATGTCAGCTAGCTCGTGCACCTTCAATTTGCGATCGTTCCTATCCAATTTGTGGGTTTTTTTGATGTTTTGTGGAATAACAGTCTGATTTGGGCGTCCACAGCGCTCTGCAAAATTTGTGCTGGTACGACAAAGTTTATTCATCAATCCACTTTTCTACCATTTGTCTCGATGGAGCAGAGTCCGAAATACACTTTTTTCCATATTTTTTTTTTCAATAACAATAGTCGCACACAAAATGCTATAACTCACGAATCAATCGTCAGATTGTTGTCAAATTTTTATACGTATCGTTTGAAGATTGGTACTAAATAAAAATCATATGGAAAAAGATCTAGTAACGCATTCTATGTGTCTATCGTATGGATTTTTTGAACGTACATTTAGATTTTAGAACTGCAATTTAGCTTTAAGAGTGTTAAAACTTCTAAGTCGAAGCTAATTTTTAATTTTGTTTTTTTTTACACCCGTTTTCTTTCCAAATCATTGATGGGCAGTCTTCCGACCATAAACAGTAAACATTCTCTGCTACTATGTACTTCTTATAGTAGTATCAAAGCTATGTGCTGATTATCGGCAGAGTGTTCACCAATTGACATCATTAACTCAAGTGATGCCAAATCATTTGCTAGAATCATGCTGGAAGCTCCAGATTTTGTGTGCATGTACAGATATTCTCAAAGAGCACAGCCACACCAATAACTCAGTTCTGTCTTAAGTAGACGTAAGCGATTATTGCTTAAACCTAAAATTTATTAACGTGGAACAAAAAAAAATACGATAAAAATTACGTTCACATGGAATAAACTACTTTGATAAGTGTCCCATTCATGACGAACAACTGTCCCATTCATGACAATAGTGCGCCGTTTTCTTAGATTAAATATTTTTTCACTTGTGCTTGTTTTGGAAATCATTTTATATGCTAAAAAATAGAACAACTCAATATATACTTATGTAATAAAAAATATCAACATTAGTTATAAAAAAAAAAACACCATAACAATAAACACGTTTTAGCTTTCTGAACGCAACTCAAAAGTGAGCTAGCAATACTACTGTTTAATGACGATCTTAATGTCAGTATTGCCAGCGTGAGACATACATTATTTGTTTTCACTTTGCCCTACATGTCAGTGTCCCATTCATGGCTACATTACCCTAAAATTTTAACTACGTTCAAATTCAAACAGCTAGGTAGATTTTCAGTCAGGGTACAAAATTCTTGTAATCATATAAGATGTCATATATTCTCGGATCCAAGATATGCATCCTTGCTTCAAAATTAACAATTAACAATTAACTTCTAAGAGCATAATCGATTTGCTAAACGAGAATCTTAGTTAACCTTCTTTGCTCATATTTTAGTGAAAGGCACATTCCCGTCATGGACCACATAAAGTGCAATTGAACTTCCAAGTAAAAATCGGATATGACTGTCCGTTTCTAAACTTAGAAATAATAAAAATAATTTACTCGATTCGATTTCTTCATCACCGGACTAAACGTAGCTATAGATATAAAAATATACATAGAAATGGTTTGTGGTAAGCTTATATAGATCTCACATTTTGACGGCCATAGTGGGGTCCATTGTGTCATACCTAATTTTTTAAAAGAGTACTTTATATGTTTTAAAAACATAAACTATTTTCGAGGTTAAGATCAACAATATGTCTCAGTGGGATTATTTTGCTAACTAGGGTACCCCTTCTTACTTGGAGAAGGACTGAATAATCAGTCAGAATATGTTCGAAGGGTTCTACATCCTCAAGGTAGAATCTACATAGTTCATCTACTGACAAGCTCATTTTTAGAAGGTGGTTCTTCAGCTAGAAGTATTTACACGGTTAAAAATCTTGGAGTAATTTTTAAACCAATGATTAAAATAATGTATTTTTTAAACCATTTTTTATAAGAATTAATACTTCTTAAAATACTAGAAATTTTTTTAGTCAAAGCTGTACTCAAAATTAATAAAGTTGGAATAAAATTTAAAGTTGAGTACCTAAGGTTTAAAATTTAATACAAAATTTGAATAAATTTTTGAATTAAAATAGATACATACATTTTAAACCATGCTGTATTATATTTCAATACTTTTCGTCTAAATTTTCAGATTATTAAGATTCAAAAGTCTTATAATTCAGAGTTACTTTTTCGGTTAACAAAGCTTTATAATACAATTTTGTGAAACATTTTTTATTTGATTATGGCGCAAAAGCAACGTTTACTACTTTCATTTTAATGATGACGTGAGTTCGAAACCTACAATAAGAGTTAGTTTAAAAAGTATAGTATTAAAGAAAAAAAAAAACGAAATAAATTGTGTAAACAAAACCAGTTTTGAACTATTTGTACTACTGCGCTAGTGCGTTAATTTTAATCAACAAGTGCATCAGCGCAATAGCGCAGTTCAATATTGCTCCAGTGGAAGAGTATGTGTAGGCTCTATGTGTTGGCCTCCATTTAGATAAGATTATGAATCGGAGTAAGCTCTAAGATGACGCTGAGAGCCGCAGTCGGAGTGAACTGAATGCAGTCGGATATACTTCTTCCAGCAGTTAGTAGGGATCCAAACTTAACTTACGGTACATTACCACAATGCTATTATTTTTTTTTTTTTTTTATTTTCGTGTCTTAATATTTATCACTGACAGTATATAGAAATTTTTGAAATCTTACAGATCCTACACCGCTTGCTTGGATATTTAGCTTGCAATACAATTTTGAAAAGGGAATTACGAGTTCTAAGTCCATCAAATGAACACTGTTATCAAAACCAGAACTGATGTCACACATTGAACTGTCGCAAATATATTAACTGCTGTGTCAGACAGTGTGTTGAAAGAATTTGATCACAAGCCAACCAGAAAGGGAGATTAAAACATCAAGTTAAGCTGTCAAAAATTTTGTCAACTCATCGTATGCACTTTCCGGTGACACAAAATCCAGATAATGCAGAAATAATAGTTTCTGGTCAGAGATAAAAATGCCATTTACTAAAATTGAACAAATTCAACACATCACTTCCTGATACTTGTGTCCATTAAAAGTTTTCCAAAGTAAAATCCATGTAGAAATGTCAAGCTAGAGTGTTAATGTATGTCGTTCATTCATCTTTTCGTACGTCTGTCCTACCAGCCAAGCAATTTGTTACCAACGAGTTCAACGCTATTTATGCCAGACAAATATGTCTAGAAGTGGCAAAAAAAAAAAAACGAAAAGCCAGGCAACAAATGAAAAGGAAATGGGAAATATAAAATAAAATAAAAACCGAACCAAACGTGCAACATATTGAAAAATCACCACTAAATAAATCAAGATGGCTTCTTTGGTAGTGCCACAAACAACACTACAAGAAAATCCAACGCTTTTTTTCTTTGTTCATGGCTTCGCTTGTTGGCGCTTGGCAAGTGATTCAATTTGCATTTGTTGCTGCCTGCTGTAGCCAAGTGTAGAGCAATTCTTTTTCACACTTCTAGGGAATTGCTTCTGGTTGGGACTGCCGCCACTTGCGGTAGTTAGTTTAGCCGCAAGCGACTCACCCCAGAGACTTGGCCGACTTGGTCGACTTGGCCAAAGGAGGCCAATTTGGCAAGGCAAGCGAAAGAATTGTGAAATGTGAAATATTGGGTTGGGTGGAATAAGAATACAAAGCTGATCACCAGCTTCGGTTAAACTCACCCCATGCGATGCTGTTCATTTTCCTCTTCGTCCTCCATGATGTCCACTGCTGTGCTTTGGCCTAGACTGCTAGCTGTCGGCATTGTTATGGATGTTGTTGCCATTCCTAAGCCAGGTCCACGTGTTGGAATGGAAGTTGTTGTTGTTATTGTTGCAGAACACGATAATGGTGCCGATAACGTCGACGACGTTGAATGCACTGAGGTTGCCGTTGATGTTGCTAGCTCTACACCTGATGTATTGCTATGTTGTGACATGTCATGCCTGCAGGATAAGACATCATTTTCCGCCATCAATGTATTGATTCCCTGTGGCATGGGTTTAGTTAGGAATTTTGCACGTCGTATACCTGCAGAGGCAAAAATTAAAATAAAAAAACGTTTAAGTGAGGTTAAATGTTTTTTAATATTGATAAGCGGATTGTATTTACTAAAAGCTAAGACGCATAATATATCATAAAATGTTTCAACCATCAAATGAGCTAATAATATTCTAGACACTGTTAGTTAAGTTTAAACGCGGCTTACAGGCTGCTTCATAACATAAACCTTAAATCCATATTTAAATAGTTATAATAAAATTTTACTTGCATAATATATGACATAAGAAAGTTAAATTAAAATCTCAAATTTGCGTGTTGCAATCAATCATTTTTCTTAACGCAAAAAAAAAAACGAGAGAAAAAAAGCACATCATCCCATAAAAGAACACATCAAGCGGATCAACGTCAAAGTGTGCTCCCCGTTAAAAAGGACCAATTTAAGTACTTTAAAAGTACTTTAACATAACTTTGACTACCATTCAAACGACTTAGCAACAAGGTACCAAACACAAAGGACCCATCAGACAATATGGAACATTATTATTGATGATGACACCGACGTGAAACTCATTTAACCTGTATGACAAATACACGTGACTGAGTTTCTGATAACTTTGTTGCTGATGTTGTAACTCAATAGGTGAGTTGGGCGAAAAAAAAATCCACTGTTCAATATTTGTTGCAAAAACGAAGCGACAATAAAGACATTTATTATCTTTAACGGTGGGGACATGTAAATTATCGGGGGAAAAAAATCACTTAAATGTGAATTTATTATTTTAGGCCAATAATAAAATATGAAGAATATAATTATTTGCTTGGAATAAAATGACAAAAAGCAGATGAATTTAGGAATCAAAATGAATTTAGTAAGGTTTGTTGAAAATATTTCATTATTTAATATTCCGCATTTTTATATTTAAATAAATTTTAAACTAATTTAATTCATAAATTTTTAGCTAAAGGAAAAGCTGTAGGAGGTTACAAATTCCAACATGGAATAAGAAGTACCAAAAATACTAAAAATTTAATTTTTTTAATTAAAAAATTGAAGTGTTTTGTATGTAAAAATTGTGTAGGCAATTTTTGAAAAATTCGTTCAATAGTAAAATAGCTTATTTGATTTAGAATAATAGCGCTAAAATGCAAAAACACGATCGAATTTGTCGAAGTGAACAGCGGGAGGTAGACGCTAGATCTGAAAAAAATCTGCTTTCTGAAGATTATCTTCAGCCACAGCTAAGGCAAGTGCGTCCTACACTGAGAAAAAAAGCTTATGTTAAATTGAAAAAAAACCTAGTATAATTTATAAGATGGCTTTGGCAGTTTTCTGCCACCCAAGCACTTTATCGAAACGCCTAAGTTTTACATGTTGACTAGCCAATTTTTATTGGGTGATAAATTAACCAGGTATTTGGTAATTTTTTATACACTACTATAAAAAAAAATTTGAATTTTAAACATATACCTTTTTTCGGGTTTTGGTTTTTTTTATTTTCCTTTTTTTTTTTTGAAGCTGCCGCCTCTCGTTTTGTGATTTGCTTGGCTGAAATCGGCAACAACACAAATTTTTCTTTTATCAGCCACCGTTTTTTTCTTAGAAATTAATGACTTTTCGGCTCATCTTGCTGATTGACGTCTATTATAACAAGAACACTAAATTAAATATCAAATACAAAAATTTTACCTTTGCATGTCGTTCAGATTCGAACCCACACCAACCCGATACCACTGTGTATGAAGATACTACGCTCGCTACGCATTGAGCCAAACTCCTTACGCGTAGTGATTTATTTCATATTAATTACAACTGAAGCTATGCTGCAGCTATCAACAGAATACTGCGACATACAGCATTTGTTAATACAGCATCTGTTAACATCTGTGAATCAAATATTTTTTTTTCTTTTTTGTTGGCAGGGTATCGAACTATATGCTTTCAAAGCAATGTATTAAACAAAAATTTGCTTAGGTGAATAAGCATAAGTTTATAATTCCCATACAATTCTCTTCACCCCAGCCGACTTAGGTGATTTACCTATAGTTTTTTTCTCGGTGTAGAATCTCTAATAAAGGCTGGTTCAATTTTAAGGGCCGATGTTAAATGTGAACCACACCTAAACGTCAAGTCTTTTTCTGCATTTCATTTGACATTTCCCAATTTCAGACTTACTCGTTAAAGTTATTCAGGCTTATTATGAAAATGGGCGTTCAAATCAAAATGCATATCGTGCACTTCGTGATTTTTTCGGTCAATTTAATCGTCCAAATGTGCGTACAATCGGAAAAATCGTACAAGAATTTGAGCAAACCGGGTCTGTAGGAGATGTGAAAATACCAGTGCACGCTCGTACAGCTCGTACTGCAGAAAATATTGCTGCTGTTCGCGATAGTGTGGCTGAAGAGCCGTCCACCTCAACTCGTCGTCGTGCCCAACAATTGCACCTCTCACGTTCGTCGTTGATGAACATTATGCATAAAGACTTGCATTTACATGCTTACAAGGTGCAATTGACTCAAGAACATTTCAAGCGTCGTCAATGGTCAGAATGGTGGCAAGAAATGGCAACAGTGGTTGATCAATTTTCGAAGAAAATCATCTTCAGTGATGAGGCACATTTTCACCTCAGTAGATTCGTCAATAAGCAGAATTGCCGCATTTGGGTGAATGATAATCCAAGAGTGATTGTTCAAAAACCAATGCACCCACAAAGAGTGACTGCTTGGTGCGATTTATGGGCTGGCGGCATCATCGGGCCGTATTTTTTCCAAAATAAGGCCGGTCAGGCAATTACTGTGAATGGTGTTCGCTATCGTGAGATGATAACGAACTTTTATGGCCCGAATTGGAAGATATGAATGTGGACGATATGTGGTTTCAATAGGACGGTGCCACTTGCCACACAGCCTTTGTGGCACGACAAATTCAATGGCCATGTTATCTCACGTGGTGGCGATGTCAATTGGCCGCCAAGATCATGTGATTTGACACCGTTGGACTTCTTTCTTTGGGGTTATTTGAAAGAACAGGTGTACCTCGATAAGACAGCAACAATGCAAGAGCTAAAGGATGAGATAATTCAGCACATTAACGGCATAGAACCTCACTTATGCCTCAACGTCAACGAAAATTTGGACCATCGGAAGGTGGGCCGCCGAGGTCGTGGCAGCCATTTGGCCGATATTTTGTTCAATACATTATTGAACCATACCAATATTATCATAATAAAAAGAAAAGACAATAATTTCCTAAACTATTTGTGTTTTATTCAAAATCAACATCGGCCCTTAAAATATAACCACCCTAAGGTTGACAGAACCATCCCATCGCAAGCCTAAGTGAACTATGTTTTTATATTTTGCATTTGAAGATACAACTAAACTTTTCTATTCCGGTCACTTCTGAATTAGTGCTTTACAAACGTTTGCGCAATGTAAATACCCTCACCTCTTTAGATGTACGATGTATTAATGGACTTAACTGAAACAAAAATTATTTTATTTTAGTTTAACCTATTATGAACTGAACCATGTTCCCGTTGAGCTAGAATGATGAAACTTTCCAAAAATATTTAGTTTGGTCTAACTTAGAAAAAAAAAACAAAATAAAAAACTTAAAAAAAAAAAAAATTAAAAATCGAGTTGCCACTTCGAGATTTTTAATTTTCAAGTTGAACGATATTGAACGATAGTCTACAAGCAAATTCGATAATTTTTCGTCAATATTGAACACAAAAATTCCCACCGTACACCACAATGTATACCGAATATGACCTGCTCTTTAGCTCAAAAAACAGCATAAAGTACACTAAAAATACAGAAAAAAAAGTTGTGTCATACGGGCTAAAGAGGTGCGAGTTCATCACAAAACGAAATGTCAACTTTTTTTATGATTTTCTACACTAATAACCGAAAAAATTTAATTTCAGAAAATAAATGTTATCAGTCACCCAAAAATTTATTCCTCAAAAATAAAAGTTATGCGGCAACTAAAAAAAATTTTTCTTAAAAATAAAAGTTATATTAAAGCATAAAAGTTATAAAATTGCCCAACTTTTTCTGCTGTGAAATATAGAATAACAATTAGTTTCGGTCCCTGCTATATTCCTAATAATTACCATAACTATCCAATGTAAAAAGAATTATTGAAATAGCGACCGTCGTTTTCAAGCTTTGAGGTCCAGAACATACGTGATTACCCTTTAATATAATGGTAAGTATAAAGCAAACCTGTGAAAACGAACTAAAAATATAATAGAATGCTTTAGAAATACTATCATATTTTGATGGGGAAAAGTAAGGAAGAGGGTGGTCAAATTTCTCAAATTTTACTGTTTAATTTCACACTGTTAAATGAGTTTGAATTCTGCAGAACTTTCATTAAATGTGCTTGAATCAAAATATTACTATAAACATCTTTGCAAAAATATATTAAAATTATTTTTCTTGAAACTGGAAGACAGAAAAGTGTAGTTTTTTAATTTACAAGTACAGTTATAAAATTAATTTCCAGCAACAACATTCAACATCTCTCGAAATATTGCTTGCAACTTTGAAGTTGACTTTCATTAGCGGCTGTACTTTAACACCAAAGGACGAGTGGTTGCCAAATTATACATAGTTTGGGATTGAAAAGGAACTTTACCAGTTGGTAAATGCAAGTTAGTTGCTTAAAATCGTAAAATTCCATCGCCATGACTTACACGTTATTACAAACGCTTGCTTAGTAGTTAAATATGAGCTCTGTAAAATGTTCACTCTACTTTTCTGGAACACTTTGTGCACCATCTTGGTAGCTAACTGTTAATTTTGTGTTGTAGCTTATACTCAGCTAAGCTGGATTGCCGGGATGTGTGGGTGTTGATTTGGCAAAGCATGGTATAAATGTTGTGGCGCTATGCCTTACTTACATACTTCGGTAAGTTTTCTCATGTGTGGCTGAGTGTAGCTGAGTGTGGTCAAAGTGCTTTAGTTGTTGATTTTTTTTTTTCCTTTTTTTTTTTTAATGTTCTGGTATTTAAGCTTAAAGTTTCTATAGAGCTTTGATGGCATACACACTTACAAGTGTGTTGTCCATGTACCAGATACGTTGGCCAACATTGTATAGCTGCTCATACATAACTACAATGTGGAATTTAAGCACAAAGCTTGCTACAGGCAGCATTTAAGCACTTGATTTGATTATTTTTTCTCATAGGAGGTATTCACGTTGTTTTAGATACCATAGTAAAGATATCAATGGCCGAAGAGCAGTGGCACAAGGGCCACAAGGCCGAACAATGGTCGAACATGGCTCGAAAGTTGGTCCGAACCACGGCCGTACAAGGTCTAAATAAAAGAAGAAATAAAATCGTTTCTATCACCAATTTTGCCTACGTGCTCATGTAAAACAAAAACATTTACAAGCATAAACAAAACAAACAGAAATTCAATTGAAGTATTGATTGATTGCTTCAAAATGGCTGCTGTTTGGCCCTTGTTTGGCCGCGATTATTTCAAAACACGCGCTGTTCGGCTCTTGTTCAGCCACTATTCGAGCCTTGTTTGACCCTCAGCTGCTGTTTGACCCTCCTTGTTCAGCCAAGATTATTTCAAGACGGTCTCTGCACGGTCGCTGTTCCACCCTTTTGCAGCCGAAATTATTTCAAAACGGCCTTGTACAGCTACTGTTGGACGCTGTTGGAGAGAAAAAGGTTTAAGATTACACCTTCTTTGTCTGTTGTTTGGCCTCAGTTTAGAAGTTTTTATTTTTACTTGGGTTGTTCGGTCGAGAAATAGCTTCAAATTAATTCATGTTTGGCCTTAGCTAAAAATTTCTATTTTTACTCGAGTAGAGAGAATTTTAAATCTACTACTTTTAAAGAGAGTTTTTTAATTTTAAAGATGAAGCAACTACCATGTCACCAAAAATGTTTTCTTGTTGTTAAATAAACATAGAAATTATTATTAACGTTAAGATTAAATCATCTTTACTTTCCCTTTGAGTGCCTACCACTACCGATTGTAGCTTTTAGCTTTTGCAGTTGACCATTTTTCAGTCTTTTTTTTTTTTTTGTTTCTTATTTTTCGGTTTTCGTTTGACGTTAATCGGTAAAGCGTTATAATTGTGTGGTACCAGCTATTTTTTGTGGTCAACGTATGTTTCTTATGTAACGCCATGTTACGTTACGTTGCATAACATTAGTAGTTCGCTTTAATTACGTATAGTGTTTGATGTCTGCGACACTCGTTTGGAAAATCAAAAGCGTGTCCAAAAGGACCTTCATTAGTTTTCATGCTGCAAACTCTTGTTAATGAATAAAAGCTGTATTTTTTTTTTTGTGCAAAAGTATGGTCCTTTTTTTATTTTGTATTCTATTCTGTCGTTATTACTATAAATTTTCTGTGAAATTACCAACAAAATTTTAAAGCAATTCAATCAAAATGTCCCTTATATTTCAGCTGCTTTTCCGCTGAAATATGGCAAAGCAAATTTTATATTCAATTTAATCTTGGTTTAAATTCAATTTGAAATTTATCTTCGACATCTTATCCATCCATTTATTTGTTATAAATATAAATAGCACAAAATAAAGCGGATTCGAAGTTTATTCGTGCATTTAATCCTGGCACGTATAAATTAAATTAATTATATTCTGTCGTTCGACATCACAAAGCAGTTCAGTTTACTTGAGGCTTCAGAGCAAATTTAAAGGAAAAGAAAAAATTTTGAGCATAGCTGTAAAATGGTAAAAATATTTTAAATAACAAGGATAATGGCGTTGAGCATCAAACTCTAGGGTGTTGGCTATAAACAATGATTATATTAAACGTTCACATCGTAAAAGTTGTAACAAACCTAATTCGAATTGAAGGCGGTACGCCACTTTAATTTTGTCAGATGCTTTATGATACGAAATTCTAGGAGTCACAATGTCCTGAGACAATCATAATACCCAAGAATTCAGAAAATATGGAAATAAAATAGATTCTTAGTTTTGAACTAGTTAGTTGAAGAAATCGTATTATTAGAGTAAGAGTCAGAGTCAGATTTAGAGTTAGAGTTAGAGTTAGAGTTAGAGTTAGAGTTAGAGTTAGAGTTAGAGTTAGAGTTAGAGTTAGAGTTAGAGTTAGAGTTAGAGTTAGAGTTAGAGTTAGAGTTAGAGTTAGAGTTAGAGTTAGAGTTAGAGTTAGAGTTAGAGTTAGAGTTAGAGTTAGAGTTAGAGTTAGAGTTAGAGTTAGAGTTAGAGTTAGAGTTAGAGTTAGAGTTAGAGTTAGAGTTAGAGTTAGAGTTAGAGTTAGAGTTAGAGTTAGAGTTAGAGTTAGAGTTAGAGTTAGAGTTAGAGTTAGAGTTAGAGTTAGAGTTAGAGTTAGAGTTAGAGTTAGAGTTAGAGTTAGAGTTAGAGTTAGAGTTAGAGTTAGAGTTAGAGTTAGAGTTAGAGTTAGAGTTAGAGTTAGAGTTAGAGTTAGAGTTAGAGTTAGAGTTAGAGTTAGAGTTAGAGTTAGAGTTAGAGTGAGAGTTAGAGTTAGAGTTAGAGTTAGAGTTAGAGTTAGAGTTAGAGTTAGAGTTAGAGTTAGAGTTAGAGTTAGAGTTAGAGTTAGAGTTAGAGTTAGAGTTAGAGTTAGAGTTAGAGTTAGAGTTAGAGTTAGAGTTAGAGTTAGAGTTAGAGTTAGAGTTAGAGTTAGAGTTAGAGTTAGAGTTAGAGTTAGAGTTAGAGTTAGAGTTAGAGTTAGAGTTAGAGTTAGAGTTAGAGTTAGAGTTAGAGTTAGAGTTAGAGTTAGAGTTAGAGTTAGAGTTAGAGTTAGAGTTAGAGTTAGAGTTAGAGTTAGAGTTAGAGTTAGAGTTAGAGTTAGAGTTAGAGTTAGAGTTAGAGTTAGAGTTAGAGTTAGAGTTAGAGTTAGAGTTAGAGTTAGAGTTAGAGTTAGAGTTAGAGTTAGAGTTAGAGTTAGAGTTAGAGTTAGAGTTAGAGTTAGAGTTAGAGTTAGAGTTAGAGTTAGAGTTAGAGTTAGAGTTAGAGTTAGAGTTAGAGTTAGAGTTAGAGTTAGAGTTAGAGTTAGAGTTAGAGTTAGAGTTAGAGTTAGAGTTAGAGTTAGAGTTAGAGTTAGAGTTAGAGTTAGAGTTAGAGTTAGAGTTAGAGTTAGAGTTAGAGTTAGAGTTAGAGTTAGAGTTAGAGTTAGAGTTAGAGTTAGAGTTAGAGTTAGAGTTAGAGTTAGAGTTAGAGTTAGAGTTAGAGTTAGAGTTAGAGTTAGAGTTAGAGTTAGAGTTAGAGTTAGAGTTAGAGTTAGAGTTAGAGTTAGAGTTAGAGTTAGAGTTAGAGTTAGAGTTAGAGTTAGAGTTAGAGTTAGAGTTAGAGAGTTAGAGTTAGAGTTAGAGTTACAGTTAGAGTTGGAGTAAGAGTTAGAGTTAGAGTTAGAGTTAGAGTTGGAGTTGGAGTTGGAGTTGGAGTTGGAGTTGGAGTAGGAGTTGGAGTTGGAGTTGGAGTTGGAGTTGGAGTTGGAGTTGGAGTTGGAGTTGGAGTTGGAGTTGGAGTTGGAGTTGGAGTTGGAGTTGGAGTTGGAGTTGGAGTTGGAGTTGGAGTTGGAGTTGGAGTTGGAGTTGGAGTTGGAGTTGGAGTTGGAGTTGGAGTTGGAGTTGGAGTTGGAGTTGGAGTTGGAGTTGGAGTTGGAGTTGGAGTTGGAGTTGGAGTTGGAGTTGGAGTTGGAGTTGGAGTTGGAGTTGGAGTTGGAGTTGGAGTTGGAGTTGGAGTTGGAGTTGGAGTTGGAGTTGGAGTTGGAGTTGGAGTTGGAGTTGGAGTTGGAGTTGGAGTTAGAGTTGGAGTTGGAGTTGGAGTTGGAGTTGGAGTTGGAGTTGGAGTTGGAGTTAGAGTTGGAGTTGGAGTTGAATACATCGTCATCGTTATAAACATCAAGCATTGTATATTTCGTTCAATTAATTGAACAGTATTGTTCACAAAAAAATGTATTGCTTACCCAAAGTAGTGATTCAATCGATTCTAACTCGGGCCAAAATATTTTTTAATTTCCTAAAATTTTTTAAAAAAGAAAATAATAAATGCCGGCAAAATTGTGAAAATATTTAATTAAAAAAAAATCAAAATTCAATCGCTGTGAGTACCACCAAAACTTCGCTTCGTGTTCGGAAGCTCTCCCCTTGTGCTCGCCCTATGCTCTTGATTGGATCGTGCATACCAACAATATAAAACCAAACAGAGCAGGAAAATAGGAGCAGGAATAAATGTAAAAAATTTTCAAAATAAATTTTTTCAAAATTTCTCGAAATTTTTCTACAGTTTATAAACTTTGTGGTTTTTGCATTAGTTTCTATTAATATAGTCAAGACACAATCCAACGCCATCAGATAAGTAAGAAAAGAGAAACAAGACTTAATTTAAGATGAGTATGAGCAACTTTATTAAAAATGGTTACGTAGGGAGTGAGCTCGAATCGCGCTGGGAAGCAACGAATAATATGTGAGTTTCGAAGAGCGTCCGATTTGACATAGATGCACCGATATAGCAAATAGTATCCGTTTGTATGCTATTTTTAAAATAAATAATTTAATAATTGTTTTAACTATTTAATTTTTAAATAAAAAATTATATAAAATTAAATAATTTTTTCTTGTTATTTTTCTCGTTGTGACCCCCTTAAATATATTCATCTTCTAGCTTCAGAATATTAAGTACTGTTCGGCTTCACAACTTAAGCCGAAGTAGTATGCGATGGAATAACTTAGAATCCTCTTAATAACTTACCGTGCACTGTAGCTGTCTGATAAGCTGGAGGCGGTGGCAACGGCAATGTGCCGCATGTTGCTGCTGTTGTTGTTGTTGCCGTGGCAAACGTTACGTGACCCTGACTCGCAGACGGTACCGTTGCATCAGCGACAACATACGATGGCGGCTTTTTATGCTGCAACTGTATTGTATGATATTTGACGAGCGGTTGATTGTATAACAATTGCGTGCCATGTGCGGTAGTGGCTGCTACGGTTGTTGTTGTTGCTGGTGTGGCAGCGGATATGGGAAAATAAATGGTTGCCGAACCGGTAACCGCAACGGATGCAGGTTGATAAAAATTAAGCATATCGCTTTTTGACGGTGCTGCACCAGCTGCTGATGCTGTTGTTTGAAAGCGCACAACATTGCTGGGTACAGCAACAAAATGTTGCTGTTGCTGTAGATGATGATGATGCTGGTGTTGTTGCATTGGATTCTGGCGCACGTAGCCAGTGTGTGTGGGCGAGGAATGCGTCGAGGAAGTGACAATGTGGTAATTTTGCTGTAACGGATGCTGCAAGTGTTGCGGCGAAGGTGTCGCTGAACGACTGCAATATGTTGTTGGTGTCGCACTTGATGGCTGCGAAAATTTCTGCGACAATAAAGAAGAATTAGAAGCTGTTGTTGTATCGGCACATGCCGAACTCATATGAATGGAATCTGAATGTTGGTGTGAATGTTGTTGATGTTGTTGTTCGTAAGGACTATGTGGCTGATGCTGTTGTTGTGGCTGCTGCACGTATGCATTGTTGCCACGTTGCTGATAGAATTGAACATTGGCACCCATTGTTGTTGGCTTCAATTGCATGCATGGTGAAACGTGATTTACAGACATCGATGAATTGTGCAGCAGCTGACAGGATTCTAAAGGATATAAAAACAAGAAAGAAAAACCGAGAATAGGATGAAGATTAAGCATGTGTTTTTTGAAGTGTTTGAAAGAGAAATATACAAAGAGTGGAGGAAAAAATTAGCTTTTATTTTTTTAAAAAGCTAGCTTATGTTAACAACAGATTTTGCATGCTTGATGTTTGCAGAACAATGCAGAAAGGACCTCATTTCTTGCTCTTATGTAAATACAATGCAAATTATTTATCGTAGAACATCTAAATATTTCATGTGGGATGCACTATGAACAAAACAAAATTAGTGAAGAAAAATAATGAAACGCGGAGTAGTAAAAATTGACTGAATTTGTAAACAACAATAGAACAGTGCTTTTTAGTCAGTAACAGTATTAGTAAATATAACATTAATATTAACATAAACATTAACATTAACATTAATATTAACATTAACATTAACATTAACATTAACATTAACATTAACATTAACATTAACATTAACATTAACATTAACATTAACATTAACATTAACATTAACATTAACATTAACATTAACATTAACATTAACATTAACATTAACATTAACATTAACATTAACATTAACATTAACATTAACATTAACATTAACATTAACATTAACATTAACATTAACATTAACATTAACATTAACATTAACATTAACATTAACATTAACATTAACATTAACATTAACATTAACATTAACATTAACATTAACATTAACATTAACATTAACATTAACATTAACATTAACATTAACATTAACATTAACATTAACATTAACATTAACATTAACATTAACATTAACATTAACATTAACATTAACATTAACATTAACATTAACATTAACATTAACATTAACATTAACATTAACATTAACATTAACATTAACATTAACATTAACATTAACATTAACATTAACATTAACATTAACATTAACATTAACATTAACATTAACATTAACATTAACATTAACATTAACATTAACATTAACATTAACATTAACATTAACATTAACATTAACATTAACATTAACATTAACATTAACATTAACATTAACATTAACATTAACATTAACATTAACATTAACATTAACATTAACATTAACATTAACATTAACATTAACATTAACATTAACATTAACATTAACATTAACATTAACATTAACATTAACATTAACATTAACATTAACATTAACATTAACATTAACATTAACATTAACATTAACATTAACATTAACATTAACATTAACATTAACATTAACATTAACATTAACATTAACATTAACATTAACATTAACATTAACATTAACATTAACATTAACATTAACATTAACATTAACATTAACATTAACATTAACATTAACATTAACATTAACATTAACATTAACATTAACATTAACATTAACATTAACATTAACATTAACATTAACATTAACATTAACATTAACATTAACATTAACATTAACATTAACATTAACATTAACATTAACATTAACATTAACATTAACATTAACATTAACATTAACATTAACATTAACATTAACATTAACATTAACATTAACATTAACATTAACATTAACATTAACATTAACATTAACATTAACATTAACATTAACATTAACATTAACATTAACATTAACATTAACATTAACATTAACATTAACATTAACATTAACATTAACATTAACATTAACATTAACATTAACATTAACATTAACATTAACATTAACATTAACATTAACATTAACATTAACATTAACATTAACATTAACATTAACATTAACATTAACATTAACATTAACATTAACATTAACATTAACATTAACATTAACATTAACATTAACATTAACATTAACATTAACATTAACATTAACATTAACATTAACATTAACATTAACATTAACATTAACATTAACATTAACATTAACATTAACATTAACAATAACATTAACATTAACATTAACATTAACATTAACATTAACATTAACATTAACATTAACATTAACATTAACATTAACATTAACATTAACATTAACATTAACATTAACATTAACATTAACATTAACATTAACATTAACATTAACATTAACATTAACATTAACATTAACATTAACATTAACATTAACAGTATCATTTTTAGTATTAGTCAACCGACAATACTTAAAAAAGTATTATATGATGGGAGAATTAGTATCAGGCAGGTGATTAAAGTATTATTTTCGGTCTACTGAATTTTTAATTAAATACTGCAAGTTAAAAAAATCTCTGTTTTGAGTCGGTCGCCATAATTAAAAAAAGAAACTACAAAATCGATTGATTTGATCTTTGAATATATTGATGTAGATATTTATAACATTCATATTAAACAGGATCAAAACGATCGGTAGATTTTTTATCCTAAAAAAATTGGTAGTTGGTACCTTTTCTTGTTCATGCCAAAGCAACATCAATACCAAAAAATTAAATTAAAAAATAATAATAAAAAACAAATTCACACTTTTTAAATATATGAAAGGATAATAACATAAAAGGGGTTTACTTCTTTTTACTTAGCTTCATTGGTTCATAGTACAAAGAAAATCTATTTGCAATCAAAATAAAATTTAAATAAGTTTTTATATATCAGATCTGTTTTTTACTTTTACTAATTTTACTCCATTTTTTTCTCGTTTCACTCTTTTTACTGTCTCATATAAGCCTTTAAGCAACGGCCTATTATTTTTTCATGAATTGTTTGCTTTGAGCCATAAGAAATCCCAACGAATATTTATTTGCTCTGCCAGTTAACAGTTTTTTTTAACATCACTATCATAGCATGCATTGCAACTTCACCATTACCTACCTTCGGCACGTGCCATTGCCGCTCCATTAACGTTGTAGTCGTAGCCATTGTTAGGATTTGTTTCGCCAATAACGGCATCGTATTTACAGCTTTTACAGTTGAGCTACAAAAAAATGAAAAAAAAAAAATTTAAATAGAAAATAAATGCTTTAAATTCGAATATGAGAGAAAAAATCTAAAAAAAAAACTCTGAAAACACTAGAAAAAAACAAAATATGCTATACAAAAATTGTATAATACAAAATACAAAACAAACAGTAGTAAAAAAGAAAAATTGCAGAAAATTTCATATATTTTGTTATGAGTATTTTTTGAGTCTTTTGTCTTTGGGGAAAATTCAATTTACAAATTTTTTTTTAGATGTTTAGCTTCACGTAGCTCGTATTCCGCAGAAACCTTTTGAAAATAGCAGAGCATGAAATTTGATGATTCAACTGCCAACAGTGGCGCTGACAGAGTGTTTTTTGAGATTTTTTGTGGTAGTGAGTTAAAAAACAAAAATACAAAATTCAGCCAGTTTGTTTGTTTGACACTATTTTACCCACTATATAGAGCAGTATCGTTGTATTTTCTTTTTTTTTTTTTTTTTGTTATCCGTCCATCTGACTGCTTTTGTTTGATTTTACTTAACTGTTTATTTTAAGGCTGGCAATGCTGACAATGTTGTTATGCGGCGCTTTGCTTTTACTTTGAACCACGCTGTCTCTATTTCATTCATTATGTCTTTCTCTTTCGCACGCTGTTTGCCCAGCTTACCGCGGAAGTGTTGTCGCCATGTTGGATTCCTTTGCCTTGGCACGCCGTTTATTTTAACAGTCAATTTAATTTTGATTGCCTCGCGAATGAAGTGGTTCGCGTGGTTTTGTTTTTGCTCTCCACTTTAAAGGATCAACTTTCGAATGAAACTAGATGAGGTTTGAAGTGGTCGTCGGTTCGCACTTGGTTTAAATGTCAAATAAAAGCCTCTTTGACGCAAATTAATATTGGTTTTTTATTTTTTTCTAAAGCGCTCGCATTGAAATACTTTGCAGTTCATTGCGTAGTATTGTATTTAGTATTTTGAATTCTTCTTTTAATTTGCTGAATTTATTTTTAGAGCAATTTGATTGGTTTTGAAGAATTTTTTTATTTCTATTCTTTATCTGGGCCACTTCTGTAATTTCATTTTTAATTGCATTGGTGTAAAGGTGTTTATTGAAGTAGCTACTTGTTATTGCTTGTTTTCAATGATCAGTGTTTCTTAACGAGGAGCGCACATTTAGATTAAAAGGAAATACTTTAACTGAACTAGAAATAAATTTTATTTTTTATTTCTTAATTTTCAGTTTGACTTATATTTTAATATCTGTTGGCTTATATTTTATGTTTTTTCTTATCATCTTTCGGAGCGTATTTCTCCCATCAGCATCAGGAAAAATTATAGGCAAAATGAATGCCCCTGAGAATTATACAGCTTAACCAATTCTGCCAATGCGATTTCTTGTTTCGACATGTGAATATTTTGTGAGCGCGGTTATTCAAATTGAAGTAATTTTTCAAGTGAAAAACATAGATTTAATACTCTTTGAAAGCGAATTACTAAAAGGAAAAAAATGCACCTTCAATTCCTTTATATATTGTTGCGATAATTATGTCACTATTTCAAAAGATTGTAGGCGTGGAGACCCGTGATTTTTTTTTTAAAAAAACTAGATTTCTTATTTAAAGTTTTAATTATTTATTAAAATTTTTTGTTCCTAGTGATGAATAGTGAAGAAAAATCTGATGTTAAGTAGCAAAAAATTACTAAAGACTATTTCATCGAAAGAAATTTTTTATTTTAGCAAGTAAAAATTTTAAAAAATATTTTAAAAGATTTTAAAGAAGACTGTCAGGGTTACAAAAAGATATGATGTTTTATTGGCAGTAATATGATGAAAGTAGGTATATAATGATAACACATATGAAGTTACATATGTGAAAAATTGTAAAGGAGTACTACATATAACAAAAGGAACAATTCACTGTAATGTTAATTAGTTCCTTTCAACAAATTACGCATTTCACGCAAGCATACACATTTTTTATACATATAAAATTTTTGTAATTTATATTTATTTAATGAAAATCCTGTTTACTATCAAATCTTGGAATTTTTTCCCTCGACTCCGCAGACGCGGAATGTTTTTTTTTCTATTATGTGTTTGGATGCTCTGGTTAGTTCTTGTATCTTACGTTCGGTGTTTTGAATGTGGCATGGTATTTTTATTTTCAGTACCACTTCATCGCTTTCACTAAAATCTCTCAAATGTTCCAGAGGTATATCTTTTGTGTATGGTGGCTCAAACAGGCTATTATCGTTATTCAAATGAAGCATGTTAAAGTAATCAGTGCAACCGAAATTTACTATTGGTTTTTTGTGCTCTCTTAATTGTTGTTCTGATGTACTTTATTTATATATACTATATATATACTATCACCTGCAATGTTTATGTATGAATCTGATTCGACTTCTGTTCAATTTGTTCGTTTCAAATCGAAAATCTGCCACATTTTCCGATTTCACTTAAAAGGAACGTTTTAAAAAATGTTTCTGTACAAAAAGTGAATCGATAAAAATGTGTCACTTTTCTCACTAGCTTTGTGGCAAGTGATAATTCTACCGATTTATCTATATATATATATATGTATTTAGTTTAGTCAAACTTTTTCGCAGTCTAGCGCAGCAAAAATCGCAAAATACATATTATTTAAAGTATCTTTTGCGTGGGAACTTCAGATGAATTTATACCTTGCAACTTTTCAAAAAAAAAGAAAACTAGATTTCTGATATTAAGTTTTTATTTTATTTTATTATTAAAACCTTAATATTCTTTCAAAAAGTCGCTATCTATAAATGTTGGAAAAATTGTAGTAGAACTACGACCTTTGGCTTTTTGGGTTCGATATTTTGAAAGTTTTCTGCACCAGTACCAGCACAGGTGCTTACGTACATTATACAGTATCCTGGGCCGATGCTATATGGCAGTTTTTTTATTTTTTTTTTTTTTATTTTTTCGAAACACAATAGGAACTAAAAGTTGCATACTTTTAAGTAGTTTCAAAATAAGCTAACCATCTTTTAATTCCATATAGCATTTGGCCCTCTACCAAAGCTTTTATGACTGAAACTTCTCTTACTTGTACTGCCACTAAGCATAATAACAGAAGTATACAGCAATTAATGTTCTGTCTGCTTGCGAACATTTTTCTTAATACTTTTAGATAGCTTATTCCGAAAATCTTCATTAATATTATCTATGCTTAAAATTAAAAACAATTAACAAAATAATTAAACAAAATAAACTAGGATGAAAAAATCACTCATACGCCTCGAAAACAAAACATACCGAATTCTGCAAAATACATGTTTTTTATTTTGCTTCTTGAATTTAGTAACTCAAATTAGTTAGTTGGCTGCAAATATGGGCGAAATTTTCTTTACAAAATATCTAATAAAAATTGAAAAAATTTCAGTCAGAAAAACTCTGATAGAGGGCCACACGTTATATTCATTTCAAAAATGGTAAGCGTATGTAAAAATGTAAAAATAAAGTACATCAGGCAAAAGCTCGGCAGAACAACAATTAAGAGAGCACAAAAAACCAATAGTAAATTTCGGTTGCATATAATATATATATATATATATTATTAATCTAAATCAAAAACTTTTCCGATATCTATGGCTCGTTCCTGTAACTCATACCGATCGTAGTTACGGACTCATATTACCGGATTGACGTCACTCTGACGTCCCTATCACCTGCAATGCTTCTGTACGAATCTTATTGAGCAATCACTCAATCACTAAAAACAATAATAATGAAAAACAAGTCATCAAACCACTTAATTGCTCAAGGTATATTTATTGAATACACAAACCGAGCAAAAGCGCTGCCAACATATAAGTAACAAAGCAACATACTTAAAAAATCTTTGAAGTAAGTAGACAAAATACAGAACACTTCCTTAGTGTTTGATATGGCAGCGCCACATTTGACAACTGCTTGTGTATAAGAGTTTGAGTGTACATATCAAACAAAAGCTTGTTGAATGAGCTAACGATAAGCTTCGTTCGAAATACATATTTCAGTTTAAATTCAACATCGTTCGCATAGCCTTCGTTCGTTGAATGCTTCGTTAGGAATGCAAAATGAGGCTATAACACCTTTCATTTAAGATTCCAATTGTAACATTACAACAGCTCTGTGAGAAACTTTCTGTATACTATATTTATAAAAACTTTAAAAAAATATAGTTTTTTAACATTCCTGAAGTTTGAACAGCATAAAATTATGATAAAACTTAAATGTGCCCAATTCTTTGATAAAAAAGTCATTATAAAAATATCAAAACACCACATCGGTCAAGGTTTGGTGTGCCATATACGCAAAAAGCAAGCTTCCCCTCCTTTTAGTTGATAAAGGCGTTAAATACAATGCAAAATATTATTTGGATAAAGTGCTGATCTGCCATTATATGCCTCATGCATCTGAGCTTTTTGTCAATGAGCCATATTGCTTCCAGCAAGACTCTGCTCCAGCTCACAAAGCAAGAACTGTTCAGTACTGGTACAAAGAAAATAATCCTTGTCTTATTGCGGTGAGTGCATGGCCACATTTATCTCTGGATCTGAATCCATTGGATTTTTGGATTTGCTGGAAAAACTCAAAAATTTAAAGAATATTAAATTGAAAAAATTCAAGTCCCTTTGCAGAGAATTTGGAACTAAATACCAGAAAAAGGAGTCTATGCCGCTTGTTCAAGTTTCTCAAAACATTTGAAGTTAGTGCAAAAAATGAAAAAAGAAAGATTTCAACTACAATACGACAAATATAGCCGAGAGTACAAAAAATAGAGAAAACAAATTTTGACCATTGATTCGATTGATTGATTTGATTGGTTTTTATTTAATAAATTAGGTGCGATAGTTATTAGCGCCCACTCTGTATTTATAAGTTGTAAAATCATTCAGCATATGAGCCGCTCAGAGCACAAGTGGCCTAAGTCTACTTTTAGTAGTTTTGAGAAAATGGAATATTTAGAAAAATTATTTTTATGATAGAAATTCTATGTATATTATCCTGATATACATCCTGAAAGTCCTGATATATTATTTTTTTCTCATATTATTACCAAGAGTTAAAAAAAAAGAAGAATCAAACACAAAATTATAATTCAAAATAAGACCGGAGTCATTTTAAAAATATTCGTTCTGAACTGAATTATGTTCGCAGCAATTCTTGAGTTGTTAAATTACAAATTTGGGCTGAGAATGTGCAATTTCAACGTTATTATTTTTTAAATAAAACCTAGTTTTTGCTTGTGATAGTTATTCAAGCTTCCAGTTTTCCAAAGTCACATCATAAGGGTTCAAAACCTCAACACGATAAAGTTAGCAACTTATTTCACTTTACGTTATTTTCTTCGTATAAGTGAATAAATTTCACGTAGGTTAGAATTTTGGGGTTAAACTAAATTAATGCCTATTTAAAACTGAAATAAGAATTTAAAAATTTAAGAACTGTCTTGAGTTAAGAAATGTCTTCACCCAAAATAAAAAAAGAAAATTATACATATAAGACCTAAGGTGTTTAATTGGTATACGAATTGGCAAGCACAAAGAGAAGTTTTGGAATCAATATTAAATATGAATAGTTTAGTAATAACAAATCCTAATACATAAAACCCCAGTATAAAATTCAATTGGTCATTTATTTTTTTCGCTCGACATTGGTGGTATCTATTGATATCTATGGGGAAAAAAGTAATTTCTTAAACGAACCTGTTGGACAAGGGAAAATAAAATGTTGAGAAGCACTTCGTTAGGCATTTCATTTATTATGCACAAGCATAATTTAAGCATTTTTGACAAGCTTGGAATTGTTTTGAGTTCATTTTTTCTTTCTTTGTTTTTTGCTGCTCAAAACCGTTTTTATTACTTTTCAATTAAAAATACTCTTCTAATTCTTTTATTGCTTATTTTCTTTTGGCTTTCATCTTAATGACCTTAACAACAATAAGTTTAAATTGATACTTCCTTTCACCCTCCTCCTAAATCTCTTTGTCATAATTGGCTTAGCATATCAATCAATTTCGTCTTCATCATCCTCTTCTTCCAACAGTTTTGACACCCTCTTTCAACAATTTCAAAGTTTACAACCTGTGCTGAAAGAAACCATCTCAATTTTTAGTTAAGAACTCGAGAAGCACCCAAAAGTTTGTACAACTTTTTCGTTTCAGCTACCAACCACAATTAAAAGCCAATTAAATACACAATAATTTTAAAAACATTTGTTGGGTTTCACCAGTTCAGCTATTTAAATCTTTAAAGGAAGATACAAGCTTAATATCGAAACTTGAACTCACTTAAATCAACTTCAACCAGCAGCTGAGCAAGAAAATAATGTAAGAAACTTTTTGTGCCACCACCCGGCCACCAACCCAACCCATTTTGTTGTTTCTATTTTGTTTAACCTAACTCCACAAAAGTAGCCAAAAGTTAGCCAGAGAGCGTAGAAAAAATATTGCTGTATAAAGTATTAAAAAATTATTAGAAAATAAAAGCGGATATTGGGCAATAAGTACGTATGAACAATGTTCAGATATTTTATGAGCAGCCAGCAACAGAAACAGCCACAGAATTTAAGAGAAAACAAAAAGATAAAAACAAAAAATGACCCTTTAAAAGCTTCAAAACAATTCCAAAAGTAGTACTTAAAAAGAACATGCTATCAAGCACATCTTACAAGAAAATGTTGTAAAGTAGAAGTTGTTGTTGATGCTGTTTTTGTTGTTATAACCTAATATATATGTCACTACAGAAAAGTTCTTAAGTCCTGTGTTTTGTGACTGCTGTTTTGGACATCATTGAACATTGTTACAAACATGATGATGACAACGGGGACGACGCTGGTTTTTGATAGCCTTTCCGAAATACTTATTTTGAATTTCAGCATGTCACGAAAGCCTGATTTCCGGCTTTTTCACTTGTCAACAACACAAAAACATCTGTGTCAAAATAAGTTTTTCTTTACAAGTTTAACAATTGTTAAGAAGACTTTATGGTTAAAAAATCAGTTCTTTGGGAAACATTTCAAGTTATGACTTTTCATGTTCTTAATCAAGAAATATTTTAGATATGGTTTTATTAAGGTAACGTCCATATAATACGTCACAAAATTAGGGAAGAGTGGGGGGTCGAACATTTGTGAAGATATGTGTCGTGGTGAAGGGGTGAGGGGTTCGGTCGTGCGTTAGATCACAAAAAATATTGGAGAACGCATGATGGTTGGTAAAAGAAAGAGTCGGTTCTGATTTACGGTTCTGACTTTGACAATGCCGATAAAATTCAAGAATGATACAATAATATATATACAAAAAAACCCAATTAATAATAATTAAATTATAGAAATTAAGAGTGTGACGTTACTTTGAGTGGGGAAGAGATGAGGAGGTGGTAAAAACTTTGCGAAAACATGCTACTTAGGGGGGAGGGTGGGGGTTCAAAATAGTCCAAAAACGTTGATCTCTTTTATTGTCATTATGAACAAGATAATTAAAAGAAATTCGAAGTATAACAATTCAAAGTAAAGGTAATGTATATTTTAAGAAACTTTCCTCGCGGTGTAGAGTCATAAACATTGGTTGCAATTTTTAAAATTTTTTTTTATAAATAAAAATTAAATGGTTGTAATTATTAAATGCTAGAGAGCACCACTGGCCGCTGAGGCTGATGCTTTTCATTCTGTTCGGGCTAAGAGATGCTGTATTCGAATCCGCCAATACTAGTTTGATAATTACATACGTCCAGAATTTTAAAAAAATCTATTTTAACAGATTGTTGTTTTCTATAGAGTTGGTCTTATTTCTGTGAAGGTGGATTGAAAAAATTCCTCATTGATCCAAAGTTATGGTAAGAAATGTGAGTGCCTTTATTTGAGACGGCTGGCCATTACTTTCGGAGCGGCTCCAGTCTGTCAGTTCTTTGTTATTGCACAATATACAAGAGTTTTTTTTTAATCTCCTTTGATAAATTCTGGATGCAAGATAAATCGACACTTCACATTCGCCTTCTGAATGTTAGGAAAAGAATTGAAGGCAATACAGTTTTTTTTTGTGGTGTCATGGACTTAGCATCACATATCGCACAAGCAACCTTTGATTCAATCAAGATAAATATTGGATAAGCTTCAACAGCCGTTTTTAAAAACTTCTATGAAAGTAGTTGCTGAAGAAAAGCTTTAACACAGGGACGTAAATTAATTTCTTACTAGGGGGGACAGAAAAATAACTTATAATTAAAACACTAAATTATAATTTATGAATAAGAGATCATATTTTTTATAGAAGAGATTATTTATTAATAGTTATGTATAAATAACAGTTAAAACAAAGGATATCGTCTTTGCTTTAAATGACCAAATCATTAATCACTGAGTCAACATTAATGGTTTTAGCTTCTTTATGCAGACTTGCAATAACCAGCAGATCACGTAGTAGTTTATCGCCGCACCTGCTTCGGTGGTATGTTTTTAGTCTGTTAATGCAGCTAAATAACTAAGTCTATAACTAAGCAATGTGCAAATGTCTATTATTTTGATGAGTTCACTTAATCCATTTGTATACACCGAGAAAAAAGCTTATGTTAAATTGAAAAAAAAATTTAGTATAATTTAGAAAATGGCTTTGGCAGTTTTCAGCCACCCAAGTACTTTCGAATCAGGGTTCTCTGGCGTAAGGGACACACACTCTACCCACCACGGCCCCACGGCCGCCACTATGAATAATAATAAACATACTGTTAATACCAGTCATTCTCGTCGATACAAGTAACATCAGGGTACCTCAAAAAGTAACTGAGTTTGATCTATTTTAAGTCCTAAAAAATAAATTTTTTGATTTTGATGCTTGGATGCAACAGTTCCGATGTTTTTTGAACGACCCTCTTAATTGTAATATATACACGTTTGCTTATTATTTTCAGATGATGAATAACATTTTTTAATAACAACCCGTGGTATCTTTTTTTTTGTTCAACTTCCGCATGGCATACAACAACAACAAAAACTACAAAATAACTACAATATTAGTTTTTTAATTAAGTTTGATATTTTATCTATTCAATAAAAAAAACGTTCGTCAATATCTCTTAGAAATTTTGTGTAATTTAGTCCTTAGGCGCACTTAATCAAGTGAAAGACCTTAGGTACTGAAGGTGGAGAGTGATGTTCCTTTAATATGAGGCCCGCGTCACAGAAGCAGCATATCAATACATGTAAAAATTAAAATACGCATGCATAATTTTGCTCGACCCCGATTTAAATACAAGCCTTCAGGCTCCAACGTTTTCAAAACTTAGTTAAATTTATATTTTAAAATTATTTAAATAATTAATTGAATTTAAGAAAATGTATTTTAAAATTAGGAGGGGGGAATTCCCTCTCTGCCCTACCCAATTTACGTCCCTGCTTCAACAATCTGCTAATCAAAATTAATTATAATTAACCCAACATGGTACTATTTTATCCGGGGATGGCACTTGGATAAAGAGAGGCTTTTCTTCGCTTTTCGGAGTTACAAAATTAATTGGGTATTTTACGGAAAAAGTAAGAACGGAAAAAGCTGTTATGTCCAAGGAAGGCAAAATTCATGAAAAGAATAAAAAGTACAGCTGAGTATGAATCGTGGTTAGAGAAACATCGAGAAAATTGTTCAGCAAATTATAAAAGAAGTGCGGGAGAAAGGGAAGTAGATATTGCTGTGAAAATTTTTCGAAAATCAATAAAAAACAATGAGGTCGAATGTCAAATGTTATGTAAGTGAAGGTGATACAAAAACTTTTTCTAATATCACAAACTCTCAGCCATATCAAGATCTCGAGGTAAAGAAGAAAAAATGTGTGTGTCACATCCAAAAACGAATGCTTAAGCGTATTCGCCAAGTCGTCAATGAATATAAAAAAAATCAACGTCAATCATAAAAGAGGAATTAATGACTCAGAAAAATAAACCAACAACATCGAATCAGAGCAAACGAGTAAGTTTGAGAAAAAAAGGAAACTATTTGTTACAGTTTAGCAAAAAGAAATAATATTGACTCATTGGAAAATATGGAAAATGCCATATGGGTGACATTCTACCATAATAATCAATGGACGAAAAACTTAAACTTTTGTCCGCCTGGAGAAGAAAGTTTGTGTGATTGGCAGAGAGCAAAAGCTGAAGGTACATTAGATGAATACAAGCACAAAGTCGCTTTATCTGAAATTGTGCTGGAGACAAAATCCATATATAAATCATTGAGTGATGAAGAATTACTTACAAAAAGTGCTTAGGTGGATTTACACAATATGGTAACGAATGTTTTAATTCAACAATTTGGAAGATGGCACCCAAATACATTCCAGGTAGTCGGAGAATAGTTGAAATAGTTACCAATGTTATAGTACGTACTTTTAATGGCGAGGCAGAGAGTGTATTAAGAATAGAAAGATAACTTGGAATAACAATTGGATATGAGGGTACCACTATTGTCTCGGAGAAAATTCAAACCGGCTAAGACAAGCTCGAATAAATACTACTTAATCAGCAAAAGATGCCAGAACAGCTCGTCACTGGCAAAAAATAAACAAAAAAAATTTATTACCTACAACGAAGGCATAAAATACGAAGCCGGAATGGGAGACTAAACGTAAGATTGCAAAGCAAATAAAAAAATTCATAAAAATCTTGCTTTAACTACGCTCGACTTCGAGCAAAACGCACTTCAAAGTTAAAAAGTTAAATTTTAAATTTTTTAAAGTGCGTAGCAGTACTCTACATTCATTTTCACAACAGCGGCCATGTTCAGAGTTGAACATTATTAAAGTTGACAAAATTTAAAAATTTCTTTTATATCAATATTTTTTTAAGTTCACCCTTAAAATATTTGAAATAGTTTTCTGATTAGTAAATCGACCCGAATTTTTCAATGTCTTGATTTAAAAAATTTTCGAAAAATTATTAATTAAAAAAATATGAGTTTACGTCATAAATTATATTTTATAATACTGCTATATTTTTCGAAATTGAAAATTTCGGCTATACTATAACTAGAACTTTATTTAACAAGATTTTTTTTAAAATTTTTCAGATCGATCACAAATGCTGGATATATGATGCTGACCGTGGAGCAACTTTTTTCTTAGTGTTCCTACTTTTTTCTAAAAAATTTTTTCTTTTGGTGCTGTTAGACTTATGCAAGGCCTTAATGACCCATTTTCTACCGCTGGTCGTTTATCCGACCAGTGAAATGACTCATTATACTTACTATCATATTTCAGTTTTTTTATATGGAATTTGATAACTTGTTTTTTTAACAAAATTTGAATGTAGTGCTTTCTTAATATTATATCAAAAAATTGTTAAAAATTTCTGAATTAAGCCGTTAAGGGCTGGAAAAAATCATGATTTTTAGATCTTTTTCGTATGCATGAGAAAATTTTTCAGAAAAACATATAACGCAAATGTAATAACGACAAAATACTAATAAAAATCTAAATTTCTCGATACAATAATTGATTTAGCGTTTATTTCACATTTTGTGCGTGTTACATATGCACAAGAAAATATGATCAAAAGAATGATTTTTCCAAAAATCATGCAAAGTATGGAAATTCATTCAGTCAAGCGTTTATTTACATAGCTATTAGATACAGCCAAATCCTACTTTGCGTCTCCGTGCCCCCCCCCCCCTCTCCCCCTCATATGAAAGGTGCTTGCATAAAAATAGTAAAACGCCGAAAAAAGACAAAATTTTGATAAACTGGATGAGCTACAGTTAAAAACGTGTTTTTCGAGCCCTCAGGGTTAATGTGATTTTATTAATTTTCGTACTGACATTAAAGCTACACGAAAATTACAAAAAAATTCTATCCCCATGTAAAATTTGTCGTTTAATCCGATTCCGTACTCAGATTTGGCATTAAATTAAATTTGCGGTCACCAGGAGCAAATAAACGCGAATATCGATGCTGTTTTCCACTAAGTTATTATTTCAAATCTCTCATTCTGGTAGATAATGATGTTCTTCTCAAAATTAAACATTTCAGTTGTGAAGCCTGCTTAATCTAAATAATATTTAAATAAAAAAGTTTGCAAATCAAACAATATTTAAGCGAAATATGATTTATTATATGAAGGTGCTTAGTATGCGTAAATTATTAAGAATATTTTATTTTTGTTTTATTTTTGTAATAATTTGTTTTTCGAAATGCTCCTGTACGGGAAAATCTTCTGATGGGCTTCCACTACATGAAGAACGATTAGCTTTTCGTCCTCCGACGTAGTTAGTTTCTCATTGAATCCGTTCATGAGATTGATGGCCCTCTCTGCAGAGTCATTAACGACGAAAATATTTCTCACGGTCGCTCAATGGCTTCGCATTTTTCGATAGGGACATTGACAAAGAAACAAAACTTTTAATGGTAGCTGCCTCCAGAAAAATGGCGACGAACGAACACTTAAGAAAGCTACTATAAATACAAATTCAATGGAAATTTCTGAATTAAAAATAGAAAACTTCGTCACCGCAAACACTTACTTTTTTTTCAACTCGATGTATTTGAACAACCATTTGGGTGAGGCGGACAACCTCAGTTTCTTACAAATCGATCCCAGCCTATGGACCAACGGCGAAAGTTTTTTGGGAGCTGAAGAAACCGTGAGAAATATTTCTTTGCAATGAAAAATAAATATAAGGTGTGATTTAACAAATCAAATGCAATTTATTATTAATGATGGTTAATATTAATCATTCTGAATAAAGATTAATTAATTAAAAAAAAAATATTAAATATTCTAGTAATTTCATCGTGGGCTGGTGTGACCAATGTATTAAAAAATAAAATATATATGCACTTCCGTGGTGACTTTATCTATGTTTGCAATAACGTTTCTTTCTTTTTCAAACGGGACCTCTAACTCAGTCTCTTAGAAATGCAAAATATTGACCGGTGTGCGTCATTTCGGCATCCAAAATTTACTCAGTGGTTTGTGGGTCTTGGCAATTGATCTGCTCACAGTGTTTGTTCTTCGATCATCTTTCTTCTGTTTTTGCTTTGTCGTAGGTCAGCGTCCACACTGGAAATATGTTCAACTTCAAAACTGCCTAACATTTCGACGGATAAAATATCAATTTGCCGATCAGTTGGCATTTCGTCGTCATCAAGTATATCTTCTGCACTCATTTCATCCAGTATCTAGGGTGGAATGCAAACTGTGGGATGTGCATAATTCTCTTCATCACTTCAACCATTGATGATAACCTGCAACTCAAACTTTTTCTGGCACTTACGTGCCATTTCGCAACCGACTATTTCGATTGTTGAACTTACAAATTAATAACTTTTCTGCACCCACTAAATTGCACATATAACCACTGACTAGCCGAGAATTTTGATTACATCGGCATATTTTTGTGTAAACTTACTAGCAGCCGTTGTTAGTTTCAGTTTTTGGTTCTTCACCGAAAACGAATTCTGCCGTTTATGAGTTTTTTTTTTTTTTAATTTTTTTGAGTAGACTTAGCTTTTTCGAATACGAAGCATTAAGTTTTTAGAGGTTGTGATGGGGAATTCAAATTAAAAAATCCTTCTGATGAGTTTACTTGGCGGTAAGCGATAAAACGTTTTCAAGAAAGCACTCGTGCTTTCACGGCTTGGCTTGGGTATTAGGTCGTTTTTCACTTTTAACATCGGTATAAATATCTTCAAACTTTTCTTCAGACTTTTCAGCATTTTTTGACTTTTTTGAGGCATTTCAACATTTTTTTTCAGGTATTTTTGACTCATTTTCAATTCAACTCAAGATATACTAACCCGGGAAAAACAATGGAGCGAAAAGGTTTCTCTTTTGTTTTGAAAAAATTTTGAATTCGTCTCAAAGGGTTTTTACGATTAAAGAACCACGATTAAAACCACTTGTTTCAACCACCGGACTAAACAGAGTAGCTGCTAGATTAAATCGCGACTTCAGCGTCCCTAAAAGTGGAAAGTTTTCCACTTTGCAAAACCACATCTTCATCAAAATGATATTTTCGATAAAATTTTAATTAAGTTTGGTGATAGCAAAACTTATTGAAGGAAATTTTTTCCCACATTTAATCACCGGAAAACCGACCACCATTTTTATTTTTCGTAATGCAAAAAGTTTCAACTTAAAAAGCAATCTGAGCATTTTTACCTTATTTTCAGATCTCGATTGCTGATATTAGAAGTTTCACACATCTTCTCGATATAAAGGGAGCCCGGTGGAAAATCGTTTAAGGTTCAACTTTAAAGGTATATAAAATTCTGATTTCTTTGATTACTTGTTTTATAATTTAATGACTGAAGTTGAAATGTAATAAATGAAGATTAAAGTTATCATTAAAAACAAATTTGTAGAGAACCAAGTTTATTTGGTGTTTTTCTTTGAAAGTTTCACATTAAACTTGGTAACTATTACTGCCATTTCATTAGGATTGGCTTAGTCAGAGAAACTTAGTAAATCATAAGTCAATTTTCTATAAAACAGCTTCAACGACTTAACCACAATCCTAAAGTTAAACAGCAGAGTTCAAATTAAATTTCAACTTTTAAATAGCAAACTAAGCAATATGAAGCCAGCAGGGTGACCCAATTAGTCAAGCAATGACCAACGAGAGTCGTCCTTCAGCAAGCTAATAATGCAACATTGAAGCACAATTCAAGCAAAGTAGCTGAAAAAAACTAAAAAAAAAGTAAAAAAAAAGCAAAAAAAAAATAACTGAATAAAAACGAATGCTGACGGCAGGAATGCAAAAAAAAAATAAAGTTGCATAGAAAAAAAAGTAAATTCCAAAACTTCGCTGAACTTGCTGTAAGTTGAGAAGCAAAAAATAGAAAAAAAAACAAAAACAGACAAAAAAAAACAGTTTACAACTGCTACGCTCACGTGCCACTTCCTGCACTTGCACAAGCAGAACAAGTTAACTACTTTGCAATGTAACTCAGTTGTGGGTGAAACTATGACATGTTTGATTAGGGAAAAATATTTCAGTAGCTGCTAAGCTGAATGAGTATTATAGTTAAAACATTTCTACAACGCCTACAAGTAGGCAACACAATTTAACAACTTATGCCTTGCAATTGACTGTTGTTGCTAGAGTGTAGCATGAAGCATCCTTGAGCGGCACGCATTACATCAACACTAGCTGGAAGGCCATTTTTTTTGTTCTTCTTCTCCTTCTCTACTCTTTTGTGCGCTATCCATCAAACCAATTTGAATTAGAACTAAACTTTCTATAGTTTCAAACTGAGCTACAAGAAGACCTCGTTTTCACTTGGTTACTTTAGTTTAGGCAGCACGTCATGGCTATGCGTTGACTTCCGTCAGCATCATCGTTTTAACCGCTTCACCCGGCTTTTTGTTTGCTAAACTGTTACGCGCTCTTAAACTTGGCACATAAAAATAAAACTTTTCTTTCCAATTTGCTGCATTTTGAAGATATCTCTTTTTTTTCTCCACCACACAGCTTTTGTTGCAATTGCTGGCATAAAAACTCGCAAAAGTTGCCTTTAAGTAGTTGAGTCGAGTGCGTCCAAGTCCCGAGAAATTGTTTTCACTTCCATGTTTTTATTATGGCTAGTTTTCATTAGCTACAAACTTCTGACAGTCAGTTTTATTTTAGTTACTATGTTTTCATTCTTTATTTTAATTATTATATAAAAGAGTTTGTTGGTAGAGAGAGTTTATTATGGTTTTTATTCAGGGTTGATTGTTAGAGTAATTTTAATTAGTTTGAAAGCTAAAGTGTAAGGTTGATATGTAAAGTTATGCTATTCTTAGAAATTTACTTCACCTCTGGTGAAATTTACACATAGAAAAAAAAAAAAAGCTTGAGATAAGACTTTTATTAAGCAGCCCTGCTTATGGCTTTGTAAGTATTAATAATATCATATCGAATATTTCATCTTAATTTAGTTGTTGGATTATTTCTCAAAACATAAATAAACTCAAATAATTGTTCGTTTAAGAAAATACATTGCTTTTTTTTTTTTTTTTGTATCATAATTCTGATTAAAATTTTCCCTGCCATAATAAACCCTTCAATACAAAACCAATTTATAACTATTACGGATATAAAATTCAATTCAACAATAAAAATGCTTTCTGGGAAAAAAGACAATTTTCCAGGGACAAAATTATAAAAATATAGGCATTATACTGAAAGTTTTGACCTAAATTTAATCTAGCTTTTATTATATTAATCTAGCTGCACCAGGACAGTAACAAAGGGGTTTTGATAAAAAAAAATCTGCAAGTACCAGCAAAAAATAGAAAACAAGATAATGCTACTTTTTGAAGCAAAACCGTTTACTTTTAAAATGATTCTTGAATGTACCCTTTTCTTAGATAACCAAAAGAGAGGTCACTAGAGTTCATTGAGTTCTTTGATGAAATTAATTTGGAGAACTAAACTTTCGATTTGATTGTATTTTTAAAATATTATTGTCAAAATGAACACAAGAAGTAAAAGTTTCTATCACAAAATTGCACTGATACAATAATATACGAATTGAAAAAAAATGATGTAAAAAAATAATTAAAAATAAAAACGTATTAAAAAATTTAATTATAACTAAATCTACATCTACAAATTTTTGACATAATCCCAAAATATGTCATAAAAACTTTCAAAAACCAAGTTTTTTAAGAATTTGGCAAATGGTCCAAATTTAGAATTCTTAATTTTCTAAAAAAAGAAATTGCAAAAAAAAAAAAATTGAGTTCATACAAGTTCATAAATGCAACAATGGGTGCGTTCTGCAAACTCAATATTGTGCAACTGTTGAGTAAAAGTCTTCTGAACGACAAATATCAGTTTCACAGGTTTGAAAGTCAAAGTGCTTCTATAGTATAAAACGGTAAATAACACAAAATTATGTAAAATAAAGAAAAATTTATCTAAATTTTAATTAATTACTACTTTTAATTAAAGAAATGAGTACAGTAAAAGAATGAAAGTTGAGTGAAGTTGACATAAGAGCTGCCCATGAATGTTGGTTGCTCAAATGTTGATTAAAATGTGAGAACAATATTTTTAATAAATGAAGTGTGTTTTCTCAGAATTTTTGTGCCAACTGAAGTGTGTAACAAGCCATCAACAGCACAAACAACTCTTTCTTCATCGTCTATAACGCAGATATTAATTACATATTTCGTCCAAATTCATTTTTTTTAATATTTATTTAATTTTTTGTGCGCAAAAGTGACAATTCTGGTCCATTCAGAAGACACAAAAAGTAGCGTAAAATGATACATACAACATGTTGAGTTTCCAGAACGCACCCAATACAAGTTTAATCTTCATGTGCTCGTGATGAACTTAAGTAGGCATTCAGATGTAGCAAATATGAAAAGTTGGCTTCCAAAGGCGCGTTTATAAGGGCGGCTGGTTGCTGTGCCAAGCCGAACCGAGAAGGAAAGCTGAAAAACGCACGCTGCACATACAATCGTATGTAGGGGTAGGGGACTACTTTTTGTAGTAGTACGTAAAATCACTCGTCTATGCTAGTAAATCAGTTCCAGTTGATAACATAGGGCGCACTTATAGTGTTGGCTGGTAGCTGTGCCGAGCCGAGCAGAGAAGCAGGCAGCTTGAAGCGACTGGCTGGCACTATACGCACTTTGAGCTTATTTCATATCATTCATATCATTCATATCATTTCATATCATATCACATTACAGTCATTAGATATCTTTCATGATCTTGGTGTAGCTATGGATACCAAACTTTGCTTTCATATTCATATTAATAAAATTATAAATCGAGTAAATTGTACTTTAGGTTTTATTAAACGATGGGAAAAAGAGTTTAATGATCCCTATATAACAAAAACCTTATTCACCTCTCTAGTGTGACCTATTTTAGAATATGCTTCAATTGTTTGATGCCCTCAATATAGTTGTTACATTGACGACATAGAATCAGTTCAGAAAAAGTTACTTTTGTTGTGCTTAAGCCATCTTTACTGCAATTTTAATTACCACTCAATTATCAATTTATGCCTAGACAAAGCGATAACATTAAATTTATGAGATTACATCAAAAAAATGCAATATCTGAATTACTTTCACTAATGTTATTGAATTTTTACCTCTGCCATTTAGAATTGTTTAGTTTCTGATTAGAAACATCTTCACAAAATAAAATCAGCTGATTGCTCGTATAAGTTTGCCAGATCGATTGATCACCTAAATCGTAGAGCAAATATATTTGCTTTTAGCAAAAGCTTCTCCATACATTTAATTTCTAAGGCTGATAAATTTATACTGTTTATACCATTTATGAGGGTATTGCCCATTTGCATGAATAGCCATAATAAAAACATTTTGATTTTCTTACTTTGCGAGAACATCGTAGACTACAAAAAGTCAAGGTTCAAATCTGTTTAGAATCATATTATCGCATTAAATAGACGTAAAATGTGTTAAGCATTTGACAGCAAACTTTATTTCTAAAACACTTTTAATACTCTATTTCCAGAACAAGCAAATTGAAATCGTTTCGTTTTAAAACTCATATTCACGTGTATTTTTAACAAATCACGCAATGAAATTGAATTCATTTGTAAATTAAAACCTCCGACAACTTCATAATAAATATTTCCACGAAACTAACAATTAATTAAAAAAAAAAACATATCCAACATACTATGTTAAGCAAATAAGGAAATACATAATAGTAATTTAATACCTACAAATTGAGAGCTTATTGCGCTACAGTAGGTACTAAGAAACTTTTACTTATTATGCTACAGTTTTTGAGAGTATTTGAAGAAATTTTTCCAGAGATAAAAAATATCTAAGTGAAAATAGTATAAGTTCAAATGTAGCATATATGGTATATGAAAAAAATGTATAAGTATAAATAATGAGCGATTGAAAATATCCAATGTCTAGATATGCTGAGTGTAGCGCTTGTCTACTCTTACACCATGTAATAATGACTCAATTATACGACGTGCAAAAGTAAATTTTATGTAAAATTCTAGTGTAAACAATATATGTAAGGCTAGAATGGTTCGAAGCATTAAATTCAAAAAGCTGGAGCTCATGAAAACATTCCCTAAGCGGACGGCATGCTGTAGTTGTACTTAAACAACAACAACAAAAACAATTAATTTATACAACACAAAATCTCTACACGCATGCACTGTTATGCCCACGCAACGATATTTAGCCTTAACTGGCTGGCAGTATTATGAGCTGGACTCGCCACAAACATGTTAAACTTTCGAGCTCACAACAAAACGGGATCAACAAAGGGAAAACATTGTTGACAGTGGCTGATCCGAAAAGGATCACCTAGTAGACCGCACTGAGCACAAGCTTTAATTATTATTTCCATTGAAATCCACGCATGATGCCAACAAGGCCGATGGTTGGCAAATAATGAGTGGACCAGGACAAAAACTGCACGCCTGTTGAGCTGAACGAGTAGTCGGTGACCATTAATTGTGATATATATATATATAACAACAAAAAAAAATCGTGTGTTTTATTTAATGACCACCGTGGAGTGCGAAATTTTGTGAGAGTGAGTGTGAGTGTGTGTTAGTCAGGTTACAAGAATCACTGTGCGTGTTTAATTCGTTAATTTTTTGTGGCATGTTAAATTTTTATGGTTAAGTGAAATACGTTACGACAATATATATATGCTTTTTTTTTATTGTCCAACAAAGTGGGTCACAGCGTTAAAATTTTGAAGGAGTTGAACATTCAAATAATAATTGATGGTTTTGATGAACAAACTTGTGTTGATATAGTATATAAAAGCATTTTTATTACATGATATTTTATGTAAAATTAAGTTGGCTCCACCATTTTTGATTTATCAAAAAACAAAAAAAAAAAAAAAACAAATAAAGGAATTTGAGTGATGTGTGCTATCAAGTGCAGTAATGGCAAGTAAGTTTTTCCTAATGCTTTGCTTTTTATGCAGACGATCTGCAGACAATGGCAAACCTCAGAGATTAAAAACTGTCATGAAAAGCTTCTTGAGAACATAAGCCGTTCGGAGTCGGCATAAAACTTGTAGGTCCAGTTCTCGATCATATGTGTTCAAACATTTCACAACACACACAACACAATTGATCATAAGAAGCTCGGTCAAAGTCCTTTCATGGGCTGAAATGGCCATTATGTTTTTTTTTTGTTTATTTTATTTTTGTGCTTAATTTGCTTTACGATTCATTATATTACATATTTGTGAGTTGGGCTAAAATGTGCCGTAGGGAGATTTGAAAAATTTGCGCACATACAAAATTATTATAATGTGAACTTTTAATATTTTTAAAAATTTTAAAATTTTGCTCTGATGTGCTCAAGTTGTGCTACATTGAGCAGAAGAAATTTTAAAAATTATGGGAATTTTATGAGTATAAATACATTTATTCAAAATGTTCGCCGTGTTTTTTTTTCCAATTTAAAGACTAAATGGTTGGGAAAACTAAAAAATTTTGCTTAAGATATGTTTGTTCGTGCCATTAGTGGCACTTTTCGCGCATTTCAGCTAATATAAGAAGCGAGTTGGAATTTGTTTTAAAAATTAAGCACCGTCGTTAAGTTTTTCGTCAATTTATTAAATTAATAACTCGAAAATTATTATAATACATGATAATAAAAATGTATTCTTACACGTTCTTTGAAATGTTTTGTGTTGTTCGTCCTACTTTGTTCTTCCCATTTATGAAGAAGATTAAGATTACAAAACTATTTTAAAATATTTTTTTTACATAACTTCAATATATTGATATTTCCTGATATTTTCTTCAATGAGAATAAGTCTTGACTGATTATGGGCTAAATCACGTTCTCAAATCAAAGAAGAAAAGGAAGCAAGGAAACTTGTAAAGTTTTTAAAATACGTTATACATATAAACTTGCTTATAGCTTTACTGAATATTGCAGTACCAATCGAGCACAAAGCAGCACAATATTTGATTTAAAAAAAAAATGAACTGAGAGTATATTTGCATTAAAATTTCCTCATATGTTAGCATTTTTAAAATCTCTCTACGGCACGTTGAGCACATTTCCAGCACATTGTAGCGCAATCTTTGAATTTCTGAAAAAATTAAAAGTGAATATATTATAGAAAAAAGCTAAGTATTTGTGCCAATTTTTCAAATCTCTCACAAGTGCGCATGGCAGCACAACCCGAGCACATCACAGCACAATGTTCCCTTCCAAGTTATAGTTCACCAGTTTCAAAATTTTACTATCTATATACATGCCACATTGTAGCACAAGCTGAGCAAATCACAGCACAAATTTTGAATTCCTGATTAAATTCAAACTCGGTATAGTATTTTCAATAAAGCTTTTCCCTTGCGGGAATTTTAAAAAAAATTTTCTACAACTCAGCACAATTTTTAAGTTTTTAAAAAACAGCTACCTTTATATTAAAAAGCTTCATCTCAAAAAAATTTACAAAAAAACCCTTCGAATCTTTAAAAATCTAAATAAATTTTAATTATATTTATAAATATTTCATGTTTTTTATGTCAAAGTCACTCAAATTACCTAGACTTGCTTAGGCAGTTTAACTTCAAAAAGATTTTAAGCAAATGAAATTCCTATAAAAGCACTCTCTTTTATTCTTTGCTTATCTGTTCTTGTTAACCATTCTATTTTAGCCTTAAAAATCTTCCTTTTCAACTTTTAAAGCAAATTCAAATACAGTTTGTAAGTCTGTCAAAAGTATGTCAAATCCCAATTTAATTAAATTATTCCGCCCAATGATTTTCTTATCAAACAACAACTTTTACTTCGACTCTACCATCCAATTCAAATATTGTGTCAAATGGCATAATTAATAGTCTCTATATAGATCTTTTCAATTTTAATGCTACAATATTTGCAATAATTTCATGTATCACTTTCCTTTGGCCAGCCACAGGACACTTTAATCCATACAAATTTCTATGCTTACTGATTGTCAATCATTCTGGCTCTCCTTGTTTTGCTTGCCCTTAAGTTTCTTGATTTTGCACACTTCAATAACAACCCAAGACATAACATTATCGCATCTATATATCTATCCATTCTGTGGCTTGTGGTCAACAACAGCTTCTAATAATAATATGTATCAAAGCCCAAGATATTCGTATCAGCAACAATAACAACAACAGTAACAACAGTCACAACATCACTCATTCATCTTCTTCAGTAGTAGCAGCAGCAGCAGCAGCAGCAGCAACATAGAACCCAACCCGAAACATTCTCACACATGGCAACCACAAACTTGCCTTTGCGTGCCTCTTGTTCGCCTCATTAACAGATTTTGTTGCATCTTAGGCGGAGGAAGGAATCAAGTCAAGCTTAGAACAAGCTACTGCGGTTAAGGTTTCAAGTCAAGAAGGCAAATTGTTGGTCGTAAAGTTGTTGCCCATCACCATCGTCATTTTGGTTTTGGTAGAAACAGTCAAATAGTGGTAATCATCTTGAATCTGTTAAGAAAACATGCAGGTAGCTTCGGTTTTTGGGCTACTTAATTGAAGTTAACTATTTTGCATGAAAGGCATCAAAGAGTTGATGTTTGTTATCCTCATAAAAGACCTTTCAGTTTAGTTCTGAAATAGCTGTAATGGGGGAATTTTAAATAAACATGCCAGTGAAGAAAAAGTATTTGTGGTATTGTTTGTGGAAATGACTGAAATAGCACCAAATATTTGCATTTGCAAGGGTTATCTTGATGAAATCTATTTTTTGTCGTATATAAGTCAATTTTATTTTTGATTTGCAAATTTATAAGAGTTTGTGACTTTTGATTTCCTTTTACTAAAGAAAGCACTACATTAAATTGGGTTAATTCAAGGCAGGCCCGTATTCACGGTAGATTTTCGGGGAAACCAAAAATTTTAAAAATATTTTTTAAAAAATTATAAAAAATTCTAAATCTGGAAAATACATATTCTACAAAATTATGAAAATTATAAGTGAAGCGGACGGTTAAAAATTTAATCCGTCTGAACACATATATTAGTTATATTATACCTCTCAACTTTAAATAAACTTAAAAAAAAAATTCAAATTATTTATTACATCAAAAAACTTCAAAATATGGAATTTTAAAAATCCAAACTATTTTTTATTATGTCAAAAAACTTCAAAATATGGAATTCTAAAAAATTTTATTTAATTTTTTGTAAATTATTTACAACCTTCTATCATAAGTTTTTAAGTAATGTGTTTATATAACTCTAATAATTTTTCAATTATTAAAGGTAATATTTTATCGAGCTCAAGGTCAATGTTGCTTTCCGAAGAAAACAACTGAAGGAAAAACAATTAACAACAACAATACCCTATATAGAGTATCAATCACATAGCAGACTAGACAGCTGTTTCGTTGGCCGCTACACCAACTCATCAGTAGCCTTTTTTCGTGATTCTTGCTGTGATCCACTACCCTGAATTGCATGTACGAGAATACAAATGATACGAAAGCAGCTTAAAGTTCTTCTAATTTGTGAAGCATACTTTCAGGGAAAGTAAGTTTTTTTTATTCGAAGATAGATCAAAGCTTTCTAACTACTCAAAGATTTTGTTGTGCTAGTTGTTGTTGCTCTTCTATTTCACAGTCGATCTTATCTTCAGCAGTTAGCTGATATTGAGCTATGACGACATGGAGATTTGTTTTGAAAACTTAGATTTTTAATTTATTGTGTGTAAACACACACAAATAATCATATTTTCATTAATCATATTTCTATATAGGGTATTGTTGTTGTTAGTGGTTTTTCCTTCAGTTGTTTTGACTTTTTGCTCCTTTTGATCAACATTGGCCTTGAGCTCGATAAAATATAACCTTTAATAATTGAAAAATTATTGGAGTTATATAAACACATAATTTATTTTTTTTTTTTTATACCAGTCTGTTTTTATATTATTGTTATTATTAATTTTGCGTCTAGATATGGTAGTTGTTCATCTTCTTGAATGTAATGTGTCTGTGGTAATTGTTTAAGCTTGTCAAAGTTGGTTTCTATTTTCAATGTCTTAAAATAATAAAGGGTCCACCATCTAACGTTTTTTTTCCAAACTAGTGCTTATTTCTTGAATGGTAACACTTAGCACATGTCTGATTTAACAGATAATTAGTTTTATCCTTCCGCTGAACGAATATGGTTGTGTATACGCTTGAACAACGCTGGGAAATATTGCCTGCGATCGACTTACAGAAGATGCCGATTTTGCCAAAAAAATCATCTTTTCAGATGAAGCTCATTTTGATCTTGGCGGGTATGTAAACAACCAAAATTGTCACATTTGGGGCACAGACAGCCAGCACGAATACATTGAAAAGCCGATGCACCCAAAACGAGTCACTGTTTGGTGCGGATTTTGGTCCAGAGGCATAATTGGGCAAATTTTCTTCAAAAATGAGCAAGGACTGGCCGTTACAGTCAATGGCCATCGTTATCTGGCCATGTTGAACGAATTTTTGTTTACAAACATTGAAGAGAAGAATATTGGCAACATTTGGTTTCAACAGGACGGCGCTACGTGCCACACAGCCGAAGCTACACTCGATGTTTTGCGCCCTGTTTTTGAAGATCGCATTATCAGCCGCAGAGCTGATGTCGTTTGGCCGACAAGCCGACAAGCCAGAGACAATTGACGCTTTAAAGGACAATATTCGTGAAGCCATTGGTGAAATACAGCTGCACACAATCGATAATGTGCTTAAAAATGGGACCGATCGTGTAGGCTACTGCATGGCCAGCCGAGGCAGCCATTTGAATGAAATTATTTTCCATTATAAACCGGAAGGATTGTACATTCAAATAAAAAAAGAAATTTGAGAAGATATTCATTAGTTTTTTTTTTTTTGCATTTTCAAAAAAAAAAAAAAATTATTTGGCGGACCCTGTATTTAAAGTTTGTGATAAATAGAAATAATTAAAAGCTAAATCATGTGTTTAATTTTCACACGGCTAAGGCCTATAAGAAATATTAAATAAACATTTCACGGCCGATGACAACAAGAATCTCTTTTGGTTATCCAAAAGCAAGAAACCACATTCAATAATAATTTAAAAAGCAAACGATTTTACTTGGAACAATTTCCATATCCTTGTTTTTCATTTTTATTGGTACTTAGAGATTTTTTATGAAAACTCTCCCCCATGGAAAATTCTGGATACAAACTTGTCCTACATATTCATAACATCGTTGTTCATGACGCAAAAATCATCTTAGTAATTAAACCTAATCCACCTAATGAAAACGCTGCGATACAAATAAGTTTTTTAACACAATAACATATTGCTCCTGAAAAATATTCATTAAAAGTAGCTTACATTTTGATTCCCAATAAGATAATTTTGTTGAGCAAATTGCTGTTTTTGTAATGAAAGAATCTAACCATGATAAAATTATTCCAAGTATTATTAAAAGCGACTGCGCTGCCGAGCTGTAGGCATAAAGTTTCAAATACAATTAGTGTAAACACATTAAAAAAAAATAGAGGGAATTTTTCTGTGTTTACTTCAGCGTTTGATGAGTACATTTGCACAAGAAAAAGTAAAAAAAGACCTTTTTAGTTTTGTTTTTCATAGACAATGGGTAAAGATTTATTTAATGTTCCAATAAGAAAGTATAGAAAAAATTATTTTACGTTCCTTTTTATGTAAACATAAAAATATTAATATTTTTGTAAATAATATCATGGAAAGTGTTAGCAAAAGCCACAATGTGTGTGCTATAACATATGTTGCGTCAAAGAGATATTCAGTGATGTGAAATTAGGTCTGTTTCCGTAAGCATTTGAAGTAACTTGAAGTTACTCGAAAGCGTTTGTTTACACATTTTTCCAGCGTGAGAGGAAAGAAGAACAAGCAAAATGTTACTCTCAATTACTCGAACTTTAATTGAAAAATATCTTCGAGCACAAATCTCGAACTTCAAACAGCTGTCTGTTTAAGAGACAAAATTAAATTGTTGTGCTGTATTGTGAAAAAAATGTATGCCGTTTGTTTACCAAATTCATAAAAATAACATTAAAATATGCAAAATTAACGGAAATGGAAGAGTTGAGTTGAGATCGGAAAGTCTTTTAATTTTCCATTTTTTAAATATACCAACCAGCTAATTCAATTTTTATTTAATTTAGTTGAGAGCTGTTGTGCTTGAAATTTACTTGAAGTCGTTCCATACTTTTTGGAATATGTTCTCATTTTGACAGACAATCGAATTACTCCCTATTACTGAAACTTTACTTGAACTGAGTACGAAAACAGACCTATATACGCTCCACCGTAAAATAAAATGAAGCGACAACGGTGGTTGTCAAGAGCTGTGGTGTAGCTCTGGGTTTTGCTTGCAAAAACTACCGACTTTAGCTGAAATGTGTGCAGCGAATGAGCTACTGTCTTTGAAATATTATTTTATATTTGCTTCTAATAATTTTAATAAATTTTTTAATATATATATTTTTTTCAATTTTCAGTTCAATAATTCAAAAGATTTTATAAACTCAAAAATTTCCCCATTTCAATTATAAACATACAAAAAGCATCATTGTTTTAAATGTCATCAAGGTCTTTAGACATGTTAATTAAAACCTGGGTTATTATATTATGGAATCTAACCAAAAAAAAAAAAAACGAATTGGCCTCTTTAGCCCCTGAAAGAAAGAAGGTCAGAGAAATGTATTTGAAATTAAAAATATTTTGTTTAAGTTAAGTTTGAATCCGGGAGTTGCCCAAATTAGAGTACTAAACCGAATTATTAAAATATTTCAAAAGTCATTCAATATTACTCATAAAAATATTTATTTCGAAATATATCCATCGTGAACAAATAAAATCACTTTATTTCAGGAAATGTTTTTGCAAAATTTTTTGTGAAAAGCTCATTAGTTTTCAAGATTTCTGAATTTATCTTCAGAAAATAATCTTTTTTTGTGAAAATTTCGCTTAAAGTTTTATCATTTCTTTAACTTACTCCAGTGGAGTTATATACAAAAGTTTTTTTATTTATATTATCATGTTAAAGATTTGTTTATATTTTCAGAGTATATGGTTAAAAGCGATCCCACCCAATAAACCAAACGAATTCGTTTCTAGTTCGAGGTGAAGCCGAGATCTCGGATATTAATTTTAAAAACGAAGTTCGTTCTCGATTTGCTATTGAATCTGAGAGCGGGAGAAATGCACACCTCATTCTCGAAACGATATTTTTAATACAAACGAATCACTTACGAAACGAAAATTTAAGAATTAGCAAATCTTTTTCAAATAATTATAGCATTTTTTTTTTCGAAACGAAATTTTTTAAAACTTTCATTACTAACCCATATCGATTATTATGAAGGTTTTTGACCTACAATATGCATTGCTTGCAAAATTTGGCAGACGATGCTCGAAATATTGGATCATTAAATAAATTTAGTGCATTTAAATATGAAAATTTCTTACATGAAATTAAGCGTAAGTCAAAGATAAAATACAATTTTGTACTCAAATTTATAATTGACATGTAGAGTAAAGCATATGTGGAACACTAAAACAAAAATTATGACCCAATTAATATTGATCATAGACTTTAAGGAAGGGTCATTTTCTTTTCAAGCATCCCAAATAGAAAGTGGTTTTAATTTTTACTCTTCTTAGAAATGTGGAATTTTATATTAAAATGCCTTCGCTATTTTAAAAATTTTCGGATTCATCTCGAAGTCAAATCGAATAATAGATATCTGACCCGAGTTCTCGGTTTCGTTAGTAGTTCGAAACCAATCCGAGTTCGTTTTGTGGTTTATTGGGCAGGCATATTTTCATTAAAACTTCAACTTTGTTAAGAAAAAATAAATACTTCAGTAACTTGTATCTCGAGTTGTATAAGTGCGATTGGTTTACACTAGATGACATAAAAAAGGTAAGGTTTTATACTAAAAAAACTTCTCAGACGGTTTTATGACTGCTTGACTCACAATAACATACAAGTACGCGTAAATTTGATGTCAAAGGTGCTCTACGACCTGAAAGGCCACTTGACGAAAATCACTTACTACAACGTCAAGCGAAAACAGTTGCTGTCGCATATCGGTAACCCGGCGCATACGGTGACCAAGCCAGAATTGAAGGTAAGCAAGGTTTTACTTTGAGTTTGGTGGGATTGCCACGGAATCATCTACTATGAGCTACTCCCCTAAGGCCAAACTCTTAATTCGGAGCTGTTCTGTCAACAATTGGGTCGTCTGGAGGGAGCAATAGCCCAGAAGTGGACAGATATGGCTAATAGGAGTGGAATTGTATTCCAGCAGGTCAACGCCAGGCCACACACATCGATAGTAACTCGCCAGAAGCGGCTGGAGCTTGGTAGGAAGGTTCTTATGCATCCATCTTATAGTTCGGAAATGGCACCAAGTGTTACCATCTGTGCCCGTCTATAGTGAATAATTTTGCTGCTAAAACATTCACCTCAAGAAAAACTTGTGAAAATAGACTGTCCCAGTTTTTTGTTAATAGGGACGAAAACTTCTACGAGAGAGGAATAATGAAATTACTCTCAAAATTGCAATACTTATTGAATAAAACGATGCATTTTGAATTAACTGCTTTATTTTGTATTTTGAAAACGCAAACCAACGATAAGTTATACACGAGAAGCAATATTTATTTTTTTTTATGTACAAAATTTTATTGCTTCTCGTGTTTTGCTTGTTGTTGGTTTGTGTTTTCGATATACAAAATGAGGCGGTAAATCGGATCTTTGACACTAAAATAATGAATTTCTTTTTACTGCACCTGATATATTTTACAATATTTAAGATGAAATTTGATGAAGATAATTTATTTTATACCAACTCCACCTGTTCTTGTTATTGATATCAATACCAATGTTCAGAAAACATACACTTTCACCGCAGATTCATATCAAGGAGAGCTATGAGCAACATATAACAAAAAAAAAAAATATTATGAAAAGAAATCATAAAATTTTGTTATAATTAATAAATGACCAGAACACGCGACTAATATCCATTTACGTTAATATCTCGAATAAACAACACAAGGAAACATAAGTAAACAACACGTAGCATATAAAAATAATAAAGAGCTTCTTATGGTCCTTGAGGCTAAACCTTGTGGCATTGGCGTCGTGAGGGGAAAAGGGTGCAGCTGCCCCCCTAGACGTCAGAAAAATGCAAGTAATATTTTAAAAAATCATTTAATTGATGTGATATAATAACAGCGCATTTGTCTGTTAAAAATAAACTATTGATAACGCCCCGAAATTCACATTAGAGCGAGTTCGTGTCTTAAGTCTTTTTGCCATTTTCCAACTTTAAACGCTCATATCTGCTCATCGCTACCACTTATCAAAAATCTTATAAGTTCCTGCATACCGACAGGTGATGACCTTTCTAATGATATATCAAGTGTTGCTGTAGCGTTTGTAGATTTGCTGGAATAAGGGGACCCTTACCGGAATAAATATATAGTTGTTCATTAAAAACTATAACTACACAGGACTTTAAATTCACTACCTCGGTGTGTTTACTTTACAAATACATTTTTTTTTTTCAGAAGATTACAGATCATGTTATGCTGCAAGCAAAATGGTGCTGCTCTTCTCGCATCACTTTATGATAACGTCGCATATACGCAAATGACATCACAAAAAAAAATACGTTTATTTCATGTAGGTACTTTAATATTTCTTGGAATCAATAAAAAACTTTATATCAATATAGCTGACTATTTTTTTATAGTATTCTTTCAAAAAACGCCTTAAGAATCGCTTATATTACATAAAGTAATATCCCTTAAATACCCTTAATGCCTATAGTTTTTGGCCATTCCTCTTATTTTTCTTTAAAAACCATTCAAAAAAAGTTTAATTTAAGAATTTTCACTAATACAAAAGTACCAATATGTATTCATTTATATATGTCTTTACTTCACGACCTTTCATTTTATTTTTCTTTGAAATCAATTGTAAAAGTTTCATTTAAGTACTTTCACTTTACTAAGTGAAACAAATAAACAAATTATAATGTGTTATCGATTTATGTCCTTCCCGATTTTTTTTATTTCAATTTTGGATGGTAAGTTTAATCCAAAATATGCTATAATATTTTAAAGTTTTGGTCCATTGCACCAAATTGACTGTGGGCTTATGTTGGTTTTATTTAACTCGAAAAATAGTTCAATTAGTTAAGCAATGTCTTGAAAATAGAATTCAAAAACGGAATAAATAAAGGGTTAGTTTTAGTATTTTTAAATTTTGTATATCTTATTCAAGCAAGGCACAGCACACACCACAAAAAATATTTAAAATATAAATATCAATAGGAAAAGAAGGGTGAATCAGAATGACTTCAGAAGTCTAGAAGAAAATATGCTGCTCTCACCCGCTTCAGCGCTTTCAACTATGAAGTCTCTGATGAAGTAAAATCTGCATCCATTTTATTTTCTAGTTCTGAAATCCAACACTCTTTAAAAAATTGTATATTTATTTGTTCCCCAAGCAAGGTATTCTTCTTAATTTAATTAACCCTGATAGTTTTTCCCAATTGTTATGTTTCAGCAGCTATCAAAGTTATCAATGACATCCAGCTGTCAAAATATTTAGTAAGGTTATTTCATAATACGCATCCGGAACGTGTGGACATTTTTAAAAAATGCTATCGAAATTCCGACTTAGTTGACTTGAAAATAAGCAAGACTGCTTCAGTGCGCAGACAATTCGTCGTACCTTGGAAAAGTTTTGAGCGTGAGTATACTTTTTTATACCTTAAGCCACCAACTACACAAAGATTGATGTGAAGTGAAGAAAGCATAGCAGCCAGTTCCCAAAAAAAATCCAGAAATATCGATTCGACGCCGAACAGCTGAGTTTGGCATCGCCAGAGAGTCAACAAGGCTTATTTTGCGACATGATTTGGGCCTACATCGATATATCCGTGATGTGGATCGGCTCTACACGCAGCGCTCGAAGTTGTGATGGAGAAATTTGGCGACTAGGTCATCTCCTGGCGACCGTTCTACGATTGACCACCGTGACATGCGTCTTGACACCCCTCGATTATTTCCTCTGAGGCTACATGAAGTCCTTAGGAAACGCTCACAAGCCAACCCCTTTGGACGAGTTCGAAGCCACCGAGTCATCAGAATAGGGTGATCGCTTGAAGCACTGTCAGAAAAGCCGACGCGGTCATTTAAATGATGTGCTATTTTATACATAATGGCAAGAATATACATTCTAAATAATGCCAGAACCAATTTGATATTTTACACCGTTTACGCCGCAGTTGAGCAAGGATCCTGAGATACTAAATTTTTCTAACTTGGAAGTCAAGATATCATGATCAACATGATCAAAAACTTTGCTATGGTTGGCATAGACTGCATTTACTTAATGTGCTACTTCCATTTTACTTAAATGATCACAGATGATGATTATATGATTGGTGGTGATTGATCTATATTTACGATAACCCTCTTGTTGTTCATTGAGTAGAGGATTTATAATACATGTTAGTTTTTCACACACAGTTTTTTCGATCAGTTTTGGAATAGCCGATTTTATGGCGATTCCTCTATGACCGACCTTCTGTCGCCAATTTTATAAATTGGTGTGAGGTGTGATGTTTTCCAATACGATGGAAAACCACCTTGGAAGATTATAAATAAAGGCATGATCAGTGGGTCAAGACATTGAACTAATAAGCAAGTTCCTGAATTGCTTTGAATATACCTTTATAAATTCTGTCAAAGAGTACTTGCAATTGGTCAATAAAACAGAAAAAATTTATCATTTATTCAAATTTATTATATCGTCTTTAAACTAAGCCCTTTCCGAAATAATGCGCATATACCAACGAATAATCCAATCATCAACATATTTTTCGAACGCATTTTCCGGAATTGACTTCAGTTCTCGCAGCGTATTCTTTTTTATGTCATCTATCGACTGAAAACGGATGCCTCGAAGTGGTCATTTGAGTTTAGGAAAGAGAAAAAAGTCAGCTGGAGCCTGGGTCGGATCCAGGAATATATTTCGGTGGGGAAAAAGTTTAAAAATTTTAATGTTCGTTTCTATATATGCATTCGAGTGGCCCTTAGCTGTATGGAACAATTTTTTTTTAACAAATTCAAAATTTGCAAAATTTGCATGAACCTCGATTGTACCTTTATATGTAAAAAGTTAGTTGTGAAATTTTCAGGAAAAAATATTGATATCTAAACGTGTCTGTAGGGACCTCTTTATTGAAAAGCTGTTTTTCAAAAAACAAAAAATTCCAATTACATTTTTAAGATAAAATTTTCTAAAAACTGGTAAGCACTTCATTTTTTATTTCATTTATCTTTAAAATAAGTTATCAAACATGAAGATCGGACTTGTTGTTCAGTGTACATTTCAGTTTACAGAATCACTTGAAATTAAAAAGTGTGCACTTGGAGTGAATATGAAATTTTTAATTTGTGTATACAAATTTTGTGCACAGTTACGAAATAGAGCCCCAGATCTCAGTGCATAAGAATATGTGCATAAGAATAAGGGAATATTTAAAATAAATGATGAAAAAATCAATGTTTTTCATTTTGGTACCCATAGCCCGCATAATAAACACAAGTATATAACATTTAAGTGCAGGTTCTTCGAGAATTTTGGGGAGGGTGGTTCAACCCCAAAAATTCCTTTGAATCTGCGCCTGGCTGGAGCCATAGCAAGTGAATACGGTTGTTGGTAGATGATGTTTATTGCATTTTTGGACAGACATTCGTTTATAATGATAGTCTTGCTACTAATCTTTCGGAACTAATCGAGCAGCAACGCGTTTCACGCCCAAACAATCATGTACAATGTTACGAACGGATTCGTAAGATACATAAAGAAGTTTAGCGACTTTCTCAACCGCTACTGAATGCACCGTACTTTTCACCATTTGTCTTACGAAATTCTATAAGCCATATAAAATTTCGGACAAATTCTTTGTTCAATATTTTTATTTATTACTAGCTTATACCCTAGTCCCCTGAAAAAATGGGCGTATGGAGAGGCCACTCCCTTATCGAACTATGTCCAATTATTGTTGTGTGTGTCTCTTTGTTTGATGGTAATTTATTAAATGCCTTCATTTGTATTTACAGTGACTGCCACTTGGGTCAATAGACCCTATATAGCAAGCGTGATATTTTACTATCAAAGCATATACAATTTTAAGGATTTCTAAAAAAGTGGGTGTAACTATAGTGCAACCACTCCCATTTTTTGTGAGCTTTCTATTTAAACAAAATTACCAAATTGTAGTCTTATACGATCAAAATCATCAGATATGTATATATAGGTAGACATTTTTTATATAGTTTTTTATATACTTTATTTATTAATTTTTATTAATTAACTTATTATTAATAAACTCCATTATGAGTTTCAATGTTGTGTGATTTTTACTTCCAAAGCTGTGCGATATCAAAAATTTGGCTTATAAGGACGAAGCAACACCCCCTTGTCTAATGCCCGTCCAAGTCTTCTATTAAAAAGACATCACCAAGTGGTAGCTCCATTCTGAGTTTCAATGTTCTGTGACTAATACTTCCATAACTATTCGATATCAAAAATTGTGTAAGTACGGGTGGAGTCACAGCCCCTTGTTCAATGCCAATCCAAGTTTTCTATTAGAAAAACATCACCAAGTGGTAACTCTATACTGACTTTCAATGTACTGTGAATTTATTTCTAATGCTATTCAATATCAAAAATTTGGCTGATATGGGCGAAGCCAAGCCCCCTTGCCCAATGCCTGTCCAGGTTTTCTATCAGAAAGACATTACCAAGTGGTAACTCCATTCTGAGCTTCAATGTTCTGTGGTTTTTGCTTTTAAAGCTATTCGATCTCAAAATGGAAGTATGGAAGTAAGTGATTTTTACTTCCATAGCTATTCGATATCAAAAATTTGGCTTGTATGGGCGGAGCCACACCGTCTTGTCCAACCCCCGTCCAAGTTTCTATTAGAAAGGTATCACAAAGTCATAACTCCATTCTGAGTTTCAATGTTCTGTGATTTTTACTTCCAAAGCTATTTAATATCAAAAATTTGGAGCCATACCCCCTTGTCCAATGACCGTCCACGTCCTCTATAAGAAAGGCATTACCAAGTGGTAACTCCATTCCGAGTTTCAATGTTGTGTCTTTTACTTCCGTAGCTATTCGATATCAAAAAGTTGGCTCATATGGGCGAAGCCACACCCCCTTGACTAATGCCCTTCCAAGTCTTCTCTTAGAAAGACATCACCAAGTGGTAACTCCATTCCTCCATAGCTACTCGATTTCAAAAATTTGGCTTGTATGGGCAGAGCCACGCCCGTTTTGCATAGGAGGGTGAAAAATAGATAGTAGCCGATTCTCAGACTTACTGAATATGCATAAATAAATTTCATAAGAATCGGTGAAGCCGTTTCGGAGGAGTATGGTAACGAACATTGTGACACTATAATTTTATATATTAGATTAATATCGCAAAGCACACTTCAAATGAATTGATAAAATCAAGCACCGCAAACAAACTAAATGGCAAATTTCACACAAACTCACATCAGAATAGAAGACAGTTGTGCCAACTTAGCGATAAAAAGAATTTTTACAAGCCTTTTGAGCGAGCTTTTTAAATAAAAATAAATGAAATGAAAAAATAAATTTCTCAACCCCTGGCTGATATCCTGACTACGCCAGTGCCTTGTAGCATGGTGTTTTAATCAAGCTTATTAATATCATTATTTTCACACACACGAAAACAAATGAGAATTATAAGAAGGACAAAAGCAGGAACAACAATCAATTATTTTGTAGCACGTGAATATTAGTACTGGTCAGTAGCGTAAATACTACGAAACAAAAACAAATAAGAAAAATAATAACAGAAAAATTAAGCGAAAATCATGTATCATAATTTAGCTATATATGTATATATATATATCAAAATGTGACAAATACAGTACTTTACCCTCTACCTTTTTCTACACATCAATACAAACTCACCTCATGTGTTTGTTCAGGATATTCGGCGCTATGATGGCCAGCCTCTGTTGCTGCACGATGTCCAACGGCTGCTGCCCCAGCAACATCATCGTCACCTTCTTCAACACTTTCACAGCGCTGTCTAGCGGTATTTTGTTGTGTGCTGCAATGCCCACTACGTGCCAAACGACAACATATCCTTGCATACGTACACTGCAAGGCTTCGGCTAGCAGAGCACCGAGACTGGATAAACACATCAGCATCAAAGGAACTCCAATTAAGGCGTAGAGAATTGTGGCAACTTTCCCGGCGGAAGTTTTCGGCGTTAGACTGCCATGACCTGCAGTGTGTAGACAACGAGTGGGCGTTGTTGTTATTGTTGGTGAACGATGGTCAGCAGCAGGTCATGCAAGAAACAAAGTAATAAATGAAATTGTTTGTTTTTAATGTTGTGTGTAGTTTAAAGGTTTACATTTGTGAAGCGCAAGAATATGTGAAGAATTAATTTTTTAATGCATTCTAAGTAATAAGCAATTTAGGTTTTACATTAAGCAGCCATAAAACCATAACAATTTTATTTTAATTAAAATTCTATCTAAAAAATTTTCAAAGGCTACGTGCCGCACTTCTGCCTACAAAAATTACCGAAATATAAGAACAGTTTTCTTTTCTGCTTAAGAACTTTTTACATTTTGGCAACTTCATAGATATTTTCATATTTTTCTCATTATCTAGGCTATGTGTGAGCCTAAAGCTATCAATAAAATGATGACCTGCCATCAACAAGAACGCTCCGCTTAATGCTATATAAGATATTCCAATCTATCATCTATGCTTATTAGACGCCTCCAAGCATATCCTGTACTTATTCTGCCACACAAAAACAACACAAACAGGACAATGAAGCGTTCAAAATACCAATGAGCAAATTGATTTTGTTTATCTTGTGGTGGCTCTTTAAATGTTGGGAGGGGCTTGGAATGTTCAGAGCTCGAGGTCAAAGACTACATTTAATCTAGTTTATTATTTTGCTCTGCTATGAACTAGCATGGGCGAAAATTGAGGCAAGTTTTGTTATTGAACGAAGGGCTGCTGAAAAAACAAATTTTTTGGCAAGACTTCCGAAACTCTTTTTGTATTTCTTGCTGATATTTTTTTCAAAAAATTTCAATAGTTTATATTTACTGTAGTGTTTTTTTTTTTTTTTTTTTTGTAATCTCACCTATTGTTGTTATCACCGTCACAGAGTACAGTAACGCCTCGCTAAACGTCCAACGTGCATCCAGCAATGCATCCATTTGTCCAGTAAAACGTCCTGCTAAGGCGTTATTACCAAGTCCGGCATTAGTTATACTTAAGCCACCATGACGTGTAGCCGCCACTATAGAACCTTCGAAGCGTCGCAGCTGTTCGTGCACCAACATTGTCCAATTACGCTCGTACAAAACGTTGAGTTTTTCTAAAAATGGAGAAATATGCAATTCAAGTGACTATTAAAAACTTTTCAACTGTATCATAAGCAAATTTCTTCGTAAATTGAACACTCTGAATGTTTATATTTAATTTTTTTTCAAATTATCTTTTATGCCCCTATCGGAAATTTCAAATCACTTTATTTAAAAGCAAGTAAAAAGGGCTTTATTCTACCTTGGCATAGTGATTCTGAGAAGCTCTTTGCTATCGCTACGAACTTAGCTGCAAAAAAGCGCTTTGCTTTCGCTTTTCTTAGTGCTTCAAACTGCCGATAGTGAAAATGAAGAAGAGGAGTAATGAAAATTGTGTCCTTATTTGACATTTGAAAAGAGTTTGGAGAATGGGTAGTGCGATTTAAAATTAGACAAGACGCAAGTGAGGGCAATTCTGCAGTCATCAGGCTTTAAAGTGCCCTCGTATTATTGTGAAAGCCTTGTACACTCCGAACATATGTCTATGTACCGCCAATTTTTTCGTGTTACTTTTTGTTCTATTCGTATTGCTTTCAATTATTGACCAATGTGAAAGGGGACAAGCGAGAACAAAGCACTTTTTTAACACTTTTTGAAGGGAGAACAAACACCTTTTTCGAATCTCTTCCGAAGCGAGAGCAAAGCGCTTTTTTTAACACTCTTTAAAGAGAGAACTTTCCGAAGCGAAAGCAAAGCGATTTTTTGAATCACCATCCATAGCGAGAACAAAAGTCTTTTTCCCAATGACATGACAATGTTAAAAAAAGTGCTATAAAAAACGAGAACAAAGCGCTACTATGATTTTATAAAGACCTTTTTAAGTGGTTTCAAAGCGCTTCGTTTCCTAAAATGACGTTACTGAAAATTCCTAAATAACTGTGTTGCTTTTGTATGCCTTTAGCTATGGTAAAAGCAGAAATATCTTCATCATATGTTGTTCTGTTAAAACTATCAGAAAGTCAATGCTTTACGATGACTGCAACTTCAAAATTGCATCGACCGTAATATCATGAAGTCGTTTGTGGTAGCACATTTTAACCCAATGAAATCGTTTTTAATCTGAAATTAATTTTGCGAATATTTTAATACTTTTATAGAAATGCCCAACTTATACACCAAGAGAATACAAAAAACTATGAGTGAGTTGATTTGTTCAAGAAAAACTGAGAAAATTTACGAAATAATTCAAAAATATTTTTTAATACTTCAACATAATGTATTTTAAGCTTGCTATTCTGAAAAATGTTGGTTGAACATAGATGTTTTCTTCTTTTGTCACAAGATGGTTTTTAATTCACATTAAAAATTTGATTTACGAAAAGCAGTAGTTTGGAAACTTTACGTTCTTAATAACAATCAGTTGGTTGCATAGGAATTTTTTTCATCCATAATATCTATATATTATATCCATAGGCTTTCAAAAAAAGACAAAAAAAAAAAAAGAATCGTCCAATCGTTTTCAAATCATTCTCAAACCTCATTGTTTGCTGGGATAACTTAAAATATTTTTTTGAAATTTTGACTTTCAACATTTTTATCTTTATACAATAAAATATTTATTTTTTAATTCATTCCTAGCACGACTCAAATTGCTCATGGGCATCATTTAACTAAATTGCATAATTACTCGAGCACATAACGATGATCCTTCAGACGGTTGAGTTTTATGCATGCAGCAATTTGACCCCAAACAAGCACTACTAAAAACCCCCAACACGACCATCACCGACACCATCATCATCATAACCCACTAAATCTACATACATGAAGCACACACATGAGTATCTCTGCCTGCCTGGCTCCCTGCGTTCCATTGTGTCTGAGTGTCTTTGGTACAAAACGATATGATATAATAAATTCTCTGCACGCCACAAGACCACTCGTGGTCTTGAGTACCTCATCGTCCTCGAGAAAAACGCACATTTTGCACATTTTATAACGAGGATATTTACAGCAGGCGAAAGATTTGTACACTCAAGCTGGAATAACAAGGCATGTCTCGGGTTGATTTTGTTTTTTTTTTCCATCTTATTTTCCATGTGGTATATGAATAGATGCGTTGCTATAAAAATAGATAGAACTGCAGGATGCAGGCCAAAAATATATATCAGAATTCTTTTATAGTACTAGAGCTTTTTTGGTATGGATAAACCACAAACCAGTTAATATTCATTGCAGTAGTCTTAAATTGAGAACGTTTTCCGGTAGGATTGCGGAAAGTTAAAGTTTTTGCAACAAATCATGAAAAAACAAATGTGTTTCGCAGAAAACGTTACTTCCTGCTGATAAAATTAAGACTTCTTTTCAATAAAACAAAAAATTTAACAAAAAAAAAAAAAAATCCTAATTTATTTTAAGGATTACAGTTACTGTTATTTATTTTATGAATGTAAAATGTATAAGCATTGAAACATGTATGATATTAAGATATTAAAGGACATTTTTTTTAAAGAATTAGCTAGTTGCCCATGCAACAATTTTACCTTCGCGAGGAAACTTGACAAAAATTAAATAAGCATTGAAAATAGAAATTACAATGTCAAAACAACGCCAACTTACGACGCAACTGACTTGCGCATGTGTTGATGCGTTCTCAAATACCACAGAATTCGGCATCAGCTGTCCTGATTTGCGAAAAAAGGAAGTGGAATATAAATGCACATAAAGAAGAAAAGAAGATATTTATCACCCTTCGCGCCTTGCTACGCCTTACTGTATTTTGTAGTACATCGCCCTTTGGGGTTCAAGATATAGCAAAATGCGTAGCGAAAAAAGACTCAGCTCCTAAAAAACACTTATAAAAATCATACTAATCGGATGAGTTGTTTTGAGTTTTTTGCGGTATTTGTACAACAGCTTTCCATTCTATAATCAAATCCTATATATTCGATATACAAATTTTTATCTAAATCCGATGAGGGGTTTTTGAGCGTTTCACGATATCTTAAGTGATTTGTACTACAGCACCATCTGGTGTTTAAGATAGCGCAGAAAAAAAAAGTCCAAGATATCCTCCGTATCCAAAAACTCTTATGTACAAATGTTCACGCAAATCGGATGTACAGCTAGGAGTTTTTCGAGATTTTTAAAACATTTGTACTGCAGTGTCCTCTGGTGTTCAATGTAGAACAAAATAGATAAGTGATAAAAACTACCGTACCCGAAAACCCCTAAATAAAAATTTTCATGTAAGTCGGATGAATGGTTTCAGAGACAAACTATAATAACAAAATTGGAACCCGATCGCAGCGCCACCTACCGGGTCCAATTGCGAATCTGAACCATCCAGGGATCCACTTAAGCACACACAAAAAATTTCATCAAAATCGGTTTAGGAGCAGTTTAGTAACACACACACGTACAAATTGTACAACAGCGCCATCTACTTTTCGAGACAGAGCAAAAGAGATAACGCCAAATTAGTTGCCGTACACAAAAATCCTTTAATAAAATTTTTCATCCAAATCGGATGAGCGGCTTTCTACTTTTACGATTTCTTAAGAGATTTGTACTACAGCGCCCTCTGGTGCTCGATATAGTACAAAAAAGATAAGTCCAAAACAGTCTCCATATTAGAAAACCCCTATATACCAATTTTCATGAAAATCGGATAAACATCTTAGAAGTTTTTCGAAGTTTTTTAAAATATTTGTACACAGCGCCCTCTGGTGTTCAAGATAGAACAGAGTAGATAAGTGATAAAAACTCACCATACGAGTCCGAACCATACCGATACCATACGTATCCGAAAATCTCTATATACAAATTTTCATGCAAATCGGATGAACGGTTTCGGAGATAAGCTATAAAAACAAAATGCCTTAAGCACGATCGCAGCGCCACCTACCGGGTCGAATTGTAAATCTGGACAATCCAGGGATCCACTCAAACACACACAAAAAATTTCATCAAAATCAGTGTAGCCGTTAAGGAATAGGTTAATGGCATACACACGAAAAAATTGGACAACAGCGCCCTCTAGTTTCGAGAAAGAGCAAAAAAGATGGCACCAGAACCCTTGCCGTACTCGAAAATCGCTATTTACAAATTTTCATCCAAATCGGATGAGTAGTTTGGGAGTTTTTCACGATTTCCTAATATTTGTTCTAAAGCGCCCTCTGGTTTTCAAGATAGCACAAAAAAGATAAGTCCAAAACACTCACCGTATCAGAAAAACCCCTATTTTCCAATTTTCATGCAATTCGTATGTATGGCTTAGGAGTTTTTCGAGGTTTTTCAAAAAATTTGTACTACAGCGCCCTCTGATGTTCGAGAGAGAAAAGAGTAGATAAGCCAAAAAACTCAGCGTATCCGAGAACCTCTACATACCAAATCTCATGCAAATCGGATGAACGGTTTTGGACTTTTTCGACTTTTTTAAAATATTTGTACTATAGCGCCCTCTGGTGTTCAAGAAGAACTAAGTTTATAAGTCATAAAAACTCACCGTTTCCGAAAACCACTATATTCCAACTTTCATGCAAATCGTATAAGCGGCTTAGGAGTTTTTCGAGGTTTTTCAAAATATTTGTACTACAGCGCCCTCTGGTGTCCAAGATAGTACAATGTAGATAAGTCAAAAAAACTCAGCGGGTCCGAAAACCTCTACATACAAATTTTCATGCAAATCGGATGAACGGTTTCGGAGATAATCTAAAAAAATAATGTCTGGAACCCGATCGCAGCGCCCCTTACCGGGTCCAACCTTTTTTCCTGTATAAAAAGTAGCCTATGTTATGACCGGGGATATAAGAAACCTAGATGTCAAGTTTCATTGAAATCTATCCAGTGGTTTTCGCGTGATACTTTAACAGACAGACAGACAGACAGACAGACAAAAATTTTAAAAATGCGATTTTCGGACTCAGCGTCATTCACAACGCCCATCGCAAAAGGAATTTCAAAAAAAATTTTTCATGTACAAATTTTTTTTTTTTTACAATTTTATATATATATAGATATATAGATATAAGGTTTTTATTCAATGCTTATCCATGAACTCAAAAACTGAAGAAAATCGGATTTCAATTAAATTGTTCTTACGTATATTTCTGCAAGTACATTTTCATTTTATGTACTTGAAATTATGTACATTTCAAAAATGTTTGCTTATTTACCATGGCAACCCAGCGAGGATTGAACTCGGCACCTTAGTATCGGCAGCCGCACACACTATCCAATCGCCTATTCAGAAATTTGCTTGAGTAACGTGTAAACTTCATTACTATGTTCTTTGAATTTCCTTAAGCTTAACTTTGTAAAATCCGGAACTGAAATAATTTAATAGAAACACATAGTTTGACAGCCATAAATTACTTGGGTACTACTGGCGTGTAAGCAAGTAGATTATCAGTCAAAAGTTCCGTGGTTCAACACCGGACATAAACAAGACTTTTTTATTTTTTTTTTTTTTTTTATCGCAATAAGGAATGCATTGGAGTAAACATCTTTTTAAATACTTGCTCAAAATGTATACTTGAATAAAGCTTTATATAAGAAATTATAGAAGGAAATGAAATTTTTAAGGCTTTTACAAGACTCTTTCAAACAAAGATTGAATAATTACTTTTATACAAGGCTCTTTCAAATTGAGATGGTAAAACTTTGAAAATTTAGGTGAAATTGTATCTGGGGATGATTATGGTTATGGTTATAGCCATAATAAGACCATTGGTTATGGTTATGGTTATGGTTATGGTTATGGTTGTGGTTATGGTTATGGTTATGGTTATGGTTATGGTTATGGTTATGGTTATGGTTATGGTTATGGTTATGGTTATGGTTATGGTTGTGGTTATGGTTATGGTTATGGTTATGGTTATGGTTGTGGTTATGGTTATGGTTATGGTTATGGTTATGTTTATGGTTATGGTTATGGTTATGGTTATGGTTATGGTTATGGTTATGGTTATGGTTATGGTTATGGTTATGGTTATGGTTATGGTTATGGTTATGGTTATGGTTATGGTTATGGTTATGGTTATGTTTATGGTTATGTTTATGGTAATGGTTATGGTTATGGTTATGGTTATGGTTATGGTTATGGTTATGGTTATGGTTATGGTTATGGTTATGGTTATGGTTATGGTTATGGTTATGGTTATGGTTATGGTTATGGTTATGGTTATGGTTATGGTTATGGTTATGGTTATGGTTATGGTTATGGTTATGGTTATGGTTATGGTTATGGTTATGGTTATGGTTATGGTTATGGTTATGGTTATGGTTATGGTTATGGTTATGGTTATGGTTATGGTTATGGTTATGGTTATGGTTATGGTTATGGTTATGGTTATGGTTATGGTTATGGTTATGGTTATGGTTATGGTTATGGTTATGGTTATGGTTGTGGTTATGGTTATGGTTATGGTTATGGTTATGGTTATGGTTATGGTTATGGTTATGGTTATGGTTATGGTTATGGTTATGGTTATGGTTATGGTTATGGTTATGGTTATGGTTATGGTTATGGTTATGGTTATGGTTATGGTTATGGTTATGGTTATGGTTATGGTTATGGTTATGGTTATGGTTATGGTTATGGTTATGGTTATGGTTATGGTTATGGTTATGGTTATGGTTATGGTTATGGTTATGGTTATGGTTATGGTTATGGTTATGGTTATGGTTATGGTTATGGTTATGGTTATGGTTATGGTTATGGTTATGGTTATGGTTATGGTTATGGTTATGGTTATGGTTATGGTTATGGTTATGGTTATGGTTATGGTTATGGTTATGGTTATGGTTATGGTTATGGTTATGGTTATGGTTAGGGTTATGGTTATGGTTATGGTTATGGTTATGGTTATGGGTATGGTTATGGTTATGGTTATGGTTATGGTTATGGCTATGATTATGGTTATGCTTACGGTTATGGTGGATGATCTCGGTCACTGCTGATTTCAATGTGGTTAAGATTGACTGCTACTAATTACAATTCCTTTTATTACATTTTCGCAATATTGCACCCTAATGATTCGAAAAGGTACTCAATTATTTTTTTTTTTTTTCGTCTTGCTTAAAAAGTTTAACACTCACTCTAGATTGAACACTTCATAACTAATTTGTTTTTAACCTATATAATAACTGATAGTCTATAGTAAATTTTGTCGAAATGCAGCGACTTGACCCGAAAACATTAGCGCAGCGAGAGAAATGGGCGAAATATAAATTACTGACCACATTCATGATAAGTAGTAAAACATTTAAATCAACCAAGCTGTGCATGCAGCGATGAAAAAGCTGCAGCAAGTCTATAATAAATACGGTCAGAAAAAAATTATAACAAACATGTTACTAAATTGAACACCAATAACTTAAAATAAAAAATGTACGCTAATGATATGATTTTTATGATAGCTGCTTTTTTAATGTAAGACTAATTCCACCAAAGTTTTCAAAAATTATGCAATTTTGCTGTGATGTGCTCGGGATGTGCTACAATGTGCAGTATAAAGTTTTAAAAAATAAAACTTATGCGAAGTTTTATTAAAATATGCAAATATTTAAATTTTTTCCAAAACTTAGTAATTGTGCCGTGATGTGCAAAAGTTGTGCTATAAAATGTGCAAGTAAAATTTTAAAAGTTTTTTTTTTTAGAAGATTTGTGATGTATTGCTGTCCAAGAGATATTATTAGAATTTGAGCATTTATTAAAATCGAATGCGAAAGTTTTTATGAGCTTAGTACTGCCAATAATTTTTTCCTAAATTATGTAAAAGAAAATTTTCAAACATGTCGCATGATAGCACACACCGGACATATTGCAGCGCATACTAATAATGCATGTTATTTAAAATGAAAGTAAAATAAATTTAAACCATGTAACTATCAAATTTTAAAGTACCGAAAAAAATAAAAATGTTAGTACAAATATTTTGACGGTAGATTAAATGTGCGCTACGCAGATTTTGCACACCAAGTGTGAAAAGGATTCAACTCTCGTATTTTAAGCAGATAGTTTTTTCGTTATGGCTCTGAATCATGGATTTATTGAGCGATAAAATTGAGTTAACACGGTTTATGAATTTATGAGTTAACCTTTTTATAGCAATAAAAACATATTACTTAAAAAAAAAGTTAAAAATATCCACGAATAACATTAAAAATGCTAAATTTAATTATTGAAGTGCCAAATTTTTTTCTGTTCTGTGTTTTTTTTGCGTTTAATTTAATGTTTAAACAGCTTTACTTTGTCAACTTTCCGTTATTTTTAACTAAGATCAGATAAAATGTCACAGCCACTTTTTTATTTGGCAGCCTATGCGTCAGTATTTTTTTATATTATTCTGCAGGACAAGTTTTGCAATTTAAAATTGTGCCGCAAGGTTACAGAATGTTTAAAGGACATTTTTTAATTTTTTTTTTATCATAATGTGTCAGCCGCAGCTTGTTCTAAATAAAGCAAAAAATAACGAACAAAATTATGCTGGTCATAGAAGAATAAAACAAATTAAATGTTTAGATAGCTTTTACAAAATATTTTCAATATTTTAGGCCAAGACTAATTATGCAGAAAGATAAGAAAACAATTACAAAAATTGCATGGCTTTGCCATATCTGAAGTCTCTGTATTTAATATTGCTTTTATTGTAAATATTGTTGGCTGCAGAGTGTGAATTTCATATACTTAAAGCAGGTAATAAAATCGGTATAAAATAGGAAACTACCAAATCAAGGGCGTCAGTGCTATTCAACAAAATAGATATTCAACCAAAAAATATCTATAACTGCAGAAATGGAATGGCTTATGGACCTTTACAGTGCAAAAGATATGACGACTGGTTGTGAAATTTTCTAGATAAAAGGTAAGGGTAGAGTGAGTGAGAGTGAGGAGCACAAAAACCAAAACCCACGTACGGCCGCAAACAAGATCAGAACAGAAATGACACATTTGCATGTATCAATCGTAACTTTTTTTGCTTTGTTTATTTTCAAAGGTATAGTATAGATATATAGTATATCTATACTATTATATAAAATTGAAGGGCAACATTTTGTTTCCAGGTAAACTCCAAAAGTACTGGGTCGATTTTTATGAAATAAGTTTTAAAATCTCATATTTGAGCACAGCAGAGAAGTTTCAATAAGAAATATGTTTAATTAAAGTGTTAAGTTTTTTAAGAAATCATCCCCCGATGATTGCTTGCTCGTTTTCTATTCACATGTTTGCTTGAGAGAGTTTCAATAAACACCACGTTGTTCTCTACTCTTCTCTGTTTCTGCTCAGCTACCACAGCACAACATAAAAGCAGATGAGCCTCGCGCAAGACGAAAAGAGGGATTCATATAAATGCAGTGCTGAGAACAAAATAAAATAAGAGAACAAATTTTTTTATTACGTTTGACATGCATTGTCTTAAGAGCTGATGTCACACGGTGATCGTTTGAGCGGCATTCAAAATTGTTTGTTGTTGCTTTCGATAGAAACTGTCAAAAAACAGTGAGAGCGGATAAACACATTGTAGAGCGATCAAAATTTGTTTATTTCTGAATGCAAGGCGATTGACTGAACACCTTTAGCGTGTTTAGGATTTCTTTATATGAAGTTTTTGCGCGCTATTTCTCTCCAAACTCATTGAAAAGAGTAACAAAGACGTGTAAACACTCTTTATTGAAAAAAAAACCACTGTGGCCGGCTAGTTATACACAAATTTGAAAAAGTTTAACACACCTTTTGTCAAAACCTTCCCACTCTACCCTACCCATAAAAAACGTCGAAAACCAAAATTTGTTTTCGAAAGAAACTCAGTAAAACGATTTTGGTTATTTTTTTCTTTTCGATTCCGTAAGCAATTATTTTCTTAACCCTTCATTGCATTGTGATGGAAATTTCCATTGAACAATCAAAAGAAAAAAATTCCCACAATACCAATTCTTGTCGCAATGAAAAGGAATGAAACTAGTTAAAGAAAACACAAACATCGACTAGCACATGTCAATCGAAATTAAGTTACCTCAAGTTTGTTTATTTTGTTGTAAGGATGCATAAAAATGTTAAGTATTTTGATTGTTTGCCTGCAGAGGTAGGTGAAAATATTTAAAATGAATAGAAAGAAGGTAAATATTGTGAAATCTGCTAATATTGTGACATAAATAATATATCGACAATTCTGATAATTTGGTATGACATAAATGAACATCATTATGCAGTATCATCGTTCCTGAACTAGGGTTGGTTCGTGAAATTTTACTATGTGTTTTTTTTTTCGCTGTTTTAAAATAATTTACAAGAGAGAGACATAGAACGTTCTCCAGCAGAGTTAGAGGATGGTTGGATGTCGGAAGACGGATCGGAAGGTGATGTTTCTGATTATGATAAACTACCAAATTTACACTAGAGTTCTGTACTAGAGATGAGCTTCTAAGTCTATTAGATGATGATAATGATAATGAAGATGGTCAGGAAGAAAAAGATGAAGATCCACCACTTGTTGAAGAACTGCTGGAAGAAACAGAAAGCCAAAACAGATTTCCTTGTGGTAATAGTTTTAATTCGTTATACGACAAAAGAAAGCTTATTTGGAATAAGAGAAATATGGGCTTTCACGAAAACAAAATTAATTTCTGAGGTAGCTGTGGTCTTACTTCTGAAATGCCTCAGCTTGAAACTCCTTACCAATGTTGTAAATACTTTTTCATGAAGATTTAATGCAAGAAATTGTAGCTCAAACTAGTTTATATAGCATGCAAAAAGTTTCTACACCGAGAAAATTTAACGCCTTAAAATCAAAGAAAAAAGTTATTGTAACACTGTAACCAAAATATCTTTACCACAATGAAAAGATCGTTGCAATAATGATTTACGTTTCAACTAAGCAATTGCTGCATCATCGAAACAAAAGACTGAGCTTTGTTTTTTTGAAGTTAAATCAATGAAACAATCTTTGTAGTGAAGATAAAATATTCACTATAACGATTTAATTCTTTGCTAACAAGGAATTGAAAAAAGTATGTAAAATCAACAACTTTTCTTTGTTTTTTTGAGAGTAAGCTTCATTGTTTCAAAGACAAAGTCTGTTACTTTAAAAAATGTTTTCTTCAAAATCATATTTGTATACGAAGAATAAGAAAATAGTGTGCGAGTGCCAACATTAAATTGTATTTGTAAAAAAACACACGTTAATATTCACACCAGTAAATTTTATTGCATTTCATCAACAAAAAGAAAAGAAAAAAAGAAAAAAAAATTTCTTTGCCCGCCTTGCGGAATTGAACTTGGAATTTTTGGTCCCATTCCATCGCTCTACCCACTGATCCAAACAGCCTAGCTAATGTTTGCTGACATATCTGCAGCTATGTTAACAGATGCAGATGTCACAGTATTCTGTTGATAACTATAAAACAAAAATTTGTTAATAGATTATTGTGTTATTCTGCAGCATAGCTTCAGTTGTAATTAATATTGAATCAATCACTCAGCGTAATGAAGGAGTTTAGCTCGATGCGTAGTGTAGTGACTTCTCAATCGGTGGTATCGGTGGGTGTGGGTTCAAATTTCCACGGCAGGCGAATGTAAGATTTCTAATTTGATATATAATTTAATTTAATTTAATTAAATTCAATCTTATTGTTATATTAACCGCAAGCAGCAAAGAGAAGCCGAGAGAAGCAATTCATTTCTTGAAGCCATGTACTTAAAATCAAGGATCTAACATTCTGCGTCTTTGCCGTAACGAATAAAAGTCTTTGTGCCAAAGAAAATTTTCATTACTTTTACGACTTTTCCATGCTTTTTAAAGACGTACGTCTTTGCCACAAGAATTTAAGTTTTTGATTCAAAGTGCAAAGGGAATCTAACAATCTTTGTGTGTTTGCCGTAACGTTGTTTTGTCTTTGGGCACAATCTAACCAATAAAAGTCTTTGTGGCAAAGTGCATTTTCTTTGGTTTTACGATTTTTTCCCCCTGGGTGTAATAACAAAATGATTTATACAGCAGTATATGGAATATTACTTTTCATATCTATGAAAAGATTTCAAAATACCTGATCATATTAGTCACCTGCTTTTGGTTATGGGTCAGTTTCATTCACAATGCCAGTCAACAAGTTTGAAAAAATTAAGCTTTCATTGCACTGTCAAAATAATGACAATGACATGCTTGTAGATGCAGATCACAACTGATTTTTTAAAATACGTCCAGTTATTGAGCACCTCAAAGCTAAATTTTCTACCATACATATGGAGCAAAGACTGTCAGTTGATGAACAGATGTGAGCCACAAAGGCTGCACACTTTCTAAAGCAGTACCTTCCTAATAAGCCCCACGGGGGTTTAAATTTTATGTGATCTGTGATTTATCAGGGTACGCGTATACATTCGAACTGTATTCAGGTCCGGAAAATGCAGGGAGACTTGAAGGAGAACCTGATATAGAAGCCACAGGGAATGTAGTAACTCGTTTGCTTAGAGGAGTGCCAAGATATCAAAATTACATTGTATATTTCGATAACTTTTAAACATCACTAGTTTATACCCGCCGCGCTTCGCTTCAGTCAGCGATTATCTTTTTAAAGTGAACTTAGCTCGTTTTCATTTAAAAAAAGAGATGTAAAACTGATTTTTAGCGTTTTTATATGAGAAAAGGAATGCATTATTTATGCAATATCTCAAGAACCGCTCATCCGATGTTGTACGAATAAGTTTTAAAACCCGTGCCATGACTGACCAAACGCACTCTAAAAATTTGAACAACACCATTGGAAGAGTTCAGAAGGGATAGAGTAACATACGGACACCATTAGATTTTTATATATATATAGATTGCCTCTGGTCTATTTTTTAGCCAAACAAGGAATTCACTCTGTTGGCACTGTCTAGCAATATAGGATACCAAGCTCAAAATTGCCTGAAAAGAAGGAAATTATGAATAAAGCAGTTCCAAGAGGAAGTCATGAAGAAAGGTATTGATGGTTGTAAAGGTGAAAGTCGCTAAACTCGTTTTCACCCACACACTATGTACATACGCTGAAGATTGCTGCCTTATTTTTTTGTTTGCCTAAACATAGTACTACAACTACTATAAGCAGCTTAGTAAGCAGCAGCCACCTTAGTTAATTTCACTCGGTTGTGAACACTAAGCCGAGGTGAAAAGCACACATGTCAAAACAGCAAAACAGCTGAAACATAAACTCACCACATAATGACAATGCTGGCAAGCTGGGGTGACTTAGACAACGAGCAGCAAATAAAGATTCAAGCGTGGAACAGAATGCGATGTAGTTATAGCGATTCCATGTAGTAACCTCATCAGCTGTTCAGTGTGTAGCTCGCTACGCCAAAAAATATGCCCACAATGGCATGAGCGCTTCAGAAAACACTTATTTATCAATTTTTTTGATTTTAAAAATATTCTTAATTTTGAACACTTATTTTGGTACCGACAATGTTTGCAGTATCGATTTGATATACTCAATCCTAAAGAGAGCATCATTAATATAATTTTCAGAGCAGCGTTGTACTCAAAAGTTAAAGTTAGCTTAACTTGCGCTACAACTACAGCTACGAGCCACATACGTACTACGCATTCTGTGTGATTCCGTAGTTTCCGAGAAACTACGCCTAAGCCAGGATAATTCTAAGTGGAAATTTATGTTAAGGAACTTTACCATAAGTAAATAACATTAAAGTGAATTAAACAACAATAAATTAAGAATAAGTGAAATAATGAATGAAAGAAAACTTTGAACTTTCTACTTTAAACAATAAAAGCGGAATTGAAATTTAAGCATCGTGTAAGAAATTTTTGTGAACGAAATCTGGACACCGGCGAGTGATACCTCGACTAAAAGGTTCGTCGCATGGTATTGAGATGAGTTACATGTAAAGATAACAAGATTGTGACAATTTTGCTGGTGTGGGATTATTTTAACTTCTACCCAACCGAAGATCATTCCTTACTATATTCATTTGTAGCATACCGGTCAAATATCTTTTTTTAACTAAATAAGTTAATTTAAAGCAATCAAGAAACACAAAATTATTCACTATACTTAATTTTCTTTTTTCACTTCGTGATTTTTGGCACTATTTGACTTTTGTCCAAAGTAAACTGTAGTTGCACTAGTTTGTGCTGTGGCTGTGGTATACTTCAGACATATTAATAACGGTTAATGCGCACAGTTTGTGGTAATTACCACAACTCTGTGCTTTGTAATGTTGTGTTAAGGCCAGAAATTGAGCATTAATAGCAGTAAACATAAATTAGTTTCATGTGGTTATATATAATAACCTCACTATAATAAGTGAGGCATGATTGAATACAAGATTGAAACGTTTTATCCAACGAACTAACTATGTTAATATTAATTATATTTATTTTAATATGTGTTTTAGTTTATAGAATGCAGGCTAAAAAATACTAAATGCAATTAATATTAGCCGCCGCAACAGACATAGGGAGAAAATAACAAAGTTTTAGGTGAAGCCTAAAATTTGGCCTTCTTTTTTTTGGCCAAGTTTCAGTTAATTCAAAGTTTTAATTTACATAAAATAAGTGAAAATTAAAAAATTGCATAGAATTGCAAAATAATTAAATTTTTCAATCCGCCAAGAAAAATATTTTTATAAATATGCCTTTATAATTTTCTAATACCGTCCGGACAGAGTCGAGTTGTTTTTTTTTTTTTTCAAGCTTAAAATTTGCTGTTTTTTGTTTTACTGTTTTTTAACCTATTATTAGAAGTTAAGTAACTGATTTCATGGCCAGCGGCAGCAAAAAAATTTCATGGCGCTAATAAATATTTAGCGAAAAAAAAAATTATTTTATCGCTACTCACCCGTTATGATCCACAACTCGCGCAGACAATCCTCGCGACTCTTCGCTATGGCCACCGATTTTGTGATGTCCTGCGGCGCTTCGAGCAGCGGAAACAGCAGGGCACCCATCACAGAATATAAAATGACCAGTAGCACCAGGCCGGGTGTGGAGAAGAGCGCTTTAAGCACGTGACTGAGACAGTGGCGTGTCAGCGAGGGTGTTGAGATGGTTGAAACGTCGTCAGCGTGTTCCAAAGTAGCACAAGTTTCGGCTTCAACGTTGTTGGCAGTGGAAGCTTTTTCAGAGTAGTGTGAGTGATGTTGGTGATGTGGCGAGTAATGCTGATGTTTTTGTTGTTGCTGTTGTTGATAGTGCTGTTGTTGTTGTTGTTGCTTCGCCGTTATTGCTGCTGTGCTGGCAGAGGATAATGTTGCTGCTGCTGCTGCTGCTGCAGTAGAGGATTTTTCGCTAATTTCGCCGGAAGTCGTCTTTTCAACGTCCGACATTTTAAATGCAGTTGCAGCAATTTTTGTGTTTGTTGTTGTCTAACGAACATTTAGCCGATTATTTTTAGAGTTTTTTTGTTGTTAAGTGAAAAGTTGTTGCACTCCAATAACTACGTTCTATGAGAAACTGTAAAAAAAGACAGCCAAAATCTCTGTTGTTTTTATTTCAATGTTAAACTTTTTAAATACTTTATTTATTTACTGCTCCCAAATAGCTGCCTTTAACTGTCACGTCATCAAGTTGCATCATCAAATTTTACCTGATTAACTTGGTCGACTTACTTCCGCTTCCTTTTCCGTTTTGTGTTTTTCTTCTTCCCGACAATCGTTTGCACTGCACTTCACTCAAAAAAACTTTTTTATTCCTTCTATTGTTTATTCTTTTAAGTACTTTGTCGCTTTAGCTTTTGTTGTGCTATCCTAGCTATTGTTGTTTTCTTTTTCTCTTTAGCTTTTTATGTATTTTGGCTTAATTTAAGCTTTTGTCTCATTACGCCATTTAGAGTGTTTCGTTATACTTGCAGCTTTTGTTGAGTTTTTCCTGTTTAAGCCTTAGCCGCTGTTGTTGTCAATTTTAAAGTTATTGTTGTTGTTGTTGTTGTTGTTTTTGCTGCTGTTCCTTCACTTTGAATTGCTTTATGTCCCCGTTTCATGACTGCAACTGAAATACAACAACAAAAAAAAAACAGTTTTTGTTAAAATGGGTTAAGCTTTTCTTTTGTTCTCAAAAACTACCAGTTGTTTTTTTTTTAATGCTATTGAAAAATTGGCGCAAAATTTTCCAGACTAGTGCTAAATTTCAAAATTTATTAAAATTTTATATGAGTTTCAAGCATTTTTTTTTTTCTCGTCGCCCATTGACCCGCTTATGTCAACTAAATGCTTAAGAAACTTGTTAAAATTTTTAATCAAAATTCTTTCCTCGGGGCCACTCCTTATCTGTAAGATATAAGATAATTTTGTTTTTGTCATTTTTGTACAAATCGTGTGAGAAACAAAATCGTGTTAGAATTAAGATGTTAAACATATTTTACGTGATAAAGTTTGTTTTTTCTTCTTAAGGGACTTTATTTTCTAAAGAAATATCAGCAACTTAGATGTAAAGGGTATTTTAACTTTTGCTTAAAGCAACTTTTATTTTGTTATATTTTGATTTAGTTGATAAAATAATTTGATATGATTATAAAGTAATAATATAATATGATATGATAGTAAAATTATCCTAGCTTTATGCTCTATTGTCAAAATGAATTCAAAAAAATCTGAAAGTACTTTTTTTTCAACTCAAAGTCAATGTTACTCAATGATTCATTTGAGCAATATAAACAAGTACTTTAAGAAACATTGATACATATATGATGGTAATCTGACTTTAGTATAAGCAAAAAAATATGGGGAAGGAAACTCTGGCGAATGCAAAATTAAATGCAATCATTTAAAGAAAAGTAAAGTTAAACAACAAAAAAGTAGAGGAATGTCTCCGGTTGAGTCATCCCCGGTTGTGAGAAAGTCAATTTTTTTTTTAATTGAAACGGTAATCCCAATATTACTGTCAACAGCAAAACTTTTCATAATTTCACTTTTGCTGTGCCATTGCGCTGGATAGACGTGTTGCTTGATATAAAAAAAATATTTTGTAAAATAACGGTAAAAAAAAGTAATATTGAATTTTATTCAAAGCAGTAGATTTGGTTGTGAATCGGTACAAAAGCATTAGTATTATTGCTAAAAATATGGATTGGGACTTGTAGCTCAATATTATAAAATGATATGAGCGATTATGAACATCATAAAAAATGCGATGTCATGTACAAATTGCTAATCAGGCCCGGTACAAAATTAAATTTTAATATTTTTTTTTTTGTTGAAACGTTACCATTTTAATTAAATTGCAATGAAAACACTTAATTATTTGTTTATGTTATACATTTAAGCTATTTTTACAGGTTAGGTTAGGTACAGTCTGGCCTGTACACCTGCAAGCACTGTGCTTGAATAATTTTTCTTTATTGTTCTATATTGCTTTTAAATGTTCCTTTTTCAATAAAAAAATTAAATTAATTCATAACCATTGAATTTGTATCGATCTCACATCAAGTTTTTTGATTTCCAACTGATCATCTGGGGTGGTTTATAACCGGAGACAAATATTTTTTAAGCAAAAATATAAGGTTTTAGGTAATCTTTCATAATTTTTTCGTTTTTAACTTAATCGATATGGTTTTTTTAGAAAAAAGTAAGTTAAAAGAATTACCTTTCGTTTGATATAACAACCATAAAAAAATATTAAGCACAGACAATTTTATGTCAATTTTATGTCGATTTAAAGAAACATGGCTCATAGCCGGATACATTCCCCTACACTGAAAATAAAAAACTTTCATCAACGAAACCTACGTGACAAAAAAAGAGGTAAAATCCTGATTTTCATATCGGAGACAACTTTTCAAATGTAACATTCAGCATACCTGCTAATGATTTTACACCCTTGAAATTTCTTAAAAATTCTGTGAGCATCACCAGGGTGGCCCATAGTTTGAGGCGTACGTGACACTTGAAATTAAATTTTGGAGCTAAATGTGGGTGGAATATATTTGACTATTATTACAAAGCCGGAAAATAAGATTTGAACTATTTTTTTTTTTAATTACTTAATGAAAAAATAAATCTTACACTTATCTCAAATTTCCATTCTGCCACCCTGTATTGTAGTGACTCTTTCTGAATAATTTTAATAGAGCAACGCTAAATGCAACTCCGAAAAAAACCCCATAGAACCCGCTGGTTCTCACGTTTCGAATTGCTTTCAAATTTTAATATTTTTTTTTTTTAATTAATTTTAATTTTGTTTCTAATAAAACCTTTTTTTAAAGGTTCAAAAGATTTAATTAAAAGCGGTTTTTATATTTCCTAAGGAAGGTAGTGGTAGGTGGAAGTTTTAGTTTCGTTTTTCTGGATTTATGAAAAGTTCCTGTTTTATGAAAAACAGGATGACATTTTTAGTGGACCATTATGTGTGAATAGTGGACGCAAATTTTGTTCTGATATTACTTATTTTCTTACCAACAGATAAGTTTGAAAAAAAGGGTAACATTTCAATAGGGTTTTTTATATTTTTACCATCTCGATGTTCACAGTAATGAATCAAAAACTCATAAAATACATAAAAACATATTTTTCTTACATAGCAAATGCATTACTAATATAAAGCCTCACAACAATGGTGGTACATCAAATTAAAAAAACAAAAAATCAATAAAAAATGTAAGGCACATGACATTTTTAAAAATTTTTAAAATCAGTCGAACAATTTTCTAACTTTTCCGTAAGCAGAAGTGACTAAAACAAATTTCTACATTAGAAAATAAGCTTTTCGCTAACGAATGTAAAAATGCAAAAAATTAAAAAAATGCAAAAAAAAAACCAGCAAACTGGAATTGTCATATGTGCTTTTGTCAAACAATCAAATAAGAAAATTCAAAATGAAATTTCCAAATTTTCCAATTAAAAGTGGAATATTGTGAAGCAACAGGTCATTCAATAAGTCCGTAGGATAAGTAAGAAAAAAACAAAATTTTGATAAAACTCTATTATGTTATTCAACATAGTTGCCGTCGAGAGCGATACAACGAGTATAGCGATTTTTCAACTTTTTGATATTACTTTATAGTACGATTTCTCTTTCTCGTCAAAATAGGCCTCAGTTTCAGCGATTACTTCATCATTGGACTTGAATTTCTTTCCAGCAAGCATTCACTTGAGATCTGAAAACAGGAAAAAGTTGCTGGGGGATAAATCTGGAGAATACGGTGGGTGGGTAAGCAAATCGAAGCCCAATTCATTAAATTTTGTCATCGTTTTCATCGATTTGTGACACGGTGCATTGACTTGGTGAAGCAACACTTTTTTCTTTTGCAAATGTGGCCGTTTCTTAGCGATTTCAGCCTTCAATCGATCCAACAGTGCACAGTAATATTCGCTGCTGATGGTGATTCCTTTTTGGAGATAGTCGATGAATATTATTCCTTTCGCATCCCAAAATACAGAAGACATCACTTTACAAGCCGAATGTTGGGTCTTTGCTCGCTTTGGATTCGGTTCGTCGACTGCTGTCCACTCAGCTGAATGTCTTTCGGATTCTGGTGTGTAATAGTGAAGCCGTGTTTCATCCATTATCACATATCGACGATAGAATTCGATTTTATTGCGGTTTAACAGCGTCAAACACTCCTCTGAAGCATCAATTCGTTGTTGTTTTTGGTCGACTGTGAGCTTACGCGGCACCCACTTTGCACATAGCTTTCGCATACCCAAATGTTCGTGTTAAATGGTAAAAACACTACCATCTGATATCTTTACAATGTCAGCTAGCTCGTGCATCTTCAATTTGCGATCGTTCATAACCAATTTGTGGATTTTTTGATGTTTTGTGGAATAACAGTCTGATTTGGGCGTCCACTGCGCTCTGCATCATTTGCGCTGGTTCGACCACTTTAAAGTTCAGCAATCCACTTTTTTACCATTTGTCTCGATGGAACAGAGTCCAAATAATGTTTATCAAGAAATTGTTTGGTTTCCACTTTATTTTTTTTATCAAAAAGCAATGCTTTATCAAAACTCGAAATCAATAATATCCATTTTTTTCCAATAACAATAGTTACATACAAAATGCTATAACTCACGAATCAATTGTCAGATTGTTTTCAAATTATTATACGTATCGTTTGAAGGTTCGCACTAAATAAAAATCATATGGAAAAAATCTCGTAACGCCATCTATGTGTCATCCTATGGACTTTTTGAAAGTACTGTTAAGTTTATTTTTAAGCTTTAATTCGTTAATTTTTGCTCATTTTTAGGCCTTATTCTATTCTATTCTTTCACGAATTAATTTCTTAGTTATGGTCTATCCATGGGCGTACGTAGAATAGGGAGGAGAAGAAGTCCACGTGGGAAGTTCACGTATTTGGGAGATATTCTGGAATGCTTCTATTTTCTAAGATGTTAGGAGAAAGTTTTGTGAACATCGTCACAATTTGCATCATTCCACTGTGTCAGATTTGACCGAACTATCAGGGCAATATTCTAAATTTTTTTTAAAAAGATTCCTTTATTGTTCTTACAAAAAAAAAAAGTAAAAAGTTAGGATATATCTGAAACACCCTCCTTTATACATGAAATTGGCTATTTGAAGGTTTTGTTATTTTGTAGGACATCGTAAAATTTTTAAGATATTATAGACTATTCATATAATGAAAATATCTTAAAAGTTGCCAAAAACAGAACTCAAACTTAATGATAAATTAAATCTAAATGTATACATGTGCGGTTAAATTTTACGATGGTTTAAAAAAAGAATTGTAGTGTAATTTTTGTTTTATTTTTTGCTTTAACTCCAACAGTTAGTTTTATTTTAAATTTGGTTTTTTAAGCAAGTTATTTTATTGAATATGTTTTCGCATGATCAACACATTTAATACAAAACTGCTTATTTGAGGCTAAGAAATAATATCGAAATGTATATATTAGGCCGGGTAGATTTGTGGGGAGGCAAAAAAATCGCCCATTGCCCTGTGAAAATCGTATTCTAGGGATCAAAATAAGAAACTTTGCCGAAGGAACCATACCTCTAAAACGAATTCTGATGTCCCCCAATTTGGGTCGAACTTTTGGGTAGGGGCAAATTTTGAAAAATCCCACTTTGACCCATTTAGAGTGCTCCAATCGAGTCCAAATGTATGACCGACCCCCACTAACTTTGGAGGCCCGACCCACCCATGCCAGTGGCACACCCCCTGGAACCCCCCCTGGGGGTTCCCCATACAAACATTTAAAAAAATCACCAGTTTTGGCACTTTACATGAAAAAATCAGCGAAATGGCTATGTTTTTTTCTTTTTTGAAGTTTTTTTTCTCTTTAGAAATTTAGAAAGGTTTAGCATTGAGCAATTTTTAAATCGACCCGCCCTTGTATATATAAAAAAACAGTATATCGATTTCCGTTTTAAATTTTTAATACGGTTTTGTGTATTTTTATGCTATATTTTAGAGCAAAATAATTTATTTTCAATTTTTTGTCTTTTTATTTAGTTTGTCCAGCTAGATTGAAATAGACCCACTTGCAGACATAAGAAAATTAAATATATTTAAAAATGTATAAAAAATGGGCTCAAAAGAAAAAGCCCATCCCTGTTAAGCGCATCCCAATTGTTTTGAATCGGTCCAGAAATATTTTTAAATTTTTGGCTACACGAAATAACACTCAAATGAAATGAGTGTTCAAATGAAGTAACACACAACGAAATAAGCCCCAACGAAACTGAAATAAGCCCCAAATAATGAAATAAGCAATGAAATAAGATCCAAATGAAAAATTAAATACATTACATTATGAAATTAAACCCAACGAAATAAATATATTGGCCCCATTGAAATGTCCCCCAAAAAAAATTAAATAAGACCAAAAAAAAATGTTAAACTCAAAATGGAATTATCCACAAAATAAATTAAATAACCCCCAACGAATAGCCACTACTGTAATTCAGTTGTACACTTAATAATTTTGTGAAACGTTTTAAATGTTATAAATTTTGATAATTTTTGGCATTATTTTTTTATGTAACTGCGGCTTTTACAAACTATTCATTCTATAAAAGGCGCATATGACACCAAAATTAAATAATCCCCAAAATAAAATTAAATTACCTCCAAATTCTAAATCCTAATTTCAAAATTAAATAATCTCAAAAAAAAGAATGAAATATTGCCCAAAAAAGATGGAATATGCTCCAAGAATTACTAAAATGGATTGCATGGCAAAAAATCAGGCTCCACGAAATAACATCCAAATGAAATTTTTGGGTCTTATTTCATTTGAGTGTTTTTTCGTTGAGCATATATAAAAAATGGCGAGCATTTGTTTCAGAATTCAAAGACTTGAAGGTTTGAAATAAATCTATGCTATTTAATTAAAGCCTTTTTAAATAAACTGTATTATTTAAGCATAAATTTAATTGAAAAACTAGTAAATCATTCTGTTTTAAAAATATTTTCTTGAATTACTCAAATGCTTAAGAAAGTAAGAAATCACAATCAAAATTTCAAAATCATACTGACCTGACAGAAAAAATTCGATTTTTTTTTATTTTTAAATAAATATTAGTGAATTCTCAAAAGTTGATTATAGACAATTGCTCAGTGATGCAAATTTTTTTAAAAAAGGGGTTGAAAATTGAAGGAAGAAAAAAGAAAGTAAAAGATACTGAGAAGATAAGTACGTAAAGGTTAACTTAACTTTAAGTAAAGGCATAAAGCTATAGTGTAGTCCTCCTACGATTGGCACTTAAAGTCTTAATCTGTCATTTGATTTTAATACTATTATATGGGGAAAAAATAAGAATGAATGATTTCTATACAGAACTTAGTTTTTAACAATATTTTTGCTCATATTACCATTTTTAAATCCGGCTTATAAGTTTAGCTTATATGCATTAATATATCATAATAACATAAAGGTCAATGACTACATAACTTTTAATAATTATGTTAATAATTACAGGTATCATAAAAGAACAAAAATTTGTTTATTTTTTATATTGTGTTATTTATTTTAATAATAAATTATATATTATATTATATATTATTATATATTATATATTATTATATATTATATAATATTATATAATAAAACAATATATATTTATCGTCTGAATTCTGGGAGGAGGCAACTGTTCCTCCATTTAATCCCCTGTGGACGCCCTTGTATCCTTCTTAAAACAAAAGAATTTCAACCGAAAATGATTAAAATATAAATTATTAAATTAACAACTGCCTATACCGCTACATTCTAAAAACAAAGTCGACTTACTTCTTGGGCTCTAAATTTACATTCTCCATCAAAAGTTCTGTTCTTGAGTTTTGTGGGTTAATTAAATTGATCAGCTCTTAATAGAACATGTTCATCACTACGCTAACAAAAGAAACCTTATTTTATATAAAAAGTTTGTTCATATAATAATTTTGAAAGATAGCAGAGAGAAAATAAAATGGAACCCTTAACGATCGAATTTTTTTCTTTTTATGTTTCTTGTACACTATAAGAGTTTTCTACATTAAATATTAATAAAAAGAGGGGAGGAGAAGAAATAAATGAATATTCAAAGAAGAAAAATTCATAGAGACGACGATGTCAGCAATCAAATATAACGAGTATAATAAAAGAAAAACATAATCTTCTTCAAGCTGGCTTTGTTGTAAGGAACATCAGGAACTCGACGCTAAATAAGTCTCTAAGGATTTAGTCATTATAACAATTAAGCAGACAAAATAGAAAAAGACGAAGTTGTAACAAAGCGAAAAAGGATACAAGGCAAAAGTCAGAATGTAAAGGCATGTCTACATATATTGCATTAATGCGTCCGATGTAACATTAAGAGAAATATGGAAAATTGCTTCTGTTGCCAGGAAAGTAGATTTTAACAGGCTACACTGGAAAAAAATGTAAGCAGAAAAGCTAAAAGATGTGCATAAACAAGTTTGAGATTGCTATCTCAATTTTTTGAAGATTTTTTCACCAAGTTGTTTTTGTAAGCATAATATAAATTTTCAAGATATTTATTTTTTTTTTTTTTAGTGTAAAAGTAGTCTAGACGAGTTGGTGAGAAAGCTATTTGGCAAAGATGTTGAGGGAATAAAGTGCTGATTACAGTTTTTGTTCACACTTGTATATAGTTGAACAACATATAAAAAGGATATCAATTAATTAAGGCTTTCTGCTATTCACAGTCTAGAAAGGATTAGCAGTTGTGATAAAATAAATTTGCTTGTTTATGCATGGTAGTGAAAAGCAAAAACTAAATTAACGTTAAACTTTCGTCGCCAGCTAATGGATTGACTATAAAGAGCACTGGTGACAGATTCTATGCGTCTTTTAAGTATAGAGCCTTTAATTGTCTGTGTTCAGTAATCTTTAAAAAAAATTTGTTTGCTATAAAAAAGTTATCGTGTTTTATGTTAATGAAAAAATATAAACAAAGTTTTTATATTTGCATTTTTTTTTATTCTTACAATCTTTTTCTAGACTTAATTGCTTGACTACTGATTGCTTCCAAAGATAGTTAAGAAAAGCTACGGCTAATAATCGCATAGCAGAAATCCCCACCAATTAAAAAAAAAAAATAATAAAATAAAAAGTGAAAATCCTTGAAAGTGTCATACTTCAAACCTTTTGCAACAACTTTGCCATCCACATCATTTTCCCAACACTTGCGTAGAAACTGTGTCACATAAAACACTTTTGCTACGCGCATCCCTACCAATTAGCGCAAGTTTGACGTCGTTTTTTTTTTATCTTGCCTTGTTTATCCTAGCATTAATGTTGTTGTTTTTTTCTGCCTCGAGTTTTTCTTTGTTTTTCTCTTTTTTTCAGCTTACTTAAATAAAATTTTTAAGAAAAATATTAGTAATCGTGATTTTATAATAGTTCATCGCCAGCCTCCAGCTGTCAGCTAAGTTTAATTAAAACAATTTACTCTAAAAACAATCCTTAGAAAAATAATTAAGAAAAAAACACATTCCTAGTTGCTGCCATTGAATAATCTTAATCCTTGATAATGCAGCCGTCAGCCATAAAATGCAATTTCTTAATATTACTTCGAGTTCGCTGAAGCCGTTCAGCCCCTTAATTGCCCTGGGTTGCATTTAACATCATTCATTCAGCCAAAATGGTGTGAACCAGCATCCAGGAACCAGCCAGCAGCAAGCATACAAAAACAAATAAAGGCGAATGAATGTTGTGGAAAATCCAACAAAGTTTAATCAAAACTAAATTAAAATGTAATTAAAACTAAAATTAAAATGCAGGGCGATGCTTTGTAGTGAAAGGAAAAGAATAAGAGATAAATGTAAATGATGGAAGAGAGCAAGAGAGAAAGGTCGGATGACATTTGATTGAAAGCTTGCAGTTTCTTTCATCAAGTTGGCACTTTTTCAGTTTATAAATAAAGAAAACTTTTTAAAACTTATTATTTCAAGAATGTTCTTTTTACTTCTTTATAAACTTCTATTTTGGCATAAAACAAATTAAAACTTGCGTAATACTTACATTGCTATTGCCAGTGGCAATTTGCCATAATCGGGAGTAAGTAATAAAATTACATTTATGCAATTAACCAGTTGAGATATTAAGTTTATTATTCACAACACAATCACGTCACTTGCGGTTTCTTTTTAACTGACAATTCCATTTAAATATAAATTCCCAGTGCTGAATGGATGCATTGCAAAACCAACTATTTCTTGAATTCAATGCAGGTGAAAGGGCTCCAACGTCTGTTTACCATACAATTCTCTATTACACTTATTTGGACATAACCGCCAAAGCACTGATGACATAGTAAGCGGGCAACAGAGTTGGTTTGCTGCATATGACGCAAAAGATAGAAGAGCAAATCAAAAATAAAGAATAGCTTATACCGGAAAATTTTTTCTCACAAATTTACATTAAAAAATATGAAACATTATAAGGGGTATATATTTCTTAGTATTCACAATATTTCCGTATTCGTTTTTCAACGGAAAATAGTAGTATAAATATAGTAAACGATTTTTTTTTCTTACGAGCTGAAAATTGCTTCTTTCTTATTTAATAATAATTTAATAATTTATTTAATACTAGCTGAATACCCGGCTTAACTCGGAAGTTGATATAAATAATTTTCGATTTCATTCGTCGGTTTGACAAGACTTTTCATAAACTTTAAAAGGAATTCTAAGAGCATCTTTCAAACCGGTAACTTTGGCGATATGAGCCAAATGTTGCTTTAACATCTGAAAATTATGAGAAAAAGTTAGGGAAATCGTGATTTGTGTGTGCGTGCCGCCGATCGCTAGCAAAAACATATTTTCAAGGTGTATATTGTATTCGATAGATTGCACATTTTTGAAATAAATCAGAACAAAAACGAATTTTTGGACAAAACTGGACAAAAATTAAATAAGCATTGAAAATAGAAATTGAAATGTCAAAACAACGCCAACTTACGACGCAACTGACTTGCGCATGTGTTGATGCGTTCTCAACTATTTGTGAAGAAAGAAAGTGGAATATAAATTCAGTGGAATATATATATATAAGAAGAAAAGAAGATATTTATCACCCTTTGCGCTTTGCTACGCCTTACTGTATTTTGTAGTACAGCGCCCTTTAGGGTTCAAGATATAGCAAAATACATAGCGGCAAAAGACTCACCGCACCCTAAAACCACTCATAAAAATCATACTTATCGGATGAGTTGTTTTGAGTTTGTTTTGTGATATTTGGACAACAGCGCCCTCTGGTTTTCGAGATAGAATAAAAAAATAACGCCAAAGGCCTTTTCAAACTCGATAATCAAATTCTACATATCCGATATACTAATTCTTATCTAAATCGGATGAGCGGTTTTTGAGTGTTTCACGATTTCTAAAGTGATTTGAACTACAGCACCATCTGGTGTTTAAGATAGCATAGAAAAAAAAGTCCAAGATACCCACCGTATCCGAAAACTCCTATGTACAAATGTTCACGCAAATCGGAAGAACAGCTAGGATTTTTTCGAGATTTTAAAATATTTGCACTGCTGTGCCCTCTGGTGTTCAATAAAGAACAAAATAGATAAGTCATAAAAACTACCGTACCCGAAAACACTTAAAAACAAATTTTTATGTAAATCGGATGAATGGTTTCGGAGACAAACTATAATAACAAAATTCGTGGAACCCGATCGCAGCGCCACCTACCGGGTCCAATTGCGAACCATCCAGGGATCCATTTCAGCACACACAAAAAATTTCATCAAAATCGGTGCAGCCGCTTAGGAACAGTTTAATGACACAAGCACGTACAAATTGTACAACAGCGCCCTCTACTTTTCGAGACAAAAAAAAAGAAAAAAAGAGATAACGCCAAAACAGTTGCCGTACACGAAAATCCTTTAATAAAATTTTTCATCCAAATCGGATGAGCGTCTTTCTCAGGATTTCTTAAGAGATTTGTACTACAGCGCCCTCTGGTGTTCGATATAGTGCAAAAAAGATAAATCCAAAACAGTCATCATATTAGAAAATTCCTACATACCACTTTTCATGAAAATCGGATAAACAGTCATGTTATCATGATAAGTCATGAAAACTCACCGTGTCCGATAATCTCTATTTACAAATTTTCATGCAAATCGGATGAACGGTTTCATAGATACACTATAAAAACAAAATGCCTTAAACACGATCGCAGCGCTATCTACCGGGTGCAATTGTGAATCTGAACAATCCAGGGATTCACTCAAGCACACAAAAAATTTCATCAAAATCAGTGCAGCCGTTAAGGTATACTTTAATAATATACACACGTACAAATTGGACAACAGCGCCCTCTAGTTTCGAGAAAGAGCAAAAAAGGTGGCACCAAACCCCTTGCCGTACTCGAAAATCGCTATTTACAATTTATATTTTTCTATATTTTCTATATATCTATATTTCTATATTTTCACCCAAATCGGATGAGCAGTTTAAGAGTTTTTCACGATTTGCTAATATTTTTACTGAAGCGCCCTCTGGGTTTCAAGATAGCACAAAAAAGATAAGTCCAAAACACTCACCGTATCAGAAAACCCCTATTTTCCAATTTTCAAGCAAATCGGATGCACAGCTTATGCCCGTATGTTACTTAATTTTTTTTTACAACTTTTGTCATTGAAAATTAAAACTAGAGCAGTTCAAATAGTACGAATGCATGGATTTAATTGGTGTGAGTGAGTACACATATAGTACGAATTGGAGAAAAATTTGTAGGACGGACTGTATTTTCTCTGCATTTTTTTTTGCCGCTTCTTTCAATTCGTTCTTCGTTGAGTTTCGTTCAAATATTTACTGTGCTGTTAGTAATAAATTTGACATTTTTAGAGTAAACAAAACTATTTAATATAAATGTATGCTGAATGGGAAGTGATGTGTGTAGCTAATATTAATTTATTTAATGCAGCTGCTCTTTAAAACACCAGAAGTAACAAAGTAACAACGTTTATCCTTTTCTTACAATATATGTCTGTCCTGCTCACGCGACACTTGTATTCAGATTTTAAAATTGGACAAAAAAAATTAAGTATCATACGGGCATTAGGAGTTTTTCGAGGTTTTTCAAATTGTACTACAGCGCCCTCTGGTGTTCGAGAGAGAACCAAGTAAATAAGTCGTAAAAACTCACCGTATCCGAAAACCTCTACATACAAATTTTCATGCAAATCGGATAAACGGCTTAGGAGTTTTTTGACGTTTTCTTAAAATATTTGTACTACAGCGCCCTCTGGTGTTCAAGATAGAACAGAGTAGATAAGTCATGAAAACGCACTGTATCCGAAAATCTCTATATACCAATTTTCATGTAAATCGGATAAATTGCTTAGAAGTTTTTCGACGTTTTTAAAATATTTGTACTACAGCGCCCTCTGGTTTTCAAGATAGCACAAAAATAATAAGTCCAAAACACTCACCGTATCAGAAGACCTCCCTATATTCCAATTTTCATGCAAATCGGATGCACGGTTTAGGAGTTTTTCGAGGTTTTTCACAATATTTGTACTACAGCGCCCTCTGGTGTTCGAGATAGAACGGTGTAGATAAGTTAAAAAAACTAAGCGTGTTCGAAAACCTCTACATACAAATTTTCATGCAAATCAGATGAACGGTTTCAGAGATAAGCTCAAAAAATTAATGACTGGAACCCGATCGCAGCGCCCGCTACCGGGTCCAACCTATTTTCCTGGATAAAAAGTAGCCTATATGTTGACCGGGGATATAAAGAACCTAGATGTCAAATTTCATTCAAATCCATCCAGTGGTTTTCGCGTGATGCTTTAACAGACAGACAGACAGACAAAAATTTTAAAAATGCGATTTTTGGACTCATCGTCGTTCAAAATGTCCATCGCAAAAAGAATTTCCAAAAAATATTTCATGTATAGATTTTTTTTTTACAATTTTATATATATATAGATAGATATAGATTTAAATTAAATAATTTAATGATAATTACTAAAAGTTACAGATCTGAAGAACAATCTTTGGCCAATAAAGGCTTCAATTACTCCCAATCATCAATTTCGAAATATTTTCGAATGGTTTTTAAATTCTTAAGGCACTTAAACAAATTTCATACAATTTGTTCCTCTTCAATTTATGATAGTAAGAAGCATTACCCAAAGTTAATCCATTATAATGTATTTAAAATAGTTTAAAATAATAAAAAGGCTTTTAAACTTTACAACATCTAAGTAGTCAGGCCACATTGAAGACGATCACACTTCAGAGCATTTAAATGGCCGATAAAAGGATGCACACTACATCCTAGAGCCGACTTCAAGTCATTCAAGCGATCATAAAAAAAAAATATAAACTTTTCTACTTGCTACATAAACTTAACTTAAAACTAACTTAAAACCAGGATTTAATGGAAGCAACCACTAGCTATGGAGATAATAACTAATAATGCACGCTTGAGTCAACAAAACCATACGGAAGAAGTAGCTGGAAGCCATTTAGGAGACCAAGACCAGACCAGCACCAGTGAAAGCTGAAGCAGAAAAACAATGCATTTTAGCTGTTATAATAGCTGAGAAGGAAGAAAAAAAGTACATGTTTTAAATTTGAAGTTCTTTTAAGATTTTTTTCAATGTGCAGTCGTTGCTCCGTCGGGAGAAGATTTCAGTAGGATTTGCAGGACGATGCAGCTTAATGGAGGCGTTAATAAAGATGTGCTCATCATTATCATCATCAGCATTGCTAGCAAAAGCGGGAAAAAACTAAAGTTAACTGCAGTTTTAACTGTAGATCATTGCTGTTTATACCGGTTTCTGCCAGGATGCACAAACAACGCGTTACAATAACAACTACAACAACAATGAGGCACAAATGCTCATTAAGGCGTTAAGCGTATTAAAATAATAAAAAAAAAAAAATGGCAGCCAGGAAGACGTTGCGCCAAAATGCAACAATCTTAATTATGTCAGTAGATGAGGGATCAGAAGAAACAAATAAAGATGGTATAGAAAAAGCAAGAAAGAAGCGCAACACCAGGATATATTTACGTTTTTCCTGTTGCTGATTAGTTTTGAAGTAATGTTTGTGAGTGACTGTGCGACTGTGTGTATGTGAAGCCACCATTAAAAGTTAAAACAACATTTTGCAAGAAAACCTGTAAGAACAGGACTTTGGCACAGGCTACGTAGTAGCAACAAAACAAAAACGGTAACAAACAAATTTACAGCATCCGCAGAAGCACAAAAACAAACAAACAAACAGACAGATAGACAGAAAAACAGTCAAGCGTCCAAAGTGCAGCCACAAGAAAAACTCATTAAAATTGTAGCAAAATGCAACAAACTGTAAGAACCACAACAACAAAAACAAACAAGGATGTTTCAACTGCCATTCTACAGCAGCAATGTTTTTATAATCAACACAAATAAAATGTAACATTTTAAAATTATATATAAAAGAAAAACTAGGATATACTTCTCTACTAGTTGTTAGATTTTGTAATTAAGGCGCAAAACTGTACAAAAAAATAAAACGGATATTAAAATTTTCTTAATGAAAATTTTACCCATTTGGTTATCTTTTGATCAGTTTCAGCATATAGCGCAGGCATGTTTAATTGAATTGGCTCATTCTACCTTATTTTTCGAATTTTATAAAAACTAGCCAAACGATAGAACTGATTGTTGTTTTAGCAACTATGTGCATTAGAAGTGCCAATTTTATCAGGTATATATTTTAAAATATTTGAGTTTTTACTGTGTACACAAAATTACCTTTCTAAGGCATACAAATTTTTTGAAAATTTATCAGGTTCGACCTCATGGGTAAGCATGAAAAAAATCGAAAAATCTCAATTTTGCAGTGAGTTTGGTGGTACCGGACTTAATTGTTCGGTAATTCCAAGTTCAGAATCAGATTTTTCACCAAATTTAACATTACAATAGATGGTTTGTGTTTTTTTTTCGGAATCCCAAATGAAAACAGTTTCGTCAATTTTTGAACTTTTAATAGCTCAAATTATTCCAATCGCGACCATCGCTTACGCCGGATCCCAAACATTTAAGCATTTTAAATACAAATCTAACGCAGTGTAATACAATATATATATTTTTAATATAAAAAATTTTTATTTTATTTTAAATACACTTTGCGGCGCTCCACTTTGGCGGTAAGCCAAAACTAACTAAACGATAAAAAAGGTTATAACATGAGTTGTAGGAATTTCCTCTAGTTTCATTTGGAACATATATGTTTTTATCGTGAAATGAGTCGGAAAGGAGATATTGGCAAAAAACTGCTTTTAGGCGCCATTTTGACAATATGGCAGCGCGAGCGGCAAAAATGCGAAGTGGCAAAGTTGAAATTTGGAAAGAATACATCGAAATCTATAAAAAACACCTATTTTCAAAACTCTCGGAAAACATTCCAGGTAACCTCGATTTTTTTCACCCAAATGACTGTACTGTTGGTAATAATTCATAATCTTTTTTATTGTATTATTTATTAACTCTTAATATTGTTTTTTTTTTTTTGTTGGATGGTAGGCCCAAATTTTTTGTTGCAAGGAAATGGTTGACCAAGCTGATTTAAAACCAATTTTAAAATCCTTTATACAATTAAGCGTAAGACTCTGAAAAAAACTTAAAATAAAAGTTTTGGCCTAGTTTTTGATATATTAAATTGAAATTTCGTGATTCTTTATTCTTCTACCACCAAATTTCATAATTTCTATCGCGTGCATGATTCAGAAAAACTTTTGGATTTTTGACTAGCACTTTTGACCAATTCAGCAGAATTTAACACTCAACTAAATCAAATTTTGAGAACTTTTTCGAGAAAAAGAAGAATTTTTGCAATGCTTATATATGTGGATTTGTGCTTTGAGATATTTGGTAATGGTTTTCATGGCTCTGTGTGACTGTGGCAGTGACTGATCGAATACTCGACCCATTTCTACCCAGTGGTCAAGTATTCGACCAGTCACTTTCGAATTTTTTCTAGGTGAACCCGAAAATGATATCAACTTGCAGCTTAATGCATTTCCGTGGTGGTGCACGTGACGATCTTACGACTTTATTGAGTGAAAAAAGAATGAAAAATTTAACTTACAAGTTCCTTATTTTGATTTTCCAATAGCTGACTAAGCACACTATACAAGGTGTAAAACCTAAGAGTTGTCAAAAGTTCGGCTCTTAGATAGAAGCCATTAAAAATGATACGTTACGTGACAAAAAATAGAAGTGGTTTTGACTTGGATCACAAAATTAGTAAAATTCTGTAAATTGGCAAGAGTTTTTGTATAAAACTTTTTTTGGAAAGATTTGAAATAGTATAAGTTTATTTCAAATTAATGAAATTTTAAAGACCTTTTCTCGTTTTTTTTTATTGGGCTTAGTATGAAACGTTACTCGACATTTTTTCCATTGTAATTCATTTGGGTAATTAAGTAATTAGATAATTAAGTAATTAGGTAATTAAGTAATTATGTGATTTAGTTATTAAAAAACAAATTTAATATATTCTGCCTCTCCTTGCCTAAACCATTTTTCATTATTTTTAGCCAATGCCTTCCATTTCTACTAAAACAAAAACGGCTACGAAACATTTACAAAACATTAACTAAAAAGAAAAACTACATTTGTGAAACAGTGCAGACGATTTGATCATCATGGTAAATCAATTTAAATTAAAATTGCTAAAATCAATAATATTTGATAAAATATTTCTCTAAGATAATATCTTTAAATTATAAGTTTTTAATAACTTTTCATTTTCGTGTCACGGTGGGCGGCGGAAATGCCCATATGTAAGTTTAGACTTTTTCAACAAATATATTATTTTTGGTTTCGTAAGATTCGAAGCAATTATCTGATTTTTTTTTTTTTTATTAATTCGGCAATAATATTTGCAATCGGCCAAAAGTTAATTCCCATCAATTCCAACTTGTATTTGACGTGTATTTGATGGCAAATATAATTTGGTCACGATCCTCCATTTATCCCGCGATCCATGTGCACGCAAGCCTCACCTAGACCAAATCTGAGTAGGTAAAAATTTCAAAGCCCCTGTCCCGTTTAGTTAGCCTATATGAAGTCCCTGATATAAGTTTGATGGATTTTGGACCGGTAGTTTAGCTTTGGGTGGAAATGGGTTAATATTGAATCACTGAGTTTGCGTAACAAAGGTGTTTGGATCAGTTGGTAGTATATTGAATTACTAAGCGATGGGTACGGGTTCGTTTCCCACCTGGGAGGATAAAGAAAAATTTTTAGTATTTTTTATATTGCATTTTATATTGCATTTTCTTGTTAAAATGAACGCAAGCAAAAAAGAAACATACATTCTAACAAAAATCACAAACGAAGCATAAAAAGCTTCGCTTCAAAAATAACATTTGTATCATTTTTTAAGTAATTAATACAACGGCAAATTCAAATTTTTAAGGTTGTACCTAATAATTTGGCCACCCACTGTAGACCAAGTGCAGAGTTCAACTTTTTAGTGAAGCCCACAAAATAATTTTATGAGAGCAACAAATGGAACATTTGATTTTTTTCCGAAAGCATCGTTTTTAGATCAGCTGCATCATATGTAAACTTTAAAAATTTTTGAAGACTTGAAAGTGCTCAACGCTCAAAAAAGTGCTCAAAAAACAATTTTCCATTTCAGCCCTTTAAAGGACTTTGACTGAGCTTCTAATGATCAATTGTGTTGTGTGTGTTGTGAAATATTTGAACACAAATGATCGAGAACTAGGCCTAGAAGTTGTGTGCCGACTCTGAATGGTTTTTTGTTCTCAAGAAGTTTAACATGGCAATTTTTACTACCTGAGTCTTGCCATTGTCTGCAAAGACGGCCAAACAGAAAATATAATTAAATTGAAAAACATTCTGTGTCAGATGCGCTTCAAACCTAGGTTCTTTTGCATACCAGCCATGTACCTTAACCAGTATGCCACGACTGCCACTATTCTAAGTACATTGTACAACATTCTTTTATAACTTTTGGCTTTCTATAAACAGAGAAAAATTTGAAATCTTTCTCATAATCTAAAACATTCCTTCCGTCCGTCTATCATATTGCTCACTCCTCAATGACATCCCTTGCACAGTGGGGTATTCTACCCTGAAAATTGATATCAATTCACCTAGAAGGCGGAAGGAACTTTTGACCTTTTTTCAGTTAGAATAAGTCCAAATAAAAAAAAAAAATGATATCCTTTGGTGAATTTTTTGTTTTTTTTTTAAGAAATCCACATTTTTTATACGAATTCCGAGGTATATATTTTTGGTCTGTTTTTATAATTATAATACTAATTTTTAATCACTGCCACTTGATAAAACTCCATCGTAAGGATCACTAAAATTGATGTCACCACTTTCATCACTCTCTTCACCGGTTTCATCAGTGTTTTTACCGTTGTTTTCATTTGATGGCACCAATGGTGCTACATACAGTCAAATTTACAGCCATTTGTGGCAATTTTTGCAACTTCTTTTGATGTAATTTCCTTTTCCTTGATATTATTGGATTAGAAGTTATCAAAAACCTATTGAAAATATTCTCGAGCGATTTTGCTCATGTTTTTTAGAGGATTAGAGGTAGTGAAAGATATTGAAGAAGCCAACTAAACGCGATTTAAAACTCAAAAACGTTGCCTCAATTCTATGTGCTCTTGTCCAACGTAACTTGAATGCATGAATAAACTGATTTATTATTTCTGCAAAGCCTTTCTCATATTTCACCGCAGGATAAATTCGTAGCTTTATTTTATCTCTCAAATAATGAAACTTATCGTTGAATTTAGAAGCCCAGAGTTTTTCATTAAATCATACAACTTTTGGCGAGTTATATAAAATGTATTAGAAGCAGTTCCAAAAAAAAACAGCACATTTGATTTTCATATTAAAGTTAAAGAGCACTTGAACACCTGTGTACCCATGAAACAAAATAGTGCATCACAATTAATTGCTTCAAAGCATAACATTGTCATATAAAATATCAACAAATTGAACACAGACTTAACGGAGAAATCGCAACTATTCCGCATTGTCGATAAGTTATACACGCTACATTAAACATAATTTATTAAAGATTTTTAAATGTCTTCAAAATTTCAATGCCAAATATGTATTCCATAAATATGAAAGAACAGATCAGTATTAAGAACCGCAGAATTTCTTAAAAGTATATTGTATAATTAAGAAGCTAACATTCACAAACAGATTTGTTACAAAAAATTTTCATTTATTTAAAGTACTACGTTGAAATCCTTCCCAGCCAGCATTTTGTATTGCGGAAGAGCAGAAAGCGATTCTTCTTCAAGAACAATTTATCGGCAGCGAGCTCGCTATCTTATCGCTTTCTGCTCTCTCTTGGGAGAAAAAAGTCCATCGTGGCGTAATCTTCTAGAATAGCCGAAAATGATTCTTACTGAGGAGCAGAAAATGAGTCTTCCAATTGAATAGAAATTTTTAAAAATGCCTCAATGATATCGCTCTTTCTTTTTGATTTTGATTTTGAAAAAATTATGTATCACATAGAAGTAACAATAGCGTATCGCTTACTTTTTCGCGCAAAAGGAATCTCGCCTGAATATCTTCCAAAATTACCGCTTCGCTTCGCCTCGGCGAAAGGCCGAGAAATGTTGGCTAGGTTATAATAGGGAAAATTATTTAAAAAAATACGAATAGGGAAAATTGTTTTTGTGACACATGATATTTTGAATGATAGCTCCTCAATAACGTTTAAAAAAATAAACTATAGAAAACTATAAAAAAATTAAAGTCAGATATGCAGACTGTAGGATATAGCTACAAAATTGAAGACAAAATAATGAAGTTTAATAGTTTCTAATATGCACAAAATAGCACAACGAAATTTTAAACACCTAATGACAAAAGTCCATATTAAAAGAAAATCATAATAACATGACTACAGAATACAGCAAAATATACTTTAACTCCACATGTATAGCAAAATATCGGAATTTTTTGACGCATTTTTTAATAAACACAAAAAAATTTTTCCAACACTTCATCCGATAAATTTTGCGTTAAAACAAAAACAACCTGAATTCAAAGGTTCAATCAAAAAACATTGCACAAAAAACTTTTTTTGTGAAAGCAAAAAAAAAAGTTAAATTTGACAGCTTGTATCTTTTGAACTAGTACACTTAAAGTATTAATTTTTTTGCTAGTGACGCAGAATTTGATTGTCTTAAAACCGGTATCCAAAAAAAATTCGTAGCTTCCATTTGACCTACCCCTCTGTGAATAGAATCAAAAACTTTGGAGAGTTGAAGAAGTGTTTTATCCTTACTTTTTATATTTGATATTATTAATGGTTTGGTGGATTGCCCTGCACTATTGGAAATGATTGATTCTAACCCGCCATCTAGGATATAAAGAAACTTTGATCCTTTTTACTTGGAAATGCATCATTTTAATTATATTGCTGAAGCAACAATCAATCGAGTTTTAGTATTGTTAAATTCTATAAACTCTATTCATTATTTAGATTTTTTTGTCTCAAAGAATTATATGAGATTTACTTTAAATACAATTTTTTAAGCTTTTTTAAACAATTTTTTAAATTTAAAATAAATTTGAATGCTTTTTATTTATTATTTATATATCATTTAGTCTGTAATTAATATTGTTATATAGACTATTAATATAATGAAATAATGAAATAAATAAATAAAAGATACAGCTGAGGAAATTTTAGCTTTTTTAGAGTAATTAGAGGCAGCAAAAGGCATTGATGCAGTCATCACAGCTTCTGAAATTCACTAACTGACTGATGAAGAAGATATTGAAGGTAAACATATGGTTGCCAATGATGGGGGTGCGTGATTTCCAGACAATGTGGTAAGAAATGTATAATACTTTGAGTGACCAAGCAGACACGAGTATATCATTATCTGAAGCTTAAAAAATACTTCTGAAAAATCTAAACAGAAAGAATTTATTTTTTATTTATTTATTCAGTTTCTTCAGTCTATAAGCAATAATTCTTACAGACTATATTTTACAAAATCTTATTTAACAGATCGCATTTGATTTTTAGGTATAGAAAAATCTAAATTGTGATTTGAATTAATAATAATGAACATATGAAGAGCCTTAAAAATAAGAGCATTAGCAGCGTAGTTAGTGTGAAACATTACTAAATAAAAAGGATCCTGATTTCTGAGAATCCTGTTAGAAGCATTAAAATCAATCATTTCTAAAATTATAGGGCCGTCAACCAGGCCAGAAATAATGTTATGTATGAAAAGGAGAGACAAAATGTTTCTCCTACTCTCAAGAGTTTTAAGACCAATAAGTAAACAACGAGCACTATATGGGGGAAAGAATCTTCAAAATAAAGCGACCGTGGGGCAAACCTAGTAAAAGATTTCTGGACTCGTTTTAGCCTCGATTTATGCGTCACATAAAATGCGTCCCATATGACAGAAGCATATTCAAGTCTAGAACGTACCAGGCTAGTAAATAACACTTTTAAAGTGTAGGGATCAGAAAAAGAAGAGCCATTACGGCGTATGAAAGCAAGCATAGCATACGCCTTTGGAATAATATAGGTAATCTAAATGGGAACCGAATGAAAATTTTAGGTCAAAAACAACACCAAGATATTTAACCTTATTAACAGATAGCAATGGTGGATTAACAATATTGTATGCTGTCAAATGGAGATTATCTGACTGAGAAAAACACATGAAAACACATTTGTTTAGATTTAAAAAAAGATGGTTATTAGAGCACCATTTATAAAGTTTATCAATTTCACTTTGAAGAAGTCTAATATCAGATGAATCTTTTATTTTAAGAAAAGTTTTAAGATCATCTGCATACAACAAACAGTTTCTATGTGGAAAAATAGATGTAAGGGTCCCAAAATACTCCCTTGTGGAAATCCAGATGTAACCACAAATGGAAAAGATTTTACATTGTCAAAGGCTGCAACACACTGTCTATTTGATAAATAGGACCTCAGCCAGCTAAGAAAACAGGAATGAAATTCCATCTTTTTTAATTTACTGATTAACTTGCACTTGCAGAGACGAAAATGGAGATCTGAATACGGATACACAGTGTGTGCTTAGATTGTGGAGACAGCACTTCTCCAATTTACTTACTGGCGACGATTCCACCAATGCCGCCCATCGAGAGCGCAGTGCAGTGCCACCAATCGACGATGACGGAGTGGAAGTCTCACCACCTAGCCATGAAGAGGTTCGAGTTGCTATCCAACGACTCAAAAACAATAAAGCAGCGGGTGCTGACGGCCTGTCAGCTGAATTGTTTAAAACCGGCGGCGATGAATTGATAAGGCGCATGCATCAGCTCATCAGCAAAATATGGCTAGCAGAAAGCATGCCCGACGATTGGAACCTCAGTGTACTGTGCCCTATACTTAAGAAAGGAGACCCTACAATCTGCGCTAGTTATAGAGGTATCAGTCTTATTTCCATCGCATATAAGGTTCTCTCAAGCGTACTGTGTGAAAGATTAAAGCCGATTACAAAAACACTGATTGGACCTTATCAGTGTGGCTTCCGACCTGGTAAGTCCACCATAGACCAGATTTTCACGCTACGACAAATCCTGGAGAAAACCCACGAAAATCAAATTGACACAAACCATCTCTTTGCCGATTTTAAAGCTGCGTTCGATAGCCCGAGAAGGGATTGCCTATACGCAACAATGTCTGAGTCGGTATACCTGCAAAGTTGATTAGACTTTGCAGAATGACGTTGAGCAACACACGCAGCTCCGTCAAGGTAGGAAATGACCTCTCCGAAACCTTCAATACCGAAAGAGGTTTCAGGCAAGGCGATCCACTGTCTTGCGATCTCTTCAACATCATCATGGAGGGGATCGTACGAAAGGCCGGTGTGCATCGTAATGGCACCATGTTCTATAAAGGTGTCCAGCTCCTTGCGAACGCTGATAATATTGATATTGTTGGCAGAACCAAGAGAGATGTTACCGCTGCTTTCGCCGCTATCGAAAAGGAATCAGCCAAAGTGGGTTTGACGATAAATGAGGGTAAAACAAAGTATATGCTGTCTACAAACAAGGGAGCGCGGCGTTTAGACTCCCACGTTTCATCCGGCAGCTATAACTTTGAAGTAGTCAAGGAGTTCGTTTACCTTGGCACCGCCATTAACACTAACAACGAAATCAGCCTGGAGATAAAGCGAAGAACAATAATTGCTAATAGGTGCTAGTACGGGCTCAGTAAGCAACTAAGTTGCAGAGCCCTCTCTCGATCGACAAAACACTCTACAAGACGCTCGTTCTACCTGTGCTGCTTTATGGCGCTGAGACATGGGTAGTTTCGCAAACTGACGCAGATGATCTGGGGGTGTTCAAGAGAAAAGTTCTTCGCAAAATCGTTGGTCCTGTTCGAGTCGGCGATGACTATCGCATCCGAATGAACCACGAGCTGTATGAGCTCTACGGAGACATTGACGTAGTTCGGCGTATAACTGTGCAGCGACTACGCTGGCTGGGCCATGTCCATCGTATGGACGACGAAGCTCCAGCAAAAAAGGTGCTCGAGGCGAGGGTCGCTGGTCAACGACGACGAGGGAGACCATGCCTCCGATGGATGGACCAGGCTGAGGAAGCCCTAACCGCACTTGGTGTATCCGATTGGAGAAGGCGCGCGCAAAGCAGAGGCGCCTGGCGAGAGCTGATGAGGTCGGTCAAAATCCGGACACGGGTTGCCACGGCCATCTAAGTAAGTAAGTAAGATTAAAATATAATGGTTTACTTTATCGAATGCTTTCGAAAAATCTGTATATATCACATCCACTTGAAAACCTTCTAGAAACGATGATATACAGTATTCAAAAAAAATAACCAGGTTGGAAATAGTTGAGCGAACGGGCATAAAGCCATGCTGAAAAAGATAAATAAAATTCTTCAGTGTAAAGAAAAGTTTCTCCTTTACAATCGATTCAAATAATTTAGACACCGTTGTAAGCTTTGAAATAGGTCTATAGTTAGAAATATTGTTCTTAGAGCCAGATTTATGTATAGGAGTGACAAATGAAACTTTCCAACTATCAATGAAAATTCCACACCTTAATGAGTTATTAAAAATTAACATTAAAGCATACGCAACACCAGAAGCACAATTTTATCATCAGCATCTAACTTAAATGAATATTTAAGCTCTTCAATCCCATTTATAACATCGCATTCAGTCAAAGAGAGAGAACCAAACTCAATATCCTGTACACAATCGTTAAAAAAATTGATGTCAACATTATCATAGTAGGTTCATTGTTTGAAAGAAAAAAATCCGCAAAAAGATCAGCAGTAGACTGAGCATTATCAGATACAGTATTGCTTAAAAACATTGACAAAGGAATATTTGACGAACAGCTTTTAGACTTAACAAAGCGCCAAAAAAATTTTGGGCTTGATTTTTTATTGTTTTCAAATTTTAAAATATATTGCCTATACAAATACTTATTAAGAAAATTATATTCCCGCATACAGTGCCTATATAAAGAAAAATAACAAAATTGGTTTGTAGTTAAACATTTTTTTATAAGAAACCTATTAAAAAATGGCTGGAATGTGCCCAGCATATACTGACATTCCTAACAACTGTGAAGTACAATGTGTTGAGGAACATCCTTAAATAATCACTATAAACAACATTATCCAGCATTGTGTTAAGGTTTTTTTTTTAGATTATTTCACATCGATAAAATTTTTTTCGCAACACATTTTCGGTGTCAAATAGCTAATAATTTTGCTTTCATTCTTATGTGATATTTTAATCCATTTTAAATATTTATCAATCCCAACTGACTTCACTATACAATTTATTATTTAGAAACAATTAACTCTGAATTTGTTTTTATTATCTCTTCACTTTACTTTTTTTTTTCATTCTCTTTGAATAATTTATAAGCTTTTGTCGTCATAGTGTTTTATAGCGCTATTCATATTAGCTGCTTTTTTTGCGAAATATTCAATAGTTCTGTTACTATCATTTGTTATTTTTATTGCATACTTTGATGATTTAAGCTATATACTGCTAGCTAGCTGTTCATCTTTGCTCAAGTTATTTGTAATCCATTTAGTAAGTTTTCTTCATGCTCTAATGTACATAGCATGTGTATCATTAATCACTTGTGTGCTACGGATTATCCTGCTTAATATTTTTCTTATACTTGTAGTGTTATTTATCAAAGTTTGAGTATATTGTATACTGCTTTAGTATGTATCTTAAGACGGTAGAGCTCACAGATGAGTGTTAAGTGCACTTTTGCGTAAATTTTGTCTTATCTATTTCTCACTATTCCTTAAAACTTTTTTAGTTTTCACTCTAAATGTTTGTTATTCATTATACTTTCGTTACAATTGTCAACTGGAAACATTTGAAGACAAACTGCAATTAAGTGACACTAGTTAATTTAAAATTCACGTAGATCTACAAAACTGCAAAATACACTGGGAAAAGGGACACCATGTAATTAAATAGTTAAGCAAGAGTTTAACTTTAATTAACTTCAACCTTAGCCGAGCATGAAGTGTGCAGCGATTTATATGCATCCGCATAGCACTTCATCAACACACTTACTCATCATGCTTCAGTCGTAACAGGACTTTTCTTTCAGCTCGCATGTTTAACTTAACTCCACCACTTTTCAACGCAATTAACTAAAGTTGAAAACTTAGTCCTTACCAACTTTAGGAACTCAAAGCAATACGAGAAATTCATTAAAATAAATGTTTAACAAAAAAAAAAATCTAGCCTTAACTCTGACATATAGAAACAATTTTTTTTTCATTTTAAAAAATATCAAAGTTTTCTCTTTAATCCCTTTAATATCTTAAAGTTCAAATTTGTTTTTTTAGGCCTGCAGAAATCTTCAGTTTAATTAAATAAACGCTAAAAACATTTCATTGACAAATAAATACTATGCTTAATAAGCGATAAAAACAACAAACGCACGTGCATAAAATTAATATTACAATATCTGTTAATGACTAGCGGCATTATAATAATGGATTCGACAAAAACCTAACAAAAAAAAAAAAAAACAAAAGCTCCGGCGCATAATTAATCAGCCATTATTCAAGCCAGTTTATTAAACAATCATAAATTATTGATTCTTGAAATTCACTTTTCTTGTCTTTATTGACTATTAACCTGAACTTGCCACCCATCATAGAAACACAACACTAACAACTAAAACAATAATGAAAGGCTGAGCAACAATTATATTTAAATAACAGTTAAACATGCTCAACATGCTTAGCATATAAATCAATAAAACAAATCGTCGGAAGTCGTTAATACATTAAACGTGTGAAAATTAAGCATTTCCGTTTCCAGTCGGAAATTCAATTGACAAAGCAAACACAACATTTGAAAACACACACATGCACACACACACACACCTAAACACTTATTTATCTAATTAATATTGCCTGATTGTGTTGTGCTGTATAGTGAGTGTGGCAGGAAGTTTGAGGGTGCGAATTGCTTTTGCCAGGTGTTTATGAAGATTTTGTTAGAGTGTTGAATGTGGATTTCCGCTTATGTCGAAGGATCATGTCGTGCATTGAAAATGTGGTAATTATTCAATTTTTCTAGTGATTTCTTTTTATGCTATGAACATAAAAAATCATTGGTATGTGTTGTGTAAAACAAGGAACGCAACTGTTATAAGTTCTACTAACAAAAAAAAATTAATTAAGAGTTATACTTTTACTTATATTTTTGTGCTTACTTAAAACAGTTAATTTTTAACTTTTATTTTTTCCTCACAAAAGAACACTTATTTTAGAGTTTCATTTCTTTCCTCGTTTATGACAGGTTTTTTTTTTAAGTATAATTTTTTCCTCACAATATATAATAAATTGGGGATTGACCGAAGCGGACCACAGTGGTTCCCTTTTCGTCCCCATTGGACAAAGGATGCTACCGCTCGGAGCCCTCATACGTGAGCATGCTCCTTACATAAGCATCCTTCATCACCTCAAGCATATCCTTGTAGGTCAGTTGACCAATCTCGGCTTCGCCAATAAATGGACATCCGAGAATCGTCAATCTTATGCTTGCCCACGCCGGACACTGGCACAGAATGTGTGCTGCTGTTTTCGGCTTCTCTAGGCATAACCTACACGCATCGTCCTCGGTCAGAGTCATCTTTCTGAGATGGTACATGTAGGGACCGTATCCTGTGACCAGTGCAGTTAGCCAGCCTAAAGTCCTTCGATTGTAACGGATAACTTTTGCTGCCTCACTACGAGACCACTTCACGGCCGCCTTCGATTGCCTACAATTAACAGCTTCTTCCCACCTTGCACGGTGTTCCGAGTCCGTCCATTGCTTAATAAGGTTTGCCACCATGTTGTCGCCTATGGCAATACGTGGTTCTGGTCCACAGAATTCTTCTGCTGATCCTTCTCTCGCTAATTTGTCTGAGCGCATCTATTGAGTTTGGTAAAACATTCTATGTCGATCCTAGAAGCGATACAGGAAGCGTACAGACGCTGCATGCACCTTATCACCGAGTGTTTGTCAAGGGCAATGACAATTTTCTTGCCATTGACCCGGTCATCCATCAGGCTGTCCACTGCATGTACCACACCAAGCATTTCCGCCTGGTATACAGACACAAACCTACCTAACCTCAGTACGCAGGGTAGGCTCAACTCTTCTAAGTAAACGCCTGCCCCGGCTCTTCACAACCACCAGCGACTTCTTCACAAATGACTCCATCTGTTATAAAAGTTTTATAACATTTTTCTGTTATCCTTACTCTCTGCCTTCCGTCCATAGGCATACCCGTATCCCTGAGATCTATATGTACAACATCAAGGATGCGCATATGACCATGTAGGGCCGTTGACCCATGCCACGTAGCATTTCGCAACATCCTGAGGGCTGTTGGCGCCGCCATTTTCTTTATTTCTAAATCCAACGGCAGCATACCTAACTGGAGTGTTTCGTATTGCACCTGTTATTCCAACACACGCCAGCCGTTGGACTCTGTCCAGTCTCTTCTTAATGGTTTTCTGGCTGATTTTTGTCCACCAGATCACCGAAGCATACGTGATGACAGGTCCAACCATCGTTGTTTAGACCCATTCCATAGACTCTGGGCTTAGCCCAGACAGAGCCCTCTTGGCTCTCTGAATCCTATCTCATACATGCTCGTTCAAGTTCAGTTTGCTATCAAGGGTTACCCATTAATGTTTAACTTTCGTAGACATGTTGATTTCAGCTCCAAAAAGGCTGAGTGGTTCTCTCCTCAGATTTGCCCTCTTTCTAGTAAAGAGAATATTTTTTGTCTGATTTTCCTGCGTTTACGGTAAGGCCTTGTTCTCGACATCAATCCTCCACCATTCGGAGTGCTCCATTCATGATGTCAGAAATGGTGTCAATGAACTTGCCACAGACCCCCAACGCAATGTCATCTGCATAACCTATCATGTGTATGCCCGATTCATCCAGTCTAACCAGTAGTGAGTCCACAGTAATGTTCCATAGGGTTGGCGATAACACCTCGCCCTGGGGACATCCTCTACTTACTCTTCCTCTAGTCTTAACTCTACCATTCAGCATGTTGACCGCCCTCACAAACTAAAACTTTGCTTGAGTTTTATTTTTCCCTTACATATAGCTGTTATTTGTACTAAAAACCTTGTAGACTAGTGTTTTCAATAAAAATATTAAAAAAAAAAAATGTAAAATGGTGGCAAGTGCACAAAAATTAGATTTTTTTTATTAAACCTTGCTTTTAAGGGTCTTCCTCAAACATTTTTAATGAGGCACTATATCTTTCGAAAAGGTCATGTTTTTCTTTATAAAAACCACTATTTATTTTTTTTTTCAACAGGCCACGACATAACGGTAAAAAATTTTTTTTATACATATTTTTCGCCATTGTCTTCATATTAGGAAAATTACAAAAAAATTCCAGAGGGTGACCTCCACAGTTGGCCGATAATTGGTGGAATCGCTCATATATAAACAAAGTGGAAATAAGCGTTTGTTTGCCTCTTCTGCCAGTAATTTTCAACTAGTTTAGTTGATTTTTTTTTTTTTTTTAAATGTAGATAATTATAGCATTCCGAGTAAGCGAAAAATTATCTCTTTGCGAGAAAAATTGCAAAAAGTACGGGAACAGGTTTTTCGCCAAAAGTTCCATCTTTTGATGAAACGTTTCATCTAAGCCGAGTCACTGAACCTGAATCCGTTGTCAGAATTTAAAAAATTATGTAATTTTTTTCATTTGGGCTATTACTAACTTACTAAGGTGGCCCTAACAACCGGTATTCGGGTTTCGGCCGACCTCATCAGCTCCCACCAGGCGCCTCTGCCTTTCGCGCGCCTTCTCCAATTGGATACACCAAGTCCGATTAGGGCTTCCTCTACCTGGTCCATCCATCGGAGCCATGGTCTCCCTCGTCGTCGTTGACCAACGATCCTCGCCTCGAACACCTTTTTCGCTGGAGCTTCATCGTCCATACAATGGACATGACCCAGCCAGCGTAGTCGCTGAACAGTTATACGCTACACTACGCCAATATCTTCGTATAGCTCATACAGCTCGTGGTTCAATCGGATGCGATAGTCATCGCCGACTCGAACAGGACCAAAGATTTTGCGAAGAACTTTTCTCTTGAACACCCCCAGAGCAGCTGCGTCAGTTTGCGAAACTACCCATGTCTCAGCGCCATAAAACAGCACAGGTAGAACGAGCGTCTTGTAGAGTGTTTTGTCGATCGAGAGAGGGCTCTGGAACTTAGTTGCTTACTGAGCCCGTAGTAGCACCTATTGACAATTATTGTTCTTTGCTTTATCTCCAAACTGGCTTCGCTGTTGTTATTAATGGTTGTGCCAAGTTATACAAACTCCTTGACTACTTCAAAGTTATAGCTGCTGGATGAAACGAGGGAGTCTAGACGCCGCATTCCCTTGTTTGTAGACAGCTTTGTTAATACTTTGTTTTACCATCATTTATCGTCAAACCCACTTTGGCTGATTCTTTTTCGATAGCGGTGAAAGTAGCGATAATATCTCTCTTGGTTTTGCCAACAATATCAATATCATTTGTGTACGAAAGGAGCTGGACACCTTTGTAGAAAATGGTGCCATTACGATGCACACCGGCCTTGCGTACGATCCCCTCAATGATGATGTTGAAGAAATCGCCGGACAGTGGATCGCCTTGTCTGAAACCTCTATCGGTATTGAAGATTTCGGAGAGGTCATTTCCTACCTTGACGGAGCTGCATGTGTTCCTGCAACGTCATCCTGCAAAGGCTAATCAACTTTACAGGTATACCGAGATCAGACATTGTTGCGTATAGGCAGTCCCTTCTCGGGCTATCGAACGCAGCTTTAAAATCGACAAAGAGATGGTGTGTGTCAATTTGATTTTCGTGGGTTTTCTCCAGGATTTGTCGTAGCGTGAAAATCTGGTCTATGGTGGACTTACCAGGTCGGAAGCCATACTGATAAGGTCCAATCAGTGTTTTTGTAATCGGCTTTAATCTTTCACACAGTACGCTTGAGAGAACCTTATATGCGATGGAGATAAGACTGATACCTCTATAACTGGCGCAGATTGTTGGGTCTCCTTTCTTAAGTATAAGGCACAGTATGCTGAGGTTCCAATCGTCAGGCATTCTTTCTGCTAGCCATATTTTACTGATGAGCTGATGCATGCGCCTTATCAATTCATCGCCGCCGGTTTTAAGCAATTCAGCTGACAGGCCGTCAGCACCCGCTGCTTTATTGTTTTTGAGTCGTTGGATAGCAACTCGAACCTCTTCATGGCTAGGTGGTGATACTTTCACTCTGTCGTCGTTGATTGGTGACACTGAACTGCGCTCTCCATGGGCAATGATGGAATCGTCACCAGTAAGTAGATTGGAGAAATGCTGTCTCCATAATCTCAGTGCACACTGCGTATCTGTAATCAGATCTACATTTTTATTTCTACAAGTGGATGCTCCGGGTTTGAAACCTTGGGTTAGAAGCTTAACCTGTTGATAGAATTTTCGTGAATCCTTCTTGCCCTGTCTCCTCACGCACACGCTTTTCCTGCTCGCTTTTCTTGCGTCTGAAAAGGTGCCTCTCTTCCTTCCTCTTTTCGCGGTTGTTTTCTCGCACGGCTTGCGTTGCAGCTGACTGCAGCGTTTTTCTATATGCGGCGTTTTTTACTGCTGTCGCGATGCGACACTCCTGATCGTACCATTGGTTCCGAGGTTGCGGGGGCCGGAAACCAATGACTTCTTAGGCGGCAGCGTGCATGGAGTGGGATATATGCGCTCAAAGCCCACCGGCGTCGTCGGGTTCCAAGGTGGTTTGGTTGAGCTTAACGAAAAGTTGAGCGGAATAGGCCTCGGCAGTCTGTTGTAATTGCAGCTTAGCGACATATTGTTTCCGTTGCATTCCTGTGCTTATGTTCTTCGCATTGCATAATCGCATGCGTATCTTGGCTGCAACAAGATAGTGGTCGGAGTCAAGGTTGACCCCCCGACACGTGCGCACATCTGGAACACTGGAGGCATGCCTTCCGTCAATTACAACATGATCAATTTGGTTTCATGTTTTTTGATGCGGGGACAGCCAGCTGGTCTTGTGGATGTCGAGATGTTTAAATCTGATGCTACTAACTAGCATGTTGCGCGCCGCGACGAAGTCGATCAGTCTTAGATCGTTGTTCGTGGAAGTCTCATGAAGACTGCACTGACAGACAGTGGGGCCAAAAATGCCTTCCCTTCCGACTTTCACATTAAAATCACCGTGGACTATATTCACATCATGGACCGGAAGGTGGTCGTATACGTACTCAAGACTAGCGTAAAAAGCGTCCTTGACGGCTTCATCCTTTTCCTCCGTCGGAGTGTGCGAGTAATTAAGGCTGATGGAGGAAAATTTTGCCTTGCTGCGGATTCTGGCCAATCTTGTGTTCACAGGTGTAAGCCGGAAAATAAGGTGGCGTAGTTTCAGGCTAACGACAAATCCACATCCGAATTCACGCTTCTCCGCATAGCAGCTGTAGTAGATATTGCAGTGTGCCTTTTTAGAGCAGCCTTGCCCTTTGCATCGCATTTCCTGGATGGCGGTGATGTCTGATTTTATTGTTTTGAGGGCTTCCGCCAGTTGGATAATGGCACCTTTCTTATAAAGGATCCGGACATTCCAGGTGCATATCCGTAAATCATTGTCCGTTTTCGTTTTTCGATTCGTCAACGTAATTGGGGTTCTTATCCAAGACTGGTTTAGTTTTCATTGGACAGTTGTAATGTGACGGGACCCAAACCCTGCGCTCATTATATGTTTAAGGTCAACGGAGTGACCCGCCGCTCAAATTAGCCGTCAAACTAACGGATGCCAGTTTGCCGTTACCCGTTAGGGAGCACCACGAAGAGGTTTGAGTCGACTTGGGACGATTTCGACATGGATAATGCTGGCCTCGCCAGGTTGAGACAGTCAGACACGTTGCTATGTGAATGTTCACCCCCTGTTCCCCTGTTCACCTGTTCCCCCTATTAACTTGGTAGAAGAAGTTAATTTATATTTAGTTTTTGGTAGTTTATATTTAGTTCCTAATAACACTGGGAATGACTAGAACGACTTCATATGTAATTTCCGATGTTCACGTATCATATTGTAATTACACTAACCTATTGTTACAATATTTAATAATGACGTTACTATTAATGAAATCCATCAACTTAACTCATAATGAATATATTTAAAAATTTAAAAAGTATACAATGCTTTCAGAAATATAAGACCCTCCTATATACATCTAAAATTCCAAAGTAATCGATCTACAGGAGTAAACTCCAGTCGCACGTCTGAGCTGACACGCACACTTCTTTTGTTTTTTAATTTTCTATTTCTCTTGCAAAACTATGTTGGGAACACAAGTACCAGGCGCTTAGTCATTTTTTTACTCCGGTAAATCGATTAAATGTAAATATGAGGGATAAAGAGACTAAAGAGAAAACTTCAATTTTAATCAGAGTTCAAACATCTGTCAAACAGAAGGTTTATTTAAACTCACTGCTGTCACTTTGATATGATAAAAGTGGTAGAAGTCACACCAAACCCGAAAGGTTTTCCGGTGGCTATCACTTTTCTATCAAATTTTCCTATATCCTTATAGTTGGTAAATATGTGGTAGAGAATAAAAATAAATTACAATTTGTGTTAAAAAATCAATCGGCTTATCCAATAGTAAGCGCCTGTCACTCTTGCCATATTAGAATTCCGGTATATTTCGGAATAGAGCATTCAAGACCGGAACTAACAAGAAATTTCAGCAAGACCGGAACTTGCCGTACTTACTTATGAGTGACATGAGTGATAGCAAAATATTTTTTGTAGCCAAGATCAATTTGAATTAAACAGTTTATTTAGCCTTTGCTTAAAATTCAAGACTGAAGTACGAAATGTAAGATTTTCTTACAATTTTTTCGATATGTTGTTATACAAAATATATCTAGTCGACCTCACGTGTTGCGTAACCAATAAATTATGCTGCCATAAAAGACTATAATAGAATTCCGTATTATCTTAAATAACAATTGTACTAAACTTTATTCCCATTAGTCTTCCACTTCCCACACGAACAACCAAAAAAGAATAGCCAACCGCTAGCAAATGCAGCCACATGTCGCGGCATGGCTAATAATATTATTCTTAAAACGCGCACGTGACCAACTTAACGCTTGTATAAGTATGCGAAAATAAACAAATGCACAACCACAAAGAGAAGATGCACGCACACTAACCAGGGAAACAAAACCACCGAAAACAACACCAAAACCAGAGCCAACACTAACGCCAAGTAACAGCAGCAACCAACACCAACACGTGTTCAACAAGTTCATTAACGGAAGTTGGTAACGCTGGTTACCATATGTTAAGCATACGTTTATTCAACTTATGCTGAAGTTTGTGGTGTGTGTGACATGGCTTGGGTTACTTGGTGTGGTTGGTGTGCATGGTAGTCGATGTGCGTGCTCTAGTGTAAGTATTTGTCACTTCGTAATCCTGGCAAATTGTAATTAATTTGAATTAATTACGAATAAAAGACAAGCTGTGTCACTTCAACTGTGCTTTTTTTTTTTTTTTTATGCAACTTATTATATATCATATTCATATTTCTGCGTAATTTTTTGTTATTCCCCTGCGTATTTTCTTAACAAGGTTTTAAATTAACTGTTTTTGTATTCATATTAAAAGGAGCTCCGTATGTAAGACTGACGGCTGTTGGTTTTAATGAAGCATACGCTTGTAAATATGGTGATGCGTAATTTAAAGTAGTTAAGAAAACTTCCATTCAAGTCACCCCATTTTGCAGTAATATTTGTTCCATTTTGCACCTTTTTAATATAATTTATAGCAAATTGTAAGCTATGCAACACTTGTTATAATCATAATCATAATGATTTTAATTATAATACAGTGTTCATTAAATTTAACATGAAATCATACCATGTCCTATCATGTTTTTAATAAGCCATTTATTGAAATTAACACGCATACTATTTGACGTTTACTGGTATTAAACAACAAATTGACAGCCGAAGCATGATACAATGATAGTTGAACTTGAGGAAGGAAACATTACTCAAACAAAACTTAAAGCTACTGGATAAACAGGTGGTAGGTAGGATGTATCCTTAATTTTTCGATATGCAGATAGATTTTAAAAATTCCTTTATCATTATTGACAAAAAAAAAAAAAAGAAAAATCGATGCTTAACTCAAAAAAGTTATAAGTGAAAACTTTGAAATGTTCAACAACGTCAATTTTATTTTCAAATTTCATAAAATTTATATACAAAAAACAATTCTAAATTTGTACTTACCAGCAGCCGTTGGTGGTACAATATGTATATATGTACCAGATACATATATTTGATGGATTGTATTGATGGCTTAGAAAATTAAGTTAACTAATTTTCGTGAAAAGTGCACATATAGCTTTTGTGCGCTTAGTCATCGAATTATAAAAAAAAGGAGGAAGTAGGGGACTGTCGACCGAAGTAAAAATTTAAAGCTATGAAATAACACAGCTGCTATGAATTTCCGAAGTAGCTAGAGTCGGGAAATCAGACGCCTTTTTAACTCTTTTTATCAATTGACTCGTATGCGTCATTGAATGTATAAACTGCTATTTTTTAATGTTTATATATAAAAATTTGTAACACAATTACTTTGGCTGCGTAATCGGTAATTGGCTCGGTAATCGATTGGTAAGCGCTTTGGTAATGGGTAATCGGTTGGTAATTGCTTCGGTAATCGATAATGGGCTGGTAATCCCTTCGCATATTGGTGATTGCTTCGGTAATTGGTAGTCGGTTGGTAATCGCATCGGTAATTGTTTGGTTATCGCTTCGATAATTGGTTGATAATCGCTTCGGTAATCGGTAATTGGTTCGGTAATTGGTTCGGTAATCGATAATTGGTTGATAATCGCTTCGGTAATCGGTAATTGGTTCGGTAATCGGTTGGTGCCCTCGCCTCGGTAATAAAAAATCTCACCCTAACATGTTTGCCTACACTCTAAACGATTTGTGTTGAATTTTACGACGATAATCGTCGGCAACGCTTTTACGACTGAAAGTGTCTAAATTTACACATGCACATTCTTAAATATTTTTTGTTGAATAATACACAAAAAATGTTTAACGATGTACACATTGATGTGCAAAAATTGAAACTCACTTATGTTTATTTTTCAACAAAAATGTATGCATGTGTAAATGTATGCATGTGTAAATTCAGATTGCCTCATTTGGAAAAACGTTGCCGACGATTGGTAGTTAGAAGTATTTATATCAGGGCCGTAGCTAGAAAAATTTTGCTTCTAGAACTAACAAATTTTTTTCAAAACTAGAAAACGGTAAAATAATAATAAAAATAAAAACTTTTAGGGGGAGTTAAATATTTTTCTAAAATTATTTTAGGGTAATTTTAAAAATATCAAAAAAAAAAATGTTTTTTTAAATAATTTAGACGATGCGTTTTGCTTCAAAAAGACAAATTATTGATAAATATGCTTTCTCGAACGTCGAAATTTTTTTTTTTAATGATTTTGCGATGAGTTTAATAGAATTGATTTTTGTTGAATGATCACAAAAATGATTTGAAAAAAAAATTAGTTCAAAACCCTTCCCCTCCACCCGCCCCCCGCCCCCTCCCCCCATTTAAGTTTCCATTTTTATTATTATTTTAGTCTTATCTAATTGTATAAAAAAATTTGTAAGTCCTGCGACCAATATTTCGCTAGCTAAGGCCCTGATTTATATATTTTTTAAAATTCCTTCTTTCCTTCTTTTTTACACAAATCTTCTAGAAAATTCTGTTTCTGTTGTTAAGAACGAGTTTTGTAAGAACGAGAAAATCTAAAAGTATTTTGATTAAATTAAGCCCAAAACCTTTTTTACTTGGATCAAAATGGTACACATGGCAAAATAATACTCATCTTGTCTATTTTTTAGTCATAAAATCATTATAAGGATTTCAAATTTCAAAAGCATTTGCCGTTACACATTTTTGTGTGCACATGTTTTTTAAAAATAAACATCCTTGTCATATTTTAACTTTTTACAAATTTTTAGCTCAGCATTACATATTTTTGTGTAGTAATTCAAACATTTTTTGGTGTATATTTGAACTTTGCATACTTTTTTGCTTAAAAATAGACAATTACTGTTTGATTTCATAAAATGAGACCAAATGATCATAATTTTAGGCCACAATAAAAAATTCAACAAAAATTTAAAGTTATTTTGATAGGAAATATCAAAAACTAATTTAGAGTGTAGCATAACTACGGCAAAAGCAATGCTGTCCAATGCAACCGAAATAAATAGCTAAATGCTAACAACGTGATGATATCGCTAACAGCGTGATGATATCGCTAACAACATGATGATATTGCTAAAAGCGTGGTGATATCGTTAACTGAGTGATGGTATCGCGAATCTATAGTTTTCCTCTCTACGAAAAAGGGAACTCTACGCGCTTAAAGAAGTTTTCACTTCAAAAAAATGGGCAGTGAAAGGGCTGCCGACCAAAGTGAAAACTTAAAGATACTAAAAACTTAAAGCTATGAAGCAGCAGTGGTCCTTTTTGTAAATCATTCTTATTCCAAAAAGAATACAATATTCTTATTATAACTAAAGTAACAAACAAAAATGTTTGATTGAAATTTCTGTATCATTGAGTAGTGCTGAGTTTTCGATCATTGGACATAGTGAAATGTAAAACTTCATTCAAAAATTCAATTATAGATTTTTGTAATAAATTTTTATCCTCTGCAAATATTGAAGTCACCACTTAGTATCATATCATAAATACATCGTAAAATTTTTCGTAAATCTTTTTTCGAGCATTATAGAAACTTCTTTTGAATTAATCATCAAATTTTCGAAAAAAATTACATTGTTTCTCCTGAATTTGCCCAAAAAGGCGTCAAATATATGAGTTCGCTGTTAATTTTTTTTTAACCCTTCAACACTTCTACTGAACACACCTAACCCCTAACTGCCACCCTTCTGCGAGTCACGACACAACAAACACAAAAACTGTCGATTAGAGCTCATATCTCTACCGAATCGATCCCTAGAAACGTTCAATATATGAGCTGGTCCTATTATTTTAAAGCCTCAACATTTCTTTTGAACATACCTTGCCCCTATCTGCCACCCACATCTAGGGGATCCAATACAAAAACTGTTGATTTTAGTTTGTATCTCTCCCAAATTGAGCCCTAGAGGAATTAAATATATGAGTTGGCCTTATTGTTTTTAACTTTCAACATTTCTCTTGAACACACCTAGCCCCTATCTGCCACCCTTCTGGAAGTCTCCATACAAAAAAACACAAAAAATTGTTGATTATAGTTCATATCACTCCCGAATTGAACTCTGATCTTGGTCTTATTAAAATTTGTTCCTCAAAATTTTTTTTGGCCCCATACAAAAAACACAAAAAATGCCGATTATAATTCATGTCTCCACTGAATTGCTCACAAAATGGATCAAATATATAGCTGGTCGTATAATTTTTTAACCCTCAATATTTATTCTGAACCCACCAGCCCCCTATCTGTCATCCTTCTGGGGGTCTTTATACAACAAATACAAAAACTGTCGATTATATTTCATATCTCTCCCGAATTCATCCGAGTAAGCGTCCTAGTTCATATCTCTTCCAACTTGACCCCTAGAAGCTTCAAGTATATATGTAAAATATTATTTCTTGCCCTTCAACATTTCTTCTGGACACACATACCCCCAACTCCCACCCCTCTTGGGGTCCCCATACAAAAAAGTTGCTATATTTTCTGTTTACCTGTTAGCTTAATCAGATAATGCAGACATTAGCTTTGCAAGCCTTAACAGTGCTAACGTTAGCATTGCTTACGTTAACATTGCTGACGTTTACTGTGCTGACGCGAATTCATAACTTTTACCCTTACAAAAAGGCGCCAACACACCTAAGGAAGTTTTTAATTCATACTCAAAAAAAAAAAATCCATTTTATTGAAACTTAAGCTGCAGTAACGTGAATAGCTTTAACAAAGTGCTTCATTATCTCTTTACATCAAATGCACAAAAAATAAACGCTTTTAATTATAAGCATTTGATGAGCATAAAATTTAGAGCCATATTCATGCGTGTGTGTGTGTGTACGTGTGTGTTTGCGTGTCATGATTATGGCATCATTATTTATTACAAGCATTGGGCGGCAGTGCTTCATGCTTTTACAACACATGTCCTTTTTCCCTCCTGCCCCCACATATACCATACACACACTTAAACAAGCTCACTCCCACTTACGTACCTTGCCAAACAAGGCCACGTTTATGGCGACGCTGCATCTTCTGTTGCTTGACATACAGACCATCCATCCATGGCACATGCGTCCATGACACACTTACATGCAGTGTGCTACAAAACAGCAGCTGCTGCTGCATTCATTTATCTGCTGTTGCAATGTAAATCGATGCTGTTGCTGCTGCTGCTGTTCCTATTGAGCTTCCGTTGACACTAGCTGCAGCAGCTGCTGGTGCTATTTCTGCTGCCTCTTGTTGAGGTCACTGCATCGCATGGCACTGGCGTCTGCTTGCTGCTTTAAGAACAAACAACAACGTGTTGTTGTCGTTGTCGTTCATGTTGTTGCTGCTGTTGTTTTGGGTGGTTGTTTATGCTGTTTTTGTTGTGCTGCTGTTGCCAAGGATATGCATTTAATGCATTTTAAATTTGCATAATAATGTTGTTTGTTGTTATATGCAGTTGTTGTTTGTGTATTTGTGTGCATTTGTATTGTACTGAACCGCATTCAATTTGTTGCTGCCCATTGCTTTCATGCGCTTTCCTTTACTTGGTCGAGGTCTTGATCGAATATCTTTTATTGCTGATAACGTTGCTCTAAACACAGAGTTCTGCTTTTATTCAAAAAATAGTTTGCTTTTTTATTTAGAAAAAGTTTATTTATGATAATGTTTTTAAAATTCACATTCAAAACACAATCTTGATGTTAAAGCATTTTTGTTTACTATACATTTACAAGGTATATTTATATTTTAAAAAAATTTTTACAAAATAAATTTGAAGAAAGGCCCTTTGATGCAAATTTGTAAGAACTGAGGTTATTACGAGCTTTATACTTGAAAATTGACTTACATTAAAAAAATTATTTTTTTGTGGTTTTTAACCATTTTTCCATAATTCAAACTAAGAGTACGTTTTGATCAATCGATACATTTATTTTATTGAAATGTACGAAAGTTTTACTATTTTGATGACGTCACTGCGTATGGGAGAAAGGCGGAGTTTTTATTTGATTTTGCAAAATTTCAAACTCAGAGTGCATATTTATTAAGTTTATTAAGACTATTAGGTGTACCGTAAGACTTTCGTCTCATAAAGTGTAAATGTACTTTGGTATACCATTTTTGGTAAATGTATAAAATGGTATCTATATATATAAAAATGAATGCCAGAGATTTAGCAGAGTTGATGCAATCTCTAGATAATAATTTACACTCTATAGAGTCAGTGCAGCCAAGTTCACAATCATGTGTGGAGAGTTAAATGGAGAGTCGCTGGCATTAGATGCCCGTATATGTAATTGGCGTGGAAATTTGAAATTTTCTGTATATATGTAATTTATTTTATGTTATTTTAAATTTTTGAATTTAAAAGTTAATTTATTAAAAAGAAAAAAATATTAAGCTATCAAATCTATGTAACTGCGAAAAAGCTTCGCTTCTCTCGTGTGTCCAACGACGCACCTGTGTTTTTTGTCTAGATGCTAAGTCAATGTTTCCATAAACTAAAGCACCGTATGACAAAAGTGGTACAATGAATGTTTTTACTAATTTCAGCTTGGTGTCTTGTGGTAAGCACGATGCCAAGTACCACAACTTACGCAGAACATTGTAGATTTTGCTAACAGTAGCGTTTATAGTTATGGTTCCCACAACTAAGATTAGAATTTATAAGGAAACCTAAATTTTTTACTGATTTTACAAATGGAATATTTGCGCCAGCAAAACGTTATGGCGAAAGGTTATTTAAGACGTATGAATGACGGGAAATAGTCAGAGCCTGTGTTCTTTTAGCATTTAATCTTAAAAAGTTTTTTTGACCACCTATTTATGCATTCAAGGTCTTCATTAACTCTAAATACTAAATCTTCAAAGATACCAATGGGACGAGAGAGGTAAATTTGGGTATCATCAGCATAGATGTGTATAGAAGAGTTATTGCAGGAGTGTACGATGTCATTGATGAAAATGCTGAAAAGAATAAGGACAAGTATCGAGCCTTGCGGTACCCCAGATAAATTGTAATGTAGCTGTGAAGATGAAGTTTTCGTTAAAACTCGTTGCTGGTGATTTGTCAGGTACGTGTAAAGCAGTTTCAAGGCTGTTGCACTAAAACCAAAATAATACCGCAGTTTTTTCAACAAGATTTCATGGTTAACAGTATCGAAGGCCTTCGAAAAGTCCAACAGCACTAATATTGTTATCTCATCTCAGTCAAAAGCTGGACGAATTTCTTCAAGTATTTTCATAACTGCTATGTCTAGCTTTATAGCCTGATTGGTTCTCAGTCAACAGCTTATTGACGGAGAGATGTTTGACAATTTGCGACGCCAGGAGCTTTTTGAAAGCTTTTGACAAAGCCGATAAAATACTAATTGGACGAAAGTCCTGAGGTAAAACTGGGTTATATATTGGTGTGATATTGGACACTTTCCATCTCTCCGGAAACGTTGATGAAGTAATGGGAAAACATGGAAAATATGTGTTATAGAAGAAAAAACGAAAGGTAAGATTAATTTAATGAATTTAGGGCTTATAAGGTCATCTCCGATTGCGTTGGATTTTACTGACAAAATTGATTTTATTACCTCATATTGAGTTAAAACTTCGAACGTAGACTCTCGATTTAACGTATGAGAAAGGTGTTCATCAAGTATATAGGTAGATCCATCATCACATACACTGGCGCATAGAAAGTAGTCATTACCAACATTCGCATCAATAGTACATTCAGATGTGTCTTTCTTGTAACCAAATGATTTTAAATTTTTCCAAAAAGTTTTTGGGTGTGCACTGACATTTAATTTCCTTTCACAAAAAGCTTTTTTGTCATTTTTGGGCACAATATGAAATTTGTTTCTAAGAGAACGATATGCTTCCCAATTGACTTGGGCTTGGTTACGTTTCCAGATATTGTATTTTTTATTTCTACTGAGGATAGCCCGTCTAACTTCAGTATTATACCATGGTTGTTGTCCTTTTTTAAATTTAACAGTCTTTATGGGTACATATTCCACAAATAAATCATTTATGAGCTGTGTAAAGTGACTAAGTTTTTCGTTAACACCGGCATAGTACCAGCACTCATGCCAAGATATCGCACTAGCTGCAGCTAAAAGCATTTCATGATTTATTCGACTAAAATCCCCTAAGGAAATACTTTCTTCATAGTTTACTTGACAAAATTGAATATTACAACAAAGAACATCAATTCATGATCAGATATCCCAACTAGAGGTAGTTGCTCGAAATGAAAAGCGTTTGAAATGTCGGTAACGCAAATTAAGTCTAACAGGCTTGGCTTGCAGCTCGGAGCAAAACGTGTTGGCATTTCATTTACGATCTGAAGACCACCTGACTGAATTAACTCACACAAGGTATTTGATCGAACATCATCAATAAAGAGATCAATATCAATATCAATATCATTATCAATATCAATATTAATGTCAATATCAATATCAATATCAATATCAATATCAATATCAATATCAATATCAATATCAATGTTTCGATCAATATATACGAATTATGTGTTCGTATTCAACTACGAAATTAGAATTTTTTTGGAAAAAAGCATTAAAATCATTTGAACGATGCGGATTGTAAACTCAAATCACCAAACATTTAGTGAATCTATCTCTAACCTCCACACAAAGAAACTCGACTTGATCGCATTCATCAGAATTGAAAATTTTCCTACAGTCTAAATATTTTTGAACAACATTGAAGTTTTCTAGCTTATATGCACTACTATCTATTTCACTTCTGATCCACGTTTCAGTCACTACGTGGCATATTATTGTGTCTATTTTATTTTAGTATCTGAAAAGATATGATTAAAGTAGTCAGTTCTATACGGATTCAAGCTACCTGCATTGACATGACATAGTTGAAGACCCCGATGGAAGTTGAATCTATTGATATTTAATATCAATATTGGTGATTTTTATTTCAAATGTTCATAAAAAAAAATTTGCCCAAGTTATCTAAGCCAATTTTATCTCGCTTTTTGTTTTTAGAACTTAAGTAATAACTACCTAAGCTTTGCTTTTCCTAGCCAAATACATTTTGAATAAGTCTTTTGTTCAATTGTACAAGTTTTTCAGGAGTCATATAAAATTTTCTAACTAAGCTCTTACTAAGGCAATATCAACTATGTGTTTTTATTCAGGACATAAGTTTATTTGTCTGCTTCGAGGTAAAAGAAAAATTTTTATAGATTTCCTTATTAAGGGGGTCGGACGTCTTGTTTTGTATGTAGAAGTTCACCAATTGCTATAAATTTTTTTATAGAAACCTAATTTATTTAGAAATATGATATTTCGTGCATTTGAGAAGATGCACTGAGAAGCATCAAAAACATTTTTTTTTTAATTATATTATTCAGTGCTACTGCACAGGAGGGCACCGAAGTTGTCTCCTGAAAACCCATGCCTTATGCGGTGGACAAGATATCTTTACATCAGTATTGCTGGTAATCGCTTCGGCAATCGGTAATTGGTTCGGTAATCGGTTGGTAATCGCCTCGGAAATCGGTAATTGGTTGGTTATCGCTTCAGTAAATGGTTCAGTAATCAGTTGGTAATCGCTTAGGTCATCAGTAATTGGCCCGGTAATCGGTTGGTAATCGATGCGGTAATCAGTAATTAGTTCGGTAATAGGTTGGTAATCGCTTCGGTTATCGGACTGGTTATTGGCCTGGTAATCGGTAATCACTTTGGTCTTCAGCTTAGTCGATGTTAAATAGTCCCTAAGAAGGTATGCTTTACAAAAATACTTTCTGTTACGCTAACAGCGTGCTGATTTCGCGAATCTATAGTTTTGCTCTCTACCAAAAAGAGCTCAACGCGCCTAAAAAAGTTTTCACAAAAAAAAACAAAAAAAAAGATACCTGTCCTTGTCGCAGCTAATAAAAAAAGTGTGGTTAAAAGCATTTTCAATTTTGTTCTCATATTCTACAAAAAGTGCAAAATGTAACATTCTTAAAACAACTCTGTTTCTATTAAAAGGATGCACAAACAACACAAGTTTGCTTAAAACATGTGACACAGAAAAGCTGTTTGGAAAATTAGCTGCTTTCGCTAACTTGTGTGGGTTTTAAAGCAATGTGTTTTTTTTTCTATTGTAAAAGTGTTTTTATGTTCACCCAAAAATATGCCTTTTTTGACTAATTTTTTATATGTGACCAAATTACAGCATCAGTGAACAAACAAGTCATCGAATCGAATAAAATTCCGTTCTTATTATATTTTGGTATAACAAGGTTCACTCAAATATGAATCAAATTTTTTTTAATTACAATCAAAAAAATGTCTTTTAAAAGTTCATTTAAATGGAAAAGACTTCAAACATAAAATAAATACAAAATGAAATTTCGTTTCATGCTTCATTTTTTTTTTTTTTTTTTTTTTTTTTGTAAAAAACTCCGAAAAGGACTTTCCGCTTAAAGTGGAAAAAAATCAACTTATATTAAAAAATTTTAAATAATAATAAAAACAAAGAAAAGTAAATGCTTAACACAATCCACATACAACATCAGAGACAAGGATAGTCATAAGCACAAGTATACCCACTCAAATATGGAGTTGCATAAAAGCTTTATAAATTAGCAGTAGTGAACGGTAAGTTTTTCACCGATTTAGCGCAGAGCAGAATAACAAAGAACATATAAATACACATATCTACACAGAGCAAGCCATCAGTGTTAGAGGTTATAGCGAATGCTTGCAGCTGTGCCGAAAGAGCATGTATATGTATGTGTATATTTGTGTGTGTATCAGCATGAGTTTATGTGTTACAGAGCAAACGTTTTATTGTATGAACACCAGGGGTCGGCGTCAAAATTAAAATTCTTTGCGCGCAGCTGTGCAAAAATTTCCGCTACTTATTTCTACTTTCTTACATTTTTGCAAACTTTGGTCACCCTTCAAGCGGTTTTCTTACAAATATGCCAAAAACTATTATTTGATTACTTTTCCTACAACTTGGTTGTGGCACACAAAAAAAAGACTGTTTCTACCCTTTATCTAGTTTTTTAAAAGTTTATGCTTAAAAAACTTAATTTTCAATAAAAAACTGAAATAATTTACATTAAATTTAATAAATGCAATTAACTAATCTTGCAAGCAGCATTTTTTTTTAATTATACGCTAAATATCCAGTTTTTATATATTTTAAAATGTTCATCACTCATACGCCCTGTTGTACCTGTCTTCTTTTTAACACAACCGAAAATTTTCATTAACAGTTTTTTAATTAATAGTTTTTTATATTTTTTAACATTTTTCCTATTTTCTTCTTTACACCTCACTGTGTCTTCATAAATATTTGTCCCTACAACTTGACTTTTTGTAACTCTACTACTTTTCACCCATCAGTCGTTGCAACATCTAATTTGCATAGCATTTCCGGCAACTTCCGGCTCTTAACAAGCAGTTGTGTTCTTCTTTTACACACTTTGACACACTTGTAAATCACACTTTTTGTTGTTGTTGTAGTAGTAAGACTCCTTCAACTAGTCTTATTCTTCTTATTCTTTAAGTCTGCTATTTTCTTGGCATTTTTCGTTTTTTTTTTTTTTCTCTGTCTTTTTGTTGTCTGTAAATCTTTTAGCGATTTGCATAACAAGAACGTACTAGTTGCACACTATGTTGTACACTTTGTTGCATTCTTTGAAGTTTTTTCTTTTTTAACTGTTACTCTTGTTGTAAGCTTTTTATAACCGTTCTGCTTTGTACACCATGTCATTGTATAGACTGTTGCTTTTTGGCGTGGTTTGACACCAACTTTGTGTGAAAACTAGAAACAGCTCTTAACTACTTAGACACTACATTGAAAACGATTTTCTCAGCAAAGTTTTTTAATTTATTACATGCAAAAATTGCGAATAGAGTGTAATAACAAATTTATTTTGGATCTAACACAGTAGAATCCGAATTTTCTATTAGGAGAAACTGGGTCTAAGCCGGACAGTTTGAAACTTTGTAAAAAAACGGATTGTTTGTCAAAATGTGATATGCCATTTGAAATCTTGTACTCAATGAAATAGCAAAAAATAAAGTGCCCTGTTTAGTAGAACAAATTTTTGTTCAAAATAGACCCACACAAAGATCTCACGATTAAAAATAGTTTTACTTATAATCCTTTTCAAAACAAATTTTATTTGTACTGAATTCAACAGATATTAATCTTCAAAATACATTGGGAAATACCCGGGTAACCGGCCTTTTTGAACATTTTGCACTACTCGGGTATTTTTGAGCATTTCAGATAGTTCGAGCATACATTTCAGGGCTTGCAAAAACAAGTATAAGTAGGTCAAATATATAATCGGATCCCATTATTTTTTACCCCAAACTTTTATTGGCAACATATCCAGCCCATATCTGCCATCCTTCAGGAATTCCCCTTCAAAAAGCACAATAGGAAAAATAAAAAAAAAAAAATAACGAAATGGCCATCTCAGCCCTTGAAAGGACTTTGACCGAGCTTCTTATATATGATCAAATTGTGTTGTGTGTAATGTGAAATGTTTGCACACAAATGATCGAGAACTGGACCTACATCTTTTGCGCCGAGTCCGAACGGCTTATGTTCTCAAGAAGCCTTTCATGGCAGTTTTTACTCTCTGAGGTTTGCCATTGTCTGCAGAGAGGTGACGGCCGAACAGAAAAATTAATTCCATTGAAAAAAAATTTCTGTCAGATGGAGGATTCGAACCTGGGTTCTCTGGCGTAAGCGTCACACACTCTACCCACTAAGCTACGGCCGCTACACCGACATAGAAAAAATACCGACAATAATTCACATCTCTCCCGAATTGAAACTTTAATACGGCTAAAATGTATGACCGTACGTATTGAATGTTTAAATGAATTTCCTTTAAAAATACCCACACCTAACTTCAACTGTTAAAAGTAGCCAAAGTAGCCAAATATATTAACTGGTCTTATTATTTTACCCACTCAACATTTCTCCTAAGCAGACCCACGAACTATCTGCCACTTTTCTGGGGGTCCCCCCGCAAAAAAACATAAAAACTGAAGAAAAATATCAGATTATTAACCCTCCCCCTGAAATTTTTTCTAAGCACACCACCCTCTTTTTGCCACGCTTCTGGGGGTACCCCTACAAAAAATAAACAAAAACCGAGGAAAATTGTCGATTGCAGTTCATATATCTCTGAAGCGATATATGTCGCGTTTATTATTTTCCGCCCCCAACATTTCTTCTAAGCACACCCACCCGCAATATGAAACCATTCTGTGGGATCCCCCTACAAAAAACAAAAAAAAAACTGAAGAAAAATTCCGGAATATTTTTCCCCTGAATATTTCTTCTGACCACACCCACGAACTATCTGCCACTATTCTGGGGGTTGCCCCAGCAATAAAATATAAAATCTGAAGAAAAATATAAGGGCTGAATTGCCGCCTCCGTGAACGTACAATTCGTCACGGAATTGCCTTCAACTAGTCATTTAACTGCATTTAATTAACACAGTCTTACGTGATGAGTTGTACGTTCACGAAAGCGGCGATTCGGCTCCTGATTATTTCCCCTCCCCCCTGAAATTTCTTCCGAAAATATCCACCCTCTATCTGCCACGCTTCTGGGAGTACCCCTACAAAACAAAAAAAAAAACAATAACCGAAGAAAATTGTTGATTGCAGTTCATATATCTCTAAAGTGCCCACTTAAGTGGTCAAATGTATGAACTGGTTTTATTATTTTCCATCCTCAACATTTCTCTTAAGCACACCCACCTCCAATATCAAATCATTCTGTGGGATCTCCCTACAAAAAACAATAAAAAAACTGAAGGAATATGTCGGAATATTTTACCCCTGAATATTTCTTCTGACCACATCGACCCCCTATCTGCCACACTTCTGGGGCCATCCTACAAAAAATACAAAAAACTGAAGAAAGTCTTTGATTGCAGTTCATATCTGTCCCGAGTAGCATCCAAGAGTAGTCAAACGTATGATGTGGTCCTATTATTTTGCTCTTTTCAACATTTCTTCTGAAAATACCCACCCCCTATCAGAGGGGACTCCCCTATAATCAACACGAAAACTGAAAGAAAATGTCATTTATGATTCATATATCTCCAAACTGACCCCTAGAGTGGTCAAACGTATGACCTGGTTCTATTATTTCCCCCTTCAACATTTATTCTGAACACACCCACTCGCTATCTGCCAATATTCTGGAGATCCCCCTCCAAAAATTACAAATACCTCGTGGATTGTTTTTACATGTGCATTGCAGATGAACTCAAAAGCTGGAAACTAACCGGGCATTGATTATCAAATTACCCAGGTAATGACTGAATTCACGGGATTTGGAGCTTACCGGACTATTTTTCGGGTTTCAAGTGCTCGTGTGCCTCCTGAGTACCGAACACATCCGAACTTCTTAACGCCGAACACATATGTGCTCTCTAATAGCGAACATACTCGAACTTCAAAATATCTGAACTAGAGGGCTGAGACGACAATTATGACAGCGCACGGAAGCTGATACTTACGCCATGTTATTTTTTTGTCTATTGTAAACCTACTTGTATTTAGAATTGTACACAAAAAAAAAAAACAAAAATATTTGAATCGTCGACGCGAATAACAAATTAATTATAAGTTTTCAAGAATTGAAAAAAAAACCGTTTTTAATGGCGCACTTAGAGCCATTTAATTTCGATTTACAATTTTTTGGTGTAAGAGTTTTAAGGAAATTTGCCTGTATATATACGCCAGAACATTTTTACCAGTAATATGCAAACATTTTTGATTAATTTGCCGCATACATCGTTATTTGCGTCGACGCGAGGTTTGCTTGAAAAAGAACGAGCAAGATAATATTTGTTTTACGGCCGTATTTCGTTTCCTTTAATCAAAAAGTGTACCAGCGCAATGACGCATTTAACTGCTTCAACTCAATAACGCAACGCAGCGCTGAGTAACACATGTTTAATGTAAATATGTTTTCTTCTGATGATCTCATCCGCTGAATTAGCTCTTCAAGTCGTGCAAATAAGATTGCAAAAAAAAATTAAATTTAATCCTTCATATCCTTGACTAAATTTGAAATTTGAATATGTCTGAAGTGTGATACACCAACTGTGGTAGCAATTATTCGTTGAACCTTTATGAAAATCTTTTTAAGCCCGAAAAATTAAAACTTTGATTTAATGCAACTTCAAAAATCTATTTAAAAGCTTTTACCACACAATTGTGCTAAAAATAAGTCATTTGAGTTGAAAGGTCTATATCTTCCAAAATTTATTGCAGCCTACTTATAGGCGCTTCAAGAAATTTTTCTTATATTTTTTATACTTTTACATTGTACATGAAAATCGAATTATTTGCAATATAATCAGCGCTCACAAACAACGCCTTTATAACTTAAGATTGCACATAATATAGGTTTATGCACACTCAATCAAACAGACACACCAACAAAAACACAAACACACCCATCCATATACATGAAAGAAGCGAAATCTCAAATTCTTTATGCTGACACTTTCACAGCGATATTGTCAATATCCTTTATATTGTTAATCCTGAACACATAAAAAGAAACACGACATGATGTTAATGTTTGTTATTTGTATAATGCAAACAACAACAACAATAACACAAACACCGATACAGACAAACGCACATATTGCCGAAATGCTGCTTTGTTATCCCTTTTTCTGTTTTTTTTTTTTTTAGTTCTGTCTGACGCAATGAGCCACAAATTCTTTTATACCGACTTTGAAAGAAGAAAGCAAAAATATTCATTGAATTTTAAAATGCAACCTCGAAGTAGTCGGAACAAATGTGTGGAAGCATGCGGCGAAAGTCGTAAAAAATTTAAATTGAGATCCAACTTTTTTTTTTATCATTACTTTGTCAGATGTTTTTGTTGGTAGTTGGATATTGGCAGTGCGTGCAAAATAGAGCAAGTATGTCACCAAATTTGTAGCGCCCAGTGGGTAGTAAAGGTGTGTGCGTATGTGTTTACTTATTGAAGTTTTATGTACATATTTTAATGAAAGTGAATAGATTCGGATTTCAAGACCTGCGCGCATATTTAGGCAATTTTTCCCCCCAACTAGGCTTATATTGAAAATTTTACTGCATTTTTTATAATTTTTTTTCTTATTATTTTCTGAACTGAAAGCAAAATTGGGCTGACAAATTTTTTAGCACAAAATTTGCCAACACATTAATTAAATTTAGAATTATGCGAAGCCAGTCACTGAAATATACATGGGCACTCAAACCTTTAGGCAGCCAAACTTAAAAACACGCCCATAACTTGCGCGAGCGTCATTATGAACAACGGTGCCAACATTCAACATTCAAATTTCGCGCCATTTGTTAGTGGCAGCCATTTATCATGTTAGCCATGGCAATAAATTTTATGCCTGGCGCATAAATGTAAGCGACGTTAAACTGTTATTTGCACAAACGTTTTGTTTCCGGTTCACGTCGACAACGAAACGAAGAAACAATTGACTGTAACGAAAGAAAAGGTAATTTGCAGAACAATATGATGGCGGCACCTATATTCGCTATAGAGGCCAAAATACTAAAACCGCGAAGAAACAAACAAGACGATGCAGAAGTAAAAAGAAAACAAGTTTGATTTATTAAATGTTGCCGGGAAGGAAAGCAGCAGTGGGAAGAAGGTGAACAATTGATGTCATTAGACAATCGAGTGAGCGCAAAGAAAGCAACAACAAAAAGATAAGCAAAACAATAGCTGCTGCTGTTGTTGTTGTTATTGTTGTTGTTATAGCAGCCGGTAGCAATTAGGTTTGCACTGGCTTATTTAGGCTTAATAGATACACGTAGCTGTTTCCGCTTCCGTAGCTCTAAGCTGCTATTTCCTCTTAATGCAAACAAATAATAAATTAGGCAAATTATTTGGTTTGAAAAAAGAAAAGAATTAAAAAGATCTTCCAACTGAGGCACTATCAAAGTAACTCGCAGCGTATTGAATGCCAAAATTCTGCTTTAGCTTTAAGCAAATATTTAAGAGCACAAAAATATTTGTTGCTCTAACAATAAATTCTATTAGCTCTATTTGCCAACAAGCCTCAAATGCATTTGAAAATTCTTGTGTGTGTGTATATTTGTTTGTGTGTGTGTATGTGTGTGTATTTGGTTTTGAACTTTGCTCTTGTTTCACACTTACTTAGAGCAGCTTGTTAAATGTGTGTATTTTGTATGCTTGTATTCTTCGTAAGGACCATGATTTCTTGCCAAATGATGTTATCACAACAACATCTTGTAACATACAACAACACACATACATGCACATACTCAAAAATATTCAAATTCCTGCACTTATTTAGTCAGTGCATTAGTTGTGTGCAGTATTTTGTAAATATTTTAATTAAATTTCTCAAATTTTATTTGCATAGCCATAAGTCTCCAGCCCCGCCAACCCTTTGCCGAAAAATTAGTTTGTAAACTTGTGTTCATCTTTTTCCTATTTCTGTAAATTGCTTTTAGTTTTAGAAATATTTTCCACACAGCTCAAAAGGATATTTTTTATAAAATTTCAGATTGCTGTCGAAAGATTAACAAATAAAAGCTAGAAAATTAATTAATCTTTGAAGAGACCATTTATTTCAAAGGAGTCTTCTAAATAATTGACAAAATGAATTTTTGTGAAAGCTCTATGAGGGATATTGAAAAGTTGCATAACAACAACAACAGCAGGTTCAAAACTTATATCTCACTTTTTTTTTTTATTCTCACTTTTATGATATTTAAAAGTAAGAATCTCAACTTTACGTGTTATATGTGCAATATTGGCAGCTAGTCAATGCATGAAATCTGAATTTTAAATTTTGCAGAAAACTTAAATTGAAATTCTTTCAAAAGTTAATTGTGGTACCTATAGTAAAGATTTAATGGTGCACATAGTATGTACGTACGAAGCTTACCTAAATATCTTAAAAATAAGAAGAAATTGAAGCAGGAGAAGGAAACCATTGTAACGCGGTCTTCTCTATGGCTGAGGTAAATCTCAGTATATTTTATTATTTATAATCTTATCTTATTATAATTTACAAAATCTTTACAAAATCTTTGTAGTGCAGCGTATGTAGTCGGAAGTTATATAACGGGTACTCGGTTTTGATGATGGGTAATCGGTTCATTGTGACGGGTAATCGATTCCTAGGACATTTAATCGATTCTTATTTAATTGGTTTGGGTGATCGGTTCTCATAACAGGTGGTCGGTTCTTATCTAATCGGTTTTTATGAGATTTAATCGGTTCGGGTGATCGGTTCTTATAATATCTAATTGATTCTTATTTAATCGGTTCGGGTGATCGCTTTTTATAACAAGTAATCGGTTCTTATGACATGTAATCGGTTCCTATGATATTTAATCGGTTCGGATGATCGGTGCTTATGACTTCTAATTGGTTCTTATTTAATTGGTTCGGGTGATCAGTTCTTATAACAGGTGGTCGGTTCTTATCTAATCGGTTCTCATGATATTTAATCGGTTCTGGTTATCGGTTCTTATGATATCTAATCAGTTCTTATGGCAGATGGTCGGTTCTTATCTAATCGGTTCTCATGATATTTAATCGGTTATGGTGATCGGTTCTTATGATATCTAATCGGTTCTTATGATATTTAATCGGCTCGGGTGATTGGTTTTTATAACATCTAATTGATTCTTAATTAATCGGTTCGGGTCATCTTTTTTATAATAGGTGATCGGTTCTTATGACATGTAATCGGGTCTTACGATATTTAATCGGTTCGCATGATCGGTGCTTATGACATCTAATTGGTTCTTATTTAATTGGTTCGGGAGATCAGTTCTTATAACAGGTGGTCGGTTCTTATCTAATCGGTTCTCATGACATTTAATCGGTTCTGGTGATCGGTTCTTATGACATCTTATCGGTTCTTATGACATCTAATCTTATGACATTCTTATTTATGTAACCGCTACAGGTGATCGGTTATTATTTAATCCGTTCTTATGATATTTAATCAGTTCGGGTGATCGGTTGTTATGGTATCTAATCGGTTATTATGATGTTTAATCGGTTCGAGTGATCGGTTCTTATGACAGGTAATCGGATCTTATGATACTTAATCGGTTCGGGTGATCGGTTGTTATGAAAGGTAATCGGTTCTTATGACATTTAATCGGCTCTTCTTATAACAAGTGGTCTATTCCTATGAAATCTAATCGGTTCTTATGATATTTAATCGGTTCGTGTGATTGGTTTTTATGACACATAATCGGCTCTTATGAGATCTAATCGGTTCTTATTAATATAATTGGTTCGTGTGATCGGTTCGCATAACAGGTGATCGTATCTGTGACGCAGCCTATGTACAGCAACAAATTTTCTGCGGCGCAAAGAACAGAAGTTGTGCAATCAGGATAAATAAATCATATTCAAAGGCCACTTGTGTAAACACTCGGATTCCGCTGCAAGGGCCACCTAAGCAGCGCACAGTGGGGTTTTGGTGGGAAAAAATCAAATTTTCGACCACTCTATTTTAATAATGTGGCCATGCAGACTTAAAGATAAATGTTTAATTATGAAGAATTCATTAATGCTGTCCTTAAAATTTTATCATTTTTATTAGAAAAATTTAATCAAAGTCAAGCAAAAAATTGATTTAAATTTTCATACAACTTAGCAGTGTATTTGAATAAGCAAATAATTGTTACTACCAAATTATTATATCTTTTCATAAAAGAATACCTTATTATCGTTATTCAAGCGGAACAATTTTGTAGATTACATATATATTTTAAAAGTAATCAGATAATCAAAATTGTCCTTAAACAATTTTTTTCTCTTTTCTATGAAAAATAAAAATTAAGCTCGGTCGTACTCGGTCATCTCATTATGATATTATGAAATATGGAAATTTCCTCTTAAAACATATGTAAAAAAAGTTGGAACATGCTTGCGGCCGCCGAACCAAGTTTTTAAAAATTCGAACACAGGTCGTAGGAATTTTAATACAAACTACCAATGTCATATGCAAATTGAAAAAAAAATTAGTGCATACTTTTAGGGTTTAATTATTTTAATGACTTATTAAAACCAAAGTGACAGCAGTTAGAAAGTAGTGAATAAATGAATTAAAAAAAAAACAAAACAAAACCATATGATTCATGTTTTCTATTTGAAATTAAATAGCTAAGCGCAGCAAGAAATAAACATGCGGTTTCTACTAAAAAATTAAAGGTTGTTAAGCCGTAAGTAAAACTGCGATTTATATTGAACAAATTTCTTGTGCTAAAGAAATTATTATCGAGTGGATTTCCAAAGCACTAAACACGAGAATGTCAAATTTTAGTAATTAAAAAAAAAAAGTAATAAAAAAAGAAAAAGTCTGTTTACCTATTTTAAAAACATAACAGTGGTATAATTTTTTTGCCACAATGGAAGCTGTCAAAGCATTTTTTTTCTAAAAACACATAAAATTCACAATAAAATGTTAAGATTAATTTCCGCGATAAGTGCAAATTTTTACTGTTTGTTAATAATAAAAAAATCTTAAAAAAATACTGGTGCCAGGATAGACCCCGTCATACCAGGCTTATTTTATTCGCATTACTGTTTGCTATCTCTTAATACAAAAAAAAATTTTAAATCCATGTAACTGCACTTTTAGGATTAATGGCTTCCCGCCTATCCTAGAATTTAACTGTTAGCTGAATAACAAACCGTAAAATTTTTAATATTATAAAAAAGACAAAGCCTTAATAAGTTGTTTAATTTTAAGTAATTACATGTGCAATATTTGTATTCAAAATTAATTTTATTTATTTTGACCCAGTTCTTTTACATACATTTAGCTTAAGGGGGTCCTCTGGTAATCTATGCCAAATTTTAGCCTTTTTTCAAAATATTGTGGAAAGAGAACGAGTAAAGATATTTTAGTTCCGTTTTTTGATTTGGGTAGCTTAATTTATTGAAAAAAATACAAAATTTTGAAAAAGTGAATTTATGGACCGTTCAGAAAGTTCTCGGCCTGGTAACGAGGTTCTCCGGAAAAAAGGTGGGTCCAAATTGCGCACGATTCCAAGTGTAAACATAGTCTGAAAAAAAATATTCAGTTACTTAGAATGAATGTCCCTATAGCCCCTACCTCGGAAACAAAAATCGAAATTTTTTTAGGGGGGGAGCCGCCACTTTGAAAATGAAAAATCGAATTTCGACCTTTTTTTTTGTAGTCTAGTGTAGAAAAAAAATAGTAAACATTATTTTTTCGGCAAGTTTGAGGTAGGGGCTATAGCGGCGTAAATTCTGCGTCGTTTCATGCCTCATATATCAAAATCGGTCAAAAACTGTTTGAGTTATCGTGCGCAAAGTTTTGAAAAACATGGTTTCGAGAAAAACGCGTTTAAAGGCACACAATTTGACATTAATTTCAATTTCAATTTTGAGGCACAAAAATGACATTAACACATATTTTTTTAATACAATACTTACGAATATTAATCAGCAATTCCAGCCCCATAAAGTGTGCCTTCCTCCATCTCATAAAACGAGTTTTCCATGGCTTTTTGGGCTCTGCGGGCTGTGCGACCCTCTTTCGATGATGCGTACGTTTTTAGCTCTGAGCGTTGAAGTCGTTTTCCGTCGCGAGATTCAGCATACATCTCGGCTTGTGGGCCGATGACAATACCCATTGTTGACATTATTTTTAAAATACTTGTGAAGCCTTCGTTGAAAATGCAGGTTGCCAGAAAATTTGCGATTTCGACTGTGGTAGCACCACAGTGGATATGTTTCGGCGCAAAGGTCCACAAAAGCGAGTTGAACGATTCGTTACAATTTTGCGTTTCACCTCCAGTGCATCGGTTGAGTAGATCGTCGGATGATAACGCTTCGTATATGGGCTTCATTACTTGCAGAACCTTTCCATCAAGTGGGGCGTACGTGTGGTGAAATGAGGCTAATGAGCCTTCTGCTGCTGACTTTTGATAGGCGCACCAGCTGGACTCACCAGGTGGGCAATACATATGTTGTGGATTACTATCACTTGAACTTTTGTGATAATATGTTGACCATATTTCTTTTCTCATGTTTTCCACAGAGTCCTTATTACGTCGAATAGCAAGTCCATAGTAAGTAGTCAGCTCGCTTATGACTTTGTCTGTCAGTTTGCCAGTGCCTTTTCCACCGATGCCTTTGTTTTCTTTTTTGGCCTTGCGCAGCCGTGTGCCCATGCGTTTTTGCACGTGAGCGATGCACTCCTTTTTTGTGACAACGGGGTCGCCGTTATACGGATCAAGGTCTATAATGGCCTTGAAGGTTTTGCTGTCGCCATCGCCAATATATTTTATATTTTATTTTATATTTATATAATATATTTTCATATTTTATGCCATATTTTTCGATCGATGAGGCAAACATTTCCTTCACGGCATCTACCTCCATCTTGCCCTCACTCCCACTGTGGTTGTTTGTGCATGTTTTCTGGTGCGATTCGTACCATTCTTCGAAGTCTGCAGAGTCATTTTTTTCCCCCACATTTTGCATGCCTGGCAAAGGCTTGATTTGACAACGGAGTCAACCACTTTTTTGGTATGTTTACCGACGAGCGTAGTGACACCAAAAAGAGACGAGAATCCCCGTTTTTTCCAGGTGCCATCCCCTGAAACGGTCAGCAATGAGGAGTCACAGTCAGGATTTTTTTCTTTCTGCTGTTCCTGCTCTTCTTTAACCGCATTCAACAGGCACTGCTTGTAAACTGCTTTAGCAGACACATGCATGTTTTTCAAGGTGCCATAGTACGCATCAAGGCACAATCCTTGGCATATGTCCATTAATCCGCAGAACATATTAATACCTTCTCTCCCTATTCCAAGCAATCTCATGGCAAATATCAACCGGCGATTTACAACAAAAGATTTACCGACCACCGGCGAAGAATTAATATACTGTGTAGCTTTACATTGGCACTGCAGACTCACTTTGAAGCCGACTCCACGCATACATGTTTTTCCAAATCGAATTTTTTGTTTACATTGGGCGCAGATAACCAGAGCAGCAAGCGTTTGGAAAAATGAAAAAAATTCCAAGAAACAGAACTGGAGGTTGTTTTCGATGATGACTTCATTGTCTTGCGTTTTCTTCAATTTTTTGGCCGATGTGCTGGCAAAGTCTGTGTCCTCTACTTGGGAGTGCTGGTTTCCACGGAAATGCCTCTTTTTTGTTCGATACGCGTACTTACGCGGCGCGTTTGGGTGGCTTTTTTTATCCATAGCAAAAAAAAAAACACAAAACGATTTTTCTTTTATTTTACAACAGCAGTTATCGCGCACGCGTAGCTTTCAGCGTTCGAAAATAAACTGAATCTCGTTCGTTTGCTTCTTTCATGTGAACACCTGGGCTCAAAATCATTTCAACCCCTAAATCAAAACATGCATGTATACATACTGCATGTATACATACTGTGTGTGTATATTTTGTAATATCAATACATATTTTGGAAGAATTCCACAGAATTTTCGACTAATGACTGCAGGCAAATAAACAACTTTGCTGATGCGTTATTTTGACGAAAACATACCTACACAAAAATGCCTGTATCTCCTAAACTATTTCGAATTTTGAAAAATCCTTTTGGGAAAATGTTTTTGAGTATCTGAGCAATAGAAATATGAAAAAAATCGAAAAAAAAAAATCGGTAATTTTTCGGATTACCAGAGGACCCCCTTAAGCAGAGATTAACTTTTTTCTATACTTTCCAAAAAAGCTGCCACTGATTGTCAGCTATGCTGCTTTCATATTATCCTTGAATAAAAACCATCTACTATATAGCTCACATTATGTCTTGAATCTCACTTCCTGTCTATCATTACGAGCTTCACACCCTACGGAGCGCAGATTAATGCAGAAACTCAACGTGCCTCACCTTTATCATTGCCAAAATGATCTCCGACTCATTAGTTCCGGGAGATTTTCACTGGTGTTCACTCAGATGCCAAACTTAAGACGCCAAGATGAATGGATGATGAATTTAGTATGACTCCCTAGGAGGTAGTAAACTTAGCTGCCGAAGAAACACATCTGTCAGGTGTTGTTGTTATTATTGTAGCTGCTGCCATTGTACATAATATTGAGCCAATTCGACATACGCTGATGATGCGCTGCAGCGGTTATAACTATGGCAATGCTTTGTCAAGTAATGCCTATCACCTGAAGGAGCTCGTAGTATTCACTCTAGGCTGACAAAATTTAATAGAACATGAACGCAATGACTTTGCGTGTGTTGGCCGGATGAGACTAAACATTAATTTACCTAACAGCCAAAAAGCAGACATTACAATAAAAATAACAATTTAGCATATCAACCGCTGTCATTTGCTATTTGTTGTTATTGCCTATTGTTATCTACTCATGTTAATGGCAGTGGGAAATGATTTATTACATTTAACACAAAAATTCTGTGGGTAGAAAATTTGAAGTGAAATGTAGTGGAGAAATTAATGTAAGCACTGATATAAGCGGTTACATGGCGGTGAATGCAAAAAAAAAAACACACAGTTTCGATAGTATCGTAAGTGTAGACGTAGAATTTTTTTATTTGATATATTTATATATTTGGTGATGAATTTTTTCTCCTTTCCTTTTTCATTTTTATAGTTGTCAGAAATAAATGTATTCAATGTAATGTTTAATAAATGGAAATATATATTTTGGATACATATGAATTTATTATATTTCCTGCAGTAAATAATTTATATACATTTTAAATTTAATTGAAAATTAAAATTTTAGCAAGCAAAATATATTTTTAATATGGATAAAATTTAATAAAAATATAATAAATATTTCGAATTTATTATGATATTGAAAATATAAATGGAGTTTTCATAGCGCAATGACCATGCTAAATCTCTGCACTTGTAAACTTGTGCACTTGTGATACAATATTTATAAGCTACATATTGGCTCTTTGGCAACATGCATCTGTTTTATTTATTGTTCAAATCTTAATAATAACAAAAACAATAACAAACGACAAAAATAAAATAGACTGATATGTTTTTATATACATATGTAAATTTTACTTAGGCTGAAGTGGGTTGTTGTGTAACACGTTTTTATTTGCATCAATAAAAGTGTTAAGAAATTTAATTTATGATTGTCTTAAAGGCCAATCCGTTGCAGAGAATCAATTCGAAATGAGTGTTTTCATGTATGTTGAATATTTTAAGAAATGAATGAAGTAGAACACAAATTTCATATACATATGGTTATTGGTCTTTTTTAAATTGGTTGGGTAATGTGTAACACCAACAAATTATTGCTTTAAAGACCAGGAACTTTAATTTTTTGGCTTTTTATGCTTGATTTTTTATGTTTAGTAAAAGTATTATGATAAGAACTTAATGAAATAATAGCAATATCTCGTAAATCTGTCTGATGTTCAATACACACACAAGTACTCATACGTTGAAATTAAAAAAATGATCGTTAAATTCAAAAGTATATATGAATGCCATTATTAATTGCAAAAAAATTACATTTCAAATGTAAAGTGATTAACTATCGGAAATATCCACAACGCAGTGACAATTCTCACAAATAAAATGACTCAAAAAAAAACCACTTGCAGTTGTTGCATGCAAGTGAATTTTTTTTATTGAAATATTTTGGCAAAAATTGTCACAAATCATGCAAAAATCATGATCTTCTTCGGATGACAACGAGGAGCACCGGTTTTTGCGGCCGAACACCTGCAGCTTTCTTTGTCGTTTGTTTAGTTTTCTTTTCCAGAATTTATTCATTTTTTTCTTGTCATCTTCTACAACTGTAAACGTGTCTTTGCCATTGTTAGAATACAGCTTTTCATTGACTTTCTACAACAATTAGATTTTGGTCTGTGCTGAATAGTATGAACTGGGCAGATCTCTTTTAATCCGGTTGATGTGATTGCATTTCAGAGATTCTGTTGACTCTTTAATGGCAATTATAATGTGTAAAATGTGTTACACATCAGCCCACTTTGAGTGTTACACATCACCCCAATACAAGTCACTTTTCTCTCACTGATGTTATTTTACCCCAACGTGAATAAATGCAAAATCTTTTGTTTTATTTAAAGATATTAAACAATACTACATTTACTATTTTCTCATTTTTAAGATCTGAAGAAAATGTTATCCGAAACTCTATTTTTTGTAAATTTAAAAAATAACTTTTTAACAAACATTTTTAAGCTATTTAACAATTCTAATGAATTTTATGTAAAACTAGATGCTGTCAAAAGAAACATATTACAGTTGTTCATTCTCTCATATGTTCACATTTTGTACGAAAAATCACCGTGTTACACATTAAACCATGGTACACATTACTCAAACTCAGCCTACATATTAATAGCAACAACACAAGCAGCTAAGGAAAAATATTGGTAGGACCATACATTTCAATAAACGACACTATGTTGCATTCGTGATTTTGACTACTACTGAAACATTTTATGCATGATTTTGCTGTTTTGTGTTTTTGTTATAGAAGTGACAAAATATAAATATTCGTTATATTCGCCACGTTATTCATAGATTGACTTCAATTTCACCTTCGAACGATGAATATTTAAGGCTGTAGATATACCCCAAAATGTGCACCAAAACGTTACATAGGCTTGAAAAACTTTGCGAAAAAGACTACCATACAAAGCAAGTAATAAGTCAGTATTCTAAATCAAAAATAAAATTAAAAACTCCAAATGAATTTCGTGTAACAGGTGTTTCTTCAATTTCTCAGCTCTGAAGTACATGTCTGAATAAAAATAAACTGCTACTCGGTAGTTTTTTGCACTACTTTTTAACTGTTAAGTAAACATTTGAATACAAATTTGTTGCAATTAATGGATTTATACTTCCTTAGAAAATGACGCAATTGACAAAAATAGCGACTGAAACATGAAACAAATTTTATTTCTTTCAATTCAGAACACATGCTCTGTCCAAGCTTTATATAAAATTAATTTTATAAATGCACACAATCCAATAAACACAAAAAAATTAACCCCAAACAAGCAAATCCGCATATCCACCATTTTCATTTTCTATTAGAGTTAATTAATTATGTAATCAATTACAAAACAACCACAACAGTGGTTATTTCGTTACAATTTAATTCAATTTTTCAATCGTTTGTTAAATAATTTGGTCGTTTTTGATTTTATTCAGCAAAACCTAATTAATTAACACACAAACACGCAAAAGCAAAGCACAGAGCACAAGTGCACATATGTGAGTGCTCGTTTGTGAGTGTGTGTAAAATAATGCTTACGAGCGCTCTTAAAACGTCATTAATCAGTTAGCGGATGCGGAAATATGCGGACGACATTTTGTTTGCTGTAGACACTCGTATTAATAAAATATAAATACAATGACAAAGCCGCAGCACAAAGCCTCACACGGCTGTGAGTTTGTAAGTGTGTGTGCGCGCCTTTGTTATCGTTGACCCAGCACCGCAGCAATCAGCGCCGGAGAAATGTGAAAATATTGCAATAAAGCCTTTTAAAGCATTTTTGTCAGCTGGTCTATGATGCACTGACTGCTGCTGCATTTGTTGTTATTATTGTTGTTTTTGTTATTCTATGTAGCATTTGCTTTCTGACTCCTGCAGTAGAACAGAGTTCAAGGCTGTTTGACTACGTGGTCAAGCCAATGGTAGAGCACACATGCACACAAACAATTATTTCGTAACCAGGCCAACACTGTAGCTTGCACTGTAGGATACAAACTTGATTACAGCTGGAAAAAACTACTCCAGTTCGTACTGAATAGCAGAACTAAAATTTAAAGTTTTTGTTAAAAAAAAAACAAGTAGATGTGACACAATTATAAACGAAACCTATTACACAGCGCAATGGTCAGAGCTGTAAAAGAATGCAATCATTTGTGATTTAAAATCATTCAAATCCCAATCAAAGATTTGAAAAAATGATTGCATTCATTTCATGAATTTCATTCATGCATGATTGGGACTTGAAATTTCAAATCACAATCAATGATTTGAAAAATTGATTGCATTAATTTTTTTAAATCGTTGATTGTGATTTGAAATTTTAAGTCCCAATCAATGATATGAAAAAATTGAATGCAATCGATTTATTTTTTTAAATTTCAATCGCAATCAATGATTGGAAAAAACAAATGCAATTCCGGAATTTTATGTAAATCTTGTGGTTTGTACATCACTAATATTATAGCCAAGACACAATCCAAGGCCATCACATAAGAAAGAAAAGATAAACTAATCAGCAGCTTACTTACTTAGTTACTTAAGTGGTGCTACAACCAAATGTCAGTTCTGGCCTCGTTTAATAATTGGCTTCAGCCATTCCTGTTCTGCACTTGCTGGCACCTGTTGGAAGCTCCAGGTCAGGTTTCGTCAGATTGTCTTCCACTTGGCGTACAATGCATTCAGCTCATCTTTTCATCGTATTCGGTACTCACCATTCTCTCAGATTGGTCCGTAGATATTGCGAAAGATCTTTTTCTCGAAAGCCCCTAAAGTCTTTTCATCAGAGCTGCCAACGTCCAGTTTTGTGTTGCATATAACAGGATGGGCATGATAAGTGACTTATAGAGAGTGACAAGTATACATCTAAGTTTACTGGAAGACCCATGCGACTCGATTTTTTTTTTCTAATTTGGTGAATGCTTCACTAACTTTGTGTGTATTATGGCCAATGACATCGATTTCATCAGAAAATGCTAGCATCATAGCACTCTTATACAATATGGTTCCGCTATGCTTCAGATCAGTAGCTCGAATGATCTTCTCTATTATAAGATTGCAATAGTCGCACGATAAGGAATCACCTGGTCTGAAACTTTGTTTGATAACAAATAAGTGTGAAGAGGTCCTTCCCGACGCTGCACGAGTCGCTCAGTGTCACCCTGCATAGTCAGTTTAATTTTGCAGGTATACCAAATTCAGACATGGTGGAGTATAGTTGATTTTTAATTGGACTGTGGAAAGTGGCTTTGTAATCGACTAAATGATGATGGATAACATGGATGGATTTGTTTTCTAGGGTTTTTCCAAGATTTTTCGTAGCGTGAATATTTGGTTGGTGGTAGATATCCAGGTCTAAGGCCACACTGATAAAGTCCAATCAGTTGGCCTACAATGGGTTACAGTCGTTTATATAAGACGCTCAACAGGATCTTATATGTGATGTTAAGAAAGTTATCCCACGGTAGTAAGCGCAAATGGTTGGATCGCTTTTCTTGCGAATTGGACAGAGTACACTGAGGTCGCAACCGTTTGGAATGCATTCTTCGTTCAGAAACTAGTTAATAGTTGCTGAGCAAATTGTTACTCAGGATTGAAGATCCAACTGAAGATCGAGAGGTAGTGGGTTCGAATCACAATGCGAAACAATCCTTTTCAAAAAATAATTTTTTTCTGTTAAGTGCAGCGAATATTTTTTTTATTGTTTTTATTGATGAAATCTTCATTCAAATCCCACATCTAATTCGCTGTGTTGTTGCATACGTGCCTAAAGAAGTTTCATCTCCAAAAAAGAAACAACTAAACAAGAAGTTAAAATAATTTAAATCAGTGATGAACTGGAGTCCGACGTTACTTCATGCAACAATTGTTAAGTATTAAGTCTATATAAGAAACAAACGTAATAAACATGAACCAAATGCATGAGTTGCATTAACTGAGCATTGAGTGCTAAGAGTTCACATGTGGTTTATGCAAAAATATGTTCATAGGTGTTACAAAATGTATCTATTGCAAGTCAAGTTCACTTGACGGCAATGAATCTAACGATATTTGGTGCTATATAGATTGTATAGAAAAGCAATCACCAAATTTACAGTCACCTTGTTACTATGATCATCAGTACTGCAAGGTGTCAGTGAAAAGGTTTTTTCTTTTTTTCACATAAAAGTTTGGTTTTCCCCCTTTTTAAAGCTTACTTTTTCGTTTGTTGGCCATTTTTGAATCATTATAAATAACTTTTAAAAATAGAAATCATTTTACTAGTCATCATCATAGTTTCAAAATCAAAATCTTCATAGTTTATTTTTGAACAAACAACACATAAAGGTCAAATGGTTTCATATATTTAGAAATTTTATAAGCAAACAGTAAACTGCAGTCACTTTAATATTAATATCAGAACAAAATCAGGCTAATAACAATTATTGCATTCGTGGCAAAGAAATAAAAGATTATATTCTATACTATTTATATTCTATTTTATATTTTATATTCTATTCTAATACTATCGATAGCACTGTACAACACGAAAAAAAAACCCGTGGGGTTCATGACTTTTTTTTATGTTCTCGAGGTCGAGGTGAAACCGAGTATGAATTTAGTTTTTTCGGGTCACGTAAGGTTCTTCCTGAAGGCGGGTCCAGGGTAAACCCTAAGACTCTACAATTAAGAGAGGATTAATTAAGGAGAGGGTGAAAATGTATACAATGTTATTTCATTAACAGTAGGGTACTTTTTATGGGAGCCCTCCTAAGGAAGAGTCGGAGGGGATAGATCCTAAGGGATAAATTAATACACTTGAAAAAGTACTGGAAGTTGGTTGTACGTATTAGCCCTCTCCTACCCTTCTCAAGAGGGCAAATATTGATTTTATTAACAGTAGGGTGCATTGTATGGGAACCCCCCTAAGGAATGGTCGAACGGGATAGCTCCAAGAGGGGAAAAAAATGTTTCACTTGAAAAAGTACTAAAGGTTGATCGTACATATTAACCCTCTCCTACCCATCTCAAGAGGGCAAGTATTGATTTTATTAACAGTAGGGTGCATTGTATGGCAGCCACCCTAAGGACGGTTCGGAGGGGAAAGGTCCCAAGAGAAAAAATGTTACACTTGAAAAAATACTGAAGGTCGGTCGTTTATATTAACCCTTTTCGACCCTCCCCAAAGAGGTAAATACCGATTTCATTTACTGTAGGGGGTTAGGGTTCATTGTATGGGAGCCCCCCTCAGGAGGGGTCACAGAAGATAGGTTCTAAGGAAAACATTTTCCTCTTGGAAAAATAACGGGGGTCGGTCATACATTTTAACCCTCTCCTGCCCTTCCCAAAAGGGCAAATATTGATTTCATTTATTGTAGAGGCTTAGAGCTTACCCGGAAAAAGTTGAATTCATATTCGGTTTCAGCGACCTCGAAAACATAAAAAAAAGTCATGAAACCCCACGGTTTTTTTTTTTTTTTGGAAAATTCAGTGTAGTTAAACATTCCGTATTTATATCAATGTCAAAACAATTTTTATAAATCTTGAAATTTTTTTTTTTTACCACTAGCAGCTCTGTTAGTTTGAGAAAAGGTTTCGCTATGGGTAACATTACTTTCTCAATATCATTTTAAATTTATTTTTGAATTGACTTCTTACACAAAAATTTTATGACTATTGATGCTATATAAAAATAAAACCTCTAGTGGAAGACATAAAACATCACAACTATTTCTATTTTTAACAAATGTCAGAATTACTATGCGATCAAAAGTGAAACTGACACTGAAGGTTTTTATGAAAATTAAAAATTTTTGAGAGGAATTTTATTAAATTTATTAGAATTTAACAAAAAAAAACTATATTAATTGAATTTGTTCAGTAATTTTTGTCTCGAATATAAAATTTCAATACACATCTTTTTGTATAATTGCCGATTTTTAGTTAACAAGTTCAGCACCAACAGTTCAGTTTCTTTTAAATTTTTTTTTTTTAAATTGTATAACACAAAACAGCTTCTCTCATACAATTTGAGAAATTTTAAAATATAATAGAACAACTTAAAGTCAGCATATCTCTTTTAACGTCCCTTTTCGTATAAGAGGGAAAAAGTCATTTCAATAAAAGTTAGTTTGCTAAAAGCATTTTAACCTAAAGAAAAAATTCGTCTTGGCTTAAGTGACCAAGTTTTAACAATTTTTAACTAAAAATCAATTTCTTTTCTTTTCTTAGAATTTCTTTTCTTAGAACTAAGTGACACAATATAGTGCTTTAATTTTACGTATTGTCGACAAAACGGTCTCCGAAAAGTTATTTTTTCTCTTGTAATGAATTGGATTTAACAAGTTGAATTTCTCGCCAAAATGCAGTTTTTACCTTAAGTAACTGCCTTTTTCATGGATGCGATAAAGCTTCAAGTTTTTTTACCGAAGTGTTCTTTCTTTTATATTAACTTTTTTTGGAACTTGTATTTTTGTAGTAAAAGAAAACAGCATTCAGATATCGTCATGCCTCGCATGACCCTACCAATCTTGTCAAAAAAATGCTTTTTGTCTCTTCTTATACAACCGCTCAAGCGCAAGGAACTTCTGCTCCACCTAAGTGTATATATTGTTTTGTACTGCAAAATATACATATCTACTCTAATCCATACTTTAAAATATTGTAGTTGTTTTTTTTCTTTTTTTTTTTTTTTTTGTTTTCAAACCGAGACAAATTATGTCAACTATCAACCAAGGTTGATTTATAAGGTTGTCGCAGGGCTGATCGCACTCTCTTCTCAGTACCTATAATTGTCAAAACCAGCCAATTTTGCGAATGACTACGAAAGAAGAACGGATGATAAAAGAGAGCACTTGCAGATTTTCTATGAGCTGTCAACTTCGATTTGACAATTATGGGTACTCGCTCTCTCCCTTGCGACAATCTTATAAATCAACCTTGATATCAACTATATGAATATATATGAATATATTCATCAAGTGAATATACCCTGATTCTCTGCTGTAGCAGTCACTGCAAGCAAAGCTGCAAGCAAATTAATGTACACAACAGGTCGTGTAGCGCATGAGAATAACTTTTTATTTGTTCTCTGTTCTCATTTCATACAATCTTGCACTGAAGTGAGCTTGCGATCTACGCGTTTCTTAAGTTTTTTCTCTGAGCACTTAATAAACTACACGAATACTCAGGAATCTGCTGCAGTGACCTGAATAAGAGTTAATATTTTGGGTTTTCCTCGCAATAAGCTTCTGTTATTCTAAATGCATATTTGTGTTATTTTTTGTTGCTTTATTCGCTACCTTCGATACAAAAAATACTAAAACTGTCGAAAATAGTTTATATCGGCCGTTGCTGAACTCCTAGGTGGGTAAAATATATGAGTTGGTCCTATTATTTTTTGCGTTTCAACATTTCTCCCGAACACACTTATCCCCTATCTACCACCCTTTTTTGAGTCCCAATACAAAAAACATCTATTTTCTAAGAACGAACGAATAAAAAAATATTCGCTAAATATTCAGGGTATGATCACTGATATTTTTGTTATTTTTGCTTGTTTTATTTGGTACCTGCTGATGTTAGTAAAGCATCGTGCTCTTATTCCCTTCCTTTCTTGTATATGAATAAAACAAAGAGAGTGTATGAGCAGGTGTGAGCAAAGCAGAAAAGGGATAGAGGAAATTTTTTATTCTATAGCAAGAGAATATATTCAGGGAGGCGAAAAAGCATACTTATGCAGGGCTCTAATATCAACTCTAAAATATAACAATTTTTTTTATTTAACTATCCCCTCCTCGCCAAATAGTATCCACGCCACTGATATAATGCCTAACTAACTAAGACCGAACCTCTAAAATACTCAGATTATGTGTTTTCTCTGTTCTTTCACTCATAGCAGAGCTATTTACGGAAAATTAAAAATTTTAATTGAATTACAAAATGTAATTGAATCTGTCGCCGTTTGCTTCACAGTGCGATGTAGCAATTATTTTTGCCCATTAGCTGGACATCGCGCGTCCAATTAAAATTGTTACAGTTGTCATTGTTGTTGTTGTTGTTGCTGTTGTAACTGTCCTCCGCCACTGTTATCGCATTTGTTGTGCAATTTCAATTGTTTTTGCTGTTATTTTAAATTATTTTCCGTTGACTGCAGCAAGCTTAACATTGTTCTAACATTGAATGCGTTACCGCAATCAATAGGGTTGCCATAATGTTGCAAATGTGGTGTTATAATTAATGCAGAAATGAATACAAACTTAAATGAGCAACACCCAATAAATGAAACAAGCAAGCGACACTAAATAAAATTTAAATTTAAGCGCAGATAAAAGAAGAGTGTAGAAAATTTTACATTAAAAGTTTGAAAATATCATCTTGGTTTAAAAAATGTTAAAAACATTGCCGCCAGACTTGATGAAAAAGTTCATATATGTTGCAGAAATTCAAAAATTTAATATTCTTATAATATAAAGTAACCTAATTTCAAGAACGCAAAAACAAAAACACACTCACTCTCATGATTTTAGTTACCTAAGAATTCGATAGCATTTAATATAACACAACCACTTCAAACACTGCCAAAAAAAAAAAAGAAAAAAGAAAAAGGGAAAAACAGCAGAAAATTTTGCACAAACAAAACCACATCAGGTGTAACAAAATATCCCTAGAGCATCATTGAGTTAGCTAAACGCAGCATTGTAGCTGTCACAAAAAACATTTGCTAAAAGGGGCGGGGCAAATAGAAGCCAAAAAAGCTGTTATCAAAACGAAAGTCAGCCGAAAGTCTCAGTCATGGTAATGGTAGGAAGAAGAAGTCTTACGTTGGCTGAAGTTTGGCGGCTGACAGATTTGCAAACAAATGCCGCCCCATTAGCACGACGTCGAAAAGAACAACACACAGCACAGCAGATCTTTGGCGTTTTTGGCCAAGAGAATAACATCGTACAAGAAGTGCGTGCTGCGTGTGGGTTAAACCGTGACCCATATTTGAATGTGAGGCGGGAGTATTTAACTCATGCTATTTGTTGTACCTACGCTGTTTTTGCTGTCTTTCATTTTGTCGTTAGGCTTGTTTTTATTTCATTGTTTTTACCTTTTTGGCAATTTTTTGACATTGTTTTTTCGCTGTTTTTTGCTTTATTTCCTAAATGCCAGTTACTTGGTTTTAGCTTTACAGTTTTGGGCTATATAGTGTTTTGTTCTTAATACTTCTTTTTGGTTTTGTTTTTTGTGTTTTTTTTTTTTTTTTGGTTTATGAATTTCTTTTAGTTTTCTCTGGCGACTTACATGGCATGACGTTAAAAGTTAAGCCAAGTGATTTTTTTATATTTCAATGCAGCTCATTTAGCTTGAGTATATTTCTGGAAGGCAAAAAAGGGTGTTGCTTTTGTATAGAAGAAGCTGTTTGTATCTTCGCACACAACGACAAACTTGAAGTGTGTTATTAGATAAATTCTACAGGAACATCAAGATTTTCTGCCAATTTGATTTTCTGCTTAAATTTAATTTGTTTCTTTTATATTTTTATATTAAGTTTGAGCTATAAGATAAGCTTTTGTTGTGCGCTTATGGATTAAAATTTAGGAAGAATTATAAGGCTCAGCTAAGCTAAAAATTGATTCGTTTGGCAAAAATGTTTGCTTTTTATAAAACAGCTTTCAAGATACTTAATTCTTTTATTACATTTTTTTTTTATCTACAACTGAATAGGGATAAATTCAGTATAAAAGAATTATATTAAATTTTCATAATTATTTTTCTGTGTCCAAAATAACTCGATTGAAATGGGACATTATGAGAAAAATATAAGAATATTCCACTGCTTTGATGTTTAAATGCTTTTTTAGCGTAATAACTACAAGGAATTTTTTACTACTATTTTTATGCTGAGGGTGGCAATAGAAAATAAATATTAACTGCTTGAAATATATCAGTTTTATATTATTAAACATTATTACAATGGCGAGCCTTAATTTCATTCTTTTTTTTATTTTGTTATACTGGCAACCCTATAAGCGCTTATGCCATTGTTTGAGTGATATTATGAGCAATATTAAATATCAAAGAACAAATATTAGAAAATTATGATGCATGGTGCATACTCTTTAATCAATATTTGTATCTAATTTCAATATAACTTAATATTTGGTGGTAAAATTTGTCGATTTCATTTATTTTTTTTGAATATCTGCTGTTATTAAAAATCTACGGCTTATACACAGCTATTTATCTTTATCTATACTATTGTCAAATAAAATTGGCATATTTGAATACATGCAATACAAGCAGTTTCGCACTAGTCGCAGTAACTATTGTGTGACTTTGAGTATTCCTAGCTGTTTGCCACCTCACACAACATAAAACCAACACGAGTTCACAATAAATAATAAAAAATCAATTCCTTTCATCAGTCACCATCCTATTCAAATTCTGATTCATTTCTTTCCGATTCCAGTTCAAAGAGTTCATAAAAAAATATATTTATTAATAAGTTATGTAAAAATTATGCACACTAGTATGTGTTTGTTTGGGTATTTGTGTGAGTGAATATTTGTGTTTGCTTAAAATAAAATATTCATTGAAATTTAAATAAAGTAAAAACGAAAATAAGAAAACAAATCACAAAAATAACAGCAAAAATTCATTCGTACTGCCGGCATGAGATGCATTAACATTTATTTATTTACCATCAGGATATGAAGTGCTGCAGTAGACTGTTCAATGATGGAGCGAAAAAACATGATAGTTGTTGTTGTTGTGAGTGTCTCTGTGTGTATATGTTGGCGCATGTATTGATGTGCAGCATTTAAATTAGTGCCAAGCTTTCATCAACATATGAAAAACTTAATAGCTTTTCCGTTTAGAATTTATTGGGTGAAAAAAAAAATACTGCAGTCGTATTGAGTACAATATTGAGTTGCAATGAAAAGTTTTTTGAAATAAATAAATTTTGAAATTGCTTTCAAAATACGTTAATTGTTAGAAGCAGCAAATGAAAAAAATAGCTTTTCATTTTAAAAGCTTTTGTTTGAGCCTTTTATTGTTGAGAAAACTGAAGCATGGCCCTACGAGTATTTCAAGTACTGATTGGGAATAAAACAAAAAATTGTTGACTTCAACGTTAACAAACATCTAGCTGTGATAAGTTCAATATTCATATTTATTTAAATTCATATTTATGTTTGTATATATCCTCTTATTCATATTCTTTTTAATATTCATATCCATATCCATATTCATATTCATATTCATATTCATATTCATATTCATATTCATATTCATATTCATATTCATATTCATATTCATATTCATATTCATATTCATATTCATATTCATATTCATATTCATATTCATATTCATATTCATATTCATATTCATATTCATATTCATATTCATATTCATATTCATATTCATATTCATATTCATATTCATATTCATATTCATATTCATATTCATATTCATATTCATATTCATATTCATATTCATATTCATATTCATATTCATATTCATATTCATATTCATATTCATATTCATATTCATATTCATATTCATATTCATATTCATATTCATATTCATATTCATATTCATATTCATATTCATATTCATATTCATATTCATATTCATATTCATATTCATATTCATATTCATATTCATATTCATATTCATATTCATATTCATATTCATATTCATATTCATATTCATATTCATATTCATATTCATATTCATATTCATATTCATATTCATATTCATATTCATATTCATATTCATATTCATATTCATATTCATATTCATATTCATATTCATATTCATATTCATATTCATATTCATATTCATATTCATATTCATATTCATATTCATATTCATATTCATATTCATATTCATATCATCATCATCTTTATCTTCATAAACATCATCTCATCAACATCATCATCATCATCATCATTATCATCATCATGTTTATAGTTAAATATCGTTCACTGACATTTTGATAGACGTCAATTTGTGCAGCCAACTAACTGCTATATCCGAGATATTATTGTGGCCACAAAAGAATTAAATAGCCATTAGAAACACACAATGCAGGGCTGCCATCGTACTTGGCTTTATAAAACCATTGAGTGTATTCTTTTTTTTAATATTTTCACAATGACAACATCCAAGGACATCGGTCTCACTCTTCCTTCTTTACTTGGCACAGAGCTAACATTGCAATCCTTGCGTCTTTGTTGACTGTCACAAAGCTTATTATTGTCCAGAGTAAGCATTTTCAATAACATTGATTGATTTCCTTTGTGACCAACAATATGGTGCAACCTTAGAAATCTCGTTACTCTCATGCTCGTCGTTATTCCACTTGTGGCAATGACTGTATTTGACTTGGCAACCGAATCAATGTTTGAAAGCTTAAAATATTTTTCCAGTTTTCTGTTGATTTTGTATTCCTTAGTTTTTCCTTTTTTATCTTTTATTGTTTTTTATTGCATTATATTTATTTCTATTGTTGTTTTTTATTTGTCTTGTACTGCATGTTAGTTGTTTTTATTTTTAGATTTTAGAGTGATTTTATTACTTTAACTGTTATAGTATGGTTGTTATTTTTTTTCATATATTTTTTCATGAACTTTTTCTTATTTTCTTAAAGCAACATTTTGTTGCTGCATAAATATTTTTACTATACACAGGGTGAGCCATTTAAATCTTCGGCAGCTGACAACTTAATGACTCAATTTTTTATTTTCAGGTCGGTATATTAAATTTTATAAATAAGAAAGTCACGACGCATTTTATATTGTTAGTTTTTGTGAAAACTGTATGAATATTTTTTAATTTGGATAACAAAACAGTTGATATTTGAAGTGGGGTGTTTTTTTTTAAAAGTTGTACAATATTTGCACAAATTTTGTTTCAAACTAACTTTTTAAATAACTAATGTGAATTTTATAATAATCAGACATCTGCTCCTTGTTTATAGGGGCTCAACGTACAGTACATCAATCCAAAATCCGTCAGGTCTTGATACAATCTGCCTGTCAAAATCCATAAAAAAGAAGGATAGTTTCAGATAGTTTGTGGTGGCTGTGCCGTAGTGGGTAGAGTGTGTGACTCTTACGCCAGAGAACTCAGGTTCGAATCCTCCATCCGAAACAGAAAATTTTTTCAATTGAATTAATTTTTCTGTTCGGCCGTCACCTCTCTGCAGACAATGGCAACCCTCAGATAGTAAAAACTGCCATGAAAAGCTTCTTGAGAACATAAGCCGTTCGGAGTCGGCGTAAAACATGTAGGTCCAGTTCTCGATAATTTGTGTGCAAACATTTCACAACAAAATTGATCATAAGAAGCTCGGTCAAAGTCCTTTCAAGGGCTGAGATGGCCAATTCGTTTTTTAGTTTCAGATAAGATACTCTAAGACGAAACATGCTTGCAAACATAAATTAGTCTTTTCCGTTCTACTTATTCCGTCTGAAACTCCAAAAAAGAGTCATGAAAGGTCTAAAAAAGTTATATATTCTTAAGTAGCATCATCTCCTGAGTAGATCTAGCCATGTCTGTCTGCCTATCTGTCGTCACGATTACAGCCGTTATTTGAAACAAACATTCGGAACCTGATTTTTAAATTAATATAAATAGCATTTTTAAGACCATCAAACAGGTTAAACAACAAAAGTTTGCGCACCTTGGCACTCCTCGAGCTTAAAGTAGACTTATGTCTACACTATTATAGTGACTAAATAAAAAAAACAAAATTGCAGATATGAGATATCGAATTTTTGTTTTATTTTCCAAAATGTTTTACCAAAATTTTCCGGATTTACGCATATATATAATAACTTGTTTACCTTAATCACTATTTTAAGCGGCAACATTTTAAAAGATTCGTTATGGAATTTATTTTATTTCAAAAAACAAAACAAGCCTGCCAATTTTCAATTCTTTTGGATGCCGAGAAATAGTTTAAGCATATAATTAAATATATCATAACTAAAAAAAGCATGTACTAAAATTTCAAAAATATCACCTCTTGGGCCAACATTCAATAATTTTAGTATTATATATATCTATATCTTCACTGGATACATGTTCAGAATTTAGAAATTAAATTTCGAATTTTTTCAGTATAGCATGCCTTTTCGCATCACTATGCGTCGGTCGGTGCCCCACGGCCTATTTTTTTTTTATTATTACCAAAAAGCATTCCAAAGGTTTGAATGGTACACCCTGTAGTATGTTAAAGTTTGCCATACTTGTTGTTATTGTTGTCAGCCAACTTGTTTGTTTATTTTTTTTTTTTTTTTGTTCTTACATTTCATTTGATTTCCATTTCCGTGTCATAGACAGCAGTTTCTTGTCATTTTTCTGTTGCTGTTGGTATTCTTTTTTGTTGCTTGTGCTAGGTTGCCCCTAGATATTTAGTTCCCTGTTGTTGTTTATTATATCGATGTCTCATTATGTCCCCATTTTTTTACATTTTTTATATTGTCAAAATATATCTTTAATAATAACAACAACAATATTTTTGCATATCCTTCAAGTGATTGCGGTGGCTCTTTAGTGCACTTCTTTACTTTACCACAAGCTCTATTATTGTTGTGGTTCTGCCTACTTGTCACATTTCGCATAATCTGGCCTACTTTTATGCCAACTCCAGGGGAGCATTATTCATTAAACATGCTTTTATTTTTTATGCACGATTTTATTGTTTAAGTTTTTTATAGTTTTTTTTTTATTTATTGTTCCTTTTATTTCTGCTTTTATTTGTTGTCAACTCATTATTATTGATGCGTTTTTTATATTTTGTTTTATTGAAAATCATTATTTATTGAATTTTATTGCATTAACATGTTTTTTTAATCATATTTATCACGCTTTTCTTCAATTATGTTTAATTTATCACAGCTCATGTTATTACCGCATGTTGTTAAACATTTTTAATGCATTATTAATAAAGTGTTGATTTGTTCGTAATACGCTTTAATTTGTTCAGTATTTATATTTAATGCTTAACGTTAGCAAGAATTGTGTGGTTGCCGTAGAAGGTAATTGCAAATTAAGCCATGCTGATTGTCGATTCTTAATGATTTAATTTAAAGCGATATGAATGAATCGCCATGAGCGATACACTGAAATTAAAAAAAAGCAATTGAAAACTTTGAAATGAATTTAAAATGAGTTTATTTTTCCAATATTTTAATAAGAATTATAGTGAGCTGGTTGTAACTGAAATTATTTAAGTTACATTTACATTCCAAATTATTCCATGCTGATTGTCGATTCTTAATGACTTAATTTTAAGCGATATCAATGAATCGCTTTCAGCGAAACACTGGAATTTGAACAAACAAATAAAAAACACTTGAACACTATAAAATTAATGTAATTTAAAACGAGTTTATTTTTCCAATACTTTAAGAAGAATTATAGTGAGCTGGTTGTAACTGAAATTATTTAAGTTGCATTTACATTGCAAATTATTTCATGCTGATTGTCGATTCGTAATGACTTAATTTTAAGCGATATCAATGAATATAAATGCACTGAAATTAAAAAAAAAAGCATTTGCAAGCTTTAAAATTATTTTAAAATGAGTTCATTTTTCCAATATTTTAATAAGAATTATAGTGAGTGGTTGAAACTGAAATTATCTAAGTTGCATTTCATCTAATTATTTATTCTGTATTTTATTGTAACGTATTGATTCTGGTATTCATCAAACATGACAGCAAACATCATTGTAGCTTTAATAGTCTAAAACATCATCTATATCTATACTTTTCTACAAAACGCTTATAACGCAGTTATGTTCCAGGTATTCTTTGGTTATACTGAACGGACTTAGCAAGAGTTCTTGCAGCACTTTTCTATATCTATATCTATATCTATATCTATATCTATATCTATATCTATATCTATATCTATATCTATATCTATATCTATATCTATATCTATATCTATATCTATATCTATATCTATATCTATATCTATATCTATATCTATATCTATATCTATATCTATATCTATATCTATATCTATATCTATATCTATATCTATATCTATATCTATATCTATATCTATATCTATATCTATATCTATATCTATATCTATATCTATATCTATATCTATATCTATATCTATATCTATATCTATATCTATATCTATATCTATATCTATATCCATATCTATATCTATATCTATATCTATATCTATATATATATCTATATCTATATCTATATCTATATCTATATCTATATCTATATCTATATCTATATCTATATCTATATCTATATCTATATCTATATCTATATCTATATCTATATCTATATCTATATCTATATCTATATCTATATCTATATCTATATCTATATCTATATCTATATCTATATCTATATCTATATCTATATCTATATCTATATCTATATCTATATCTATATCTATATCTATATCTATATCTATATCTATATCTATATCTATATCTATATCTATATCTATATCTATATCTATATCTATATCTATATCTATATCTATATCTATATCTATATCTATATCTATATCTATATCTATATCTATATCTATATCTATATCTATATCTATATCTATATCTATATCTATATCTATATCTATATCTATATCTATATCTATATCTATATCTATATCTATATCTATATCTATATCTATATCTATATCTATATCTATATCTATATCTATATCTATATCTATATCTATATCTATATCTATATCTGTATCTATATCTATTTCTTATATATTATATCTATTTCTGTCAATATATTTAATATTCTATTTTATAAAATTTAAGTGGAAATTTTTATTTCCGCTTAAATTCCAAAAGTACTGGGTTGGTTATTATAAAGTAAGCTTGAAAATGCCATATTTGTGCTACAGCCAGCATAGGGGTATTTTTGTTTCTAGGAGTAAAATAATTTTAATAGTAAGTATGTATGACTAATTAAAGTGATAAGTTTTTTAAGAAACCATGCCTGATGCCACGAATTGCTTGATCGTTTTCTTTTACGTTTTTGTTTTACATGAATTTCAAAAAACTCCATGTTGTTCTCTGCTCAGTTAGCACAGCACTACATAAAAAACAGATGAGCCTCGCGAGAAGAGAGCCACATATAAATGCAGTACTCAGCTGCAAAACAAAACAAAACAAAAGAAAAAATGTTTTTTATTTCTTTTGTCATGCATTGTCGTAAGGACTGATGTAACACGGTGATCATTTGAACGGCATTAAACACATTGTAGAGCGATCAAAACTTGTTCATTTCTGAACGCAAGGCGATTGACTGAACACTTTCAGGGTGTTAAGGTTTTTTTTTATGAAGTTTTTGCGCTCTATGTATCTCTCTCCACACTCATTTAAAGAGTAACAAAAGCATGCTAACCATGGTAGAATAAGAGAAGGTATATGCATTTCGGAGAGACAGACTGCCATAACTGTCAAAACAAATTTGTCAGCTCATAGAAAATCTGAAATCTATGAGAAAGCTTTGATTGGAAAAACATAAACAAGAAAGTGATTTGTATTGGTTTTGATAATTTTGGCTATGAGAAAGAGAGCACAGTGCGAAATGCATCTACCTTCTTTTATTCTACCATGGTGCTAACGCTGTTTATTGATAAGAAAACATCCATGACGAAGCCGTGTACCACTGTGGCATGCTAGTTAATACCATTTTTTAGAATTTTTCAATCAATTGTCAGCATCATTCAAAAAATATCTTCTGTGAATTTCATACTAAATCCGAATTCCTTCACTCAACTTTAATCATTTCTATCATTTTCTCTAAACAATTTTTTGTATTTTGATATTTTGCTTAATAACAACTCAACTACTCTTCTATTATGCATAAAATTTGTCACATGTTGCATCTACAACATCTACATCCACAAATATGTATGTCACACAGCAGAAACAGTCATCATAAATAAACTCAAAGAGTTTGAAGTTATGTATGTGTTGACTACTGTCAAGACACGAAGACAACTTCAGCTCATAAAATGTCAACGAATGTGTAAATATTTGACTTATTTAGGATTTTATTAAAATAATACGGAAGATGGTCAAAGAAGCAATAAAAGAAAAATAAATGCAAATTCTTCAAACTTCAGTTCTATGGCAAAATAAGATGAGATATTTTAAAATCAAATTTCATACAATTACCTTAAAATGCATCAGCAGATTTTCTCCAATAAGCTGCAAGGAGAAAATTTTTGGAAACGGCACTGAAATCCCAGCTGAAAGTGAGATAGAAAGAATTAAAAGATAAATTAATCCGAGAAAATATTTTATTTTATCATATTTACAATATATAAAAAAAAAAACTAAAAACAAATAAATAAATACTTCGATCAAATTTGTATATTTTTAATATGCTTTACAACTTCAATTATTAGGTCAAATAACAAATAAAATAGCTAATTCGAATATAATTATCTGAAATAATAAAAAACAAATAAGTTCTTATAAGCTGTCTCAGCTAATATTTTTAGTCGATAAAAATCAGATAAAGACAGTAAATACCATTACCATAGAACAATTACATACAAAAACAACTTCATAGCACAGCCTTCATTATATTCAAACAGACTACATACATAATACGTATAAATATAATAATTACATTTAAAGACTATTGATGCTCACACTTTATCCTGTACCACCGCTTTTTTCAAATGAATATCACCCACCAAGTTTCAAACCGCAATCGACCCCTCAGTCAGTTATACATTGCATATTTTTAATAGGGATTTATCATAACAGAACTCGAAAGCTTCTGAACATTTTTCCACTTGATGAATTGAAAATATTTGTGTTAATGGATTTTAATACCTCTTTTTTAATTAAACTATGTAGTTCAAATCGCTTAAAAGCCAATCATTGAAAAGTGGACATTTGTAAAATATTTTTGAGGACATGCTTGATAACCATTACAAAGGTCAGTTTAAGCAATATTCGATATATGCAGAATGGTAACGGTATAAGAAAATCAATACACCAAATGAAAAGTTGTTGATACTCGTAGCTACTTGTTGATAGCTTTTAGTTAATAGCTATTTGAAAGCCTCTTAAGGCAAGTTGATTCCGGATACTTGTTGAGAAGTTTACTTGCCATTGTTTTACATTTAAATATTTGTAAGTGTCTCTTTAAAATGATTTTCAACATGAAACTTTTTTTAATTTAATATTCTAAAAATTAAGAATTTAATAATTGATGCATTGGTGCAAAGAGAATGTAAGAAAAAAACTTAATTTCGAAAAATTCTAGTTTAAAGTTTATGAAAGCTTGTAGCTCGTAAACAAGTTCAATTGAGCTGATTTCTTTTTTAAAATAAATTCTGTAGCTTATTTCAGTAAGCAAATTTGCGACTAAATTTTCAGAGACATATTTTAAACTTGGTTTTTGAAGCATTAGCTTCTGTAGCGAAGATATTATCGAAGGTATCGGGAGTGAATTTAAAACTTTACAAAAGCGTCAGTTGCGCTTAAACAACAACAAATGCATGCAAACGCAATAAAACCAACCCTCACTCGACGATGCTGATGTTAATGGCCTAAAATACATACAGCGCTAAGTGTGCGTAAAACCGGTTTTCTTAAGCAAGGGAGTTGAGACAGGCGACGTGAGGTGCGTGAAATTTAACGCAACGAAAAAGTTGTGACTGACACTCGTCATACAACTGACACTAGTATTTAGGAGTTCGCAAAAATTACCACATTAATACAATCAAACACAGCTCATGTACACTAGGGTGTCCCAAAAAATTCGAAGCTTTTTTTTTTGTGTGGTACCCCCTCAATTTTTTTTCAATTCTTGAGAATATCTACTGCAGCATAGCTTCTGTTATACTTATTGAATCAACAACTCTTTCTAACAAAGCTTTGTGGTTTGGTGGATAGTGTACAGAGCTCTTAATCAGTGCGGTACGAGTTCGGTCCCCACGTCGGACCAAGAAATGTTTTTTTTTTGTCGGGCCACGAAATTTTCTTTTATTAAACGCAAGCAATAAATAAACCAATTTCAATTCAATTTCTAAGAAAAACGGTGCCGTTTTTGAGATTTCCCTCAAGCAAATCAAAGAACGAGGTGTAAAAAGCTTCGCTTCAAAAAAATTCTTTAATCAGACAGTTTATTGTTGTTAGCTCATACTTTCCCGGAAAGTACTAAATGTATTTGAGGATTATTGATTGAGTATGACTACGTTTTTTTCTCCCTAATAATTTTTTTTCTCGGCAAAATTGTTTTGACTTTTTTTTAACTAAACCTCTAACAGCACACTTGCAGTACCTTGGTGAACTCTGAAAAACTGGCAAACAAAAAAGTTTGCCCAAAAATATGTTTCACTGACTTTGATAAATGACATCAGTTCATTTCATAGTATTTTTTTTTTAATTTTTTTTTGCTTGCTGGTTCATGTTACCAATTTTTGTGGCTGCCATGATTACTTTCGTGTTTCTCTCCATAAGAGAGTCAGTTCAAAAATGAAAAAAAAAACAAAAGTACTAAAAGGTAAACTACTGTATAACTAATTATGGAAAATGAAATTGAAATGAATAGGTAGAATTTTCACGACAGGCTTTGCTGAAGTTACATAAAAGTTTTTGTAGCTGTAAGCAGCAACTATAGATGAGGGAATGATTTTTTGTAGAAGTGAGAGAGAGAGAGAAATTTGCGCTAATTTTGAAATTCAATTTGAACTTACTATAAATAACGGTTCTAAGCTGAACAACTATTCGACAGGGAGCTTGAAAAATAAGCAAATATTTGATTACAAAGGATTAAAAAAATTGATAGTTTATTTGCACAATCTTAACTGTTTTTTCCCCCTATCAACATAACAAACTCAAACTCCAGCAGCTGCAGTGTATCCCAGCACTCATAGGACAATAAACTCTCTTCCCCATGCATATACACATTTTATAATAAATTCAATGAACTCCAGAGCAATAAAGTAATAGAAAGAAATGCAATAAAATTAATGAAAAAATAGCATATTTAAAAACTTTGTTGCAAGTTTTATTTTTGCTATGAAAGTAAGTTTAACCCCCTCTTTTAGCAGCCGTCAACTGCAAGGACCTTCGTCAAGGACAGTGTTGTTGGCGAAAAATATTACGATTTTCCATTTTCATGCAATGTTGACAAATTTTGCGCACTGCCTTTGTTTGCAGCCCGACAGCACAAAGGGTGCAGTACACACACACACACACGTACTCATACAATTTTACTACTCACGCACACTCTTGTACCACAACCAGCTGAAGCTTCTGAACTCTGACATATGTTATTGTTATTATAGTTGTTGCTTGATCTTTTCTGCCAAAGACAAGCGTTGCAGCACCCAAAGACAGCAATTTGTGAGTTTCAAGTTAATTACTCATGTCGTTTGTTTGTGATAACAATGCAAGGACGCCAGCCTGCAAGGACACGCCCTGACAAGACAAGAGACAAGACAAAATGCACAACTTTTTTATACATTTATAAACTTCTTAATGCATTTAGCCCCGAAGGACAGCCGAAAAACTTCTTCTGCTCTTGTGGCTGCATAAAAATTAAAATTTATTTTGTTTTTAATTTGAGGAAATTGTTACTAAGTGATCGTGGCGGCAAGAAAATGCAGGCAGCGTTTAATTTTCAAGAGAAACAATTTTATAAGCAAAGCACAAATTTCAGAAAATATTTTTGTTACATCATATATTTAATTAAGTGCAATACAAAGTTAAAATCTGTGATAAACAGAAACTTGATTTTGATTTTGTGAAAAATACAAAGTACACATGGGCGTAGCGAGGGTAGGACAGGGGTGGGCAGTTGGCCCTCCCCCCTGAATATTAGAAAAATAAAAAATTTTAGTAAATAAGGGTGTGTGCGAATTGAACTAAATTGCTAACTTAACTAAATTGTGTCGATAAAGCAGTGTTTCCTAAATTAATTTAGGAAAATTCCGAGCTACCTAAATGCTTGCTAAATTAATGACATTTCTTAAGAGAAGAGAATAATGACATTTCTTAACCCTTAACCTATTCGCAATTAGCCTTAATTAACCTTAATGACGCTTAAGTCCTTTACCTTAAGTTAGTTTAGGTAGCAATTTAGTTCAATTCGCACACACCCTAAATTAAGAAATTCAAAAAAATGTTTCTTATAATTGAAAAGCATAGAATTTATTAATATTGGTTAAAGCTGAATTTATTTTTTATTTGAAACTTACGGCTGGCACATTTTTGATTTGTTTATCAGCCACATGAGAAAAAAATATTTTTCCTACCCCTGAGCAAAATCCAGGGGTGGTATCGGCTAAAGTGATAGTTGATAGTTGATAATCAAACTCATCGCTTTTCTCGATGTAAGGTGATTATCAAATTGGCAGCCACTTTGTTCCTATTGATTTCATGCGATAGGTATTTAGGTGTCGTTTTCAAAAACGACAATCAAAATAGCGACTGTCAACTATCACCATAGCCGAGTTCACCCCAGGCTACGCCCACGAAAATATATATGATTTTTCTTTTAAAAAAGTCGAAAATGTCTCGCAATTAAATAATTAGAAAGTATACAAAATACTCGTAAGTCAATAAATATATAGAAATAATAGTCCTACAGAAATAAAATTTTGCATTGCATTTTGAGTTGTAGTTAAGAATATAAACACACAAAAGAAAAAAATTACAAATCCTCAATCAACCACGCCTACCTCACATACAGCAAGATGATTTCGAACGCCATATTTTCCTTCATATTGGACCGAATACAAAATAACTCTGTACGGAGATATATATTTATGTATATTGTACAAACCTACCACATGATTTTTTTTTGTATGGGGGTGGAAAAATGGGTAAAAAGTGAGACTAAGGTTTCAATTAAAAAATCTGAAAAAATACAGAGTTGCTTTTTTGACACTTTGAGTCAATCAACAACTATCCAACATTGAAATTTGCAAAAAGCCATATTACGACCACCATGGGCCCATGACGACCACCATAATATACATGCTATGAGGAGAATTTTCACGAAGTTTGAAGGGTTCAAGGGCAAACTGAAATATAATGCTGTTATGTACTTTATTGTGAATAAATTTCAAATTTTTTAAATCGTGCCCACCAGAAATATTTATACCCCAAATCAGCAAATTTCTCAAAATTCAAATTTTTAAGAGACGGAATATAAAAAAGTTGAGCAGTCAGAATGTTAAAAACAATCTATATTTAAGGAACTAGTTGAAATTTAAAGAACTTGTTGAAGGGACTGCTTTCTATAAAAAAAAAAACAAATTCTTAAAGTTGCAAGATATCACGTTTTGAATACAAAGATGTAATAATTTTTGTTAATATGAAGAAACTACTTCATATGCACTTCTTATATGTCAGATTAAAGGCCAAGGTGTGCTTAATATTATAGTTTTTAATTCATCATTCTATGTACAACACGAACTAAAAAATATAAGTTAAGACAAATGCATTTATCGCTATAGGTAGCAAAGAAAATATGGCTGCCATTTTGAAAGAAGAAGAAGAAAACATTTTTCATTTCAATGAAGTCCTGTGATCTCTGTTTTGGTTATTTAAAATCATGGTAGCTGCACGAATAATTTTAAAAGGAAACGTGTTTGCTTGGAAACATTTATATAGCTTTGTTTTTATTTTTTACTGGTACTTATAGGTTTTTTTTCCGAAAACCCCTAACAAGTAAAATTCTGGCTACGGGCTTGCCTGGAAAGGTCATTTTTATACCCCAACGCGTACTGCGTAAGGGGTATATTAACTATGCCATTCTGTTTGTAACTTCAATAAGGTGGCGTGGCAGATATAGTTAAGTGTATATATTTTTGATCAGCATCCCCACCTGAGTCGGTTTCCATGTATTCGTCTTTCTGTATGTCTGCGATTACGATTGCAGCCGTAATGAAATTAAAAACATAACCTTTTTTCTTAAAAATAAAGATCAATTTAGAAAATGAGCCAAATCGAATTAAAACCACGCCTACCTCCCATGCAAAGTGACTTTATTTTATCCATAAAATCTCTTAAAAGTCCATTTAATTTAAAGAAATATAATGAAATTTTCCACATAAGCTTTGATATTTAATATAAACCAACATGATGATATTTGGCAAGATCGGATGAAAACCACGCCTACCTCCTATACAAAGTGTCTTTATTTTAACCGTAAAATCTCTTAAAAATCCATTAAAATTAAAAAAATGTTTTGAAATTTCGACATAAGCCATGATATATAATATGAACCCTTTCTATGATATTTGGCAAAATCAAATCAAAAGCACGCCAACCTACCATACAAGGTGACGTCATCAAAATAGGAAAACTTTCGTACATTGTAGCTAAAGACTTCAAATATACGAGGGCCGTTTGATAATTCAGTGAATTTTTAAATTTCCCGCGGAGTAACTTTAAATGCAACACTAATCCTGTCAACTACCATCTGTTAATAGATTATTGTCGAAATTTCAGCACACTGCGACACATTATGCTTGGCAGCTATTGACAGCAGACGATCTTGTGAATTTTGGCAAAAATGAAAAAAGTGGATTTCGTGTGCTCATCATTATTTTTTGCGCAAAAAAGCCATAAACCAAACCAAAGAAAGTCTTGATAAATACTTTGGGGACTCTACACCATCAGTTTGCGTGGTTAAGAAGCGGTTTACTGAATTCCGATGCGATCGTACAAGCACAAGTGACGCTAAACGTTCTGGACGCCCTAATGAGGTCACCATACCAGAAATGGTCACTAAAATTTGCGATATTGTGTTGGCCGATCGCAGAGTAAAAGTTCGCGTGATTATTGAGGCCGTAGGCATTTCAGACAAAAGGGTGTGTAACATTTTGCGAAATCATTTGGATATAAAAAAATTATCCGCAAGATGGATGCCGCGTTTGCTCACTCTCGACCATAACCGTGATCGTGCGACTGATTCAAAGGCATGCTTAGCGATGTTGAACAAAGATAAAAAGGATTTTTTTCCATCGATTAGTAACCGTGGACGAAATATGGATCCATCATTATACACCAGAGACAAAGGAAAAGTCGAAACAGTGGACTTCACCGACTAAACGTGCTCTGAAGAAGGAAGCGAAGACGGTGCTGTCGGCCGGAAAGGTTATGGCGACAGTATTTTGGGATGAACTTGGTATAATCTACATCGATTACCTTCCACCAAAAAGAACGATCAATAGCGAATACTATGCAGCCGAAGTGGACCGTTTCAACGACTCTTTGAAAGAGAAACTTACCCATATAGCTAGAAAAAAGTGCTCTTCCATCAAGACAATGCGCGCGTTCACACATGCCCAGCTTCCAAGGCGAAAATTCCATGAATTGAAGTACGAATTGCTTCCTTTTCAAGCATATTCTCCAGATTGGGCCCCCAGCCACTATTCTCTGTTTCCGAACCTGAAGAAATGGCTTGGCGGAAAGAAATTCACCACCAAAGAGGAGCTCATCACCGAAACTGAGGCTTATTTTTGAGGACCTTCCTAAAACTTATTTTTCGGATGGGATCAAAAAATTGGAGGAACGTTGGACGAAGCTCATCGAGATAAAAGTAGACTATATTGAGAAATAAAACTTTTTTTGCCGTAAAAATCATTTCTTGTTTCTCATTTTTCACTGAATTATCAAACGGCCTTCGTACTTCAATATGACCGCGGGAGGTATTTTAGCTTCGGTACCCTGACGAAGCTCCATTCCTTACTAGTTTAATCTTACCTTGAAATTAAATACAAAATTATTTAGTTATGGTCTTCATATTTTTTTTTTTTTTTTTTTTTGTTTAATAATAAATGATTATTTTTGATAATTATTGAAAGCCAACATGATTTATGAGTACATTCCAAATACAGGGTGGCAAAAGGTATCTATTATATCTGTAATAAGTTTTAAGCAGAGTGATAAGAATAAAATAAAATAAATTGCAAATCAAAGTTTTATTCACGGAGTTTTTTTAATAAGGTGTGAAAAATTTGATCTGCTAAGTGTTCACCTTAGAATTCACACACGCCTGGGATCTTTTTAGAACATTTTCTATAACTTTTTGAAGTGTAACCGGTGTAATTTGCGTAATTTCAGAAATATGTATGGAGCCGTCAGATCAGGTGATCGAGGCGGCCATCTCAAGTCGCCATTTTTTGGGATAACACGATTGGGAAATTCTTTCCGCAACAAGTCCATTATTGCATGGGCAGTGTGGGCTGTAGCACCATCTTGTTCAACGAGGTCTGCTCGCGGGTCTAACATCTGAAACGTTCCCATTTTGCTCAAATGTGGCCACTACAGCACATTACAGAATAGTGGGAGCTGTTGGAACGTTGCGAACTCCATAAAACTGCCATTATGCACGTTGAGTGGAGATTGCTGACCGCCCGTTTTCTGAAAATAATGACACCATTATGGTTCACTCTGAAACGGTGTACCGATTCATATTAAAATCTCCCAAGTTTAATGTCTGATATAAAAAAATGTTATTTTTTATTTAAAATAATAACGAACAAAAAGATATAAATTTTTTAAATAGGAAAGGTACTTTTTGCCCACCATGTACGTGAAAACTGGTTTTTAAGATTTTTTCAAATTATTACATTTTGAAGAAATAGTCATAGTCATAGACAGCTTTTAAGGAGGACTTGGTTTTTATCGGTTTAAATTGGCCAATTTTCATATAGTTTTTTTTTACAGAAACCTATTTAATTAAGAGACATGAAATTTCGCGCATTTAAATGGATTATTGATCGAAAAAATTCTTTTTGTTTTTTGCGACTCACGAGAAAGTCATTTGTGTCTGCATTTATTTAATTTATTATTTAAAAAAAAAAAAAATAAAAATTGTAAGTATAAAGAAATGCTGTCTGAGGTATATTATTAGCAGAAAAATTCTAAATTACCGTAAGAAATAAAAAAAATATTAAAACTCTTATATTTAATTAAAAATCAAAGTATTTTGTATGTAAAAATTGTGTAGGCAGTTTTTGAAAAATTCATTAAGTACATTAAGTATGAATGCCCTAATACGACAATATCTTCAAAACGCCAAAAAATAGTGGTACTAACCTAGAAAAATGTGAATGAAATTTTTAGTGACCAAAAAAACTACTGGCCAAACTACTACTACTACTACTACTATTACTACTAGTACTAGTACTACTACTAGTACTACTACTAGTACTACTACTAGTACTACTACTAGTACTACTACTAGTACTACTACTAGTACTACTACTACAACTACTACTACAACTACTACTACAACTTCTTCTATATGTCCGAATGACAATTATGATTTTTGTTTTTAATTTTCCACTGTTTTTCACTTTAAGGGTGAAAACATTCACCTTATCGAAAAACGTCTCATTTGAAAACGCAAAGAGTTATTTAAGTTCTGTTTATTTTTATTGTATTAAGAACATATTAAATTAAATAAAAATATCTTTTTCCTTTGTACGAGGGCTGTTTAAAAAGTTGTCGCCCTTCAAAGTTGGACGTCGAAAAAAAAGGTATGCTGCTTGCGGCCCAGATAACTAGTTTTCGGATGATCTGAAATGGAAAAAAATGGCGTTAGATGAAGTACAGATGTAATTCTAGTCCCTAGCTCTATCATAATATTGTGATTATTTTTTACAAAATGGCGGTCATTGAAAAAAGAAAAACCGATTTTGGATCTTTTTTTTTTTGTAGTTTAGCTAAAAAAAAATAGTATAAAATTGCTTAAAATTGTGGTTGAGGTAGGGACCAGAATGGTAACAATTTTGCGTCGATTGCACTTTGTTTTATCAAAATCAATTCAGAACTACGGGCGCAAGCTGGGCCACAAGCTCGAAAAACGTGGTTTCGAAATAAACGCGGTTAAGTTTTCAGTTATTTTTTTGCATCAAAAAAAAATTGAAATGAAAAATTTGAGCATGTTTTGGAAATTCGACAATTTTTTTTCGATTGCACTTAGTTTCATCCAAATCGGTTCAGTAGAACCGGAGAAAAGTGACTTCAAAGTTCAAAAACGTGATTTTGAAAAATCAAAGACAATTTTAAGCATTAAAACATTTTTTTTTTTTTTTTTTGTAAAATACTTACATATATCAGTCTGCAATGCCAGCCCCATAAAGAACTCCTTCCTCTTATTCAAAAACTTAGGACTCAGCGGCTCTTTGTGCTCTTCGGGCTCTTCTGGCTTCGGACCTTTTCAAACGTTCTTCGTTCCGAGACATGGCGAAATCATATGTGACGTTGCCAATCGGGATGCCCATTAGGTTCATTATTTGAAGTATTGGCAAAAAACCTTCGTCAAATATGACCGTTGCAATATAATTGGCAATCTCAATAGTGCGTGCGCCGGTGTGCATATGCTTCGATGCGAATGACCACAGCACTGCGTTGAAAGATTCGTTGCTGTTTTGACTTTCGGAGCCAAGGCATCTGTCCAACAAATCATCGGCTGACAGTGCTTCGTAAATAGGTTTGATTGCTTCCTGGACTCTCTGATTTAGTGGTGCATACGTATGCTTGAAGCGCGCGCGTCCAGTTTATAAATCAATTCCAAGTGAACTAAACGCTGCCAACATTCGAATACCTAAGTTCTAAAATGTGTATTCATTTATTTTTAAATGCGTATACAAACAAGTTATTACCTACTAAAGAACGCGTTGAAAGAAATTCGGTGGTTGCTTCAAACCGAATGCAACGGCATTCAAAAAGTAGCCAAATTAAGCAAATCGCATTTTGGCGATAACATTGCTGGACAAAAAAGGCCATATCTCTTAAAGTCTTTCGAAAAAAATCAAAAAAAACTGTACTCCTTACAAAAAAAAATTTAAAAAAAAATGCAGATATTTTTGTTGTTTTTCTAAGTACTATCAACTTGCAAAGTATATTATCAAGTTTTTACAAATAGCTATGTGAGTTTCGAAAAGCGTTCAGCTTCAGTTGGAATCACCAATATATCTGTGGCGACAAAGAATAACGACTAAGCTCAAAATATCGTAAAAAACGATATTTAAATAGCACTAACTACGACCTTTTGTCGGAAATATATGAACCGTTAAACCAACGAAATCGGTGCAAACATAAGTGGTTATCTATTCTGTGCAAAAAATGGATTTCTGAATCTTTCCAAAGATTGGCAAAAAAGGCAATGCCATATCGCTTTTTTACGATATTTTGAGTTTAGTCGTTATTCCTTGTCGCCACAGATATGTATGTACATGTTACATATAATTATTTGCGGTAAATTTAGATATAGAAAAAAAAAATCATTATGACGTTTTTAAGCTTTCTGAAAAAATAAAAATCTCAAAATCGTCAGCCTTCAAGCTAGTACTAAAAACTACAAAAACCAAATTGAACTTTGCGTATTTAATGCAAAAAAAAACTATTACGTTGATCTCTTAAAGGCCTCGAGGCATTAAAGGGATCATAATAAAGCACCTTCAATTCAACAAAAGCAGAAAAAGCTTTAACTTCCTTTCGGTTTTTTGCTTGGAACACTTCAAGCCAATCCAAAAAACAAAAAAGAAAATGTAAAAGAGCATGCCTCATTTATTTAAATAGGTTTCCTTTTTTTCGACTTGTTCTTTGCTTTTTTTTGCTGCTTCTTGCTTGCTTTCTGGCGCTATAAAATGCTAGCTGCTATTTGAACCTTTCAGCATGGTTTGGCTTTTTTTACGGCAAGTGCAACCATTTCAAGTTAACGTTTTCCGTCAGAAAATTCAACGTCAAAACAAAGAAGCAGCAGGTAAAAAAATGACGCTAACATCGGTGATGAATTTGCATGATGACAGAAGAAGCCGTGGGAAAAATATTTGAGCGTTTCTTACTATTTGGGTGGCTTATTTACTGAAATATGTACAAAAGCAGAGTTGACTATAGCGGAGTAGAGTTGATTGAGCAGAAAAAGTGAGACAAGTAAAGATGATGAAATTAACTTGAAACTTAATTTGAATGGTTGACATTTTTTTGTCGGATGCCAAAATAAGAAAAAAAAAAACAAAACAATTAAATAAAATATGGACTGAATTCGGGTAGTTAAACAAAGTAAGTATAAGCAAAATGAAGATGGTCAGCACAGAGAAATGAAAGAATCATAAAGATGATGAGTTATTTAGATGAAGCTGAAACATAGCAAAAGTCAAGGGCTGAAAAAGGCAAATAAGAAAATGTTTCAATTAAAATTTTAAAATGGGGATCATTTAACTGATTGGTGGACTGGGTGAAAGTATAAAATATAACATAAAAAGTACTTAAAAGTTCAGCAGATCATTATAAAGCTATAGCTGAGCTGATATGAAAAAGAGTTGTTGTTGTTGTTGTTGTGATTTTAATATAACTTTTATATAGTCTAAGCAGTAAAATCATAAAAACAGATATGGCAAAATAAATAGCGAGCACATCTTTACATTTAGCACTTATTTTATGGCCTTAACCCTTTGCTATAAAATCTGCTACAGTAGCTTTTCCTGCCACAGTCAAAGTTATGCAGAAGAATAACTTGATCATATTTTGGGGGCATCACATAAAATGCTATAAGTCGTATTAAAAACTAAACTAATCAAAATAAGAAAACTTTATAAAGCAAAGACATATAGATAAAACAACAACAAAAGGGAAAACTACAGAAATTTTGTTGTTGTTGTTGTTGTGGTATTTGCTATATAAAATAAAAGTCATGCCCAGCAACAAACACATCATGCAAATCAACATCATCATCATCACCATCATCATCATCATTATCATTATCATCAGCCAAGAGCAGTCATCAACCATCATCAGCATCATCAAACCGACTTCATCAAACATCATCTTCTACCATGCTTTACCATTTCTAGCTTTCTCCAACATCAACGTCATCATGGTAGAAACAATATTTGTTCCGGTTAGTAAATCAACAACATCAACCAAAAGCAACAACATTTTAAGGAGTTTATTACAGTAAATACGAGAACAATGCTAAGTTAAACAACAACAACGTAAGCAGAAACAAACATCACGAAGAACAACAATAAAATTTTAACTTGACTTCTTTGTAAAACATTTGCCTCTACCCTCAAACACATTCACAACCATATCCACTTGCGTATCCGACGCCTACTGTTTTGTGCTACAAGCTGGTTTCTTCTTTTTTTTTTTTTTTTGTTTTTATTGTACATACTATTTTTGATAATCTGGCAACACTTACACAGTGTAAGCCTGCCACATTAACAACAATAAACATTTAACCGACATAATTTTCGGTCATAAAAATGATATGAATTTAAGATTTCCATTGTTGTTGTTGCTATTGTTGTTGTTGTTCTTGTTGCTGTTCTATGTTAAAACTCGTCAAGGCATCTGTTCGGGTTACGTGTTTAGCTGCTAGTTTTAAAAGCCGTCTCCAGGGCAGGTCTTATGATAAGTTCCTGTGTGTGGGAGTGTGTGTGTGCATATGTTTAAAATGTCTTACATATTTTTGCAATTGTGTGTTACTATTATAGCAGCGATTATCTGCTATAGTTCTTGGTTTTAATTTAAAACATCTTGATATGGTTTGGTTTTTACTTGTTATTCCTTAAATTTTTCCTCAAGCAATAATTTAACTCAAGCAATTTTAGTTAAATGTCTTAAAAATGTAAGTTATAAATTCAAACCTAAGGCTGTTTAACAGTATTTCTAGCAAACGACTTCATATTTATTTTTTTTTTTTGTGCAATAAACCGGTATGAATTTTATCAGTGAATTAAACATAATAAGGGAATTCATGCAAATGGGCAATGCTCTAACAAATGGTATAAACGATATAAGTTTAACAGCTTTATTAATAAACTGTTTAAATTTGTATGAAGAAGCTTTTGCCCAAACCAAATATATTAACCCATTATGCCCTACGGGTGTGAATCGCTCGACGAAAAGACATATTTTTAAAATGTCATAGCTTAGATTCAGAAAAAGATATCGGCCATCTTATTTTTGCATTGAGGAGCAGATGGATTTTATTCTCTCCAACACAAGTTTTCCGGTACTAATTTAAGCCACATAGCGTTCTAAGGGTTCTTGTCTAATAAAAAAGGTTGTTGTGGGCGTAGCAGTGAGTGACCTCACTTTGATTGACTCAAGTACTCCACACAAAAAGTTTCAACCTTTTCCTGAGCCCACGGGCTTGAGAGCCGGGCTTAATGGGTGAAGGGTATTCATGCAAATGGGCAATACTATTATAAATGGTATAAACAGTGTAAGTTTATCAGCCTTTTAAAGGAAATGTATGGAGAAACTTTTGCACAAACCAAATATATTTGCTCTACTATTTAGGTGAGCAATCGATATGGCAAACTTATACCAGTAATCAGCTGAGTTTATTTTGTTTCAAATCAGAAAGCAAATAATTCGAAATAGTAGAGGAAGGTTAGGTTAGGTAGAGGCGGCAACCGGTATATCTACAATGTCATACACCAGCTCACTTAGACCAGATAGGTCCATTGTAATACCGCTGTATGGAAGAGGTAAAAATTCAATAACTCAACACGCAGAGAAAAAATATGTTTATATATGTTTGGTTTAAAAAACAAAATATTCAGAGGGAACCCCCTAATGATTAAGAACTTTCCTTCAATAGCATTATTTTTCAATATAAGAAGATATTAGTTGTGTCCAACATTAATATAATTGCCTTAGCTAAGAAACTAACGTCTACATTAAAATGCTTGTGACAAAAAAGAATTGTGTGTTTCTACACAATAAAAATATATTTGCATCACTGTTAAACTCAAAGAGAACAGAACTCTGCAAATTGAAAACAAAAAGAACTCCTTTCTTTTATGTGTTTCCCCTAGACATACATATATCTGTTTCTTTTGCACTTGCACCAAAAATAGCGGAATACTTGTTGCTTTATGCGCTTGCTTTTAACAGTTGCCAAGTCTTGGCGTCATTTTAAGTTTCAAGTTTCAACGTGTTGAAAAGATTAGCTCTTGTGAAAAGTGATTCTGAAAATTTTTGTGTTTTCAAATTAATAAATTAAAAAACAAAATAAAAGAAAATTAAGGCGGTTCAGCAGTAAAAATAGGTGAGTTTTGAAGCTAAAGTGGGTGTTTCGCTGGCAAAGTGGGTACTCCAATCGTATTGTGTTTTCTCCAACTAGAAAATGTGTGCTTATAATAATTATTGTAATGTCGGATAAACATAATATGGTTACTTCTCAACATAATTAAATCCGAGAAAAACTTAGTTACAGTTTTCTAAACATATTTTGTTTGCTTCAAACCAACAATTACTTCTAAGCAAATATTTTGTAATCACAGTGAACAACTTTTGGCATTTCTTTTGCTAAAATATGTTTCCAAGTAAATATAGTGTAATCATCGGTAAATATATTATGTTGTTCTTAAATATCGTTTTGAAAATAATTGCTTGACTGCAATTACATTATGTATTCTCCAATTAATATATATTTGTCCATGAATATTAAATGTTGTTCTCGACTAAATTATATTTCCAAGCAAACATATAGTAATAGACTAAAAGTGTTCTCAGTCCATTTATAATTAGAATATATTTATATGAAAACATATCTTCTTTAAAACAAATTATATTGTTTTTTTAATTCAAACAAAAAGTGCTAAGGTACAATTGAATAATGTTAAGATGCAAATATATATATAAAGAAAAATTGCAATAATTAATCATATTATATGTGGAACTAATTATGATTACTTGTTTTCAAGAAACATGCAGAAACATATTATACTTCCTGCAAATAATGTTTGGGGAAGCCTATTATTTTACAGCGTGTAGTAAAAGTAATTCAGATATTGCATTTTGTTGATATAATCTCACAAATTTCATTATTTCGCTTTGTCAGGGCATGGTGATAGTTGTTTAATGTTTGTGAAAATTTTGCTTAACAGCCGACGTATATGTTGCAAATGCACAATCAATCTAATAATACGCTCATACAACCTAACTGATAAAAATAACTAATTGCCCAATATATAAGTTTGCCACTTTGCCTGAATACCCTTATTATATATCTGCACATCGATTTACCATAGGTGAGCAAATAAGATGGCAAACTTATATAATCAATCAGCCGTTCTCGTTTTTTTGGAAGTAAAGTCAAATAGTAATATCAGAGGTAAGAATTTGTGGGTTGAAGCAAAAGTAACATATTTATTATTCACAAAATTTCAAAAATCATGCAATAAATCAACGAAGCATCCTCGTTTAAGTGCAACGCATCGCTGAACTGAGCCGCAAACTCTTAACTTGTTGCACATCATTGTGGATGAAGCAAAAGAGTATGTAAAAGCGTTTAAGATGCAATTGCATAAATGAATTTAATCTCAAATGTGTTTAATAATAACTTAAAATCATATTTCTATGATTTCAGAAACCTACATTAGGAGCTTTTTACAAAAATATCGCTTCAATATCATCACTTCTGTGTAGCATTCAACGGGTGCCAATGGAGTGGAAGATGCGGCCTTCGCAGTGGGTTGGAAGAACGGCGCACAGTGTTTTTTTTTTTTACGGCAATAAATCATTTCTTCAAATATCCAGTTTCTTTAATATATGACTCTAGAGTCATTGAATGATTTGCGTGCACTTCAGTATTGGCGTGCGTTTTCCTTGCTTTACTTTTGTTTTGTGTTTTACGTGTTTAGTAAGACACGTGTTTAGCCGCTTTTAAAAGCTGCAATAGTGTATATTGCTTCCATTTATTTTAATAGAATGGTAATTATAAATGTCATATAAATGTTAAATGAACCCGCCCTTTAAACCAAGTTGTTTTTGTTAAACATATGTTAATATGTAAATCAGTAATTTTTATGTATGTACTTATATCGAAGAACTTTTTAATGAATTTTTGAATTATTATTTTTTTTATAATATTTAAAATGATTTTTATAGTTTTTCATTAATTTTGAAACAATTTTATTTAATATTTTAACAATTCTTAAAAAATTTTTCCAAAAATTTTTAATATTTTTTTTTTTTCTATAATATTTTCACAATTTTTCACTATATCTATCAATAATATTAAAATGTTTTTTTATTAAGTATATGCATTTAAATATTATTTTAATACTATTTAAAGATTTATTTTCATACATTTGCCGAGTCCGCTAGTATTATATGTATTATATAATAAATTTATATATTATATGTTTAATAAAATATGACGTGATTTCCTTTAATGACTAGAATCATAAGAAATGACTCTAGAATCATTAAATCATTAAGTGGCATTCTTATGAGCGATGAGTAAAAGCGGCGGCACTCGTCGCTCATCGCTCATCGCTGTTATGAGGATGCTTCGCGTGGAAGTGGTGGTTGTTGTACGCAACCACACGTACTCACATTCGTATTTTGATGGATGATTTATAGTCATTCGTTCGAATCATAGACTCGTTGCAGTTCTCTGATGCTGACACAACGAAGGCAACAGTTCAGAGTGAACTTATTTTTTAAAAATTGGAGCTAAAAATTAGATTTTTGGTAAGAAAAGATGAAAAAGATCATGTTAACAAACTAAATAAAATGGAAATTTTGAGGAGGGTATTGAGAGGGTAGAAAGGATATTAAGGATTGAATTGGAAGAGAGAATGAAAAAGTATGAGTTTTAACTAAATTTTCAACAAACTTACTCCGAATAATAATAATAATAATTATTTCATTAATTATAGCTAAAATTTCTTTTTAATTATTCATAGAATCTATACCTGAAGTACAAATTTTAATTTATTTTATAAATGTTTTTTATAATTATTTACTTGTAATAAAATCTATAGTTAATAAACTAATTTTTGGCGTTTGTAAGTTGTATGGAGATCGTCACAATGGTGGCACAAGATCTTTGGCACAAGATTTTTTAAATAATTAATTAAAGTTAGATAATGACTTAAGTAAGTAACAATTCAAATTTGAATCAATCGACTTCAGACAAAGGAATTTTGAAAAAAATTTACCAGACACGTACATATACTTTTACAAAAAAAAACAAACGACTACAAAATAACTACAAAGTAAAAAATAATTTTAAAAATACTTTTCCTTTTAATTTCTTGGTCATATTTGATAAGTTATTTAAACATATTATTATATATAAAATCTTATTATTTGAATTTTTTCTTATATGTTTTATTATCATAAATATATTAATTTCTTGATGAATACAAAAGCTTTTAAGGTCGGCGCTAATATAATCAGACTTTTTATCAGAAGCGCCAACTTCAAAGCATTTGTATTCATCAAGAAATTAATATATTTATGATAATAAAACAAATAAGAAAAAATTCAAATAATACGATTTCATATATAATAATATGTTTAAATAAATTATCAAATATGACCAAGAAATTAAAAGGAAAAGTATTTTTAAAATTATTTTTTTTCTTTGTAGTGATTTTGTAGTCGGTTGTATTTTTTTTAAAAGTTTTTATTTCTTCCTTTTTCGAGAATATGATAAATTTTTGAAAAAAGTTAATAAACAACATAAATACAATTGTTCTGAAAAAAATGTGTTCTATTAAATTCTGAAAGTTTGTTGGTTATTTCAAATATCTGTCCCTTAAATTTAAATTAGATGTCAAGTGTTTTGAAATTATTATACCCATTCTTGTAACGAGTTTTACTATCCTGGTGTCAATATAATTCAAGATATAGTGTTTTTCTTATATTGACACGCCCCTTTTTTAAATTAGCGCCCACTTTCTTGAGCGTTATTCTCAATAATTGTGCCAAATTACTTTATTTCAGTACTTTATTTCAGTGCCCTAGCGTCAATATTAACTGAGATAGTGTTTATCTAGTATTACCACGCCCATTTATCGAATAACACCTACTTTATTGACCGTAATTTTTAATAATTCTGCCAACCCCTGTACTACAATAAATTTCAGTACCCTAGTGTCAATATTATTCAAGATACACTGTTTTTCTAATATTGCCTCGCCCAGTAGACGAATTCCGCCCAATTTCTTGACCGTATTTATACTAATGATGCCTACCCTATACCAAATTGCAGTACCATAGTATCAATATTATTCGAGATATACTCTTTTTCTAATATTGCCACGCCCATTTGCCAAGTAACGCCCATTTTCTTGACCGTAATTTGTATTAGCTGTGTCTACCCCTACACTAAATTTCAGTATCCTAGTGTCAATATTATTCGAGACACAGTATTTTTATAATACTGCCACGCCCATTTGTTGAAAAATTCCCACTTTATTGACGATAATTTGTAATAATAATGCCTACCCCTATACTAAATTGCAGTACTCTAGCCTCAAAATTATTCAAGATACACTGTTTTTCTAATATTGCCACGCCCATTGATCAAATAACGCCCATTTTCTTGCCCGTAGTTTGTAATAATTGTGCCTACCCCTACACTAAATTACAGAACCCTAGTGTTAATATTATTCGAGATACAGTAGTATCTAGTATTGCGAAATCTATTATTGCCACGCCCTGTTCTCGAATACCGCCCACTTTTGTACGGGCACCTTCATGCTTATGATATCTATCTGTTCCCAAAAAATTATGGCAATCAGGCATATGGTTTAGGAGTTATCGATGTACATACATTCAAAAAAAAAAAAACACAGGTGCGTCGTTGGACACACGAGAGAAGCGAACTGCTACTGTCATTGTTATTTCAACACACTTGAGGGCAATGGCTAATTTTCTTCGCACTATGCTAAAACAAAACAAAAGCATGTACCAACAACAGCATAAACGCATTCACATCAAAAAATAAAAGTATTACTTTGCCCACCGTGAGGATAGATCCCATGACCCACTGATTAATACGTCGACACTGTTTCCACCGATTCAAACAGCTCTGTTAAATTTTGATGTTGATTTAATATTAAATATATAACTACAGCTATGTTAACAGTTGATGGCGCTAACAGATGGCACTAGCAAACTGAGGATGATGACCAGTGTTGTCACTTGGAAATTTTAAATAGTGGTAGGTTGAGTCTAAAATGAGTGGTGAATTTTAAAAAGCTTTGGAATTTTAAATATATTTCTTCTTAAGGAAAAATTCGACTGAAGTTCTACAGCAAAACAAATCCTAAAGTATACCATAAAGTAAGTTTTTTCACGCTAAATTAGTTTTATTGCAAATAATTCTCATATAATGTTCTTAAAATAGTTCAAAAATAATATATTAAATGTAATAATAAATAAAATATATGCAATAAAATTTCTATAAAAATAAAATACATGCAATAAAATTTCTAAAATTTTAATTTTAATGCAATAATTTTTATATAAATAAATAGATTTTCGAAAAATGCAAATAGTAAGTGATAAAAGTGGTAGAAACTAAAAAAGTGCTAGATTTACCACAATTGTGGAAAAGTGGCAATACTGATGATTCTTGTAGCAAGTGGCTTAGCAGCTACCCAAACCATAAAAATCTATTAATCAACTCTTGTAGCAAGTGGCTAAGCAGCTACCCAAACCACACAAATACCTCTTTATATTATTGGGTGAGCTGCAACATAACTTCAATTGCACTTAATACTAAATCTGATATAACGTAGGGAAGGTGTTTGGCTCAGTGGATAGAGTATAAAACTTCCAACCAAAAGTTAGCGGGTTCGAATCCCCACGGCAGGTGAAGATATGTTTTTTTATATTTGTTAGATTAAATAGTCTTGTTGTAAAAAACACAGAAACAAAGAAACAATATAAAATTTTAAGAAAAAATCTGTCGAAAATTTTTCAGATTTCACTCCAAGCTTCCAAGATTCTTTTTCTCCAATATCGGCAACTGCTTGATACATTGCGATCAAGCAATATTTCTTAAGTTAATAAAATTTTGCCTTTGTCATGTTTCAGTTTTAGAAGCGAAAAGTGTATAGTGAAAAAATTTTTAAAATTGGTCGACCCATTGCTGAGATCTGATCCCGACAGCACTTTGCGAATAAGTTGCACTATGGGAGATTCGCTTGCTCCAATAAAGAAATATGTTACAACTGCTTACCGCAATTTTTCTCTTCGAAAGCTTTGTCGTACATTCTATACAGAAATTTCTTTTAAAAAGTCAGTCCGATTAATATATGCTCTTATGACTAAAATTACCTTTCAATAAAATTTCTCAAAATTCACTAAATAATGAATGCTAAAAAATTCCGCTAATTGCGATATCGAGAGAAAAAATAAAAAGCTTAGAAAAAGGATATAAAATGCGAGCAAAAATCTTTCACGTCTATACTCAAAAAATCTTAACATTTTTTTAACTTTCAATTGCTTCGAAAAACAATTCATTGAATTTTGCGTATTTAACGTGGTTGCAGCGTCTTGGCAATTCTTGGCTTTTTATTAAATTCTTAACTTCTACAAATTGCTTAATTTGCAAATTTTTTTTCTTTCCGACAATTTTTTTTTTTTTTTTTTGCCGCGTATGAATCTTTCCATTTTCCATTTTTCCATTAAATTAATGCTGACTCTTGAGTGTAAATAGACAAAAAGAATATAAAAAATTTCTGGTAGACAAGAAGAAGTGGACGAGGACGCGGTTGGCAAATGTACGGCTTAAATTTATTGCGATAATCCTTTTTTTACTGTTTCTTGCAAGACACTCCAGACAGCTTTTTTTCCATTTGCCAAGCCCGCGAATTTCATGGTTTCGTTGTTGTTTTTTTTTTTTTTTGTTTTTTGCCATTGGCTATTATTTTAGCCGTTATTTGAAATTGAATAATTTTTGCTTCCGTTTTATTTTTTTGTATATTTTTGCTGCTGCTGCTCTTTACTTTCATGCACATTTTATGTGTTCGTGTGTGTGTATGTACTTGTAAGTGAGCAGAAAGGACCAAGTCTAAGTAACATTTTAATGTTTGTTGCTTGTTGTTGCCTAAAATTGCAGGATCTAGCTGTAATTTCTAAGTTGCCGTTAAAGCTGTTGCTACTGTTTTTGTTGTTGTTGCTGCTGTTTGGCATTAACTGTACAGCTGCCTAGCCTTCTTTTTGCTTGACTTAATTTCATTATTTGGGAGAAATAACTTTATTTATATAGAAATTTTTTTTAATGTTATTTTGTTGTTGTAGCTGTTGCTGCTTCTGTTTCGGTTGTTGCTACATTTATCGCCATTGTTGTTGCTGTCTTTTCATTGTTTTTTATTTCATTATAAATACATATTTATTTGTTTTTGTAACTCTATCATTTTCCACTCGTCTGCCTAAAAGCCATAAAATACAAAACCAACAACAGCAGCAAACAACGGGAAAAACAGCAACAAGACAAACAACAACAACAACAGCAATAATGAGCAAAGTATGGATTTATTTCCGTATTAAAGTTTGTAACAAAAACAATAACAATAGCAACAGCACCAAATTCAAAAAAACAGCCAACCGACCGACTAGTTTAACAGCACGCACCAACACTCTTACAAGTTTATGGAGTTAGTGTTAGTGTTGCTGTGTTTGTGCTTGTAGTGAATTATGCCCTATACAGCTTTAATGCCAACTATCAGTGTATAACAACAGCAACAACAACAACAACAACAACAACAACAACAACAACAACAACATCAGCGTTTACTAACCTTACATAAATTGTTTGCGACCCTAAGCAACTTTATACATTTATCTAAATTTGTTGTTGAGGTTACACATCCCGTATAAACTATACCATATAAAAACAAAAAAAAATCAATTAATTTTTGGTGCTTACTATTTGTTGGCTTTTTTCATTACAGCTCAAAATGAATGAATGAACATTAGAATGAATGCTCAACAGGGTGGGTAGCTCAACGGTCAGATGCTCAGTTAAAGATTCTGACTTGTTAACAACCGATGCCTTATTGTTCAACATGTTTTCTCGTATCCTTTGATTTTTATGACTTGATATTTATTGCTCGACAAATCAACTCAAAGAAGATCTAAGATTTGTCGAGCCTTATCGCCTTTTTAATACGAGAAACTAACATTAGACATAAGCAAAACCTGAAACTTTTCTCATATTCTCAAAACTTTCGCACGTTTATCATCACCAACATCGGATAGAAAATATTTTTCATTTCTTGTTTAGTTTGAGATGAGTTTTTGAAGACATTTTTCGTTTAAAATAATTCACATAGACTGCCAATACAAAATATCTTTCTCAAAACGGTAAAATTTCTTGAAATTCCACAAAGAATAGCCTCATGACTTTAAATTTACACTCAAGCTTTAATTTTAAATATGCACTCTGAATATGAAATCGGTAAAACCGAATGTAAGCCACGCCCAGTGATGTTCCTCTACGTGTCGACTGTAAATGTCGACAATTTTGAGGCAGACAATGTCGATAATTTGTAGACAATGTTGACAATTTGAAGACAATGCTGACAATTTGTAGACAATGCTGAAAATTTGTAGACAATGTTGTACGTGATATAGACAATGGCAGTACTGCTGTCGACATTAACAGCATTGCAATTTAAAAATACCTGCTTCCTCCGCCCAGGTACCTACTACCTTTCGTTGAAAGAACGTCTTCTGTAATGCAGGAGATATATTTTCGTACGAGAGCAGTTAAATATTCCTTGCAAACCTCAACATAAACAAAGCCTATGGTCCGGATGGAACCACTTGTGCTTAAAGCGTGTGCTACTAATCTGGCTCGGCCTTTGCGTAACCTGTTCAACATCTCCTACAGGACAGGAGTATTTCCATCTTGTTGGAAGGTAGCAAGGATCCAGCCGGTACCAAAAAAAGGCGATGCCACGATCCCTGCAAACTACCGACCCATAGCGATATGCTCTACGCTCGCCAAAGTTATGGAGAGCGTAATTAAATTCAACCTTATGAATTATCTGGAGCAAAATGAATTGCTTAGTGACCGTCAATATGGTTTTCGTAAGGCCTGCTCTACTGGTGACTTTATGGCGTTCTTAACTGAAAAATTGAACCAATGCGTTCACTTATTCGGTGAGAGCAGAGTTGTTGCTCTGGATATTTCAAAGGCATTTGACCGAGGGTGGCATAAAGCCTTCGTGTCTAAGCTACTTGCATATGGTGTCGGTGATAACTTTGCTCGGTGGTAACTTTGCTTTATCACGTGCTTTCTTATGAATCGAACGATCCATGTTGTAGTCGATGGCATATCGTCCAGAGAGCACGCCATCAACGCAGGTGTACCGCAGGGCTCAGTTCTATCGCCAACTTTGTTCCTGGTTTTTATCAACGATCTTCTGTCGTTGACTCACAATCCAATTCATTCGTTTGCGGATTACAGCGGCATTTGCCATTCATATTCATTTAAAAAACGCCCGAGCGCCTTGGAGATTGTAAGGAAGAGTCAACATATAAATGATACACTTAATAATGACTTGGGAAAAATCTCCGAGTGGGGTCTTGCTAATAGAGTAGAGTTTAATGCTAGGAAGACCCAGTGTTGTCTGTTAACCCACAATTTATTTGATAACCCACAAGCAAATCAATTGCCCCTTAGCTCCCCTCAATATGAACGGTGTAGATCTTACGGAGTCAGATGCTCTTGACGTTCTAGGCATTTCAATACAAGCAGATCTTCGGTGGAATGATCACATTTTTGATGTGTCAAAAGAAGCTGCCAAGTGCCTTTTGTTTTTTAAAGCGGTGTAAGAAATACTTCACTCCATCTGATCTTCGTTTGATCTATACCTCATATATTACGCCGAAAATGGAGTACAATTCGCACATTTGGGCAGGGGCTTCAAGATCATATTTGGAGTTTCTGGACCGGATTCAAAGTCGTGCGATATATTTGATAGGAAATATTTTATCTTCTCTCAACTCTCTTGGTCATCGTCGCAATGTTGGTTGCCTAAGCCTTCTGTACAGGTACTACCATGGGAGTGTTCAAAGGAGATACTTGGCCTGACGCCACCAGCTCGTGTGTTTCCTAGGTCCACTCGGGCAGCTCTCCAAGCCCATTCCTTTACCATTCCAACTTTGCCCAATAGAACATCGCATTACTGAGATAATTCGGTCGCTCAGTAAAATTGTGGAACAATCTTCCTGCGATCGTGTTTTCCGGCAGTTTCAATCTGTGTAAATTTAAATCAAATCTTCACCGACACTATACCATCTTTCCACCCTCCAACTAACTATCATCCGTCTTCCGAATCAACACAATGCTTCGCATTTATTTGGGGGCATCCCCTGAGTACTGGTTAAGTCTAGAAAAAAAAGGTAAAGAAATTATTTTCCAGCTGGGCCACATTCGTTTCGAAGGTCAAAAAAACGTTTGCATATAAATTATACTTTAAGAATTAAAGATATTCCAATTGATGACGAAAATTTTAATATATAACATATAATGATATACTACCCAGTTGGCTGTTTCTTAAAGCATTCATTCAAGATTCATGTACGAGAATCCCGCATCGTCAAAGAAACTTGCGGAGTCCCCCATACAAATCCAAATTTTCGCCGTCGTAACTTTGAGAGAAAAATGTTGAAAATTTCGTCACGGAAAGTACGATGAAAATATGTAGTAAATTTCACCAAGGAAATAACAGGAAATTCAAAGGAAACTTCGTCAATGAAATAAAATCAGAAAAAAGCAAATTTCTCGATTTATTGACTTAGCACTAAGCTTGCCATTTTTTTAATATTTTTATAAAATATATCTTAAGCTCCCACAAAAATCAATCTAATGACTTAAAATTTTGAGCATAAACTTTGAACCGGTTCATATTACAAAAGTGTTAAAATATTCCGGTGCGCGTTCACTTTCTGAAAGTTCGAACCCTAATTAGCACAAAAATAGTTTTAGACCCAAAAAAATTTTACCTCTAAGGGTTCCGCAAATCGTTTGAAGTAAAATCAAACGATTCATTCGATTTGCGGAACCCCTGGAAGTCAAATTTTTTTAGGTCTTAAACTATTGTTCTGTTAATTAGGGTTCAAACTTTCAGAAAGTGGACGCGCACCGAAGAAAAAATAACACATAATTTTCTCCCTACACTTATGAACCGGTCTAATGTATATACATACATACTCTGAGTTTAAAATTTGGCATTGTCAAATGAAAACTACGTCTACCTCCCATACAAAGTGGCATCATCAAAATAGTAACACCTTAGTAAATTACACAGTAATACATGCATTGACATGATTTTTTACACATAAGCTTCATTACTTAAAATGTACTCTTAATTTAATATTTGGAAAAATTAAATGAAAACCACGTCTATCTCTCATACAAATTGCCGTCATCAATACTATAAAACCTTAAAAATATCGAATAACTTAAGCGCATATACGAGGATATGAGTGTTTGTTTAGTTTTATTTAGTAGTTTGAAAATTTAAAACTAACTTAGTTTTAAAGTTTTTATTTTTTCGAGCTTGAAATTTTTTGATAGTTTATGAGAGTGACAATTTTTTGACACAAGAATTCAACAAGCACAACAAAGCGTATACATATTTTATTACTCAAAGCTTGTGAAATAAGTTTTTACAGCCATCAAAGTGATTTTTTGTCCTTTTTGAGACTTGCTGGAATTAGAAATTTCTGTTTTTTTTTTTTTTACAGAAATTGTATTTTCTGTTTTTTTTTTTAGTGGAAGATAACTAAATGGTTTTGTGAATAATTTCTTAATTTTTCTAAATTGAGTTTTTGGTTAAGTTGAGTTTTCTGTCAATCAAATTGACAATCTGCTATCTTTTAGAGGGTTAATAATTCTTCCAAAATTATATATAAAGTCCAAAATAATATTTTCAGTCATAGTCAATAGTCATAGTCAAAAATCAAAGACAAATTTAGCAAAATCATACTTTCTATTATTACTACACCGAAAAAAAAACTTTGGTAAAACTAACAAAAAATCTAGTATAATTTATAAGCTGGCTTTGGCCAAGTTCTTTATCAAAACACCTTAGTTTTACATATTAGCTTTCCAATTTTTCTTTGGGCAATAAACGAACTAAGTATTTTGAAATTTATACATTATGGCTTCGACAGTTTATATGAGCGTGCTTGCCTAATCTGCCGAACATATTGTTCATGTTTGTAACAAGAAACTTTGTTAAACTATCAAAGTTAAATAAATAAATATGAAGGGAGAAGTATGAAACATATATCTACTTAGTAAAAATACTCAATATTGCTTGTGTTAAAAATTACACAAAAAAAAGTAAAAAATAAACACGTATTTAAGAAAAACTTTTTTATTATATCGAAATAAGAAGTTTGTTGATGCAACAAAAATTTAAATTTTACAGCATACATTTACAAAGTAGAAAAAATTATGCAGTAAGAACGCTTATGAATGTATCAATAGCTGGATATTGTTGTTCTAATTAGTTTACAATTTTAATAACACTATATTTATGTTTTTAAAAATTTATTTTTATTTTTTGCTGATTATACTATTTTAGTAAAATAAGTATACGAAGTTTTGAATAGTAAAATTATTTCCTTTTATATACATATTTAATTAATTGCTAATAATATAGATAGTTAATAAATCCTGAATTTAATAAAATCTTTTGTAAATGTTTTCTATTATATGTGTATAAAATTAATGTGACTCATGCCAATCTGACACACATAATTTTTATGTTATCTTAAAATTGATTAATATTATTTTAAAAATACTGTTATTGTAATAGTTCTAAAATTGTAATTTTTAAATGATTTCATTAACTTTTATTCAAAATCGCGGGTTCAAATGTCGCTGTATAAAGTTAAAATGAAAGCAAGTTACAAAATTTTTCGACGCATTTATGTAGGAAGTAAATGATAAAAAATAATAAATCTTACTTTTTTTTCTTTGTATATAGCTTGTGGTACATTAAATTTATTCTGTATACGTTTGCACATAGGTACCAAAATATTTCCGCAAGCCGAGTTCTTTGCCTATCTTTCAAACATTTAAATACATCACAAAGGAGTCCAATTGAATTCCCTTGACATTAAAACGTTGCTGACCTACCTACATAAAAAATTTCATACCCTCAATTATTATACCGTTTAAGATTTTCTATGTAGAATCAAAAAATATTCTCTCAGTTAGTCTTGTACAATTATTCATACGGTAATCTCAAATAATAAATCATGAAGAATCTATGTATAATAACGCAAATGGCTTCGATGATAAATTATCTTCTTACCATTTCGATAAAATGTGCAGAAATTTTCGGTAGTTTACCAATAATTAAATTATTGGTTAATTTGTTACAAACTTGGCTTGGGTGAAAAAAATATATTTTTATTGGCAGGGTATCGAAGTATGTGCTTTCACAGCAATGTATTAAACAATAAATTGCTTGGGTGATTATGCATAAGTTTATAAATTCTTTACAATTATATTGACCAAATTTTCCTAAGAATTTCCCTAATTTTCCAATGTCTAAGTTGACAAAAAACTTATTAAACTATTACACAAATTTCTTAGGCTTCATACAAAAATAGTTACCCAAGTCATTTTAGGCAATACGCAGTAGGTATTTTTCTATGTGTAGTGTAGACTAATAAGATGATATACCTGATGCCATTGAATGTATTAAAATCAGCTACTTTCTCAGGATCATACGGGATTCGCTTTTTTGAATTAATAATTTTATATTACTTTGAAACAAGTCACCTCACAAGTCCCACCATACCAAATTTAGCCTAAGTCTAATGAAGGGCGTAATAAATAACAGTTTTAAACGATTTGGACACATTGTGCGATGGTAGAAAACATCTTCTAAAACTATTTTTTTTTTAACAGTGGGAAATTTTGTGGACTTCCATTAAAAACTAGCATTAAAATGGTTTGAATTCTTTAAGTTTTTGATAGGGAATAAATCTAACTTTTTATTTTTCTCCATGGGCGTAGCGTTGGATAAAGGGGGTAGGTCCCCCCTCGAAAAGACCAAAAAGAAAACAATAAAATAATATTGTAAAAAATTTATAAAGTACTGTGATTTTAGATAAACACATTTGTCAGATAAGAAAATAGTCTTTAAAACTAATACTTTACTGGTTTTTAACTTGAAATTCAAGATTTTCCACATCAAGTTAAAATTTTTCCAGTTGAAAAAACTTAGTAAAAAACAAACTTTAAACTTTTTTAAATTTTAAATTCAACCAATATATTTACCAATTTAAAAAAATTATATCGCTGCATACTGGCTTCGCCATGAAAATTTAAATAGAAATTTTTCAATAAAATAAAATTGCACTGAACGAGGAAAGCCAAAGGAACAAAAAGCCTAAAAAATAGAAATCATTTTTGGTAATTTATATAGAATATATCAGCTACAAAGAGATAAGCTTAAAATGATTCTTTAAAAGATCTAAAAGTGCAATCGTGGTTCAGGGGGTAATTTTGCACATTGTACCCAGTTGAATACGCTACTGCTTCAGAATGACATCGTTCAGGATTATGGTAATTAAAGTAGCATGGGCGGTAGTATAATGTATATATATATTTTTTTTTTTTTTAACCAACGACTCGGCACTTAAATTTGAATTTAAGATCGCTTCAAATGGCACAAAGCAAAAATTAATTAAAAACTGACATTAAAAAAGTCGTTGAAATCTTGTGGTCACAACATGATACACCAGAGGCTATATCAAAGATATTATTATTCTAAGGACAGTCACACTAAAGAGATTTATACATTTTTTTTTTTTTTTTTTTTTGTGTTTTTTATGTTGGTATTTAAGATTTTTAATATATTTTTAGAACAATAGAAAATTTTATTACTATAGCCCTGGTAGGCTAGAATAAACTGACGCAGCACATGCAGCAATAAAAGTATTAAGTAGCTTTTGACAAAAGCACTTTTTTACACTTATTGTTTTCTGCAGCTTATTTGGCCTTTTACTGTTCGCGCAGACAGCAGCATATGTTACGGAAATATTTTATGACCATTCATCATAGCATATTTTAGATTTGCTGGTATTAAGCTAGTATTTTGCTTTTTATTGTTGTGATAGTTACGTTATGTGACATAAACGTTCTGCTACGTGTATGTATGTGTATTTCCAGGATTCAGCTTAAGGTTGTTACATGACATTTGTGGGCATTCTATAAACAGCTATAAACTAAATATATACGAATGTTTTTAAAACACATATTCAAGCTTAGAATTGTGTGTTCTATCTGTTTGTAACGTAATGTTTATCATCTAGCCGTTAGTTAACAGCTCATAAATTTTTGCTGCCTAATTGAATTTGACGTTAACAACAGAATAAATTTAATCGTACTCGTATGTCACCATCACATATAGCCTAGGGCACGCAGACATAGGCGCAGCAGTGGTCGAATAAAGTAGCTGGAACGGCAATACATCATTTGAAGCTTAACGCAAGGAGACAATTGTTTTTCTTATACTATCATACAGGCATACTCTAGAGCTACTGTTGTCACTTTTTTTGTATTCACTCTTGTTCCCTGTTTTAAATATTTTCGAGCAATTAACAGTGAAATCATTGTCTGGAACTTGCTAAAAGAACTCGTAAAAGTTACTGAGCTGAATTTAAAAATTGCTTGTTATAATATTTAAATTTAATTTTTTATTCTATATTGGCTTAATTTTATCTGAAATAATAATCAATTTTATATTTACTTTCACCCGCTTTGTGGCCAAATATTCTACAACGTATATAATAAATTATAACAATTGCAGCGTTAGTCAAAAACACTCGAATTCACTTAATTGCAAAATTGTCGACACCAGCAGTTTAAGTCATTGGCTTGCACACGCCCACTTTTTGCGTGACCCATCCGGCACTGCGACTAATTAACCTTTGCGCTTGTCATACATTTAATTTCGATGCCAAAGTCTCATGGTCCAAGTCAAGTTAAATGGAACACAAAATTTTACTGGCTCGAATCCAATTAATTTCGCTGCAACCAAAGCTCGTTTATTTGTTTGACATAACTTTGCAAAATTTTTAAAAACTTTAACTTAATTGCTTTTCGAAAAATATTGATCTAAAATAACTTTAACTGGTTCAGTTTGCTGGAGTGTAAGTATAAATATATTTTTGTCTTATGACACAGAAAGCAAAAACTTTATGAAACTGCACAAACAAAAGCAGCATCACACAAAGGAGTAATGCTTCTTAAATAAAAAATGGGTTACCATCACGGGGCAGTCAGCAGAACTGAAAAGAAAAGATTAAAAAGCACCTCTGAACTGGTACACCTTTCGTGTCTTCTCGATCATTATTTTGACCACTAACAAACGTAATGATGGATTTTTTGGATTTTGGCTAAAATGCTATATGGGCATTTCTTTACTTAAGTACACGGCATTTGTACGCATATAACAGCAAAAAAAAAAAAACATAGTGAAAGCAAAGGATGTATTTCATATTTTCGTTGATATGGAGCCATAGAGAAGTACTATTTACACCTGACGCCAAAAAAAGTTTTCATTTGAATATTTGTCTGCTGTCGAGAAATTTAAATCTACACGCGAATTATATTAAATAAATTTTTTAAAAAATTAAGCATTCATCTTCATTTAATTATAAATAATTTAAACTAATATTGACTTATTTTTTAATATTGTCTTATTTTCCCATAACTATATAAAAATTAAAAGAACACATTCGTTGAAATAGTGGATGGAAACTTTTTTTTGCGTCGGGTGTATACGAGTAAAATCAGGTACGATCGAGCGTTGAGTATAATGATATCCACTTGTATAATGGAAGGTAGTGATTTTTAGGCGCATGTGAAAATATTTTTTGTTTATGCAAGAAAATTTGTTTTCTAAAAATGTTAAAACTAAATTCAAAAATGCTATTTTATATTGCAGTGATCTTAATTCTTAATTATCTCGATTTTTTTTTTTATAAATAAATAAAGTGTTAAAACGCACGCGACAAATTGTTCCTTCAAAATAACAGAAGTATTGATGCACCAATTTTTCAAGGTATAATTTTTTATTAAAAACAAAAGTAAAAATTAAGTTCTAATTCAGGAAAAAATACATTTTTATAATAATAAAAATAAAAATTATTCGAAAATGGTATTATTACATGTAACAATGGGTTCACTGACCACTTTGCTGGCTAAAATTCTGAAATTCCTTTCGATGTCGCCGATCTCAAATTTGATGCCAAAAATGACAAATTCAAAATGGCGGATCCAATATGGCGGCCGAAATATAAAAATGCCATTTTATGTCAAAATTTAAAAATGTTACATGACGATTTCAATGTCAAAAACGCACCATATTTTGAGCCCATATTCACACACACGTGAATTTATTACTGACTGGAAAATTGCATTAATAACACTTTCTTCAATTTCGAAACTCGAGAGTATTATACAAAATCCAAATTTACTTTGGAGTCAAAAGTATAATTTCTCCTTATCAACATGGGTTTGTTTCGGGACGATCAACGGTGTCTAACCTTGCAGTCTTTACTGAAGATTGTATCTCTGCTTTTAATAGTGGATTTCAGGTAGATACAATTTACACAGATTTTTCCAAGGCCTTTGATAGGGTATAGGGTATAGGGTAGAATTCTAATCTCAAAACTATCAAATATGGGATTTCACTAAATTTTTTTGAATTGGATAAAAAAAAAATTGGATAAAGTCTTATTTAACTGAAAGAATTTGCTATGTCGTTATTGACAATGAAAGATCTGCTCCTTTTGTAGCCTCCTCTGGTGTCTGGTTACTTTAACTTGTAATTTTGAAATTTTGTTAATTTTTTTATATATATTTATATTATATTTTTAAAGTATAACTATCTGTGAAAATGTTCTTGAAATTCCAAGTCGATCCGAACAAAACTGACTGAGATATGAGCGTTGAAAGAGAAGTGTCCGTTTCAGAACCAACCAAATTTGGAATTTTTTTAAATCAGTGACAAAAATTACTCTAAAGCAGGCCTGTGCGCTCCATAGCTCACTGAGCGATCTCTGAGCGTAACTTTTCACATGTACACAAAGCTCACAACACACGAGAATATAACTCAGTCGTTCGCTGACGGTGATGCTGTGATGAATTATGTCGCTTTGCGCTGCAAATTGTACTAGCCCAGTGTGCACGATTTGAGAGCACACCAATACTAACAATACAAAATAAAATGTGACTGTGTTGGAATGCCCAGGCCTGCTCTAAAGCTATTTAACCGATTTTCTTGAAATTTTACAGGCTAATTCAGTATATAAAAATGTATTGTTTAACCGTCCGATTTCATTCGATAAAAAATTGTCGCTTATGATCAAAAAACTACCGTGTTCTTGGGGAAATCAAACCATCAACTTTCCGCCACTTTGTCAAAAATGCATATTTTTAATTTATTGTTCAAACATTAGTTTATTAGTTATTTTACTATATTCATTGAAGTTTTTTGATTCAGATGATTCAGTTCGCCACAATGTTAGTCACCGCAAAACGCAAAAATAGAAACACAATTTTCTTACGGCCATTTTTAACAAAACAATAGGTATTCAATTTATGTACTTTAAGATGATTTAAGATGACTTTAAAGTTAGGTTGTTTTCGTAAAAAAACTCATGGAAATAATCGTTTTTTTTCGATGCAATAGAGAATCCTCTAAATATTCATAAGGATATTTCTGTGAAATAAATTGGCTTCGTGTTTTTTTTGCTTCAGTAAGCTGCCCTCCCCTTATGAAACACTTATCTACGGCGTTGGGTATATGCCCCTTCTCTATCTCAACTTTCACCTCACCGACTATAGATGTAGTGAACCTATAACCAGGATGCTTCGTGTGATTTGAGCAGTAAAACCCTCTTAACTCCTTCATTATTAGATTAAAAGTCCTTAATTTCCCACTTACAATGAAGTAATATACTATATAATTGTATATAATATATTATATGTATATAGTAGATTGGCTCTTAGCTATATGGAGATTTTTAAAAGTTATAATTTTGTCGGTCCCAACCCCCAATCTTGTTACAATCAACAACATAATGTGCATATGTGCAAAATTTAAGCTTAATCGGACAATTCTTAGGCGACCCTTATCGAGCATATATATATTTGAATATTTGATCAAAGTCATATTTTCAAAAAATTCCTCCAGAGGAGGTGTCGCCGTGAATCAGGATATATTATTGATCAGGGGAAAATTCTGAGTCGATTCTAATTATTTTAAATATATTCTGTTCTGTAAAATTAACATGTATAGGTATAGTATATAGGTATATTATATAGTAAATGTATAGGTATCAAAAGTTGTGCATTTTTGCGCTGATTTAAAGTAAGCTTACCATTTTTCAAATGAATATAACTTTTGGCCCTCTACCAGAGCTTTTCTGATTGAAATTTTTTTCAGTATTTTTCAAGAATTTTATAAAGTAAGTTTATATATATATATAAAAACAATTTGTAAATATTATAGAAAAACTTTACACATATTTGCAGCCAACTGACTAATTTTGAATTACAAAAAACATTAATTAACATTAAAAACACAGTTTTTGCATAATTCGATAAAGTTTGTTTTCGAGGCGTATGAGTGATTTCTTTTTCATATCGTGGTCAGAACAATACACGAACATAATATTTTCATTTGACCGTTCGTTCGAAGAAAAAATTCTGCGAACGATCAAATTTTTAATTTCGATTTTCTACGAACTAACGAGCGAACGTCTATTTTCCACGAACGAACAACATAATTATTTCATTACTCTACGAACGAACAAAATATTTTTATTTTTTTCTACGAATGAACTAACGAACGTTCGTGCTGATTGTGGTTTCTTTTGTTTAATTATTTTGTTAATTGTGTTTAATTGCAAGCTAAAATTATTTTCTGATAATTTTCGGACTAAGCGATCCAAAAGTATTAAAAAAATTATCAAAAAGACACATAAGAGAAAGTAATTAAAATCTTCACCGTCTTCCGAACCAACACAATAACCAACAAAAAAAAATTAGCAAATTAGAGAAATTTCAGTCATAAAAGCTCTGGTAGAGGGCCAAAAGTTATATGGAATTAAAAAATGGTTAGCATTTTATGAAACAACGTAAAAATACACAACCTTTAGTTCTTATTGTGTTTCGAAAAAACAAAAAAGAAGCTAGTAAGGAATGGAGCTTCAGCAGGGTGCCGAGGCTAATACAGCCCCCCGCGGCCGTATTGAAGTATATTCGGAGTCCTTGGCCACGACAGACACGATGACATTCAGTTTTATAAATTTACAAAAGTTTTCCTATTTTGTTGACGTAATTTTGTATGGGAGGTAGGCTTGATTTTCATCCGATTTTGCCAAATACTTTAGAGACGGTTTACCTTAAATATCAAAGCTTATGTGCAAAATTTCAGGATATTTCTTTAATTTTTGTGGATTTTTAAGAGATTTTACTTTAAAAAAAAAAACCATTTGTATGGGAGTTAGGCGTTGTTTTCATCCAATGTTGTCAAATATCATAGTAATGGTCTACATTAAATATTAAAGCCTATTAGGAAAATTTCAAGACCTTTCCTCACTTTGAGCAGATTTTAAGAAATTTTACGGTTAGCATAAAACCACTTTGTATGAGACGTAGGCGTGGTTTTCTTTCGGTTTTTCTAAATTGCATTGTCAGATTAAAGTGTGTGTAGCAATTTATTGTTTAATATATTGCTTGTATTAAAAGATGCAGTGTGTCGCAGTTTTCTGTTGATAGCTTCAGCATTGCTTCAGTTGTAATTAATATTGAATAAATCACTGCGTAACGAAGGACTTTGGCTCAATGCGTAGTGTAGTGAGTTAATACACAGTGGTATCGGTTGGTTGTGGGTTCGAATCTCAAAGGTATGCGAAGGTATAATTTTTGTATTTGATATTTAATTTAATTTAATGTTCTTGTTATAATATACGTCAAGCAGCCAGAAAAGTCTAGAAGTCATTAATTTCTAAGAAAAAAACAGTGTTGATGAAAGAAAAATTTGTGTTGTTGCCGATTTCAGTCAAGCCAATTACAGAACGAGAGGCGGCAGCTTCAAAAAAAAGGAAAATAAAAAAAACCAAAACCCGAAAAAAAGTTATATATTTGAAATTCAATTTTTATTTAAAAAGTAGTGTATAAAAAATTACGAAATGCTTGGCTAATTTATCACCCAAATAAAAATTGGCAAATCAACATGTAAAACTTAGGCGTTTTGATAAAGTACTTGGGTGGCTGAAAACTGCCAAAGCCATCTTATAAATTATACTAGGTTTTTTCAATTTAACATAAACTTTTTTTTCGGTATATATATCATGCCTTTTAATGGGTCATGACCAAGGTTAACATAAAAGCTTAAACCATATGCTTCAGTTTGAAGATTACTTGTACAGAGCGCTTCATATATTTTAGCCCATTTTTTCCAACATTTTACTACTATCCCAGCGGTAAACTTTTTTGGTTTCACGTCCTTTAAGCGTGTTTGCTGCAAAACTAAACAATTTTTCCAAGCTCTTGAACAATTTATTAAATTATTATATTTTGTAGTTGTACGCAAAAACTTAAAAGCCAAACGAGCGCACGTTTTTCTGTAATTCTTTAAATTTTACAAGAGTACCGGGAATTCACATAAAAAACAAACAAGAAAAAGTGTTTAATACAATCTTTATAACAAATAACATTGTAGGCAGGTCAACCACAACAAGCATTAATCATCAATTACGATTCATCATTTGCGAAGAAAACAAGAAGAATTGGCAAAGCTAGCTTTTGAAATTCTCGCTTTCTACTACTTGCATAATAGTATAAAGAAAAATCCATCATCTTCTTAGCATTTGTGCCAAAAAGGATATCATTGATGATGAGCACAACAAGGCAAAATAAGAATTGACAGAATAACTTATAATTCCCTCTGGGCTAGTCACAAACAGTCGGGTCAAAGTTAAAGACTTAACAATTTCTATAAAATGGTCCAATAGTCAACGACTCAACAACGAACGACTCAACCAGTTTGACATTGAATGATGTGCGTTAGCACCACTTTCATCACACTCCAAATCCGGCCTACTAACACAACAACAGCATGTTGGACATGAAGCAATACAGCCGGCAGATATTTATTTGTAATTTAGAGCAACAAAATTTCCGTAGAAGTAGCTGTAAGGGCTGTCCAGCAGCGTCTGAGTGACTGAGAATTGAAATGAAAACCTATTCGGTTTCACACCACAACAGCAGTGAAATTAATATCAACAGCACCATGGGCTGATATTCTAGGTAAGAAAGAAAAAATAATAGGTTTTTTGTTTTTCTAAAGTGTACTTTAAAAGCTTTTAATTATCTAGTTAATTAATAGCTTTAGTTTGAAAATTTCAAAATACATACCTGTCAATTGAGGCTGAATCCTTTTGGTAAAAATTTATTATTTATATTGTGTGAATTGAGGTCACTGTGCAGTATTTTGAATACTTTGCATTGAAATGGAATTTCGATGTTTTGATTTTAATATAAAACAACGGAAGATAAAAGCCACAAATGGCAGGCCAAGCCCACCGGAAGGTGTTTGAAACAGACGTAAGATTGTAGCTCAAAATTAAATTAGAACTTCAGCAGAATTAATGTGTTGCTCCTCCAAGCATACTTTTAGGATCATCAATCATGAATTCATAATTTATTTGAGATATACCTACTCCTATTTAAAAGATATAAAAATTTATTCAATGTAGAGCAGGGTAAGTGGGCAAGTGGGCGGTACCAATCAACCAAAGCAAACGTGTTATATTCGGAATTCAAAATATTCTGAAAGCATTAATAAATCATGCTATTTTAATAATGTTATTGATATCTCTTCATAGAGTTACAAGGTTTTTGTAAAGCTATGCAAGCTTTTAGTGTTGAATAATATTAAATAATAAATAGCTAGGTTACCTTTACAAAATCTTTGAAACTCTTTCTTTGGATATCAATCTATAACTTTGTTAAAATTACATATTAATATTATATACCTGATATTTCATTCAACACATTGAATGTTGACATATTTAATGTTTAAATAAAAGTACCAAAAAATAACTTAAAACCCTGAATAAATATCAAATAAAATAAAATAAAATTTTCCTATTCAGCAATTTCTTTCTCTCTGGCAAATCGCGTTGTATTGTTTTGCACAGTAATCGATTCTTTTGTTAATTTCGCGTTTCATTTAAACGCTAACGGTTTGACATATTGTTTGAGTACATGTGTGTACGTATGTGTAACACAGTATTAATGCGTGTGTGTTTCTTTACAGTTTGCCATGAAGATAAGTATAAAATAACGCTTGCTTGTGCATCATTGAAGTCGTGTAATGAAGCAGAACCCGCCAGTCAGTTTGACAAACGTTGCACAATAAATTCAAGTCAGCTTTTGGCCAAGTTAAAAAGAATGTAGAATGTACTTCAACTCTGCGGGCAGCGGGATTGAGTCAAGGAATGTTGACATTAAATCGATCTGAATTAAGAACTATCGATTATTAATTGAGTGCAGGAAGAAAACAAAAGCCATTCGACGTTATTACTCTAAGAATAAAAGCAGCTTAGTAAATGAAAAGTAGAAGTTAATGAACGATTTCCACAAGTACTACATTTTGCAAATTTTTTTAATTTTATGAAACTATTTAAACAATTTTTATTAAAAAAGAAACCAATAAGAAAACAATGATATTATCTTCTGCACAACTAACTGTAATGTCATTATTTATCATTATTTACTAATAAGTATAATTTTTTTAGTACAGCCAACTTTTTTATTTTTAAAGATATGTTTATGTTTTTGGTGTCATTGAAAAGAAAATTGAATAAGTGACAAAATTGGTCAAAGAAAAAAATTTAATTTCTTACGCAAAATTCTGAGTAATATGCACTCAAAGTTGAAATTTGGTAGTTTCAACCGATTAATTTCATCTTCTTAAGATCACAGCTCGGTAACGTTTAAGTTGGTTGGGTTTGTTAATATACCGTTAGAAAGGCGATTTCATTGCCTTTAAAATGAGCTATCTAAGAGCTATAGCTATATATAAATGATCTTAATTAGTTTTATGTAAGTTAGTTTTGTAGTTAGAGACAATAACGTGAAAAAAGTTGTAAAATATTAATAAACCCTGTAGCTCCCAAGAATGTGAAAATAGACCCCCCCTAGCATACGATTTTTTGCTCAGCTCGACATAACCTTCCAGCTCCGTAAAAAGTTGCACTCAATTGCGGGACACCCTGTATATCAGCTTTTGTAAAACTTTTTGTAAAACACAGTCTTTAATATTCATCGTACAAAGATAAAATAAAAGCTTAAATATCACTTACAACTTTTGATTTTGTCACTTTATTGATAATCTAAGAAGAAAAATTCACATTTCGTCAACTGTTATATGCAGGGTGTCCTGCAATTGAGTGCAACTATTTACGGAGGTGAAAGTTTATGTCGTGCTGAGAAAAAAATCCTATGGGAGAGGGGATCTATTTTCGCATTCTTAGGAGCTACAGGGTTAATTAATATGTCACGGCCTTGATTCACGGTATTGTTTCTAGCTCAAAAACTAAGTTACGGAAAACTTTTTTTGATAATTCATTGCAAAGGAAATTTTTCATAATAAAAGAACAATAACTAAACTACATCATGCCTGTGAGTGGTGAAAAGCTTTGAAATATCTCAGAAGAAAGAGCTTACACCAAATAAGTACGAATCTGAAAATTCGAAGAACTTTAGCTGCTTTTCGTATCATTTGTGTGTACAAGTAAATTCAGAGTAATTTTCTCTAACATTGACGGATAACAAATAGACATAAATGGCTAGGTTTATCATCGCTATTATATAAAGGCTACTGATGAGTTGGTGTAGCTGCCAACGAAACAGCTGTCTAGTCTGCAGCATGATTGCCACTCTATACAAAGGGTATTGTTGTTGTTGTTGGTTGTTTTCTTCAGAAAGCAACATAGACCTTGAGCTCAAAACATAACTCTTAATTAATAATTGAAAAATTATAAGAGTCATAAACATAACACAAAAACGTAATAAAAAAAAAAACACAGGTGCGTCGTTGGACACACGAGAGAAGCGAAGCTTTTTATGCTACTGTCATTGTTATTTCAACGCACTTGTGGGCAATTGTTAATTTTCGCACTATGCTAAAACAAAACAAAAGCATGTACCAACAACAGCATAAGCGCATTCACATCAAAAAATAAAAGTATTACTTTGCCCACCGTGAGGATCGATCCCATGACCCACTGATTAATACGTCGACACTGTTTCCACCGATTCAAACAGCTCTGTTAAATTTTGATGTTGATTTAATATTAAATATATAACTACAGCTATGTTAACAGTTGATGGCGCTAACAGATGGCACTAGCAAGCTGAGGATGATGACCAGTGTTGTCACTTGGAAATTTTAAATAGTGGTAGGTTGAGTCTAAAATGAGTGGTGAATTTTAAAAAGCTTTGGAATATATATTTCTTCTTAAGGAAAAATTCGACTGAAGTCCTACAGCAAAACAAATCATAATGTATACCATAAGTAAGTTTTTTCACGCTAAATTAGTTTTATTGCAAATAATTCTCATATAATGTTCTTAAAACAGTTCTAAAATAATATATTAAATGTAATAATAAATAAAATATATGCAATAAAATTTCTATAAAAATAAAATACATGCAATAAGACTTCTAAAATTTTAATTATAATGCAATAATTTTTATATAAATAAATAGATTTTCGAAAAATGTAAATAGTAAGTGATAAAAGTGGTAGAAACTAAAAAAGTGCTAGATTTTCCACAATTGTGGAAAAGTGGCAATACTGATGATTCTTGTAGCAAGTGGCTTAGCAGCTACCCAAACCATAAAAATCTATTAATCAACTCTTGTAGCAAGTGGCTAAGTAGCTACCCAAACCACACAAATACCTCAATATATTATTGGATGAGCTGCAACATAACTTCAATTGCACTTAATACTAAATCAATGATATAACGTAGGGAAGGTATTTGGCTCAGTGGATAGAGTATAGAACTTCCAACCAAAAGTTAACGGGTTCGAATCCCCACGGCAGGTGAAGAAATGTTTTTTTATATTTGTTATATTAAATAGTCTTGTTGTAAAAAACACAGAAACAAAGAAACCATATAAAATTCTAAGAAAAAATCTGTCGAAATAATCGCAAAACGGGGCGTAAAAAGCTTCGCTTCAAAAATTTCATTTATTACGCGAAGTTCTGAGAAATTTCCATCCAAAGTTAAAATTTGGTAGTTTCAACCGATTGATTTCATCTTTGAACGAGCACAGCTTGGTAGCGGTTATGCCGGTGCTGTTTGTTGATATACCGTTGAAAAGGTGATTGTATTGCCTTTGCAATGAGCTATCAGATAAGTTCAGTTTTCCATAACTAAGTTTTTGTGCTAGGAACAATAACGTGAATCAAAGTCGTGAAATATTAATAAACCCTGTACCTCCTAAGAATGGGAAAGTAGACCCCACCCTCCCATACGATTTTTTTTTCAGCTCGACATAACCTTTAACCTCCGTAAATAGTTGCACTCAATTGCGGGACACCCTATATATTATTTTTCAACAGAATAAAAAAATATTACAGAAATAAGAATATATTTTTAAAAAAGAATAAATTTTAAGCATAAAAAAGCTGTCGGGGGTATATTACTATAACTATTAAAAATCCCATTATAATTAAAAATAAAAGTATTTTGTGAGTAAAAGTAGTGTAGGCAGTTTTGGAAAAGAAATTTTGGAAATGCATTAACCATGTAATGCTCAGGTCCGCCTTTAGGCTAGGTTCTGCAGATCGATATAAGACCATAATCTGTGGAAAAATTTTCAAATTGTTTTCTTCGGAGCATAGATGAATTTTCCAGTTACATTTCAGTTTTTTCCGATCTGCGCTTGCATGCTCCGTTTGACAATTATGTCAATTTGAAAAAATACAATATTTCCTCATACTTTAACGAATTTAAATAATTTTTCCAAAACTTGATTTTCGGTGAATTTAAAAACACATTAATTGAAGAGAGATTGATGTGAAAAAAATACTGGTAAGTAGGAAATTTGAAATTGAAGTAAAAAAATCTGTAAAACAAAATGAAATGTGTTCAAAAAACCTTTAACCCGTCTCAAGTCGGACCTGGGCATTAACTCTTGAATGCGCATGAATTTTTTTTTTAGGGTTACAACACAAAAGACTAATTAAATTCCAAGAAGAAGAAGAGGATGGCCCAGCTCGTTCATCATGCGGTGTATTCGATGGAGTTGCAAGCGAAATTTTTTTTTTTTTAGACTTAACCAGCACTCAGGGGAAGCCCCCTAAAAATGCGAAAGCATTGTGTTGATTCGATAGACGGGTGATAGTTAGTTGGAGGGTGGAAAGATGGAGTAGTGTCGGTGAAGATTTGATTTAAATTTTTACACAGATTGAAACTGCCGGGAAACACGATCGCAGGAAGATTGTTCCACAATTTTACTGAGCGACCGAATTATCTCAGTAATGCGATGTTCTATTGGGCAAAGTTGGAATGGTAAAGGGATGGGCTTGGTGGGTAGCCCGAGTGGACCTAGGAAACACACGAGCTGGTGGCGTCAGACCATGTATCTCCCTTGAACACTTCCCATGGTAGTACCTGTACATAAGGCTTAGGCAACCAACATTGCGACGATGCCCAAGAGAGTTGAGAGAAGATGAAATATTTCCATCACCTATCAAATATATCGCACGTCTTTGAATCCTGCCTGCTTTGAAGCCCCTGCCCAAATATGCGAATTGTATTCCATATGAGGTATAGATTTTAAAAAACCAAGGCACTTGGCTGCTTCTTTTGACACATCAAAAATGTGATCATTCCACCGAAGATCTGCTTGTATTGTAATGCCTAAAACGAAAGAGCATCTGAGTCCGTAAGATCAATTTGATCATATTGAGGGGAGCTAAGGGCAATAAGAATTAATTGGCCTGAATTGAAACCAATTATTTGGCAAAATAAGTACCTCTAGCTACATATTAATAAACTGTATATTCGAAGTAATTTGAACGGTTTGAAAACATCATATAAATGTTTCAATTACAGACGAGTTTGTTAAGATACTTTTAAAGAGCATACACCGAGAAAAAAGCTAATGTAAAATTAACAAAAAACCTAGTATAATTTATAAGCTGGCTTTGGCAGTTTTCAGCCTTTTTACATGGCTGGCTTACATGTTTTACTGGCAAGTTTTACATGTTTACTGGCCAATTTTTATTTGGGCGTAAATTATTATTTGGTAATTTATACATTATAAAAAAAAGTTAAGTTTCAAAAATTTTTCTTTTTGAAGCGGTTTTTTTTTTTTTTTTTTTTGAAGCGAAACTTTTTACGCAGCGTTCTATGATTTGCTTGACTAAAATCGGCTCTATAAACTTTTCTTTTATCGACACCGGTTTTCTTAGAAATTTATAACTTCTTTGCTGTTATCGATATTTATAACAAGAACATTAAATTAAATACCACATATAAAAATCTTTCCATCGCCTGCCGTGGGGATTTGAACCCACAGCCATCGATTAAGAGTTCACGACACTACGCATCGAACCAAACTCCTTCGTTACGCAGAGTCATTGATTCAATATTAATTACAACTAAGGCGATGCTGCAGCACAACTCAATAATCTATTACTAGATTTTTGTTGTATGGCTATCAACAGATTACTTTATATGTTAATATACGGTTCGCATCTGTTTATAGCTGCAGTTATATCAGCAAACAGTAGAAAGGCTGTTTGGATCAGTGGGTAGAGCGATGCACTGGGCATTGGAACTTTCACGATCGATTCCCACGGCAGGCAAAGAATTGCTTTGTTTTTTTTTTCTTTTTGTTGATATTAACGTGTTTGTGTTGTTGTTGGTACATGCTATTGTTTGGGTTTTGCATAGTGCGAAGAAAAAATTTCTAAATTTAAAAGTTATTTTATTACAAAAAAAAAAAAAATAAATCATTAAATCTATGAAACTGCAAAAAAGCTTCGCTTCTCTCGTGTGTCCAACGGCGCACCTGTGTTTTTTTTTTTTTTGCAGAAAATAGCTCAAAACTATGCTTAAGCCAACCATGCTATGGTTTTTGTTTAATTTTTGTATTTTTGGATTTTGGGCTTAGGTGAATCAAATAATTTTTGTTTGCAGGGCGTCGAAGTATGTGCTTTCAAAGCAATGTTTAAACAATAATCTGCTTGGGTATATAAGCATAAGTTTATAATGCCCATACAATTCTCTTTCAATTGAATTAGTTTTTCTGTTCGACCGTCATCTCTCTGCTGACAATGGCAAACCTCAGAGAGTAAAATCTGCCAAGAAAAGCTACTTGAGAACATAAAACATCCGGAGTCGGCATAAAAAATGTAGGTCCAGTTATCGGTCATTTCACAACACACACAACATAATTGATCATAAGAAGCTCGGTCAAAGTCCTTTCAAGGGCTGAAGTGGCCATTTCGTTTTTTTTTTTTAGTTTTTGGTTGTTCAAGCGAATTTGTACGCTCAACAAAAATAAATTTCAATCAGATTCAAAACTGGTTCATTGGATTTTATCAAATTTAGTGGTATCTTGTTTTTATGTCGGTTTTTCACTTTCCGGATGTTCGTGCATTTTGGGGAAAATACTGTTTGGAACCAGTACGACAAACAATGGCTCGCCATCGATTTGAAGAGCTACGAAGCAATCTGCATTTTAATAATACACTTGGGAAAGATGCACCTGGGTACGATCGATTGTTCAAAGTGAGATCTGTGATCACATACTTCAACGGAAGACTCCATTCGATTACAATGCATCAGTATCTCAGTGATGATGACCAAATTCCAAGTCAATAAACGCCAGGTAAGTGACAAAAGTAGCTATCAAATTTATTCGTGCTATGCGTACCTCTTAAGATTTTGCTGCATATTTGAAATTTATCCAGGTACTGGCGATAATGTGGTGTTTAAAAACTGCGCCGATCTTGGAGCTGCATCTTATGTCGTTGCAGCTTAAATAATCATACGTCTGTTAGTTTGATGCTTTATTTGAAAAATCGTGATACTTACAGTTTGGGAATGATGCATCCAAACCTCGCATCAAACATAAAACTTTAAGGTCGTTTTGAATCCAAAAAAAATCGAGCGTGTCGAAATAATTTGTCGGTAGTATTTGGTACCGAAATAAGCAATTTTTTGTGTCGCGACACAAGAAATATTCGGCTGCTTTCAATATACGTGCACTATAAAAAAATCTGTTTAGTTTTACTATATTTATGGTAGTAATAATTTGTTGAATAATCAACTCAAGTGTAATGTTACTACAATATTTGGAGTAATCTTCGAATGTTTAAATTAAGATAAATTTCAGTAAAATTAAACACCAGATATTTGATTTTGCTACAAATCAATATTAATAGCTAAACTTTATACTACTACATCAATTATAGTAAAATTCAACGAATAGGTGTGTATACATTCATATTGACATTCTAGCCTGCTTATAATCGTGTGAGGTGTTATTTGTATTTAAATTAAATAAAAAATCTAATTAAATAATAAGATAAGTATTTCTGGTCAACTTATTAATATGAATCAATGTAATATTTGCGGCAAGAATTTTATGTATTTAAAATATTACAACTCTTATTTACATTTGCATAAAGAAGAGAAGTGCAAGAATTGAAGTGTCTGTTTCCCAAATGCTTTACCCGAATTACTATATCGTTTGAATTAAAATTAAACAATATTTGTTGAATTTTACTTCTTATGATGTTATTATTACTCAACAGCTTTGGAATTTTACTATTATTAAAATAGTAATTTTTAGATATTACTACACTTTTTGAAGTGAAATTCTACAAGTTACGTTTAATTTCACTATAATATCAGGAGTAAAGTTTATGTTGAATTTTACTACAATATAAAATAAAACTCATGTTGAATTCTACTTGATGTGCATATTCACTACAGTTATAGTAACAAACCTGTTGCCTACAAGTATTGTAGTAAATTTCAGCAAACAATTTTTAGAGTGTAGGTACTCATGTTGTCGCGAAATAATGATGCCATAACTTCGAAGGCGTCACGTTTGCAGCGAAAATTGTAACAAAGCATTGAAATCAACTGTCAGGCTATAATAAATAAGTACAACAAACATATGGGAGGTGTCGATTTGTAAGATGGGCTGATCGGTCCATATCGTATTCGTATGAAAACTACAAAATAAACAACTCGTATTTTTTTCATCTATTGAATGTTGTTATGGAGAATTCTTATATTCTTTATCATCGGCTGCAGCAAGAAAGCACAAGACTGGTAGAACCTGATTTTAGAACGGAAGTAGCAGAATCGCTCTGACGCACCACCTCCGCGAAAGCGAAAAAAGACGATATTTGCTAGATCAAGTAGGTTATTGATATGAATTTTTTGATAAATTTGGAAATGTGTTTTTGTAAATTAGAAACACAAGCGGTTTGCGTGAAATGTAGCCTGAATTTATGTAATTTGATCACAAAAAAAAATAATGCTCTTACGCTTTCTACAACTATTCATAATATTAAAAGTTTACCTTCAAATCATTTTTTTAACCCTTTTATTCAAATTATGACCATTTCATTTGTTAGTTACCTGTTTTATTATTAAAAAACTAAATCACACCTTTCTACTTATTTTTTGTGTTCATGCCAAATTGCGCCAAAAAAGTGGCGTCGACTTTTCACCTGTAACAATTGAAAGAAGTATCAAAATGAAAAAGAACTTCAGATTAGTTTTTTTCTTCCCTAATCTTGTCTAATCTGATTTTTGAAGCTAAAACAACAAATGTGTCATTAGAGGGCTAAAAAAGAATGCTCCAATATAACAATGTTTTCAAAATGCCCAAAAAATAGTAGTGCTGATCTTGAAAAACTAGCAGTTGATTTCGTTCCATGATCCAACTACTCCATTTATATTGTATGAGTCATAATATTTTTGTTATATAATTGGGGCATTCTTTAATTTGATACACAATTTTTATATAAACTGAAACAGTTTTTCTTCAGTTTAAATCTGGTGTTACATCAGTCATTAAATAAATAATTTGTTGACCTGCAGCGTCAGCTCATTCTTACCTGCAATATTTTCCCGTACAAAATAAAGCTTTGGCCATACATAAAATCACTACTAAAAATTTACAATATATGTACATAAATATCAGAAAATAACGCTAAAACCTAGACTGCAGGATGACTAAAAAAATCCTTAGAATATTTAACTATTTCACGATCTGCAGACAATGTGTTTGGTTTTCATAGAAATGTTTGACATTTTTATTTGTTGTTGTTTTTATGTATGTTGCAATCATCAATATTTGAGTAGTCGTATATCGTAGCTCCTTATTTTTTGTTTTTTTTTTTTTTTTTTTTTGTTGAACGGAACGAAAGAGCGAACTGCCGGAACTTCCGGTGCAAAGTTGTAGCAATGTTTGACGACAAGCGGAAGTTGTCTTATATATCGTATGATTGCTGTTGTTGTTGCTGTTTTTACCGCTGTTTTTGTTGGTTTGTGGCATTTTTGTGCTTTATGGTGTTTTAGTAAAAACTGTTACGAAATAAAAGTACACAAGTAGCAACAGTAGAATAGACGGCGTTGGACACTGATGATGAATTTAAATAAACATCACGTATACGCTACGATTCTGCAATAAGTTTGTCGATTAAAGAAGGGATGGCAGCGTTGTGTTTAGTGTGGCTTAAAAGCGTTTATTTTTGCGTTTTGTGGCATTAAGTTGCTGTATTTCACACTTTAAAGTTTTATGGATGCATACAAATATGCAACTTTTTTTTTGTGAAATACGAGTTGCAACAAGAAAATATTGTGGTCAGGCTGATTTTTAGTGGAATTCAGCTCATACGGCCTGTAAGCTGCAGGACATGGTTGGCTGTAAAAAAAAAAAAAATACTTATATATGATGAATTGATTTTTGTTGAAATATTTTCGAAGCCTTGCCAGATGTTCTTTTAACAAAATAACCAATAACTTGAATGTTCGATGTGCTTTTTATTTTTTTTTTTTTTATTTTATTTATTTATTTATAGAATCTTGACTTCCCAACATTAAAGATAGACATCTTTTTCATTTAAAATGTTGGTCACAAACGATTTTTCATGATTAGAAGTTAAACATATATAATTAACAAATTATGAATAATTATAGTTCTTAAAAAAATAAACATAATTATTGCAAGGAACAATTTAAATAAATATATCATCTGACTAAGGAATGAAAGAGAGAATATGAGAGGAAATGAAGAAAAAGAGAAATGAAGTTATATGAAAGCAAATAAAAATAGTTCTTGCTTAACAGAAAGTATAAAAAATGGAAAAAAATGTATCTTTAATGGTTTACCTACGACACATTTTATGTGGGAAAGTACTTAAATAATTCTTTTCAAAATCTCGTTGAGTTGCTCATCTGTTTAAGTCTTGCTAGTAGATTGTTCCAAAGACGCACTGCATAGGTAAAGAATTGTCTTTCCGATACTAGTCTGTTGTAGTTGAACGAAATTATGGCGTTATTTCGGGTAGAGCGGGTAGGGCACCTTAGTGAAAACAATTTTGTGCGACATTAGAATAGCGCGAAAGTGTAACAAGTTACTAAGAGACATTAGATACATTTGTTTTGCAAATGCAGTCACGTGATCCCTACGACGTAACCCATACACATAACGAGCCATATTGTTAAATAGAACGTTTAATTTCTTTTTTATGTTGGAATCACAATTGCCATATATATCTCACAACCATAGAGAAGCTGAGGAATTAGATATGCTTTAGCAAGTAGCAATCGTATTTTGCAAGGTGTAAAATATTGCGTTGGCCAAAGCGCTCGTAACATGCTGTAGATTTTGCCTATAACGTTATTGATATGTCTATTCCATGACAGCGTTCTATCAAAGATTAGACCAAGATTTTTGGCGTGATCAACGTATTCAAGAATAGAATCTTCTAATGTAACCCTTGGAAATGCAGAAACATCAAGGACTTTCTTGTTTATGATCAGGCACTGCGACTTTTTCCGGTTCAGGGTCAAACCATTGTCCATCACCCACGCACCTATTTCAGCCACTCACAGAGAATTATATCCACTGTCGCAACCGAATTGGTGCCCTACCGACTTAGTCGATTGTTGATTACTATTAAAAAGTAATCACCCCAACTACGTAGATTCCCATAGCCTTGACTGTGGCATTCTGTTGTAAGCACTGCGCTCACGGTTTTCTGAACGAACCCCTTTATCCTTTCAACTTCCATTCAGTTAAATGAACGATCTTGTTAATTGTTTTAACCTAAACTCAATTGTGTGAACGGAGAAGTAAGTCATTTTAACCTACATTCGATTGTATGAATGGACCTGTTATCTGTTTTGACTCCCACTCTGTTGTATGAACCGACCTGTCAATTATTTTGACTTAAATTTGGTTATTTTGACTAACCCATTGATCGTTTTGACCTACACATGGTTATTGACTGTAGGTTAAACAATGACATTTTGTAGGTTAAACAATCTACAATATGTTCACAGTAATCGTTTTTCTAAAAATAAAATCAAACAAGATTATTAATTTTTTATTTTAAAAAAATTAAAATATAATCAAAAACATTAATTGAACATTACAAATATAAAATTATATAGAAAAAAATAGAAAATTTCATTACATTGGCTGACTTCATAAACTCATTTATCATTGCATCAGTGGGTTTTATTTTAAATTGGATCGACGCTTATATTGTATATAAACTAAAACTGCACAACTCTGGTGATATTTTTTAAAATAGTATAGTTGCGCAATAAGATTCGAACCAATTCAAAAAAAAAACACTGATGCAATGATAAATGCGTTAATGAAGTCAACCATATACACAAAAAAAATCAATTATTACCCAGGGCGCAGACATGACTATCCTCATTTTTGAATTTTGAGAAAGTGCCTCAGACATATAAAAAAAATTAATAATCCCAAACAACGAATGTATTGCCATTAAAACATAAGGAAATATTTGAAGTGTGGAAATAGTAGTTAATAGTTTCCACATTAAGAACTAAAAAGGTTTCAACTTTTTTATTCGGTAAGCAAAAAAAATGAGTATCAAAGAATGAAGTCTCCAGTAATTGATAACAAATTAAATACTGGGCGCCAGAAGTTACTATATGTTGTACTAAGCCAAACATCGGTTCGTTATTGTCATATAAAGCAAAGCAATTAACCATTTTTTTCTTTTATTATTAAACCTTTGATATTCACAGATGAAACTTTTAAGATATTGTTTTTTTGAGTAAAGTTCAAATTGTATTTTTTTCGTTTGTTTTCATTAAGGTTACCACTTTTTGCATTAATATTAGTAGTGTCACTAAACTCTTCAAAATTTAACACAAAATTGCAAAACTTAAATTGATTTTTAATGTTCATAGATTTCAGTATGTTAATTCTATTGTTTGAAATATACACGCATTTTTTGAAAGTGGCAACTATGGGACCAATATTTTCGATTATCCTCGGATAGTGTGTTAAAAAATGAAATTTTGGCTTTAAATAAGATTGTGATATTTTTATGTATAAGGCATTGTGTTCGGCTATCACCTTTTGTAAATATTGAATAGAATTAGGATGATTTTTTTTTTTCTAAAACTCTTTTTTTTCTATTCCTGGGACGAAATAGGCACTAAATCACCAATAAGAAACGGTACATAGAGAACTAAAATATGCATCTCAGAAGCTGATAACTTAAATTTAGTTTTAGTAAGACAATTTGGATTAAAAAGAGGTGGTTTTTTTGTTAGCACGCCAAAATTATAAACTTCAATCCGAAAATTAAGTTGCTGCAAGGAAAACTATTTCTCATTCAAAAAGAATATTTTAAGAATTAACAACAAGTCATAATGGCAAACTCCCTCGAGAAGGTCATGCATGCAATCTACTCCAACATTTACAACAACATGAAAATTTGTTAATGATTTCCAAATAGAATACTCTTTAATTCCAGTAGTTGTTACATCATTAGTTTTACTATCCTCTTCATAGTTACTAATGTTTCGTGAATTATCCTTTTGTTCTACTGTCATGCGTTTCATATTTTTATTATTGGATTTGCAAAATCGACAATAGTGTGTAGAACTAAAGCATTCTGTAAAACTTAAAATATAATTTAGCCCCAAGTTATCACCAGTAATTACACAAGGTATCAGTTTGACTAATTTATAGTTTTTGTAACTAATTTTAATTTCATTTTTGACTATCTATCAGACTTTCAAATGTTTTTGCATTCCCAAATTTTTTATGTCATATTTTCGGGAAGATTCATGATTTTTATGTAAACAGCTCCAACTTTTAGTGTTCCACTATGTGATCCCAAAGGATTAAGATACTCAAAATCATCGAACTCAGCCTTTCTTTATGCATATATAGATATAAAGCAATTTATTTAACATGCCAAATGGTTGTTCCTCTTACAAGATATTCAAAAAAACGACACACGACACAAAAATTCCGTCCGGACACGTTAACAACTTTGAGAAATTAAAGGAAAGAATTAAATTAAATGAAATGCGATTAAGGTCGGCTTACACAACTTCGTGTTTGTGGTTTGACAACTTGCAGTTGCAAGGTTGACTGTTAGATTGACGCAACTAAAGGTTGCGATTGATTTAATAAAATTCAAAACTCGACTGCAGCGTAAAAATAATGCTATTGACATAACTTACAATGTAGTTGTTACAATGACTAGTATTGTTCGCTTGTCTGCAATAGCTTCAGTTAGTTATTTCAGACACATTACGTTCCTTGTAGTGGCAAAGGGAGTTGAAATAAATACATTTACGCGGTTCAAGCAACTAACATGTCATATTTTCATTTCAACTGAACAAACATTTGGAAATGAGCGGGTTGCGAAGGAATGATCATTCGCGCCAACTAACAATCAATTGTGCTTATTTCATTCGAGTTACATTAACCAAATATCAGTTGTAGCAATTTTCTTCCGATTACCGCAAATAATATTCATTTCCAGCATGATATAAGTATTTGCACATCATCTGCATACATATGGATTCTACAATTTTTTAAAACTCTGGGTAGATCGTCAATATATATAAAAAATAACAGTGGACCTAATACAGATCCCTGGGGAACGCCTCGTTCATGATATAAAAACTGAGACATCGAGTCTTCAAAACTGACAGCTTGTGATCTTTCACAAAGGCAGAAACCAATTAAAGCCAGAGCTGCTTTCGAAAATCCGTAGAGGTTTTTTAATTTTGGCATAAGTATATTGAGAGCAACGGTATCAAAAGCCTTAGAGTGATCGAGCAGAGTAAGAAAAGCTCCTTTATTATCATCTAAGGCAAAACGAATTCCTCAGTTACTTCTAACAAAGCAGTCACACAATCACGTTTTTCCCTGAAGCCTGACTGCCTATCGGAGAAAAGCGAATGCTCCATAACAAATTTATTTATGTGATTATGAATAAGCTTTTTGAGAACTTTTGAGAGAAACGGTAATATTGCAATGGGTCGATATACATTCCTTGTCTTGGGCACAGGTATGATTTTTGTCTTTTTCCAGCTAAAGGGAAACATAGATTTCGTGAGAACTGAATTAAAGGTATAAGAAATATATGGTAACAGTTCCGATAACAACACTTTAACAAATACGGGGTGGATATCTTCCACTTCTAGTTGTTCTACACATGAAAAACTAAAGGAACTATCACAATTATGCATGCTGTCAGCAGTGTTATAGATATTACTTGTGGGTTTGGATAATGCTGTGTTCAGAAAATTTATGTTTAGATTATTTAAGTCGATGGATTCACAGACATGATTAGCTTTAGTTTTACCCAAGCCTATATTTCTGATATATAACCAGTTTTTATTTGCTACCAAGTGCCGAGTTTTTTTTGCATTTTGCACCATTCTTACAATATTGCACTTTAAGCGTTTAAAACTATCTTTAATCTTCTACCGATTGTAAGCTGCATTGCTCTCTGTTATATGTCGTTTTAATTCATTTGTAAGCCAGGGTCTTTCAAAATTTTTTATTTTTTTCGCTTTAAGGATACATGTAGTTTAAAAAAAAACTATTTATGTTATTTTGCAGAAACAAAACCTGGTTATTGGTTGATGACATAGTGTAAATTAAATTCCATTCAATGCTTTCAACGTCATCACTTAGCATATTGTAATTAATATTCTTGAAATCTCGGTAGAAAATCTGTTTTGTATGATGAGTTAGCTGAAAATCGTATGCTAGGAAAATTAAGTCATGTATGGAAAACACCGGCACTGAAATCTTGTCGTATAAAAGTTTTTTGAAGATGTCATCAATAAAAAATAGATCCAGTAAGGTGTTGCTCGTACTTGTAAAGTGTACTCGCTGATGAAAGCCCAATTCCATGCACCATGTCCACTAAACTGTTATCTTCCAAGATATTACTATTAAAATCACCCGATAAAATTACAAAATTTCACGGATCGTTTTTTATTCTCCTGAAGTTTCTATCTGGTAAAAGAGTAATTTTTACTTTAAAATTAGGAAATTTACCCAAAATAGGTAAAAAAAATAAATGTATTACTAACACAAATTTATGGCATACAAACAATTATAAAATTATGCATTATTATTACTCTTATTGACCTCCACAATATCAATAAATCGTGATAAATCTAATGATGATGAAGTTGAAGAAATTTCACCGCCAACAATTTTTGAAGGAATTTATTTATGAAAACGGGTCAGGATATCAGAAATCATTAAATATAATCGACAACTTTATGCAAAAAAAAAAAAATTTATTTATGAAAAATACAAAAAAAAACATTAAATTTCAAGTAAAAAATATACTAAGTACTTAAATAAACAATATATATTAAATAAACTGAGATCAAAATTAAATTATTTGCATAATATTTTTAATAATATTACATTTTTAATATTATATTTTAATACTAATATACATAATTAGTGTTTAATATTAATAATAGTAATATTATAAAATATTATTTTTGATTATATAAGTTTAAAAAACTGAGTACTTTAATAAACAATATATTTTTAATAAACTGAGATCAAAATTAAATTATTTGCATAATATTTTTCTCTATAACTCGAATTCTGCGTAACACGAATCGAAATTTTGGTCCCTTGACACTTTGAATTCGGAAGGTTTCAGTTAATTAATATATATATATTTTTTTTTTATCAAAATTGGATAAGCATTCTAAAATAAAAAGATAAATTTACAAAAACATGATTTCTTTTTTTACCAAAAAGTATCTTCACGGAGAATCAAAAAAGTTCCATGGAGTTTTAACCAATTTAAAAAAGTCTACAGAAATCGTTTTTAAGAGTTCTTTTAACTTTTGAGACCCAGAACCACAAAAACTAAATTTCGTTTCAGCCTACCATACAAGTATTTTAGTTAAAAAAAAAAAACCCCCCACAAAAATGTTAAAGCTCAACATGTCCGACACAGTTTTTATACGTTGCCTTTATTGATTTAATGTAACTTCATCGTCATAATGATGATGTAACTTTATAGCGTTTACCATAAAATAAGTTAACGTTAATGCAAATTAAGACGCCATTTTGTTAAAAGCTGCAATCCATAAGCATAACCTTAAAAATGAGCCTTAAAATTACCAAACACAACGAATCCAATTTTAATCTAATAAAATGCTGAGTTATTGTAGCTTAAAAAAGCACTACCAAGCAGTAGCAGTAGTAGGAACAGTAACAAACACAACAGCCACCAAAACCACCAGCAACAACAACCACAACCACAACAACAAAAAAAGACACACACCATTTAATTTGCTTATAAAGCCAGGCTGTCAACCGCACAGCGGTTTGCTTACAGCGGTTTAATGTTTGCCAAATCAGCGTGTCTCTGTCGCAACAAGCATTTCTACGTTCACCCAACACCACCCTGCTCATTACTATGATGGTACTCTAGATTATGCAGGTCTTTTTGGTTGCCTGCCTGCCTGTTTGACACTCAAACTCATCAAACATCAAATAATTATAAATTCGTGTCTTTTGTGCGCCACGAGCTTGGATTGAATGAATTCCATCAACTATGAAAGTGTGGTGGTGTAAGTAAGCGGAAAAGGATTTTCGATGAAGGACAGCAGGATATGAATGAACACTATATAGATGAACAGTTGTGGAGAATTGAATTCTTTGCAATTCATAAGGATTTAAAAAGAATCAATTTTATTTCAGTATTTAAGACATCCATTTCTTTCAAAGAATTTCAATAAATGAAATGAAAAATTGTGGTTAAGCAAAAATAGCTATCAATAATTTGAATAACATTTTAAATTTGTATTGAAAAATAAAATACATTTTCTGCAATGAGTTAGAAATTTTCCGGAATTTTAGATAGGGGTTGTTAAGTATAAGGATGACTGCGATGTGATTATAATTTTCAACATTATGTATTGGAAAAAAAAATAAAATTGTCTTATTGACCTTAGCCACTACACCATACAAAAAAAGTCTTATGAGCTTAGTAATACTTGAAATAAGGACCTCAAAAATCATCAAACTGATTCAATATTATTTACAAAGATAAGCTATGTTATTAAGATTATATATAACCGAGATATAAAAGATTAGTTTCAAACTTCATAATTATATTTGTTGTCTTATAAAATTTATTAATCTTATGACAACAGCTGTAAACAAAGATAGTCGGTCAATCATTTTTTGCGTAAAACTTAAACAGTTTTTTTTTTCTTCTGTTTGGGCCATTTTGGTCAAGTTATTTTATTAAAAATTTAAAATTTTATCATTTTACCCAACGTTTCGGAAGTATTTTCATCCTTTTTCAGGGAATTATTTTTATTTTTTCTAAGAACATGTAAAAGGATGGCAATAAAAAGTGAATTCCTATTTTATAATAAAATTTATTTGAGTCAATTCAATTCTGCTCTCTAAAGTTTTTCAATATCAAATCGTAAAAAAATATGAAATATATTTATGCAGGAAAACTTTTTTCCAAAGCCTGAATAAAATATTTTCCAACAAGTATTCTAAATACAAGTTCGCCTTTCAATTCGACCATTCCAGACAATTCGAAACGACCTCGCTTCCAAAATTTAAATAAATACATTGTTTCTGAATTCATCATTGTTTCTGAATTTATGTCATCTTCCACTGTAGGTAGTACGTACTAAGGCTTCATTTTGTCCGAAGCAAATACAGAAGAATAGTGGCGTTGCTTGCGTTGAGATTCAGGAAGGTCTTATATAACATATCTATATTTACCTAGTACACGTGTTATTATAAAAGGACCCTTAAGTCTTGGCACAAGCTTGCGTTAGGCTCCCGTACTAGACAACTCATTTTCTACCAGAACTTAGGTTTGCAATGCTTCTTGTCGAATCGGATTTTGGCGTTCTTTTGCTGCTGATTTATTTAAGTAGCTGCGACTTCTCTTATCTGTTGTAAATCTTCACCAGTTTCAATGGTATTGTGAAACGCTAAAATTAGTTTGTTTTTGAGAATATCACGAGCTTGGAATGCAAAAAGAAGGTCATGAGGTGTTCTTTCTGTAGTTTTATTCTTCATCGAATTAAAAGTCCATCGGATATTATGCAAATCTCTGTCCCATTCCTTGTCATTAGTACATGTTGACAACAGCATTGAAAGAAGCATTCTGTTAACGCGTTCCACTTGACCATTCGCACGAGGAGTGCGCACCGCATTCAAAATATGTTGAATGTCATTCTCGATACAATAATTTTGAAAATCTTTCTATGTGAACGCTGTGGCACGATCGGTCACAATCCTTTCCGGAGAGCCAACATAGCTGAAAATTTCATCTAAAATAGTTAAAACATATTTGGAAGACGTGTTTTTAACTGGTCGGATTATGGAAAGCTTCGTGAAAGCATCTATCAATACCAAAATATATTCGTTGCACTTTGAACACAAAGGAAAATTTCCCATATGATCAATATGAACTGTCTTGAATGGTATTGGATCAATGAAATCATAATGGTATTCTGCTTCTTTTTCCCACCATTAGATTTGTTATATGCACATTCCACACATGCTTTTATATACGCTTTCACAATATTTCACATTCGAGGAAACCAGCATCACTGTTGAATCTTTTGCAAGGTTTTTTCTGGACCCAAATAACCACATTTGTCATGACAGTCTTGAATAACACGCCATCGCAGAGCTTTTGGTACAACCCACAATTTTTTCGTTCTAATCTTTCGTTGAAGTCGCCCGCCGTCGTCCTTCTACTTCTATTTTATCAACTCCTAATGATGCGGTTTCTACTTCATGTTCTTCTTTGTTTGGTGCACGGCTTAAAGCATCATTTTCTGTCCAGACATGTGCTCGATTTCTATATAATCGGCTATAAAATACCACTGGTTTCCAATCTTGTCCATCCTTCTGCAATAATACTCCCGCTAAACCAACAGCACCAAAAACTGTTGGCAAAAACTCAGCCTTACTAAAAAACTGATATTAAATTTTAGCGTCAGCTTTTTAATTTAGTAGCAGCTGTAGCCTCTGTTAAGCTTATGCTAAAAAATCTTTTTAGAGCTGGCACTAATTAGAGCCAGCACTAAGTTAGTTTATTGGTAAGGCTGTATGTGTTTTGATCATAGCTGTCAATCAATTTTATTCCTTTAAAAAAAAAAAAATTATAATCCTAATAAATAAAAGTCAATCATGCTGCTCTGCAACTGTTATTATTTTTTGCGATCAGTCTAAAACTATGCACAGAAAATTCATTTGATACTAATCAGTGACATGCTTGCATTTTATGTATTTGCATATTATCAGGCTGAACATTTTTCAGAACAGTATATTGTAAATGCACTACAATAATGGCAAAAAATAATTACAGTTTAGCGATAATGCTTCCAACCCGTCGGATTACGGGATTTTATACTAGTAATAATATAATTCTTCAGAAAGCAATTTCTGATTAGTTATTGATTGCGATTACAAATGATCAAATTATAATCACGATTATTTGAGATTACGAAAATAATCAAAAAGAATCAAAGTAATCAAAGAATAATAATCGCATTACTTTTGGAGATTCTTTTGGTTTCTTTTTTATTTTTTTAAGAATTTTTACCTAAAGTGTCAAACGTAAAGTAAGGTTGATCGACTTTTTTCTTTTGCTGGCATATTAAACAGTCCAAGACGGCAATCATTGCCTGATTTTTCTTTTGAAAAATTAGTTCTTCTTAGTTCAAATAGTAACTTGGAGTTGTTTTATTTGTGTTGTATTGCATTTTTCTCATTCTTGTTATGCCCCAACGCGTACTGCGTAAGGGTTATATTAACTTTGTCATTCCGTTTGTAACGCCAATAAGGAGGCGTGGCCGGTATAGAAAAGTATATATATTTTTTTGATCAGCATCACCACCTGAATCGATTTCGATCTGTCTGTCTGTCTGTCTGTCTGGGATCACGATTACAGCCGTAATTTTAAAGCGTAAAAAATTTCTTTGTATGCCGTGCAGAATAAAACATGGGTCTTTTGGTGCCAGTCCATCGTTCTACCCATTGATCCAAACAGCCTTGCTACTGTTAACAGATGCTGTATTAACAGATGCAGTATGTCGAAGTATTCTGTCGATAGCCATACAACAAAAATCTTTTAATAGATTATTGTGTTTGCTGCAGCATAGCTGCAATTGTAATTAATATTGAATAAATCACTATGCGTAACGAAAGAGTTTGGCTCAATGCGTTCTGTAGTGACTTCATACACAGTGGTGTCGGTTGATTGTGGGTTCGAATCTCAACGGCACGGGAAGGTACAATTTTTTGTATATGATATTTAATTTAATTTAACGTTCTTATTATAATAGACGTCTGCTTGACGTCTGCTTTTCTGCAAGAAAAGCCAAGAAATCATTAATTTCTAAGAAAAAAACGATGTTGATAAAAGAAAAATTTGTGTTGTTGCCGATTTCAGTCAAGCAAATCACAGAACGAGAGGCGGCGGCCGCTTCAAAAAAAAAGGAAAATAAAAAAAAATCAAAAACCGAAAAAAGTTATATTTTTTAAACTCAATTTTTTTTTTTAAAGTGGTGTATAAAAAATAACCAAATACTTGGTTAATTTATCACCCAAATAAAAATTGGCAAGTCAACATTTAAAACTTAAGCGTCTTGATGAAGTACTTAGGAGGCTGAAAACTGCCATAGCCATCTTATAAATTATACTAGGTTTTTTTCAATTTAACATAAGCTTTTTTCTCGATGTTCAAATCTAAAACTCTTCATATTTTGGCTCTGATAGCTGAAGTCTTGTAGAAGTATGTAAGAAATGGCTTGTAAGATACAGCGTCTTCGCAGTAATGCTCTTATAACACAACTCCTTTAAGCTACTATGAGATAATGTGAAAGAGAACAGAACACTTATAGACAACTAGTTTTGCTGAAAATAATCTGTACATAATAATACTCTTGCTGAAGATAGTTATAGGACCTAATTAAAAATTAAAATTGTTCTTCCAGTGCTCAACTCTTAAGAATTGCTGCTTGGGATATGAATTTATCATTAAAGTGAATACTAAGAATGTTATCTAAGTTTTTGGAAGATACCTTGTAAATTTTATGTCACTTTCTTACCTTTGAATAAAGGCTGTCATAATTAGTACCTATTTAATTGTTATTTACTTAACAAAAATTTATTTAAGGTAATATACGTGTAAATTTCTCGAAAAACAAAAATTTTTTTCTTTTGTTTGCTTAATGTGTTCCTTATTGTTTCTAGAACATGAATGTATGTTTTAAAACGATACCTGGCATTAGATTAAAAAGATTAAATAATAGTACATTTATCATCCGATACTATTAAAAATACTTGCAAACGCGATTTCCTCGAAACTAGTTTTTTTTTAAACGGTTCGATAGATAACTCGAAACCTATTGTCTCAATTTCAATGAATTTTGGGGCATTTTCTTCGTAATTTTATCCTTTAAGCATCCCTTTAAATTCAGGTACCTACTATTTTTTTTTTGTTTTTTTGTATAGCGCTCGAAAATCAATCTATTTTTTAACTTTTTACTCTAACTTTCGCCATAATTTTAAAAAAATCCCTCTTGGGGTCGTGCGTAGGGGGGATGCCGAATTAGTGGTCTGTACTTTAAATCTTTTTTTTTAATGTCATTTTCAGCGCCCTCTAACAAAGCCTGAAAACTATTTTAAAAAAAAAAATATTTTTATAAAGTACTTTTTATGTACAATAAGCTGAATAAATTTGGAAAAAATAAAATTTTTGTTTTGTTGTTACACGTATACTACACCTTAAATCAAATAATTTTTGGAAACTATCCCACCGACCGGATACCGGATATTGAGTTACTATCCAGCATCCAGCCGAATAGTAAATTAAAGCCGGATATCTGTTGCTTCTCTAGTTTATACAATAAAAAATTCTGATTTGATTCAGAATGATGCTGTACAAATAGTTGCTATACAAATAGTTGCTATACAAAAAAAGATGCTATACAAAAACAAAAACTGGATGATTGATTTCTAGAGTGCAATTTTTTTTTTTTTTTTTTTTTTTTTTTTTTATACATGCAATAACAATAGAGTTCAGCTACTACAGCTTTACTCAGCATTAACCCATCTAAAACCACTACCCAGTAATCATTGGAAAAAAATATCAATGTTATGGATACCCGTGACCACAAACAAGTTAATGTGGGAAAAATTTACCCACCAATAAATGGGTTGGGCTCAGGGACAACACAAGACGTAACAACTAACCATGCGTATACATAGATCTAATTACACAACTAATTTTGATCTACTTTTGAGTTGACCTTTTGACAAATTAACATCAAAAACGCTACAATTGTTAACAAAGGAACTCATGCGACTTAAAGGAGCAGTAGCCATATAATTTGTTCTACTAAATGGCAAATAAATTAAGTTGTTAGCGTTTCTACTGCTTCTACGGTTAGTGTTAAAATTTATGTGAGAAAGAAGTTCTGGAGAATCGAATACACCTGTTATGAGCTGAGGTAAATATACGATATCTGCCGATTTCCTTCGATCACCTAAAGACTGCATTTTTAATAGTTTTAAAAGATCCTCATAAGGAGGAAGGTCTAATATGTCAGTTCCACTTAAGCCCCTTAGAGCAAACTGAACAAAACGTTTTTGGATTCTTTCTATTCGATCAACATGCGCATTGTAACTTGGGGACCAAACTTGACTTGCATACTCTAAGTGAGGACGCACGATTGCATAATACAACGTTGTAGTTGTAATCATGCTATTAAATTCTTTGGCCCAGCGTTTTATAAAACCAAGCATTGAAGACGCTTTTTTACAAATATTATCAATATGAATGTTAAACGACAGCTTAGAATCCATGCATATACCTAGGTCTTTGACGGTGTCTACACGACTCAAGACAGTATCTTTAATCTTATAATCAAAAATAAAATTATTCCTTTTTCGCGAAAAGGTCATAGTTTGGCATTTATCTGGATTTAAAAACATATTATTTTTAGAGCACCAAACTTCAAAGGATTTTAGATCAGACTGGAGTAGATCTGAATTATCTCTAGAATTAATCGTTCTGTATATTTTCATATCATCGGCATAAATAAGCAGATGAGAGTGTTCAATGACGTGAGTTACATCATTGATAGCTAAAATAAACAGAAGAGGACCAAGGTGACTACCCTGAGGAACACCTGATCCAGCAATAAATTCAGAAGACAATGCGCCTCGGAAACGTATTTGATAAGATCGCTCCACCAAATACGATTTAATCCAGTTCACAAAATATTGTGGAAATCCCATTAACTCAAGTTTAAATAAGATTAGATTGTGTGGTAGCTTATCAAATGCCTTACTAAAGTCAGTGTAAACACAATCGACCTGGTTACCAGAATCAATAGAATTTAAGCAAAATGTTGTAAAATCGAGAAGATTAGACACAGTGGATCTGCCATTCACAAAACCATGCTGACGAGTTGTTATGACTTCTCCACAGTAAATTTTCACCCGATCATACACCATCCGCTCAAAAAGTTCTGGAATCGATGAGAGCTTAGCGATAGGCCTATAGTTACTGACATCGTTCCTGCAACCCTTTTTAAAAATAGGACTTATAAATGATTTTTTCCAAAAAAGTGGAAAATAACTTTCGTTAATAGATTTATTGAATAATAAAGAAAGTGGTTGACTCAAAACGGAACCGCATTGTGTTAACACTGCGGCAGGAGCACCGTCAGGTCCAGCACCAAACTCCTCATCGATCGATCTAATATACATTAAAATATCCTCTGGAGTGAAGGATATATGTTCCAAAGATACTCTGGGTTCGGAATACATATATTCAAAGTACTCTCCATCAGGATTAAAAGAATCTGAACAGAATGATTCTTTAAAAAGATTGGCGAATAGGCCACAAATTTTGACGGGATTGTCAGTAAATCCCTCAGGAGTTCTAAATGAAGAAGGAAATCCATCAGATTTCTTCTTTGTGTATACAAATCCCCAAAATTTCTTTGGATCTGTCAATATTCTCAGCTTAACATTATCTAAATATTCGTGATATAATGTAGCTGAGCGATTTTCAAATTCCAGAAACAATTCGATCGGACACTAATTTATATGATTATAAATTCAAAATTATATTTTGCTTTCAAATTAAAGAAAGTCAGTTCAGTCCAAAGCTGTTTTCTCCAAAAATGAATAACTTCCATTTAATACATCTGTTAATATGATTAAATGGGAAGTAAAATTTTTAATTGTTTTACTTTTTAAAATACCAGACGCATCAAATGAGCAAAGTGATTTTCTTATTTTCTTTCTCATCTTAAAGAATCTAAAATAATTTCAGGATACAGCTTCATCAGTTAAGGCTGGTATATTTTTATTTTATTTCATGATATGATTTTCAATAGTTTTTCATATTCCTCATTTCTGAATTTATTTATTTCCTATTTTTTAAGTTTGTTGAGTTTGTGTCGTAAGCCCACCATCAAAAGGTAACTTATTTATCATTAATATAAAGTTGAGTTTTTAAGGAATAAATTAAAAAAAAAAAAATCTTTTTTTTAAGTTTTGGATTTTTAAATGTTCAATGTTTTGTGTATTATCTTCAAAATTCAATAGCTTGCCAATAGGCCATAAAGCTAGCTCTTTTCTAACGAAGGCGTGCAATTACTGCTACTTTTGGCGGTAAGAGACAGTACAACAATTATATTTTTCCTACAAAAACTGGTTCTGCTTGTATTTCAGGGTTACTTTTTCGTTAAAAGTTAAAATATATATTAGTTCAAAAATACTGAATAACAATCAACGTAGAATAAAATATTCTTTGAAATATTCTTATCTGACCAAAATATGTAAAATAAAATAAAATCACAGAATAAATAGATAGGAATACATAAGAAGAAATAAAAAAAAATATATATTTTCTTAATTGTTTTTGTTAACCACTTCTTTAAGCCATTCTAAAGGAGTGCTTATTGCAGGCCTCTTTGAAACAAGGAGAGCGGAAGGCCTAGAAAATTTGGCCATTTCATATAAAAAAGTATGTGGGCTTGGATATGAGTAGGGTAGACCTACGACATCCATTTTGAAGCCTGCTAGTAGCTCTTCGAAGGCCTGCCAATACCTACTGGGTTCCCGCTACTATGTGTTTTGTGTTAACTAAAATGTCAGCTCAAATTTATAATATAAAAATTTTTATTAACATTACATAAAAATTCATAAAAACTTACCGCAAATTGAATTCGACGATTGTGATTTTTTTTCTACTTTAAACTTTAAGCGGAAGCAGATTTCATTTTTAATTTCCGCACTGAATAAAAAAAAATTAATGCAATCAAATAAATTGAACTGACTGCTATACCGACACAAGCACGACCACCAAAACAGGTAGCAGTAATGTTAGTGTTAAAATAACAACTACATCAATTGTTGTTATACGCGCAGATAATTAATCAAAAAGGATTGCATGTAAAATAAAAGAAAAAAAAATTAAATAAAATCGGCTACCAACTGTTTGCAGTATTTTACGTTTGCACTTAACTAAATTGCAGAGAACGTTGCGGTCAAAAGGTTTCAATCGCCTTTTAATGAAAACAACACAGACGGCGCCACAGTTTATATATATTTTATTCCCATATACTATTCTATACTGCTTCTTTTTATTTATTCTGCCTAAAAGCAGGCCACATTATTTATTTTCGCTTTGCAATCGAACTCAATTCAAATACGTTTTTGGATAAAGCAGTAAAACAACAACAACAAAATCGTTAACGTACGCATATGTGATACGTTATTAAAATCTCATTAGACCTCAATAAAATATGTATGAAAACAAAGAAAAAAAACACAGAGAATGTGCAGAACAGGAAGTCGGAGTTGGTGGTACGGCAAAGAGTCGGAAACGTTTTGCATGTGCGGCACAGAGTTGGTTAAGAGTTGGCAATAAAAAAATCAACAAATTGAATATTCAATTTGAATACACACACACACATCAACTCACACACTCAAAAACACACGCACACTCAGCAGGCTTAGAGGCAGGCAGAGGCCCCGAACTGTATGCAGCGAATATCCGTTATATCCGTTTTGCTTCAAAAAACGCGCGCTTTTATTAAAACTTTTTCACTTTTAAGCCACTTTTTTCACTTCAACTGCTGCGCCCGTTTTATAAAAGCTGCAAAATTGTTTGATTTGTGAGCCGCATATTTTCTGCAATTTTTTTTTTTAGGCTGTTTGCTTTGGTGTGGATTTTGAAAGGGGATCCCAATGAAATCCTTTAGAAACTTTTTTGTTTATTATGGTTGTTGTTGGACTTGCTCTACATGCCCTACACTTATTTATTGTACATGGTGAAAAAGAGCTACAAATGTTCAACACTTTAAGCATAACTTTAGGCCTGCTTATTGCTTTGAATATTAAAGCCACGTTAGTGTAACGCGTTTAAATACCGCTACTTTAACTGTTTTTCTGAGGCTGCACGTGCAACTGCCCCGAAATCCGTTAACGCACTGAAGACTTTCAACGACTTTCATAGCCTTAAAATTGAAAAGTTTACATTAAATAACAGAGCTCTGTGGTCTTAACTGTAGAGTTTCTGTTAGTTCGCAGTAGCCAACATTAAGTTATTGTATAAATGTGGTCTTTGCTGTTTAGGTTAACATTTTTGTTGCGCTCTCACAGTCGCTGTTAATATATCTCTCTCGCATTGCCCCTACTTTATGTTCATGCGCATGTCCTTGCTTGTGGATTGCATGGATACTATGTTAAATCACGTTTATTTTAAAAATATTTTATTAAAAACAAGAACTATTCTCCACTTATAGATGAAAAAAATAGCATGTATAAAATAATAAATTTTTATAACATAGGCTGACAAAATTTAAGACCAGTGTCCAGAACAGTCACGTAGCCGGGATTTTGCATGGGTCAAGGTTGTCATAAGAAAATCTGTCAGCACAAAATCTCTGTCTGTCAAAATCTGTCAAAATCTCCATCAGCACAAAAATTAAAAATTACGATCACAAAATGTCAACCAAAAATAATTAAAAGGAATAAAAAAACTACAGTTTCAGTAAAATCGTATTTTTTGATAAAGTTGTTGTTCCTGTTCATTTTTGTTTTTTAAGAATAAATTTAATTTAATGTTATGTTTAATAAATGGAAGTAATTATTTCGGAAAGATATGAATTTAGTTATTATTTTTCTTGCAGTCAAGAACTTATATATATTTTAAATTTTTTTGAAAATGTAAGTTTTAGCAAACAAAATATATTTTTAATATGGAATAAATAAATATAATAAATATTTGGAATCTATTAGGGACTGATCATTAATTAAGTTACATGTTTTTGGCCAATCTTGGACTCCCTCCTCCCCCCTTAACTACCCCTATGTCACACTTCGTTACAAAGTCTATTGGTTATTTGGCTATTTTGTAACTTGTTGCAAGATATGGCAAAATCCAAAATTTATATATATTTCTTTCATGCGGCATGTAACTGATATTTTGGCATGTATTTTATCTATGTACGATGAATATTAAAGGCTGTAAGTATACCCACAAAAGTGATTCAAAACGTTGCATGTGATTGAAAAAATTAGCGGAAATGACCCCAATACAAACCATGCAGTAAGGCGTTATTCTACGTCAGCATAATACAAAATTTATTTATCTATCTTCTATATATATAAAAATGGATGTATGTATGTGAGTATGTGGGTATGTGTGTATATCACATATGGATACCAAAATCGCCGTACCAATCTTTATGAAATTTATAGGGATACTGAAGCAACATTCTGAGAGTGTTCTTGTGAGTTTGGTGTTGATTGAACAAGGGGGCGTGGTACCTCCCATACAACCCAAATTGGCTCTATCGCCCACAAACCAAAAAAAATGCTATATATCAGACAGTTTTGATCGTAAAAAACTTAAATTTGGTGACTTTGTTCAGGTTACTTTCGGTGACTGTATAAAAAATGGGTGTGGTCACACAATATCTACGCCCACTTTTCAGAAATCATTTTAATTCTTAATTCCTGAGATGTTCAAGTTTTTATAGTGAATCTTGGTATACAGGTGCTATGGATCCAAATGGCAGTCCCTATGTAAATATAAATGTTGTCACGCCCACTTTTACCCTCCACAAATCAGTAAAAATGCTTTATATCAAACGGTTTTTGCCGTAGAAGACTAAGATTTCGTAATTTAGTTAATATAATTACTGTCGGCCAATGTACAGAAAATGGGCATGGCCGCACTATATATACGCCCACTTTATCGAAATTATGCTTATTCCTGAGTTGTACACGTTTTAATAGTGAATCTTAGTATGCAGGTGCTATGGATCCAAATGGCAGTCACTATGTATATATAAATGTTGTCACGCCCACTTTTACCGCCCACAAATCAGTAAAAATGCTTTATATCAGACAGCTTTTACCGTAGAAGACTAAGATTTAGTAATTTAGTTCATATGGTCACTGTCGGCAATTGTTAAAAAATGGGCGTGGTCGCACCATATATACCCACTTTTTCGAAATCATGCTTATTCTTGAGTTGTACACGCTCTGGTAGTAACACTTGATATGCAGGTGCTCTAAGTGGCAGTCAATATATGTTATATATATATATACAATTTGCCACGCCCACTTGTACCACCCGCAAACAAAAAAAGCAAAACGAAATGGCCAATTTCAGCCCTTGAAAAGACTTCGACCGATCTTCTTATGATCAATTGTGTTGTGCGTGTAGTGAAATGTTTGAACACAAATGATCGAGAACTGGACCTACAAAGCTTTATGCCGACTCGCAACGGCTTATGTTCTCAAAAAGCTTTTCATGCCAGTTTTTACTCTCTGAGGTTTGCCATTGTTTGCATATAGATGACGGCCGAACGGAAAAATTAATTTTATTGAAAAAACTTTCTGTGTCAGATGGAATTCGAACCTGGCTTACAAGCCACGCATCTCAACCAGTATGACACGGAATGGTTTAAAATATGCTCTAAAAATCGAGTTCTTTGTAAAAATATTAACTGGCGGGGTAGTTAAAAATAGCAAAGGGTCAGAAATATTAGTAATGAAAAAGTTCTTCCAATCTGCACCAGTAAATGTTTTAATTCTTACAGTCGGACCAGAGGTAATGCGGATTTTCATTAATTTTTTAACTTTTTTTATATTATTTTCACTAAAATTCATATTAATTTTTTTTTGTCTTGCCATGTTACTTTTAGCCAAATAAATTCTCTTTTGATGATAAAATATAGTATAAAGTGAAGAATTAAATTTAATGAAATTACAACAACATTTACACATTTTTTACGTTTTACAATTTATTGGACTAAAAGTAGTATGGGAAGAAGTTCATTTCAATTTAAGTGAAAATATTATGAAGCAAGTTAAAACAATTCAGAAAAATCCGCATTATCTTTGGTCCAACGGAAAAAATTTAAGATTTTTTGATGCAAAAGAACTTTTTCATTACTCTTATTTTTGACCGTTTGCCAGCCTTTTTTTTTAGTCGAAATATTTTGGGGTTTATCATAACATAAGCCATGGATTGTTTTGAAGAACCGGACTGAACAACTTTTTCTTCCTAAGGAGCGTGGGGCGACTTAATGTATATACGTATGTGCGTATATATGTATATCACGTAAAGACTCCGAAACCGCTAAGCCAATTTTTATACCAAAGCCTTGAGAGTGTTCCTGTCAAGTCTGGTGCCGATCGTAAAAGGCACCTTAAATACACCTCAAATTTCCGATATCGAACAGTTTTGGAATTAAAGGTCGCACAGCCTCCGAATTCAGTATTTGACCTCAATTTACACATGCCGTTCCACTGGTAACATTTTATGGGTGTTAGGCGAGGAGCGTGGTACTTTTTTAACACCCAAAATTTTCGGTATAGCTTTCGAAATAAGTCACACATCAATGAAACTTGGTCCGAACTTACTATCAAAGCATGACTTCAATTAAGCTACGCGCTCTTTTAGGGAATGAGCACTGAGCGCAGCTAAGCGTGCCGGGTATAATCTAGTTCTTTATAAATATTCAAATTTTTTATAAAAAAAAATATAAGACAATCATTGTAACGGTTTCTTGCTGGTTTGGTTAAATGAGAATTAAAATAAACAATGAAACAATTAGTTCTCCAGTTGACATTATACATCAAGAATATACCATACATTTTTAAAATATTTTGCTTGAAGTGGACTATAAAAAAATTATATACTTATGATTTTGTTCTCTTTGACTATCTTACACCTCTATTGGTTCCTCGCCTGTGCACAAGATTTTGGGTCTGAGCGAAGTTCGAGTTCAAGTTTAGTAAAATCGTAAAAAGTCAAAAGTCAAAATGTGACTTCTTTCGAAAAAGATTTCGTAAATTCAAATTTTATTTTAAAGAAAACAATTTTCAAAAAATTAAAAATTAAATTTTTAACATCGACATTTTGTAAATTTTTCGATTACCGATTTATTTTAGTTTTATTGATTAGAATATGAGAATATGTAAACAAATTTTCAAATCAATCCCGCTTATAGTACAGATTCTACTGCGATTGAAACCCGGTGTCCTAGAGTACCAATCGATCAAACCAAAGAAGATGTTAAAACGCGTGATGTTCGCTGTATGTGTGTATGTAAAAGTGTATGTGTGTATGGAATTTTTCTATGAATATATGTATACTAAGCTGGGTCGATTTGCAAACCTTTGTTGCCTGGGTGATTTTCGGAACGGGTATGAAAAGTTATTAAAAAAAAACATAAAAAAGGGGGACGATAGGGGTGCACTTAACCGTATCACATTTTCAATTTTCTGAACTCTTTCTTTAGGAAATTTTTAAAAAAATTTTTGTATATAAACGTGCACAGGTAGAGCAAAACTGTACTAAAAATGAATTCCTCGTATCCGATTTAACCTAAAACTGGTCTTACATTTATACGTTTTTATACAAAAAGTTATCGTAGAAAATTCCTAAAGAAAATAAATTCAACCAATTCGTGATATTAATTAATATTTTTGATATTGATAATCCGAATTTAATCTTATTTTTTTTTTGGTTCAAATTTTGCCAAAGATATTATTTTTATTCAAATATTATATGGTGTGAATTTGGGCCAAATCGGTTTACAAATATAATTTTTTTAAAAAAAAATCGACCTTAGGGGATCTAAAAACACAAAAAAAAAATGTTGGAGGTCCACACGAACAAATGTTGTGAATATAAGGTGGATAGCTTCATTGGTTCAGCCATGATGGTAAAAAATACATACGCACCAACGTTAAGATTATACCGTGAATACTCGAATTGTGAATGTTTTTCTTTATGAATTTTTTACAATCAACTTTTGTAAAAAAACGTCTAAATTTCAGACTGGTTTTAGGTTGAATCGGGTTCGAAAATTTCATTTCTGGCATGAGTTCTGTTTTAGCTGTACGCGTTTATATACAAAAATTTTTGAAAAAAAAAAAATCCTAAGGAAAAAAATCACAAAATTGAAGATGTGATATAATAAAGTGCACCCTATCGTCCCCTTGCTTTTTTTTTTTTTGTTTTTTTAATAACTCATCATGGCCAATCCGAAAATTGCCCAGGCAACATCAATTTTTATACCTCCATACAAATCCACCCAGCCTAATGCATACTGTATAAAATACGCCTTATAGAGAAAAATATATTAAATTGTTACAGTTTTGCTTTGGAGTTTGACCGCTTTGATGCTTTTAAAGTTTGAAACTTTTTATTCGTTTTTCTCGAAACATACTTTTTCAAAACGGACCGCACTTATGCAAACAAGCTTATAGACAGATCATTTTTCAATGCGAATGCGGTCTATTTTGAGACAATGTAACTTCGTCAATTTAGATGCAATTTCTTAAATAGGGAATCATTGGAGAGGTTATTTCGCCTTTTTTAAGGGAAAAATATAAAACTTTTAGAAAAATTCCAATAAGTTGACCCATTCCTAATTTCAAATTTTCATACCATGCCAGCAACAGACGCTCTAATTTTTTTTTTTCTATTTCAATATAAAATATAAATACAATATAAAATTAAGATGTGCTCTTAAAGGGTCCAGGCGGTATGGCGTAAAACGTGTAGGCTATCGACTTTTTTTTATTATTGTTTTGTTAAAAATTAAAAAAAAAATTGGATGAAAATTTAATGCTAGTTGAATTTGTATTGAAAATTCATTACTCCTACACGTTTTAAGCCATAACTAAAGGTTTAATGGCTTAAGGTAATGGCTAAAAGGTAATGGAATGTAAGAAAATTAAAATAAAAAAAAATTAGTGTCTATTTCTAGCATGGTGAAATTTTTCCAAAAAATGAAACTTAGTGAAAATTTTCCAAAAAAATTATATTTTTCCATTAAAACAGACAAAATAATCTTTCCAATGATACCCTATTTAAGGAAATCACCTTTTTAATTGATGTAGCTACGACATCTCAAAATAGACCCTATTTTGGCCGCGAGAAACGATTCGAAAAATTTATAACTTCGGATTTGGTTTTCTAATCAATAAACAAACTAAAAAAAAAAAAAACAAATTGAGCCAAATCGGATATGGTCAGTGCATCTGATATTACACTTCAATGTGAAATGGGAGATATATAAAAAATATATGATAACAAACAAGTTTTATACCCCAACGCGTACTACGTAAGGGGTAAATTAACTTTGTCATTCCGTTTGTAACGCCAATAAGGAGGTGTGGCAGGTAAAGAAAAATATATATATTTTTGATCAGCATCACCTCCTGAGTCGATTTCCGTGTGTCCGTCTGTCTGTCCGTCTGTCGACACGATTACAGCCGTAATTGTAAAGCTATCGCAATGAAATTCAAAATATAAGCTTTTTTTAAAAAAAGGAAGATCAAGTTCAAGAATGAGCCAAATCGGATGAAAACCACGCCTACCTCCCATACAAAGTGTCTTTATTTCAACAGTAAAATCTCTTCAAAATCAACAAAAATTAATGAAATGCCTTGAAATTTTGCATGTAAAGTTTGGTCTTCAATAGAAATCATAGCAATGAAATTTGGAAAAATCGGTTGAAAACCACGCCTACCTCCCATACAAAGTGACTTTATATTAACCGTAACATCTCTTCAAAATCCACAAACATTAATAAATGCCTTGAAATTTGCATATTAGCTTTGGTCTTCAATATAAATTCTGACAAGGAAATTTGGAAAAATCGGATAAAAACCACGCCTACCTCCCATACAAAGTTGCTTTATTGAAAACGTTAAATCGCTTAAAAATCTGCAAAAATTAGAGAAATGCCTTAAAATTTTGCATAAAAACTTTGATATTTAGCATAAGCCACTCTTCGATATTTGGCAAAATCGGATGAAAACCACGCCTACCTTCAATACAAAGTGACGTCATCGAAATTGAAAAACTTTCGTAAATATATAAAACTGAATGACATCGTGTCTGTATGTACTCAAGTTCCGCCCACGTCGTTTATACAACCCATACATATATTCTTCGGTAAAATGTGGAGTTTTTATACAAGAAAAGTGGGTGTGGCATTTTACTTTGTTTACAAATTACTCAATGTGGCAGCTAAGGGTAAAATTAAATTAAGCGTCTGACACAAATATTTTTGCAGATTATACATAAACATTTTATAAACGTCTAAAGACTTCGGATATACTTCAGTATGGCCGCGGGGAGTATTTTAGCTTCGATACCCTGCCGAAGCTCCATTCCTTACTAGTTTTTCTTATACTGATGATTTAAAATTAACATGCAAATGAAATATTTTGTATTTATATAATATTTTTGTTTGTTTGTATGTATGTATGTATCTTCCGAATAGACTCCTAAACTACTCGACGGATTTTTATAAAACCTTTATTAAATGATTCCTTAAACTACTGTGCTGAACATAAAAAAAATAAACGAAATGGCCATTTCAGCCCTTGAAAGGACTTTGACCGAGCCTCTTATGATCATTGTGTTGTGTGTGATGTGAAATGTTTGCACACAAATGATCGAGAACTGGGCCTACATGTTTTACGCCGACTCCGAACGGCTTATGTTCTCATGAAGCTTTTCATGGCAGTTTTTATTCTCTGAGGCTTGCCATTGTCTGCAGAGAGGTGACGGCCGAACAGAAAAAATAATTCAATTGAAAAAAACTTTCTGTGTCGGATGGAGGATTCGAACCTGGGTTCTCTGGCGTAAGAGTCACACTCACTACCCACTACGCCACGGCCGCCACCTGTGCTGAACATAGGCTATTTAAATTTTGCCACGCCCGCTTTTACCGCAAATCAAATAAAAATCCATAAAAATAAAAATGCAATAAAAATGCTTTATTTCAGACGGTTTTGGCCGTATTAGACTAGAATTTGGTACTTGAGTTTGTATGCTGACTGTCGGCAACTGTACGAAAAGTCCGTACGAAAGATTGTCACATCCCCTTTTACCGCCCACAAAAAACAAAAATGATGTTTTTTTCAGATGGTTTTGGTTGTATTGGACTAAAATTTGGTAATTTTGCTGACTGTCAGCAAATATCTTTAATATGGGCGTAGCTATAGTAAGCCTATGCATATATACTTGACAGTACATTTGGAAAACGGACATAGAGTATATTTTACTGCAGAAAACATACACAGAGTGATTGAAGAAATACCTGAAAGCTGAAATTCGAGTGATGATTTCGCGATGAACTTGCTGTGCGCCAAGTTTCTTCATATTATACATGAACACTAAAGAAATAGAATCTACGGAAACAAGCATAAAATGTTGAAGGGTGGGTTGAAGTTAAATGAGATTCGGCTCTAGGTAAAGTTTACACGAATCATTGTAATTATTATGAATACTTTTACCTTCGACTTATCAGGAAATTTTAACGAGAGCTTGGCTTCGATTGCATGCTTGGAAGACCTTTAAAAGATTTCGGTTTGCCAGAACCAAAAAGAGATAATACTGAAGTAGATATATCTGAGGAGGAACTAAAATTAGCTCCAGAACAGATAAATGCCTACAACAAAATATTACAAAGTGTAACGAATAATGAAGTGTAACAACAATTTATTAATGGCCCTGGTAGTACTGGTAAGAGCTTTCTAACTAATATAATTCTTGCTAAAGTTCGTCATGTGCGAAAAATTGCAATTGCAGTAGCATCGTCCGGAATTGCAGCAACACTTCTAAGTGGCGGTCGAACTACTCACTCAACATTTAAGTTGCGGCTTTCAGTTTCACCATGCAAAACAACACATTCATGATCAATTCGTAAAAGCGATGCTATTGCAAAAGTACTCAAAGAAGCATCATTAGTTGTTTGGGATGAATGCACCACGACACACAAGGCCCATATTGGTACTGTTAATACCATGTTAGAAGATGTTAGGTCATCAGGTCGTGTGATGGGTGTAACTTTTTTATTCTCTGACTACTTGCGTCAAACACTACTGGTGGTACTTAAAGCCACCCGAGCTGATACAGTAAGAGTTATTATGAAGAAATCAAATGTGTGTCAATATGTCAAGAAACTTCAATTGACAACAAATATGCGTGTCCATTTAAGAGGAGATCACGATGCCGCTATATTTGCAGCTCTTTTACTACAAATAGGAAAAGAAACATTGCACTTGACAATGGATTGCTTCATGTTTCAGATACATTGGGTACATGCGCTTCGACTAAAGACAATTTGGTTTCCTATGTTTACCCAGATATCGAAAATTTGCGTCAAGAATCTGCCGCATTATTATGTGGAAAGCTATTGTTTCGACCAAAAATTCAGATGAGGATGTACAAGTAAATCGATACGATTATAATGTAATGGAACCCAGCAAGTAAAGTAACTTTTAGCAAATATTATAAATAATCTAAATTAATAAAAATCATTATCTGTTTGTTTGTTTGTTTGTGTGTTTGTTTGACTTTTATACAAATCTTAACGGCTGAACGGACATCGCTCAAGCTTAAAACGTGTATTACTTGCGCCCTATAATAGGTAATTGCATACTTAGTTTTAACCACGCTCCCTTTTACCGCCCACAAACCAATAAAAATGCAATATTTATAGAGCCTAAAATTTGGTAATTTCGTTTGTATGGTAACTTTCGGCAATTGTACCAAGAATGGGTTTCCATGCCCTTTTTTATCGCCCACAAATAAATGAAAATGGTATATTTCAGACTATTTTGTTCGTATAAGGCTGAAATTTGGTAATTAAGTTTGTATACTTACCGTCGGCAACTGTACTAAAAATAGGCGTGCTGGCCTATAATTACGCTCACCTTTAAGAAATTATTAAGACTCCAAAACTTCTGAGCCGATTGCGCAGAATTTTGGCAGTAGATTGTTTTCGAGCACGAGATGGTTTATGGAAAAAAAAATTTGCCACACCCCTTTTACCACCCACAAATTTAAAATAAATGGTTGCTGGAACGTCCGAAGCGAAGCCGCTTACAACCGGGTCCTGCTAGTATATAATAAACTTTTTAGACAACATTTTCTAAGCTTTGCCTTAATTTTAACCGCTTTTGCCTAAAACCTCCCTTAATTTTAATTGGTTTTGTTTTTTTTTACATGAAATGAAATATGAATCAAAACAGTAATGAAATTAAGACGTAAAAGTAATGTGGAACAATATATATCAAATTTATAGTGATTTGATTTCACTTTCACTGGGAAGTGTAACGCAGAATCATTAAAAAATTCCAAATTTAATTAGACAGTTATTATAACTATCACCAAGCATAGCTATATACTCAATTTACCTATTTGGATATTAATGTTTTATACATTTCTTTTTACTTTTCTTTCTATCATTTCTGATGAGTTTTGATTTCAAAGAATTTTCAAAAGAATTTTATAATTTATAAACATTTCCCAAATTTCAACAAAAACTTCGGCTCACATTGTTGCTTACCTGGAACTTGATTCATTAAGTAAACTTTATAATATCTGTGGAAATTTGTTGTTGTCTTATTTCTTCCGAAATTTGTAATTAATGATAAACTGAAGAAAATTCAACAAATCCTAAACTTAAAATGAACTTAAAACAATGGTGAATAAAACAAAAACAATAAATTTCCTCAACCGCATTATAACAACTTATTATCTATATGCTACAAATACCTTCTAAATACCTACATACAACATTTTGCAACAACAACAATATCAAGAATGGGGTTATCTTCCATTTGTATGAGAAACTGAGAAGTTTCAAGCTTGACTTGCCTCACAAAAAAAAATACTTAAAATGTGGCTACCTGTTACAATAAATGAGAAAATGGGGCACTTTTTACCCACAGGCAACACAGGCAATTTTCGTGAGGCTAAAAAATATGCATGAACTAGCTTCCATTATAAGCAAGACTAAAAATTGTGCCTGAAAGGGTTAAAAGTTATAGCCACTTTCTTCGAAAAATACCCCTACGAAATTGTATTTCATAGATTTTGTAGCCGAAATTGTAATAATGTGAACAGGTTAGCAGAAGGGATCAGAATGGCATAAAAAAAATAACTGGACTCAACGACAGGGAAAAACAAACTTCTTTATATTCATTTGGCCTCAATGGCACTTGAATGAATCTGGGGGCGCCCTCTGTTGTCCATTTGCAACAATTTAGTTGCAATATAAATAGTGTTGAAAAACACTCAATTCTCGGTGCTCTGCCACACAATGAATGGCCACGACGAACGAGGAGCAGCCGCAGCAGCAGCAGCAACATGAAGACGCGGAAAGCAGCGTCGACCAGGACATGGTACAATTTAAGCGCTTCACTCAGCTTGTTCACGGTCGTTCATGGCTATTGTCGTTGTTGGGTGCTGATAATGGTGATGGTGATGGCGGCGAAGGTAATGTTGTAGAAAACAGGCATAATTGAATTCGCAAGGAAATTCATTTAAAAGAAAACTATTCATACGTATTACAACAACACTTTCCTTCCACCTAGCTAGCTACATTTTATTTCCGTTTTCAATTTATTGAAAGGAAGTGAAACATTGTTGCAGGCAACAGCAATGGAAGAAACAAATCTATAAAAATTGGCGATGCAATCATTGATAGCAAGCAACGGAAGAGTGGCAGGAAGGATGGAGGAAGGAAGAAATAACGGATTCAATGAAATTCTAATGGAATTGGTTAATATGGTGGAATTGGCATAAGAAAATTGAACCGGAAGTCACTATGAAATCGAAATTGTTGTTTCTTTTTTTTACTATGACATTTTTTGCGACAATACAGTAAAAAAAAAACTACGAAAAAAGATAAAGAAGTGTGTCATCAATTTAAATGATTTCAAAGATTGTCATTTTCTATTTTGATTAATCAATTACATGAAATTAGTTTCGAAATGCTAAAGGATTTTATGATGATTAACTTTGGCTTATTTGTTATAAAATATTGAACAGCGAGTTGAAGAGATGATCATTTACAAAAAACGCTGGGTTCAAATTATAAATCAAGAGAAAAAAAAAAACACAGGTGCGTCGTTGGACACACGAGAGAAGCGAAGCTTTTTCGCAGTTACATAGATTTGATAGCTTAATAATTTTTTATTTTCATTAAATAAGCTTTTAAACTCAAAAATTTAAAATAACATAACATAAATTACATATATACAGAAAACATTTTTACTTATTTTTTTATTGTTATTTTTTTATTGTTGAATGTCAAATTTCTACGCCAATTACATATACGGGCATAACTCTCCACACTTGGTTGTGAACTTGGCTGCACTAAACAAATTTTTCCTTTAATAGTGTACTACCTAGCGATCTGTCGAAAATTTTTCAGTTTTCACTCCAAGCAAATCAAAGAACGAAAAGTAAAAGGCTACGCTTCAAAAATCAACATTGTACAAGAGTATTTTACAAATGAAGAGCAAGAACGTGACATGCGTCAAAATAAAAAGTTCGAAATAATCATTTTGGTGGATGGACGATCAAGCCTCAACAAGAGGTGAGGGTAGGGGGCGGGGAGGTGTGTGGAATCATAGGAAGAACAAAGTTGTCAAGATAAACTTTTTCCTCTTATTGACGACTTGCTCAATGCATCTCGTCTGCATCTCTTTAAAATAGAATTATTTCCTTCGGTTCTTGAAGACTTATTTCTTGACTTCGAGCCTAGATGGTGTAAGATTAAAATGCAATGAAAAGAAGCGTACCCAAATAATCCCAACAAAATTTAAATTGAAGATTTCAAATACTATGCATCGAAAAACATCAATATATTGGTTCGTTACATCGAAAAAATGCAATGTTTTTTTACACCAATGGCTTAATCGACGTATCGATGTTTTTTTCTAAGATGTATTTATAGTTTTCGATGCATCAATATATTTTTTCATGTAGGTATCGAACATTTTTTCGTATTCAATAATATACAATACGCGGGTTGGGTACAAAATATCCAAAGCTAAAATCTCCAGAGCACAAAGTATCCAAATTGAAAATATCAAAAACGTAATCGCCAAACCCAAAATAGCCGACGACAAATTCGAAATTCGACGACGGCGAATTCATAAATGGTGCAATTTACTTTTTTGGAGATTAAATTTATTGAAGTTTAAAATTGTAGTAAGTATGGATAATATAATAAAATTTAAATTAAGTTTAATTAATCTTATTCTAACTTAAGACGGTCTTCTCATTCAAAACCCGTTTTTTGGACCCTTTTTAAAAAAATTCTTATTTGAAAACGCAAAGAATAATTGAAAACTTTTTTTATTTATTGTATTACAAAAGGTTCAAAGTAAATAAAAAGTAAATTTTGCCTCGATACGTGGGCTGTTCAAAAGTAATGAGACTTCAAAGTTGGTGGTGAAAAAAAAAGGTGTCGTCACGGCGGCCACGATTCCGGATCTCCGGAGCGTCTGAAATAAAAAAAAAAAACGGGGTTATAATCAGTATAGATGTAATTCTCGGGTTAACCTCAAGCTTAATTTTGTGATTTTTTTTGACAAAATGGCGGCCATTCAAAAAAAAAATTTCAATTTTGGGTTTTTTTTTTTGTAGTTTAGTGTAAAAAAAAATAGTAAAAAATTTTTTAAAATTATGGTCGAGGTTCACCCGAGAATGGTGACAATTCTGCGTCGATTCCACTTTGTTTCATGTAAATCGGTTCAGTTGAACTGGAGATATCATGGCCGCCAGTTCGAAAAACGTGGGTTATAGATAAACGCGTTTAAAGTTTGAAGTAATTTTTTTATAGCTCATTTTGACGAAGACCTTGCTTCACAAAAAAGGCTGTATCTCTAAAGTATTTCGAATTTCTAAAAATCCTTTTAGGGGCATATTCACAACTACCCAAGCTATAAATAAATGCAAAAAAAAAAGTCAAAAAAAAAAAAGTTGCTCAATGAGAAGACCGCCTTAATGGCCTCCGGGAGTTTTTAGAGGAAGAAGACATAATTTTAAAACTTTTTTTTTTTAAGCTCTGTTTTATTTTAGACCAACACTTTTTTTACATTATTAAAGTATAACTATTGAGGATTCATTTCTGACATTTTGGCTCAAAAATATTCGTCGATAAGGTAGAAAAGTCTTCCTTATCGAGGAATATTTTTAGACCGATGGAAAGAACCGGTTTTTGGGAAAATATCATGATTTTGCCTGTAGAATCGGTCTAATGAGTTTTTTTATGTTCGGGCATTTCTGGTTTTACCTGAGACGAAATAGTTACGAATCGGTCCCTCGTATCAACTTGATACAATACATCTGCCGATGGTTATTGCAGTTGTTTTTTGGGTTAGGCTCGTTTTATTTAATTTTTTTGTTTTCAGTATGTTCTTGAACACACACGAGTGAAGATTCAATTGAATTTGTTTGAAGTGATAAGTGATTTTAGTGAATTTTGAAGTGATTTTTATTTGCCGCATACTTTCATTGCGTTATACATACATTCAATTGATTTCAAAAAAATGGAAAAAAATCTACGTGAAAACCGTCCAAGAGACGAATATGATATGGATTCCTAATCTGGAAGTGAAGCAGAAGAATCTCCAGTAGATAGTGACGCTGATTTCACAATGGAGGCACAATGCGTTGCAAAAATGATTGAGCATTCTGATGAGTACGATGTATAAGCTTGTTTTGGAGGTGGTCAGAGCATCGCTTTGTTGCTGGAAGCTTCATAAGTTATTTGTGTCTAGTACATGTGGTTTATTTTTTTACCATCTGCTGTTTTTACATATAATTTTGTGCATTTATCAAGTCTAAAACTAATAAAATATTAAGCATAAAGTCTAATGATTAAACTTTTCTCCCGAGGAATCAGAAAAGGCAGTTTTCGTTTTTAAGATAGCATATAAAGGCATCAAATTTTTTTTACTCATAAATATTCACGGTTGATCAAAAAAATTGCATTGACAATTTTCAAAATTTTTTTGAACTTGATCTTAAAAACTTAAACTTACTTTTCTGGGATTGAATAAAATTTATTTCGTATGAAATTTAAAGATTCAAATAATAAAAGAAGAGAAAAAGTAATTTAATACCAAAAATTAAACACTATCGATATTGCCCATCACTTTGTTAAATAATTATTCTGTAACATGCAAATTTTTTCTTTTCCACTTTAAATTTTCATACAATACAAATACAGCTTTGAGTTTTAATAGATCTGCCTTCGCTTGAATCATTCAAAATTAGTCCCGTGCTTAGTAAAGTTAAATCTGTCTCATAACAGGCAGAAAAAACCTGTTACGTGACGAGTTATATCAGACCAATCCTGTGAAGCTGTCCATGGGAGCTGTCACGAGACCAGTTATTTCAGGGCAATTGACTCTGCTTTCCCCGTAGGGATGCTTCTCATATCCCATTCACTCTCACAAACATGCATGCAAGGCACATGAAGTACGTGAGAGTCTGGGTACTCGATACTAAGAGAATCTATATCGTTTGAATAATAAATACTTAAAATAGTTGAGCTCAATTTGCTCAATGACTCTCTGATACTTATAAAGTACTTAGAGTCATGGAAAATATCCACATTATTTACATAGCTGCTAGCACGACATGTTGGCATATGGAACAACATAAAACCGAAAGATATCGAAAGATATCGAAAAATCCGCAAAAAAACCTCGAAAAATATTCGAAAAAATAAAAAAAGTGCAACCATTTTTTGGTGGTTTCTAAGGGGGATACATTTTTGAAACGCATAAATAGAGGGGTCTATTAGTCCCCCATTTTCCACATTTTTAGGGTGGAAACGTCGCAACACGTGTTTAACTGTCCACTGTAAGTAAAATTGTAAGTCAAACACGTGTTTCGGCCCCTCTTAAAAATATGGAAAATGGGGGGCAGAAAGACCTCCCTATTTGTGTTCGGATTCGGATTCAGCGACCCATTTTTAAAAATCGAGAGCCCTTATATATACTTACTATAGAACTATTGGCGATATTGACATCGTATTTTATTTCCGGCTGGGTACTTCCTCAAACAACGATGTGCGTCATGCCAGCATTGTGCCGCAGCAGCGCAGAGTCACTCAAAGATCATTTGCATCCAAAGTATTTATGATGCTCATACTCACACTCTCATTTGCAAGAGTATGCGAATGATTTATATTCAATTCTACGAAAATGAGTTGAGTATTTATGAATATGAGTATTTGATGAATATTTTCAAGAGTATGCATGCATATAAGTACAGAAAAATTATGGGTATACGATAAGTATACTCAAAGTATGAATCACTCGTTGCAGATCTCTGGTCTATATACAGGGTAGCCCTTATTCGAAGCGCCCATCTGGCAACACTGTAACTTTCCGCAGTGATGCCAAATCGACTAATGACATACAGCGTTTGAAGCGTCATTCCAAGCAAATGTTTACAATGGAACAGTACACGCCACGCGAACGCTCTAAAATTGTTGAAATTTACATTCAACAAAACAAGTCAATAGTGAAAACTCAACGTGCTTTCAAAAAAATAAATAAAGTGAAAAGTGCGCCTTCCAAGAAAACAATTTATCGTTTGTATGAAAGATTTACAACTGGTAATACTCTTGGTAACCCAAAGAGGCCAAATAAAAAGCGACCAAGGCGATCGGATGAGAATATTGCAGCCGTACGAGCCAGTATTGAGCAGTCACCAACAACATCCCAAAATCGCCGTTCTCAGCAGCTCGGCATTCCCCGATCCACTTTACAACGCATTTTACGTGTTGATTTGAATTTGTTTCCGTACAAAATTCAATTGGTAAACAAATTGTTGCCTACCGATAAGCCACGTCGATTGAAATGGGCCCTAAGAGTCATCGAAATGGCTGAAGAAGACGAGCAATTCTGGCATAAAATTATCATGAGCGATGAAGCTCATTTTCAGTTGAACGGAACGGTAAACAAACAAAATTGCCGTATTTATGCCACTGAAAATCCACAAGAGATTCAAGAGGTACCTCTTCACGATGCAAAAGTCACTGTTTGGTGCGGCGTTTGTGCTAAAATTCTCATTGGGCCGTTCTTTTTCGAAGATGATAATGGCCACAGAGTTACTGTCAATCAGGAGCGTTATCGCGATATGATAAACAATTTTTTCATGCCAATCGTTCGTCGAAAGCGTATCAGGCACTACTGGTTTCAACAAGACGGCGCGCCACCACACACAAGCCGCACTACAATCGATTTTTTGAAGCAATTGTTCCCTGGCCGTTTGATGTCAAAAAATAGTGATTTCGATTGGCCGCCAAGATCACCAGATTTAACGCCTCCAGACTTCTTTTTGTGGGGTTATTTGAAATCAAAGGTTTACGTCAACAAGCCAAAGACCCTAGAAGAGCTGAAAACCAGCATCCGTCAAGAAATAACCGCCATTCCCATCGAAATGTTGAAGAAAACCATGGAAAATGCTGCAAAACGGGCACAATATGTTGTAGAGGCCAATTGTGACCATTTACGAGATATCATATTCAAGAAATGAAGTAAGCAAATCTAATTGAACCCAATTAAATGATATTCATGACGAACAGACAAAACATTGTGGTTTCTTTGATTTATTTAAAAATAAAATGGGCGTTTCGAATATGGGCAACCCTGTATATACATTTCCAAATTTATATTATGAGACTTCTTTAAAAGTATTCTTGGAAATGCAAGGGAAAATATATGCATAAAAGCTTCGGATTCAAGGTCCAATATAATGTTACAAATGGACGATTTTAAATTCAAAAGTAAAAAATTTGTTGTTTTTTTTTTATGTGGTTCAATATCATTGTGACTGTCATGAAGGACACCTACTTTACTTATTTACTTAAATTCTGACCGTGAATAACAATTTAACATGTTCACCTACATTGTCGCACTTCATTCGACAAGCATTTCACTCCTGCCTCCATCATTTTTTGCTCTATAAATAATTTAAAATCGCATTTTATAAATTCTTTTATTTTTTGCCTTGTGTCCTTTTGCATCACGACTGCTCAAATGGTCGAGATTAATTTATGCCACATGAGTGAACAGCACGTTTAACTGATACGAGACCAACCCACTATTTGTGACTTTTTGAAAGGGAGAGCTTCAAAAATCAGATTAATTTTACGAGCAGTACTTCGAAGTTATACCACGACAGAGACCTGCACCATCAAACCAAGGCTACTCCATCCACCATTTGCAGTGACGCTGATAAAAGTTGTTCAGTAAAATATGAAGAATCACAGCAAAGTTAAAAATACACCGAAAGCTATAGCATGTTTTAAATGAAGCAAAGGCAGGGTAATATATTGGGGAAGAGAAGTAAGTCAGTGTGTGTGTGTGTGTGTGTGTGTGTGTGTGTAACGTGCGGTACCCAATCGAACCGACTTGTTGATGCCCGCTGGCTACTTATTCTTAATGTATATTTTTCATTATTATAGTTGTTGTTGTTGTTGTTGTTGTTGTTTTTCCCATTACCATCAAATACATGAATACACTGCACTGAAAAAACAAAATCAATTAACAGCGTTTGTAAACCGAAATTCATTGATTTTAATAAACAATTCAATGAATTATTCATTCAGTGTTCATTGTTTTTTTTTACAAACTGTTCATTGAAATTGATAAACTCATATTTATTAAAGTTTTCTGAAAAAATATTAATGCTTTCGTTCATTATTTCCATGAACACTTCAGTAATTGTAATGAACTGTATGTAGTCTTCATTGATTTTTCAAACTGTTTATTAAAATCAATGAAATCGAGTTATTGAATGAAATTTGTGAAAAAGATTTGATTTACCACTCGGATCACTGTACTGTGTTTATTAATTTCAATGAAATGAATCAACTCTTTCATCAATTTTAAATGAACTGTGCATTACATTTAATGGAAAGTTCATTGAGATGCTCAATGTATAGTTCATTAATTTTAATTTTATGAATATGAAGAAATTAATGAGCTATGCATTGAATTCAACGTACTGCACATTAAAATGAATAAACTGCTTTTTGAGTTCAATGAACTATACATTAAATTCAGTCAATGAACAATAATTAAGTAAAGCGAAATGTTCCTTAAAGTTCTTGAACAGTTTTTCATTGTTTTTTACATACTGTTCATTGAAATTAATGAACACATGTTCATTCAAATTTTCTGAGCAAATATCAATGTTTTTGTTCATTAATTTAATGAATGCTTCATTTACGGTTTTGAAATGTACATTGATTTGATTTAGTTTCCATTGATTTTTACAAACTGTTCATTGAAATCAATGAACATAAATTCGAATTACCACTCGCATCACTGCATTGTTCATAGATTTTAATGAAATGTTTCATATTTCAACCAATTATACATCGATTTGTAATAAACTGTTTACTGAATTTAATGAATTGAAATCACCGAACATACTATATTTTAATGAACTATTCAGTGAACTATAAAATGAGTTTTACGAACAGTCCATTACATTCAATTAAATGTTTATTGAGTTCAATGAGTTGAATTCAACGAACTGTGCATTAAATTAAGTGTACGGTTCATTGAGTTCAATGAACTATATGTTGAATTCAATGAGCGGTATGAAATTCATTAAATTCAACGAAATGATCATTGAGTTTAATGCATTAAATATTCATTGAATTCATTGAAAAATGCATAATTTCAAAATATTGCAATGATTAAATTCATTAACGGCAAAAAAGTGTACATAGATTTTCAATAAACTTTACATTTAACTTTAAACATTACATTAAACATTACATAAAATTGTGAACTAAATTCATGAAATTCAATGAACACTGTTCATTGCAACCTTTTCAATGAATAATTCATTGACATCAATTCAGCTTTTCCATTCATATAATGTATCTTTTTTGTTCAGTGTGCATACACCAACCAAAATACACCAACACGAACTTGCGGCCCAACCAACGATAGGACGTAATTTTTCCCGATTAATTCGTGTTGATAAACAGTTATTTTAATTAATCGTCAGGTGTCGCCAACATCGTCGACCACATAGCTACTCATGCTTTATTATTCACTATTGTTTGTTGGCGTTCATTACGATGGCTGCCTTGGGTTCTCTACCTTGCTACATACTTTGTGCTTTTCAAGCACCAACCCCGACCATTCATTCAGCCATTCATCCATTGTTTATCGTCCCTGACGCATTTTAAACTTCAATTTATTTATAAACATTTTTATTACAAAAGACCCGAGAATGTTTTTTTGTGAATTTCTGCCTTTTGTTGTTGTTATTTTTGTTGTTATAGTTGTGTAGTTTAGAATGTTAATGGTTGAATGTTTGTTATTCCCGGATAACATCAAGCCATAGCGCGATCATGACTTAAAATGTCGCTGCATTCGTGACCCATAACGTGGCTGGGAATAATTTGTGTTGTGATAACTTTAGAGGGCATAGCTGTGGGGCAATTCTTGAGGTTCTTGTTTAGCTGGTTATTACTTAAAGCTCATATTTAAGCGTTTAGCAGGAATTACAGTCAATTGTAAAGTTTTCACTTGTCAATTTTTATAACTACAATTATACATAACTACATAGATTTTAAAATTTTTCCTCCAATTGTTAGGTGAAAATTTTTATCGATTTCGTTTCATAATTAAAAAAAAAATTAATTATAATTTTTCTGGAATTTACGAAATTTCCAAGAAAAATTTTGATATTGAAGCTTGGACTGTTTTTTAAAAAAAATAATAATATTTTTTTCGTTTTCTTTTCAATATTTTTTCAAATAAGATAAAATTTTCAAGATACATTCTGGTTATAAAATTCCTGTCTTTTTTAAAAAAACTCAGATTTCAATATTCTCCTTTTCGCCGATTTGGAATTGAAATTTTTTTCCAAATGTGCTTTTTCTCAAAAAACGTTTACTTTATCAGATAAAGGATCTACTTTGCGCGCGCCTCTTCCAGTCAGATACACAAAGTGCGGTAAGGGCTTCCTCGGCCTGGTCCATCCATCGGAGGCATGGTCTCCCTCTTTGTCGTTGACCAACGACGCTCTACTCGAGTTATACGCTGAACTACGTCCATGTCTTCGTAGAGCTCATTCAACTCATAGTTCATTCGGTTTCAATCAGTGTTGCCGATGTCGAGAAAAAAAAATCCCTTTTTTTGCACACAAAACAATTATTTTCACCGATTTTAACTTTTAATTTCCCCGTTTTTCATCCCTTTTTTAATTTGTTTACAAATGTTCTTAACAAAAATAGCTCTTCTAAATCCTGTTTTCCACGAGGTCACTTTCAATGACAACAATCAATGATGTCAGTAATCATATTGATCAAATAACTTCAAGTGCATTTTAATTACAACCCAAAAACTGACATAAAATCGAATGGCAAAGACTGACTTTGAATCTATATGTCAGCTTATTGCCATACTGTTTTCACTTTTGGCAGTTGCGCATTTTTCCTTAACAAATTTGAAAAAAATTGTATAAATTTCGCCAGCAGTGAAACGAAATAAAAATATAAGTAATTTTTGGGCAAAACCTGACACAAAATGCCAAAATGTTTAGTTAAAAACTGACCCAGTGAACAACAGGCTTAATAAAACAATTTGGCCGACTTAATTTTACTCTATTAAAAAAAATATATTACATAAATATCTGAGAGAAACCAACTTTTTAGTTAGAAGTTTTATAAAAGTTTAAATGAAAATTCAATTCGACAGTGATGGAAAAAAAATTGTGTTACTTTTTGCCATATCCCCGATTACAATTTTGTAGCTTTTTTGACTAAAGTAGTCTATTGTTAGTTTTAGTGACTATGAGTGAAATGCACAGAAAAAATCGAAATTGTTTTTATTAAGCATAGCTTCAGAATGAAAGTATTATAAATACTTATGCGAAGTTCATGGACTTTTTCTGATGTTTATTCGTAAAAGCAAAAATATTTCTTAGTGTTTTTTATTTCATATTAAGATCGTTAAAATTTCGATTAAGAAATTATATGTGATTTTTGCCAATATTTTCAAGCAAATCGATTCTACATGTATAAAATTAAAAATTTAAAGGCTTCGTTATCATCTGGGAAGTCAAATCTACTTAAATGAATAAAGAGCAAGGATAATACATATATTTTATGTTCGACAATATGTTTTAAAAAATTTAAAAATTGGATTATAACTAGCTCTTAGTTTTCCCCATGATAATCACTGTTTTCCCCGTCATCCCGTTTTGATCGAAAAATATCGAAAAACGGAAAAATTACGTCATCTGGCAGCTCTGGATGCAATATTCATGGCAGGACTCGAACACGACCGACGATTTTGTGAAGAGCTTTACAAACCACGAACAGCTGCTTTAATTTGCGAAACTGCGCATGACTCAGCGCCATGAGAAGCACAGGTATCGTCTTGTAGAGTGTTAGTTTTATCGATCGAGAGAGGGGTCTGTTAGTAATTAGTTATTGTTGTTCTTCGCTTTATCTCCAGGCTGTCATTACTGTTGTTGTTTATGGCAGTGCCAATGTAAATAAACTACTTGACTACTTTAAAGGTATAGTTTCCGGATAAAACGTGGGAGTCAAGACGCTGCGCTCCCCTTTTTGTAGATATCGTATACATTGTCTTGCCTGTTTATCACTTATTGTCACATTCGCTTTGGCTGATTCTCTTTCGATAGCAGTGAAAGCTGCGGTAACAACTCTCTTGGTTTTGCTGACAATATCAATATCATCAGCGTACGCAAGGCGCTGAACGCATTTGTAGAAACTGGTGCCATTGCGATGCACACCGGTCCGCCATGATGATGTTGAGAGTTCGCAAGATAGTGGATCGCCTTGTCCGAGACCTCACACAGAAAAATAACTATGGCGTATTGCCTAAAATGACTTGGGTAACTATTTTTGTATGAAACCTAAGAAATTTGTGTAAATTTCATAAGTTTTTTGTCAACTTAGGCATGCCAAAATTGTATAGTATGCCAAAGATACTTGAGCCAAAACAAATTAGGGTTTTTGTAATCCTTTCTCTACTACTCTACTACTACTACTTTCTTTGCTACTCTTTCTGTCATACGCGGTCATTATTTGTTTACCTTTGCTGATCTAACGTGCATGTATTTCGCAGTAATTTATTGGTTACATTGACGACACAAATTCAATCAAGACTACTGATGAGTTGACATTATTAAATAAAAATTGAGTTAGTTAAAAACAGAAAAATAAAAATGTGAAAAAAGTGTCAAACAAAACTGAAAAGATGAAAAAAACAAGCAAATCATAAGAGAACAACGCAAGCGCTTGTTGCAAAGGCTTTAAAAAATCTTTAATAGTATAAGTATAACTTACCTAGGGTTGTGATACTCAAGTTCCTTTTTTAATTTTGCCTACAATCTACGACAACGCGTTTTAGCAGAAGTTTGCCTAAATTTAATTTGATGCATTATACAAATACTTAGATCATCCATTCTGGCCGAAGGTTTTAGGCAAATTATATCCGAAAATTTTATAATTTTACACTTTTTTCTCTGTGTGCTCTCTCGATATTGAAGGTTTCGGAGTCGTCACCTTGACGGAGCTGTACGTATAACTCAACGTCATCCTGCAAAGTTGATAAGACGTATTCCGAACTCTGACATTGTTGTGTATAGGCAATCCCTTCTCGGGCTATCGAACGCCGCTTTAAAATCGACAAAGAGATGATGGGTGTCAATTTGGTTTTCGTGAGTTCTTTCCCAGGATTTGTCGTAGTGTGAAAATCTGGTCAATGGTGGATTTTCCAAGGTCCAAAGCCACACTGATAAGGTCCAATCAGTGTTTTTGAAATCAGCTTCAATATTTCACACAGTACGCTTGAGAGAACCTTATATGCGATGATAATAAGACTGATACCTCGATAGCTGGCGCAGATTGTTGGGTTTTCTTTTTCCTAAGTATAGGGCAAAGTACGCTGAGATTCCAATCGTCGGTCATGCTTTCGGCTAGCCATATTTTGCTGATGAGTTGTTGCATGCGCCTTATCAATTCATTGCCACCGGCTAACAGGCCGTCAGCACACGCTGCTTTATTGTTTTTGAGTCGTTAGATAGCAACTCGAACCTCTTCATGGCTAGGTGGTGGTACTTTCACTCCGTAATCGTTTATTGGTAGTGCTGTACTGCTTTCTCCATGGGCGGTATTGGTGGAATCGTCGGCAGTAAATAGATTGGAGAAGTGCTGTCACTACAACCTCAGCGCATACTGCGTATCTGTAGCAAGACCTCCATTTTCATCTCTACAAACTCCTTAATATTTAGTTGATATTTCTGCCATATGACAAGATACTCAAAAGTTATGAAAGGCAATTTGTATTTAACATTATTAAAGCCAGTTAAGAAAAAACCATAGTATGATCATACAATTTGGCTTTTGTGAAAGAAAACAAATGTGTAATTAACAAATGTGTAATTACAAAAGCATTTGTGCAAGCTAAACATGGCTAAAAACTGAAAACTTTGATAATTTCTGCAAAAATAAATTATTTGATTTGTTAAAGTTGAAGTTTGTAAAATTGAGAAAATTTTTGTTAAAGTACACAAAGACTATGTATAAAGTTTTATTTAATTATCACTTAAACTTATGTAAAATTAAATGAAAAGGCTTCGCTTCAACAGATATATGTTAAATTGTATTGACAATTTCTTATTCCATTAAAATTCGATAGATCAACAAATAAAACTTGGTTGTCTTATCCAAGAGATTGGAAGGCACCAAATTGCCAAAACCATTGAATAAATTAACATAAGCTTATTTCTAACTTGTCCTAAGTATTTTTTCAGTGGTCCCAGCAGTTTATCCCTCATTAGTGATGAAATAACCATGTTGGACTAATTAAGCCCCAAATGTAGTAAATTTTCAATCAATTTGCATACAGTTTTTTTTCATATCATCTGTACCAAAAAAAAAAAAAAAAAAAAAAAATTCCCACAACTGTGGGCAAAAATATATCGGGAATTTGTTTATAAATCAAAAAAATCTCTTCTTCTAAATTCATTTTATCTTCCTCAATACACGGACGCAATACACTTTTGCAAAAGTTTCTTCAAATTTTCCATAGTTCCATAGTTCCATACTTCTCTTCCGGTATAGGCTTCAATCCCTTCTTCGTTTTTATCTCTTCAATCGATTCAAAACGGTGTCAAAGGAGCGGTCTCCTGAGCTTGGCAAAAAGCCAGAAGTTACGAATACGATGGTCACGCGATTACTGTGGTTGCGGAATGATATGGGATGAGTTTTTTTCGAAATGATCACGAGTTACGAGTGCAGTGTGAGATGGTGCATTATCGTGATGCAAGAATCATAAATTGTCTCCCCATAAATTCGGTGTTTTTTGATGACGCATAACACCCAAGTAGAATTCTTTGTTGACAGTTTGGCCAGTTGGAAGGAATTCGTAATGCACCACACCACAATAAACGAAGAAAACTGTCAACATGACTTTGATTTTTGACTTGCTTTGACGTGGTTTTTTCGATCTCGGCTCATCTTTAGCACGGTATTCCCCCGATTGATCGGGTGTTTCTGAATTATAAGCGTACACCCAAGTCTCATCTCCAGTCCTGATGCGTTTAATTTTGTCTTGATAATCGGAAAGCATTTGCACACATCATCGCTGCGCTATTTATTCCATGAAATTGCGCATTTTTGGCACCAATCGAGATTTCACTTTTCTGAGGAACAAACGGTTACTCAAAATAGTTTTTACTGATCCTTCTGATATTCCAACCGTGTTTCGTCTTCACCGCTTTCTCGACCCTCTTTGAAAATTTTGTACCACTCAAAAAGGCCTTGACTTGCTCACCGAAGGCCTCTGCAACATTTTCAACGTTTCGGCAGCAGAAATCTCATTCCGCATACAAAATTTAATGGAACTGCGTTGTTGAATAGTTTCAGACACTATAAAAATCGAAAAATTCACTTTTAGCTAGTTACAAAAGCACTCGTAACTCAAACACTAATAAATATTTTGACGTGAAATTTGGCACAGATCATAACTCATAAAAAATAACCTTTTGTAGAAAGGATGGGGACCACTAGGCCCAATTTTTTCAAACCGTACATATCTTGACGTTTTTGTTTTAAAAACATTTTTCTATTCGGGAAAAGTATATATTACTGGTTTCATAACCAATATACCACCATCACTTCTTCCAATAAGAATCTGAAAGTAAGCACTTCTATTTAAAATACTCAAATCCTTTAAAGAACAACAGTCACGTGAAGAACCCGATAGTAAAGTTATCGTAATTTTTGTGTGGCACACAATTAGTTCAACATTCAATTTTTTTTTTCACCGATGACCACTTCACCTAAAGACTTTGTAACGTTATCCCATCAAAAGAAAGAGAAAAACCAAATTACAAGGTAAATAAAAAAAAAATGTACAGCTCAAACTTGCATCACAAGCGATTAAAAACCAAAACAGAAAAACCTACACGACACAGGAAGGAAACACAATAACACGCTTAACATGAACGCAAGAGCGGGGCGTGATTTATAGAGCGATGTTAAAAACAAACCAAAACTGAAACCACTAACTAATGGAGTAAAACAAAAAATGCACAGAAATTAAAACAAAGCTATCGAGATTGAGATTAAGTCGCGTGTTGAAAAAATATTGCACGCAAAAGTGGCGCAATCTAAATGGCAACAACAGTCAGAGTAAGAGTAACAGCAACAGGCTTTGTGGGTCAGTCGGGATGCGACCTATGAAACTACAACGTGCGGCGGTCACAAGAAAATTAAAGTCAAAGCAAAACGTCAAAGACAAAATAGAAGAAAATAGAAAAAAAAAATACTAGCAACAATGTGCTACGGTAAAATGTTGTCAACGTCAATTTCAAGCAATGCATCAAAATGTGTGCCGACTGGCCCCAATAACACAACTACACACGACAGCAAGCTTTGGGTATATAAAATCTATAGCAGGGCGGGTGCAATAATATTGTTATTGCAACTTTTGCTGCCACTGAAATATGTTGTTGCTGATGGCACGCGTGCAGAGCAAAACATCCGGCTACACAGCATGCCACACTTCAAGCCGAATCGTAGCACCATCGTGCAATTATTCGAGTGGAAATACGCCGATGTGGCCGAGGAATGTAAAAGCTTTCTAGGACCCAAAAGATACGGCGGTATACAGGTAAATAGAATGCTTTAATTTTGCTTATTTATTTATTTAGCTGCAATTACTTTTCAACCCTGACAACTTCCTATGTTATTCACCTTCACAACAGTTGTCACCAGTCACTGAGCATTTGATGTATGAGACTGAGTTGCTACAACATCCCTGGTGGGAGCGCTACCATCCCATTTCCTATAAGATTGCCTCACGTTCTGGCAATGAGGAGGATTTCTTGGTCATGTCGCGTACCTGCAATGAAGCTGGAGTACGCATCTATGTTGATGTGGTGCTCAATCACATGGCCGGTGGAAAGATGTTGGGGGTAGAAGAACCAATCAAAGGTTATGCAGAGTCCGAGGCTAATGCCAGTGCTCTAGACTATCCTGACGTGCCTTATAGCAGTCAGGATTTTCACCAACCCTGCGACATCGTCGACTACACAGATGGTCATGAGGTGCGTAATTGTCAGCTCGATGGACGTCCTGATCTGGATCACTCACGTGCTGGCGTGCGAGAGCGTATTGTGGAGCTTCTGGATAAGCTTGTTGACTTGGGTGTGGCGGGATTTCGGGTGGATGCGGCAAAGTACATGTGGCCAGCAGACTTGAAGGTATGACAGTTATAACTTTTCTTAACTTATTGGCGTTCTTTATTCTTTTATTAACTCCTTTTGCCGTTTTGGTCTTCTTTAAAATTGCAGAATATTTTTGACGCTGTTAAAAATTTAAGTAGTGAGGAGTTTGATTTTCCCGAGCAAGCACGACCGTTCTTTTATCAGGATGTTGTGGATTTGGGTATCGAAGCGATTTCCAAGTAAGTAACCTTAAATAAAATCGGGTTATGAACCGATTCAAAAACTCTTAATAACTACAGTAGTCCAAAGGTTAAACGTACAGAGTGCATTCGCAGATATTTATAAAGGGCTCGAATCTCAGCTGAATTTTTTTTTTTTTTCTTAATTATTATTAAGCAATCAGACACTATCGCCTGAATGAGAGGTGATATCATCTTTATTGTGGAATTTGGTTGTTGACGAGCTTCTTAAAAGGCTCAATAGCCAGCGTCTCACCGGCAGAGGATATGCTGATGATTTGGTTATTTCAAGTTTGGGCCATTATGAATCGAAAATATGGAATGGAATGCATAGTACCAACCCAATAATCGCATAACCCAATAATTGTGTCAGAAAAAAGTTTTTGGAACCTATCCTGAAAAATCACCCCTAATATCTTTCTAGAAAAAATAACTTAAACCTAACAAGGATCACTCTTACTTGATAGGTAAAGCTCCCTAGATAGAAAGTCATCGTCTGTTTTAAGATCATTGGTTTATTAACAGAAGTCAGTATGCCAAACATGTTACAAGGAATGGCTTATATCGGGGGCAACATGAAAATTTTTTATTGTGTTATCTATAAAAGATCTTCTTGAATACTTCCTAAAAATGTCTCCTTGAATAAAGCATTATGTAAGGAATTATACATGACTAAAAATCTTCTAAAATAATTCCTAAAAATGTATCCTTGATACTAGGACCTTGAATATAGCTTTATATAAGGAATTATACTTGAGTAAACATTTTCTTGAATACTAAAAATGTCTCCTTGAATAAAGCTTTATATAAGGAATCATATTTGAGTAAAAATCTTCTTGAATACTTCCTAAAATGTTTCACTGAATAAAACTTTATATAAAAAATCCTAAGAGAATCATGCGTGATTTTTCCGATTCATGGACGAAACATGCTGATTTGGCCATACATTTCATTAACGAAAATCTCATATGAATGTTCCAAATTCGGGGAAGTTTCGTTAACAAACAAAAGACAAATGAGAAAAATCTTTTTTTCTCTTTTTTTTATATATTCTTTCATATTCTTTTATAAAAGACATGTTTTCTCTTTGGATCACATTATTTGAATCTGTAAACTTTGATATATTAGTCACTCAGACCATTATTATACCACGTTAACAAAATGATATATATTTAAACTTTTGACAAAAAAATTACCCCGAAATATAAAAAAAATTAAGATTTATAGGGAAGCCATGAACGTACACAAAACAGAAAGTTGAAGAATTTTCGAGAAATTTTTTAATGAACGAAAACAAGACAGAAAGCTGAAGAATTTTCGACAAATTTTTTATGAACAGACGCGTTAAAGAATTTTCGACAAGAAATAAAAGAGAGAAGAGTTATAGCGTGTTCTAATGTTTTCGTTGTTGCTTTGTTCTTTTTGTTTTTTTTTTTTTTATTGTTGACAGATGAGTCTACAGATGAGTTGACAGATGAGTTAAAAAATATTCTGCAAGTCTGTTATTGACGAATACAAGACAGACGCGTTTAAGAATATTCTGCAAGCCTGGCTTATGCAGCAAGTTTCTTTAAGAAATCGCCAAAGATCGATTCATCCATGATGCCCGAGAATACTGGGCTTGTCTGTTATATGCCACTCACGATATTGACAAAACAATACAGAATTGTCGCAGCGCAAGACTTTAGGAAACTGAGCAACCATTTGAGATTCTTTTTCTTTTGGCATTTCAACCGCAAAAATAAAACATGCTTATAAAATAAATCGTTTTCCGCTAAATGTACAATAATGTTGTCATGAAAAATATGCACAAATGTCAAATATATGCATAAACCACCAAAATCGCCAGATATATGTAAAATAAGCATTTCCAAGCATTTGCTTAGAATTGCCAGCCCTGGTCATAATATAAACAACCGAACTTTTTTGGATGAAAATAATTCCTTATTTTATTTAATTAATGAAATAACATGCTATTGAAAATATTGTCCATCGCTTGCGATCAAATTAATTGCGAGTCGGAAAAGGGCTTCGTCCTTTTAGGCCAAGAACGAATCAAGTAAATATGTGATACTTTGCTTAGAAGTAAAGCGTATTCCAGTGAGGGCGTTTTGCATCGAATGAAATAAATGGTATTCGGATAGTGCTAAGTCTGTTGAATATAGAGGGTGAAGTAAAACTTCCCAGTCACTATTCTCCAGGTAATTTTTAAGCGGTATAGCAATGTGTTGTCGAGCATTGTCATGATGGAAAATTACATACTCGTGTCTGGCTGAATATTTCGGCCGTTTTTCTGTCAATTCTCGCTTTAAACGAATTAATTATTGGCCGTAAAGCTGTCCCGTAATGGTTTGACCTGATTTGCGCAACTCATAGTGGATCTGTTCCTTCTAATCCCACCAAATATTGATCATTACCGTAGAGCCATGTATATTCGGCTTTGGTATCGATGTTCCTGATTGGCCAGGCTTCACATACGATTTCTTGCGCTACGGGTTATCCATAATGTATCCATTTTTCGTCGCAAGTAATAATTCGATGCAAAAACTGCTTTATGCACGTAGCGTTCGAGGTGCATTTCAGACATGCAAAATTGCCTTTCGACATCTCATGGCTTCAGTTCGTGTGGCACCCAATTTCCTACATTCTGGATGAGCACTAACGCTTTTAAATGCCTGGAAATGGTTACCTGCGTCACACCTAGTACTTTTGCGAGCTCATCTTGTGTTTGACACTAGTCTATACTGAAGAGGGTCTCTAATTCTTCGTCTTCAAATTTTTTCACTTGGACTGGACGCTTTTTGTCCCTGATGTCGAAACCGCCACTTTCGAAGCACTCAAAACACTGTGTTCTAGACAGAGCATCGTCGCCATAAGCATCCACCAGTAAACAATGACTTTCAATGCAAAAAGTTTCTTGGCAAGAAGTATCCCAACAATACTTCACGCAAATGCTGTTTTTACGCAAATTTTCGAAATTTTCCATGAGGGTAAAAAAACTTATGCGCTTATAATGTTAGCAAATTGTGGCTTATGGCTTATGGCTGACCGATGGTACTTTAAAATGACATGTATGGTCATTTCTACAGAAAAGATCATTTTCTGCTATCTGATCACTGCATGAGGTGCCTAAGTATAGAATTGTTGTTGCAAAATGTTGAATACACTGAAAACTCTTCCCCAGAATATAAAAAAACAGACTTTTCTAAGCTTAATAACACTCTTTGCATTGAGAATTGGGATGATATATATAATGAATATGATGCTTCTAAAGCTTATTCTAAATTTATAAATACGCTATTTATTCATCTTGAAAGCTGCTCAAAAACTTCAAAGAGAAAAGCTGGTCGTGTTAAAATGTTGAAACCTGGGATTTCTTATGATCTTTTAGCTGAAATTCAAACAAAAAATAAGCTTTTCAAAAAACAAAAGAATCGCCCAAATGATTTGGTACTTCGCACTACACATAAGTTCCTATGTAAAGAAATCGCCCAAGAAGTTGTTCTATGCAAAAATAATTTTTACTGTGGTGAATTTCAAAAGGTGAAAGGTGATATAAAAAAAAGGAATGGAAGCTTGTCAATAATATTCTTAATAAAAATACTGGCAATGAACGCATACAACGCCTAGCTGATGAATTCAATAAATTTTTAGTTGTTGATGAGATTGCTCTGGATTCCACTCAATGCAACTGTCTGTCTTTAGAAAGTAGCATATCCAAGAGTTTTTTCTCTAAGCAAATCTTATCCTTCGAAGTTTATAAAATTATCATGTCATTGAAAAATTCCAACTCATCCACTTCTAAAAGTTGGTCAAGTATTTTTTTAAAGAATGTTGTTTTTAAAATTTGTGATATTCTAAGTTACATTTTTAACAAAAGTATAGAAAGTGGTGTATTTCCAACTGAAATGAAAATCGCTGAGGTTATTCCTCTATTTAAAAAAGGTGGCAGATCCAATATGAATAATTATAGACCAATATCCCTTCTTCCCCCACGTTTTCCAAGATATTTGAAAAAGCCATACCAGACGAGAATTGTTTCTTTTTTGGAAAAAAATAAATTACTCACTGAATGGCGATTTGGGTTTAGAGCAGGGCTATCCACTGAAGATCATCTTTTGAAATTTTGCACAAATGTATACTCTGCTCTCAATGATAAAAAGATTAGTGCAGCCGTTTTTGTAGATATTACAAAAGCATTTGACACGGTCAACCATGAATTATTGCTAGACAAACTTTTTCGCTTTGGGTTCAGGGGTAATATGCAAAATTGGTTCAGATCATATCTTGCCGGAAGACAACAAAAAGTCAAAATCAACAGTAATTTGAGCGCTCCTTTACGTATCTTATTGGGTGTTCCTCAGGGTTCAGTGCTTCATCCGATACTCTTTCTTGTTTTCATAAATTCACTGTTTACTCAAAAGTTTAAATGTAGTGTGAATGCATTCGCTGACGATATGGCATGTACTTTTGCAAGCAGCTGTCCGGTAAATCTATTTGTTAACATAAACCATGACTTGGAAATACTTAGTGACTGGTTCAAAATTCATAAACTGGTCATTAGTGATAAAACAAGAATAATGTATTTTAATATCTTGGGTTAGGAGCCTAACGTTGGTCCTGTGATTTTTCATTGCAGTAATTGTAGAATATTCTTGCACAGTGGTGATGTCTGTTTATCCACTACTCGTGTTCAAACTTACTTTGAAAATCGCGATTGTTCGTCGAAATGTTTCTCCATTGAATATGTCAAGTCTTTTAAATATCTTGGGGTCTTACTTGATTTTTAGATGACTTGGTATGATCATACACAAGCACTCAAGAAATACCTTATGGCTGCGATAAGAAATCTCTAGCTCTTAAGATCATTATGTTGTCTGAATTTGTTAAAATGTGTCTATTATGGTATTTTCCATTCGAAATTAGTATATGGCTTATCGTGCTGGGGTGGTGCTCATGATTTAACCCACTTTTGATATACCGAAAACATGCGATTCGGCTAATCTGCAAAAATCTCGGCTTGTAAGCAGTCTTGTTTTGTTTAGAAGTTTAAAGATTCTGCCCCTAAAACACTTACATTTTTTCAAAGTCTTAAAAATGTTTTTCTTAAGATCCGGCTATAGAATAATTAGAAGTTCAGCAAATTATAATCTTAACATAAATAATCAGTGTCTTGTCCCAGTCCGTCAACACTCACTTCAATTGTTTTTCAAATTTTACACAACAGTCGCTCCTAGATTATTTAATAGATTACCTGAAAACATAAGATGCATTCGGAACAAAACTAAGTTCCTTAACAATGTAAAAAATTGGCTTTTGATTTAAGTTATGATGATGTCAACGTCCTCATCAAGGGAACAGGGGGCGAACCTTCAGATGGCAACGTGTCTGACTGCCTCAACCTGGCGAGACCAGCATTATCCATGTCGAAATCGTCCCAAGTCGACTCAAACCTCCACGTGGTGTTCCCTGGGCAACGGCAAACTGGCATCCGTCACTTTAACGGCTAATTTGAGCGGCGGGTCTCCTAGCCTTAAATAGGTTGTGCGTCGGGTTTGAAGCCCATCACGTAAAAAAACCATTCAATGAAAAGTTATAAAAGAAATATGAGAAAAATTATCTCCAAATTTGATGACGACCACCGCAAACCAAAAACTGATAATGATTTACGGATATGCACTTGGAATGTCCGAACTCTTATTTGGGAAGGTGCCTCTATCCAACTGATTGATATCTTGGAGAGATACAAAGCTGATATGTATAACTGCAATCCAAGAAATGCGATGGAAGGGACAGGGTTGCTCTCGGCAAGCATCCTGTGATATCTACTACAGCGGCCATGCGGAGAAGCACGAGTTTGGGTGCGGATTTGTAGTTGGCAGGAGATTACGAAATCACGTCCTGCGATTCACTCCTGTGAACGAACGACTTGCTATAATCCGCATCAAGGCTAAATTCTTTCATATAAGCCTAATATGTGCGTATGCTCCGACAGAGGACAAGGACAATGAGATCAAAGATACTTTCTACGAGCGCCTTGAAGACGCTTACGAGCGCTGCCCCCGTCACGACATAAAAATTGTGCTTGGTGACTTCAACGCCAAGGTGGGCAAGGAAAGCATCTTTGGTCCAACAGTTGGAAAGTTCAGCTGCCACGACAACACATCCGATAACGGAATGAGGCTGATTGACTTCGCCGCAGCACGAAACATGGTTATAAGTAGCACTAGATTCAAGCATCTCAATATTCATAATGCCACCTGGTTGTCTCCTGACCAAAAAACGCGCAACCAAATTGATCACGTCTTGATTGACGGAAGGCACTCTTCCAGTGTATTAGATGTACGCACGATCCGTGGTGCTAACATAGACTCGGATCATTATCTTGTCGCAGCTAAGACGCGACAAACGAGGTTTCAGACAAGGTGATTCTTTATCGTGCGACTTTTTTAATTTAATTATGGAGACGATCATTAGAGCTGCTGATCTGATACAAAGCGGCACAATATTTTATAAGAGTGTTATGCTGCTAGCGTATGCCGATGATATTGATATCATTGGCCATAACACACGCGAAGTCAGTGCAGCATTCTCCAAATTAGAAAAAGAGTCGAGTCGCATGGGTCTTGTAGTAAACGCAGATAAGATGTCAACAAACAAGCAGTCCCAGCGTATTGGCACCCACGTCAATGTTGACAACACCTCCTTCGAGGTTGTGAAGGACTTCGTCTACCTCGGTTCCAGCATTAACTCTACCAACGATATCAGTAGAGAGATAAAACGAAGGATAACTCTTGCCTACAGGTGTTACTTTGGGCTCAGTAGGCAATTGAGAAGCAGAGCCCTCTCTTGACGAACAAAAGTCACACTCTATAAGTCACTAATCATGCCCGTCCTGTTATATGCAGCACAAACCTGGACGTTAAGCAGCTCTGATGAAAAGATTTTAGGAGCGTTCGAGAGAAAGATCCTTCGTAAAATCTACGGACCAATCTGCGTCAATGGCGAGTACCGAATACGATGGAACGATGAGCTGTATGAGCTATACGCCGACATCAACATAGTAAAGCGCATAAAAATCGAGCGGCTTTGCTGGATAGGTCATGTTGAGCGGATGGAAGACGACGCTCCAGCGAAGAAAATATTCGATTCGGTACCCAGCGGCGGACAACGCAGAAGAGGACGACCGCATCTCCGTTGGAGGGTCCAAGTGGAAGACAACCTGACGAAACTTGGAGCTACCAACTGACGCCAGCAAGCGCAAAACAGAAATGGCTGGCGCAATTTCTTACAACAGGCTGAAACCGACTTACGGTTGTAGGCGCCATCTAAGAGAAAGAGAAGAGATGTCAACGTTCTAATCTGTGTTACTTTTTAACAATATGTTTATATTTCAAGTTTGGATATTGTTATTTTTTGTATCATTTTTTGGGTGTCTAATATACTGTCATGCATTTATGTTATTCTCATTTAATTAAACAAAAATTTAGTGTTTTTTAATTAATTTTGATTATTAATTTTTTATATACTATATTCTTTATATTTTTATTCTTTTATGCTTATTCATGTTTTTTATTCTTTTTAATTTTAGTTCAAAATGTCATTTTATCCTTAATTGTTGTTTTAAAAACTGTTATGACTTTAATAATTTTTCGGTACTGCTCTTGCCACTAGTTCCTCATGAACTACATGTAGTAGTTCTTTTCATTAATTTTTGCTAATTTAAAGGTTTACTTATGTTTAATTGCTAAATTTTTAATGTTATTTTTAAAAAAGAAAAATAAATACTACTACTACTACTACTAAGTTCCAAATTCACGTAAACATCAATAATTTTTTTTTTAGTTTTTGCGCTCTTTTCGTTTAATACTTTTTTATTGTGTCTTACTATTTGAAAATTGACATTTAAAAATTAACTTGTGTCTTATATTTTTCGTCTATATTTAATGTTTGACTTAAGCATTGAAGAAACATTGATCTAGTTAATATTTTAAAGTCTTTGTGTACTAGATACTTTTTTTTGTGCATTTCGCATGAGAGTATAAGTTGGCATTTGATAATTTTCATGTTTTTCAGAGAGTGAGTTTTTACATTAATATAATCTATATAAGAATTTTAAATTACTACAGATTTAGAATTTAAAAACTTTAAAAGCTTTGAAATTAACAATTATCTTCATTTTCCTGCTCCGGTATGGGTTAAGTTGGGAGTGTTATAGCAGTAACAAAAAATGTACTAATCTAGTCAGGACTCGAACCTAAAGCCCCTCGTAATGATAGTACAGCACTCTACTACTTGGCTTTTGAAACCTTAATATAAACGATCTTATTTATACATTTGTTAAGCTATTTCACATTGAAATAACTTTTAACCAACTCCTGTAATGTATATCTTTTCAGAACAGAGTATTCTGGTAATGGCGTTGTCACCGACTACCTCTACGCCGCCGAACTCGCAATCATCTTCAGCGGCAAGGCACCTCTAAGCTCCCTCATAAATTGGGGTCCCGTTATGGGCTTCCTGCCGCACTATGATTCTCTGGTATTTGTCGATTCACACGATAGTCAGCGAAATGGCCTTGGTCGCATTCAACTATTAACACATCGCTGGCCTAGTCGACACATTATGGCAAATGTCTTCATGTTGGCACATCCTTTTGGTGGAACTAAACGGATTATGAGTTCATATCGTTTTGCGACTGATGCGGTTGACCAGGGACCACCAACAACAGGTGACGATGACGCAGTCATCGCCGCACCACAATTTGACTATGCAAATCAATGCACGCAGGCTTCAAATTGGGTTTGCGAGCATCGCTGGCCCGCCATTGCAAACATGGTACAGTTAGTTAACAGTCTGGATGAGTTGCAGGATACAGTCATCAATTTTCAGACAGATGGACCACAGCATATCAGCTTCTGTCGCGGTAACAAGGCATTCATTGCTCTAAACAATGATGCCACATTGGATTATGAAGCAGAGGTGTTTACCTGCCTAGAGGCAGGTACCTATTGCGACATTATAAGTGGTGGACGCACAGTGGATGGCAGCAAATGTCAGGGTAGACATATTGTGGTCGATGCAGAGAGCAAGACGAGGCTTGCGCTACCATCGGTGGCTAGCACACAGTCTGAGGAGGAGAATGAAAACACTGAAGTTGCTGCTGATTTCGGTGTTATTGCCATATATTTGGGCTCAAAGCTATCTGACGAAGCAGCGGCAGTGCTACCGGTCTTTAATGCAAAGTCAGTACAAAATTCAGCGATTGATGGCAAAGGACAGCCTACTGTGACCGATGTCAAGAGTGAGTATGAATTTGTCGCTGTCCCAGAAGTAGCTAAGACTGCACCAGAAGGTGTTGGTGAAGCAAATGATGTGAATAATACTGACGAAGCTGATGAGACCACTAAAGAGCTAGCTATACTTAATGAAAGGCAAGTCGAAGCAACAGCGGATACGGTTTCAAAAACCAATAAGGATGTCAACATTGAGGCAATGAAATTCTCAGCAGTCATTTAGTTCTACTGGATTGTTGTAATTAAGCTGATTGATTCTGATGCAAAAATTGTAGGTGTTGCGGAAAAGTGGAGTTATTTCTTAAAATACAGTTTACTAAATAGGTATAAGAATATCTGCAGTTAATAAATAACCCTCAATCTTTCAATACGAATAAATATTTTAGTATTTTAAAGTTGTTCTTTCTTTTTTTTCTACTGTCAGTTTATTCTGTTAAAATTCAGTTCAGTTGGGCATATTCCAAATTATGATTATATCAAAGAAATATCTTATTCATTTGATAGACATCTACGCCCATTAGTTAGTCAATGTTAATGTTTCGAGCTTAGATAAGTGCTTAGCTTAGATAAGTGGCTGGACCTACACCCACAAAATATGTCCACAAGAGGTAAATGATATGAAAAAAAGACGTAGTGATAATTCATATATTGAAAAATTTTAAATTTTGCAAAAGATTTTTTGACTATTATACTTGGACAATTTTGAAAATTTTTGATTTTAAAAAAGGCAAATTTTTAATTAATTGAACTTGGTTTCTTTTGAAAATAAGCCTGTTGAACTTGATGAATTTTTTATCAAAATAGTGAAAAAAAATAGTAAAGGTAAGAAAATAACTTCTGTTTGGCATAATATTTCGTCGACATATAGAAAACTTCGTGAAAAATGTCAACTTTTTTTGAACAATCAACTTTTTTATGTACCACCTTGTTCAAAAGAAAGGACTTAACTGTCCGATTCGTACATTTTTTTTTTTAGTAGGTTGCAACATGTGTCCATGACAAGGTTGCCAAATATCAGCGTCTCTCGTTGGCATTTGCTAAAGTAACAGCGTTTTATTTACAACAACTTTTTTCGTGCCTTCGATTTTTACAATAAAAGAAAAAATTGAACAACGAGTTTGTACCAAATTTTGTGTGAAAAATGGTTTCAACTGCGCCGATGCCCGTAAAATTTTGGTGAAATGTTACGGTGACTCTGCTCTATCGTATCAGAAGGCAAACAAGTGGTTTAACCGATTTGTGAGTGGCCAAGACGAAGTACAAGACGACGCTCGTACCAGGCGGCCATCGTGTTCGACTACCGAAGAAAACGTTGAAAAAATCAAAGAAATGTTGGTCAAAAATTGCAAATTGACGATTAGAGAGATAACAGAGGACGTCGGCATTCAATTGGATCCGCTCAGAACATTTTGAAGAATGAATTGGGCTTTAGAAGTGTCGCTGCGAAGTTGATACCGATAGAACTCAATTTCATGCAAAAAAGAGACCGAGTTGCTATCGCGAAAAACATGCAACGACGAATCATTCATCGAATCCATCATTACTGGTGATGAGACATGGGTATACGAGTATGACACGCAAACCAGGCATCAGGCGAGTGAATGGCGTTCGCCAGACGAACCGAGACCGAAGAAACCACATCGTTTTCAGTCAAAAAAGAAGGAGATGCTCACTGTTTTCATGAACTACAATGGTGTAGTTCACCGTGAATTTTTGCCAGATGGTCAAACGGACAATAAACAGTATTATTTGGGCGTTATGAGACGTTTACGTGAATCAATTCGCCAAAAAAGACCGCAGTTGTGGCAAAACAAATCATGGATTTTACACCACGATAATGCACCATCCCACATTGCTCATCTTATTCGTGACTTTTTGGACAAAAACAGCACGTTAACCATCCAGCAGCTTGCAAATTCACCTGACCTGGCTCCGTGTGATTTTTTCCTGTTCGATCGAGTCAAAAAACCGCTTCGAGGAACGCGTTTCTTCAGCAAAGAAGAGGTCATGGAAAAATCGGTGAGCGATCTGAAGGCCATAGCAAAAACTGTGTTCTAGAAAGGTTTCCGTGACTGGATCAAGCGCTGGCATAAGTGCGTTGCAGCCGACGGGAACTACTTTGAAGGCGAATAAACTTGTACTTTAATTTTTTTCCAATAAATTAACCTTTCTTTTTGAACAAGGTGGTATAAGGACTTTCAGAAAAAAAAATCACGAAGTATTACAAAAAAAAAAAAATAATTTTAGGTAGCCGAAAAAAAAAATAGTAACAACAAGCACTAATTAAAACGTGATAAAAGGCAACTTAAATAGAAAATAAATAGTGGCAGGTGAAAAAAAAAATGATTTCTCACATTCAAGTGTGAAATCTGTCAATTTTAATGGACCCAGTAGGTAGCGCTGCGATTGAGTTACAGGAATTTGTTTTTTTAAATCACTCATCCGATTTGCATGAAAATTTGTAAAGGGTTTTTGGGTACGGTGAGTGTTCATGACTTATCTATTCTGCTCTATTTTGAAGACCAAAGGGTGCTGTTGTACAAATATTTGTACTACGCTATTTGTCTGACTTCAACCAAAGTTTGCATATATATTCTTTGGTATAATGCGCAGTCCGTAGTCTAGAAAAGCTGGCGATATTTCACAGAGGGGCGTATCACTTTTATTCTAATCAGGCCCGTAGACAAGGGAGGAGTTTTGGGTGTTTAACCCCCTCCCCCCTTACGGTCCAGAAAGTATAAAAAAATAAAATATAATCATTAATATGACATTTTTTATATGCGCATACTTAATGCACCTACGTTTCTCTTCAGTAACAGTATAAACAGCAACAGCAACACGCTTAAGATGTCGAATAAAGTTCGATACATTCAATTGAGCCTTGTCCATCACCTGCGATTTAAGAATCTATTGCGTTGGAAAGTATTAAATGAAAGTGAGGAAAAAATTAACCTTTCACAATGGTTTTAATTGTGGTTTTCTAAAATTTAATCCACTTGTGTTAGTGTTATTATATTGATTATTTTATTGTGCCGAAATACTAAAACAATTCCACTTAATTAGCTGCAGAAACCGCTATTAAAAAAGGCCAGAAAGGAGGAAAGTAAATATTTTGTTTAAAGGAATGTTGTTTTAAGTAAAAGGAATTTTTTCTTTTATCAATTTCCGTCCTTTTTATGGCAACTTCTTGATATTCTTTAATACTTTGATCCAATGTTACAAAATTAATTACGAGTAATTATTAAAAAAAGATGACACCGCCGAAGTCGAAGCGACATTAGAACTACTTTGCTGATGTACCAACCGAGTGCAGCGCTGCCAGAATGGTGTAGTGGGCAATGTGTGCGGTGTCCATTCTATATTATTATTATTTAATGGTTACGATTTTAGCTAAATCATAATAATGTAATATTGTATTTCGTTTGTATTGTATCTTTAGAGCCTGAAAAGTGTCCAGAACTGCCTTTGGAACCGGCCGTTGCAGGAGGGGGTAGTATTGACAGTAATGTTAAAAGCGGTCGTATAAGTAGTGTTATTAAGAATATTTCAGATTTAATGTTAATATCTCTAAGTGCGTGTATTTTGAGTGTATGATTGTAGAAGTTGTTCCAGAAACATAAATTGCATTTGATACATCGGAACTGCCTTCGACTTCGGCAGTACATAAAGGTGCAGGCAACGATATTTTCAATTTCGTTTCATTTCAAGTTTTCAAAACATTTAAAATTCGCCCCTTCCTCCCCCCCCCCCCCCCAACTTTTAATTTTCCTGACAGTGGTTCGCGTAATCTACAATTTAAGCAGTTTTAGTTGAACCATTAGTTAGCTTACTCCAAATTGAAAAATGGAGCATATTGTAAGTTTTGCGTTTTTTTTTAGCACCGACACGGGATCTCAACCTCTTACGACAACAAAAATTTTTAAAAATAAAATTTTCAAACCTTTTGAATGATGTCGAAAAAGTCAATAAAATTTAAAAATTTTGCTAAGTGATCTGTTAAAGTTTAGGAGTACGGATTTACTTATAAGAAAATGTTAGTCTTCTTATCGTGGTAATTTTTCTAGTAGTTTCTAGAAAATATCGTTTGAAAGGAATTTGCATTGTAGGGCGCATTTCTAATGGTGTGAAAAAATTTTACAAAATTACTGTTTATATACCTTTTCTTGGTGCAACAATTTACAACATGGAAGTACTGGCTTTTGTCATTGTTCAACTTGATTTTGATGACATCCGAAAACGAGGAACGATCAAAATGTTTAATTAAACAATATGCAAGAATTTTACTTTGCTCTGGTAGCACTGCCATACGAATAAATTAAATCAAAATTCAGCAACGGATAGTTGAAGGCGTGCAATTGATATTTGAAATTTAAATTAAGTTTTATTAAAAATGCATTAAAGTTTTATACTAAATTCCTTTGATTCATCGATATCAGAAAATATCGATATATTTTACCCCCTTGGGTAAATCCTGGCTACGGGCCTGATTCTAATCGAACTTCTTTTACACCGCTTTTCCGACTTCAACCAAATTTCGCGGACATTTTTTTTGGACAGTCAGTAGAACAAAAAGTATGCGGGATAAGACTACGGGCGTGTCACTTTAAATTCAATGAAACTCCTTCTACACCGTATGGTGTAATGAGCACTCCTAAGTCTAGAAAATTGGTTGGAATTAGACAAGAAGGCGTGCCAATTTAGTTTTAATAATTTATTTCAGTTAATATCTAAAATGTGGTATTGATATTTGGCATAGGATCTGCAAAAAGTGGATGGCACTATACTGCCGTCTTAAGGAAGAGAGCGGCATCTACAATTTTCAAAAATCGAAGCAAAACGCCTCACAATAAAAAGACAATATTTTATTGTGAGGCGAGTGTAAAAGGAACGAAATAATTATAAAAATTTTATTCTTTAGAAAAGAGAAGCCCGGGACAATATAAACTATAAGGTTATTTAAAAGAATTAACTAATAATTCAAAAACTGTGGCATAAAACACTGTACTTGCCGCTTTTTTTCTTGTTTGTTCCCTGATTTTATTCAATAAAAACATTGAGAAAAGCCGTATCTGCATAATTTTTCGCACCTATAAGGAAAATAATTTGCTTATTTTAATTTAAAATATCATCAAAACCATCTTACCGGTATATATGATCTAAATTATTAGGCCTAAGCGAAGATACTCTCATATCATATCATATCATATTTTATTATTTATGACTGAAAAAATTGTGTATATAAAATAAATAAAAAACATGCGGCATCTACATGTAGATACGGCATTGTTTTACTCTGTTTATGTAGATACTGCGTTTTATCCTGGAATGATACCAAAATTTTGTGTAGATACGACAATTAAGGTTAAAAAATTAAGGTTTGGGTCAAAACTTTGGGATTTTTATTTTACAATCTTAAGGAGGATGAATGAATAATAAAAAAAATACAATAAAATTAATTTTTATTTTCATGCTAGATGCCGCACTCTTCCTTATGACGGCAGTATACAAGAGGCGTGATAAATTTTTAGAAAACTATATCAGTTCTAAAATTCATAATATTATAATAATAATTTGAATATGACAGCTAAAAAGCTTCAGGTGAAAAATAAGTTTTGTCAACTTTCCAGGCGAAGGATGAAGCTTTTCATCCTTCCGTACCAATAAGAAAATGTAAACAATTAAAAAGTTTTTCAAAATAGGCAATTTGGACCGGGAACTTTGTGAAATTGATATCTAAGTGGAAAGTGACATAAAATGTTTATTTCATAATATAAACTGGATTAAGAGCCACTTCTTTATAAGGACTGAAGCTTTAGGTCTAAAATTGGAAATTTTATATATTTAGTTTAATATAAAATGAATATGAAGAATATTTTATCAATGATTTTTTGTCATAAGTCATACAATATATGAGATTTTGCATGAGATTTTTAAGTAACTAACAAAGAGAGCCGACTCTGACCAAATCCGAAACTAAAACCGAATATTCGGTCAGACACTAGTTGAAACCAGGGATGATATTGGCTTAGTTGGAAAAGGGCTAGAATTCAAACAAAAATTGGGCCAATTTGACGTTAATAGGGCTTTTAGTTATAAAAAGTGGCAATTCAATATTGAAGACCTTCTTTATGGTCACACGGTCATGCCATGGTCTCACAAATAGCACACTTTTTAATAATCTCAACAAGTCCAGTTTATTTTTGGTGAAAATAGTCGAAATTTCGAATTAACAGTTTTGGGAAATCAAAAAACTTTAACTTTTTCGTGTTTTATTTCGTTTGTGCCGTTTAAGCCGATCATGGAAGGAAGTTCTTGGTTGATCACAAATTTAGCAAGCTCTAATTTAAGTGATTAAATTAAATAACTCTCCATCTTAATAAGGTTTTAGGTGAATATTTCAAATACATTTTATTTTACGCATTATTTGTGTCAAAATTTTTTTTAAATAAAAAAATGGCAAAAACAATCTTTAGATATAGAGTATTTCTGCAAAAAAAATTTTAGCAAAAATTGCAAAGCAACATACTTTAAATAATCGTAGAATGTCAGAAATGGATGAGAAATTTAATGCAGACTCTTCTCATTGATTAATTGAGTAGAAAAAATTCACTCCTGTCAAAAAATATATTGAGGCATGGCTGAATTTAACAAAAAAGATTTTCATAAATGACCACAATTTTAGAATAAAGAATTTTGCAAGAAGAAAATTAAGTCAAATTACATCTGATTAGATGACAAAACAATCGCCAAGAAATAAGTTTAAAATTTGCCACCAAAACTTTATCAGGGTGTAGAGAGATGGTACTGGCCTGATTTTCTTAGCGTTGATATTGAATTGATAACAAAATGGATTAATTTGTACGTATATTAAGGTATTGTCAGGACTACGATGGAGCCTATAGAGCTCGCTCTTTTCATATAACTTGGAAAACAAACTAAATTTGTAGTTGATATTACTAAAAAGTATGCATTTATGTGATCATGGCTGTATATAACGGAACTTATTTTAATGAGTTCTATAATGATATAGACTTTATATAAGAATCCCCCAAAATTTCTCTATACAAAATTCGGTTAATTTTCGTTTTGAAACCGCCAAAAAAATTATGCGGTTTGCACGTTTTGAACGAAATTTCGTTTTTTGGTTTGGCTATTTGCCATACAAAAATCAACTAATTTTTTAGGACTATTTCACTTTTTGTTTTCGAGTGATAGTTCACATTGACTACTAGTGATATGGTTATAACTATTACTATCACTCCATCATCATGTTTTTAAAAAAATTAAAAGTTTTTAGTCAAAATCAGTCCCCGTCCCGCGATAGTCATACCTTACTACTTATGAATAATATTTATTTCTTTCTCCAGATATTTTCATTTTTATTTAATAAATTCAAGAGAGCTTATTTTTGTCAAGCACTCCGACACCGCAAGATTGCATTTTAGGCAATTTCTCCAAAATTTTGGTCATTTTTCGTTTTTATTGGGTGTTTTTTTTTACATTTTTTTAAAAGTTTTTTTGTTTTGGAATTTTTCGTTTTAGTGATCTTTAATTTTATTTTTGTGCGATTTTTCTGTGGAAGATATTTCCTACCTCCATTTTCTACCTCCAAATTAAAAATTTTGTAGAACGGTTGCAAAGTACATAAATGTTGTCAACAGACATCAACCATTAAACTATTCTTGTTAAAAAGTGCGATTATTTTTTTTATGTTAAATTTTTTCAAAAGGGCCTTAAACGACTAAAAAGGGCCTCGGGGCTTTTACAATTAAAAAGGGCTCAAAAAAGCCCTAAAAGCCCCCAAATATCATCCCTGGTTGTAACCCAAAGCTCACTGCTATGATTAAACATGTTGGTGGGTTCAAAAATTACTCTATTCGTGCTCACACGAAATTCCACTCAAATCACCATAAGAAATGTGACAGCCGTGATACAAATTCAGCATTTGCAATTTTTATCAAAATACTACTGAGTAAGATTGCGTGAAAAGCTAGCAATATATTTCCGAAGACATTTTTCACCGCACTTTAATTGAAATGGCCATTAATTATAGTGTATAACGTGACAGTTGGCCTGGATAACTTGTCGTATTTTTGCAAAATTTTGCAACCGCAAGGGAAAATGAAGTACGTAACATAATGATAAGTGTTAATTTTTCTCTTACTTTCTAAAATATTTTTAACACATTTAAGCACTTTCATGTATCTTAAGCCTCAATAAGATTATCTAAACAAGAGCCATCAAAGATCAACTAAACTACATATAAGCCAGATACAACTCCAAATACTAACTATAACTACCTTGAACACATAAGCCAAAAAACTGGCCTGTTTGACCTCTGGTTATATTGAAACAAAAGTCATTGCTGCTTTCAACAACATCATAATAAAACCTTATAAAGTCCTTTTTGCACTTAATTAAATAAATTCTGAATATTTCTTGCAAGCTTTCATAAATACTGTCACCCAACTCTAGGATGAACAAAAAGCAGCAGCAACAACTGGATTAAAATAGCCTTGCATGCAGACATTTTACATAGACTTGAACAGAATTTAGTTAAAGTTAAAAGTTGCTCAATAGCGGCCAATCCTCTACTAGGAACAAAAAGGACATGCATAGAATAGATGTAGCTGTTGTGGGAAAAAAATAACCACACTCATGTTGAAAATATTGCACTCTACTACATAAGGAAAAATTTTAATTCAATAAAATTCAATAATTTACTAGCTGCTTTTAGATCCCTCTCAGACCATTGCTTCACTTTTCTTTTGTGGCTCTTGAAATTGGCCTGACAGCCATGACTCATTTGACTTTGTTACCAACAACAGCAGCAGCAGAAAATTTCATTTATTTAACAAAATTGGCCAAGAACCGTGTTGGAGTCATGCATATAGTCAGGCAACAAAGCAGTGTGAGCAGGCAGCATGGAGGAACCTTTTGTCATTGCGTGCAACTTTGTTAGATTTCTATTAGATTGCAATGCAGTCAAACACCACCACCACCACCAGCTGATATTAATACATTCACACACTTACACACACATACACTCTCTTATTCGCCCTTGGCTATGCTACGTTTTAGGATCTGTGACTTTGGCAAACGCCAAAAGTTTAACATAATGTCGAATCCTTGCTTTTCTCATTCATCTCAACATGTCACTAACTCAAAAGCTGCTTTTAATCCAGTCTTATGTGAAATTCAATGTTTGTAAAATGCAGCAAACTTCGTCCTGCTATTGGTGGTAGTAGCTCTTGTTGTTGGCATAGCTATATTTAAACAGCTTCAAGCAGCTTTATTTTATTTTCAATACCTTAACACATTGTTGCTAATACAGCAAAATCCGAAAACTTTGTGGCGCTTTATACAATTTTCAAAAATAAAGTCTCAGAAAAAAAAATCTAAATCCAATACTTAATTTTGGTACTGCTGCGTAGCACATAAAAATACTGCAAGCTTTTGTTAAAAACAAGCTTATTTTAAAACAACTCCTTTGCTATTAAAACTCTTGCGTTTCTTACTTTATTTAACTGGCATTAGTTTTGAAATGAAAAATTTTATTTTGAACTCTAAGCTAGATATGGTGCAAACCTTTTGGGTGGTTGAATTGATGATCAGATTAAAAGTTTAAGAAAGTACCTTTAAAGACAGTATATTCCCGCATTTGTCACTAAGTGTTTAAAGTTCCAGAAAATCTAGCTTGAAAATAAATTCACAAATACATTGTAAACTTAAAAGATTTATAAATTTTGACGTCTAAATAGAAAAGCAATAATATAGAATATTTTTTTGAGAAACAAATAGAAAAAAGCTTAAGTTCTTAGTTCAATAGCAATCATTTTGCTTGATAGCACTCAAGACTGAGAAACTTTAAATTTTTCGAAGCTTAACACACAGTTTAGCATTCTCCTGAAAAATTAACTCAGATGTAAATAGGCGAAATTGTAATTTTTGCTGAAGCAGCATTACAGTAGCCCCAAATATCTGTAGCTTTATGGCTGTAAAAACTTTCATCAAAATGTACATTAAACATGAAATATGGTAGTTCTTCAAGTGATTTCACACAAAAATAGTCACGTAAAAAATTTACGTATGACAAAAGTGCTAATGACGACTTAGAAAAATTGAAGTAAAATTGTAAAAATTGTTAAAAATATATTCAATTCATCTTGAAAAATATTGGTCCTACGGACGCGCTGTATAGAACCGTTATTGTACAAAACTAGCTAAAATAAATATCTACGATTTCACAATGGGCTTTCCACACGTCATTTCTAATGCCTTAATAAAGGTAGTCTCGGTGAAAAATTTCCACTTGGAAACAACGTTTAACTTTTTTCAGCCGCATATCTCAAGAACTATTGCAGATATTGCAGTTATTGCAACCGATTTTTACGTTTTCTCTTTTGATTTTATTTAAATCGCAGTGTAAATTTACTTAGTAGGGACATGAATAATTTTACACACATTTAATGATATAAGTTTAAAAATAATGAAGGCATTTGGGCCAAATATTTTCACATATATTTTGATACATACAGAAAAATACCTACGGCGCATTGCCTAAACTGACTTCGGTAACAATTTTTGTATGAAGCTTAAGAAATTTGTATAAATTTCATAAGTTTTTTGCCAACTTAGACATGCCAAAGCTCAGCTGGAAGTTAAACACAGCAGAGCGTACTAAAAAAGCCACAGTGACACTTTATACTTGCAAAAAAGCCATTGGGACAAGGGCTGTATACTGGGCTCATAAGACCTATTCTCTGTATGGAGTAGTAATATGGTGGCCGTCCTTAGACAAGGTCATATACATGAAACAACTCCAAAAAGTGCAGAGAATGGCATCTATATGCATTAGCGGTGCTCTGAGAACAACACCGACTGCAGCCTTAGAGACCATACTTCATCTTCCACCACTGGACCTGGCTGCCAAACAGACAGCAGCCTGTTCGTCAATAAGACTAAGAGAACTGGGAGTATGGAAAAGTCTGGACAACGGGTCATTCATCCATACTTAACAACTTTAACTTCATTCCATCAAGCACTGATTACTGCAAGCCTTCGGTTTCCTTCGAAGGAAGGTATGGTACGCTTATTCCGCCTAGAACATACTGGTTCAATGGTGCACCATGGAAACGTGGGTGTCTATATTTCTATACAGATGGATTAAAATTAAACGACAAGGTCGGATACGGGGTCTACTCAAAAGAGCTTGGGGCATCTCTGGCTCGTAGGCTTCCTGACCACAGTAGTGTGTTTCAGGCCGAAATTATGGCAATAGGGGAGGTTGCATCATGGCTTTCAAAAACGTTGTCTCCAAACGGGAAATTTATATCTTCTCAGATAGTCAGGTTGCGATAAAATCGTTGGAACAAGTAGCCACAAACTCTAAAGTAGCCAAAGAATGTCATGCTTCATTAGGTGAAATGTCGAACTACTTCAGCATCAACCTAATACGGGTACCTGGGCATAAAGGCATAAAATGTAGTGAAAAGACAGATGAGCTTGCTAGAAATGGGACACGAGCGGTATCAACTATGGTGAACCCACCGGGTATCCCGTTAGTGACTCTTAAGCTGCTAATCAGTAACAATATCATATCGGAAGCTAACACTAGGTGGGCTGAACTCTCGACATGCAGAGCATCAAGGCTTATCTGGCCAACACTAGATCCCAGGCGATCGAGAGCCCTTCTCTCACTGGAAAGACCAGAACTAGCCACAATAGTGGCTGTCATCAGGGATGATATAGACTTAGTTGGAAAAGGGCCAGAATTCAAACAAAAATTGGGCCAATTTGACGTTAATAGGGCTTTTAGTTTTAGTTTTAGTTTTAAAAAGTGGCAATTCAATATTCAAGACTTTCTAATTGGTCACACGGTCATGCCATGGTCTCACAAATAGCACACTTTTTAATAATCTCAACAAGTCGTTTATTTTTTGTGAAAATAGTCGAAATTTCGAATTAACAGTTTTGGGAAATCAAAAAAACTTTAACTTTTTCGTGTTTTATTTCGTTTTAGCCGAACATGGAAGGAAGTTCTTGGTTGATCATAAAAATAGCAAACTCTAATCACTCTCCATCTTAAAAGTGTTTAAGGTGATTCTTTCAAACACTTTTATTTTACGCTTTATTTGTGTCAAAAGTTTTTAAGTCAAAAAATGGCAATCTTTAGATATATTGTATTTCTCCAAAAAAAAATTTAGCAAAACATTGCAAAGCATTTCCACATAAAACCGCAAATCGGTTATAATAGTCGTAAAATGTCAGAAATGAATGAGCAATTTAATGTAGACTCTGCTCCGTTAAGACTTGTATGAAGACGAATCAATGAAGCGGGACGAAATTGAGTGGAAAAAAATTCACTCCTGTCAAAAAAAAATTGAGGCATGGCTGAATTCAACAAAAATAGTTTTATAAATGACCACAATTTTAGAATAAAGATTTTTGCAAGAAGAAAATTGAGTCAAACTATATCTGATAAGGTGACAAAACAATCGCCAAGAAATAAGTTTGAAATTTGCCACCAAAACTTTATCAGGGTGTAGAGAGATGGTACTGGCCTGATTTTCTTAGCGTTGATATTGAATTGATAACAAAACGGATTAATTTGTATGTATATTAAGGCATTGTCAGGACTACGATGGAGCCTTTAGGGATCTCTCTTTTCATATAACTTGGAAAACAAACTAAATTTGTAGTTGAGATTACTAAAAAGTATGCTTTTTAAGTGATCATGGTTGTATATAACGGAACTTATTTTAATGAGAACATTTAAAAAGGCGATAGGAAATATAGAATTTAAATAAAAATTACCGAAAATTTCTCCATAAGAAATTCGGTCAATTTTTGGTCAATTTTCGCGAAATTTAGATTTTGGTTTGGCTATTTGCCATACAAAAATCATCTTATTTTGTAGGACTAAATTTCACTTTTTGTTTTCGAGTGATAGTTCACATTGACTACTAGTGAAATGGTAATTATAATTATTACTATTACTCGATCATCATGTTTTTTCAGTCCCCGTCCTGCTGTAGTCATACCTATTGATAATTACTAATGAATAATATTTATTTCTTTCTCCAGATATTTTCATTTATTTTATTATTTCATAAATGAAAAGAGAGCTTATTCTTGCTATACTCCGACACTGCAAGATTGCATTATAAGCAATTTTTCCAAAATTTTGGGCATATTTTCGTTTTTATTGAGTGATTTTTTTTACATTTTTTTTTTTTTTTTGGGTAATTTTTCGTTTTAGTGATTTTTAATTTTATTTTTTGTGCGATTTTTCTGTGGACGATATTTCCTACCTCAATTTCCTTCCTCCAAATTTTAAATTTTGTAGAACGATGGCATAGTACACAAATGTTGTCAACAGACATTAACCATTAAACATTTTCTTGTTAAAAATGCCGATAATTTTTTCGGTTAAATTTTTTCAAAAGGGCCTAAAACGACTTAAAAGGGCCTCGGGGCTTTTACAATGAAAAAGGGCTCAAAAAAGCCCTAAAAGCCCCCAAATATCATCCCTGGCTGTCATCCCAGGGCACTGCTTGATAGGCAGACATGCCCACAGGTTAGGAGTTATCTCAAATGACTTCTGTAGAAGTTGCACGGACGAGGCGCTAGCCAGAAGAAAACACAAATATTAAGGCTCCTTCTTCTTTCATGAGCTTGACGACCTGTCATCGACTGATGTCAGGCGTCTAATAGGGTTCATCAAGAGCTCAAGTTGGTTCCATTTTTGAATGAAGGTCTGTGTGCAGCGGTATCACAATGGACCTATCTGGTCTAAGTGAGCTGGTGTATGCTATTTCATATACACCGGCAGCCGCCTCTACCTAACCTAACCTAGGCATGCCAAAATTGTATAATATGCCAAAGATACTTGGGCAAATGCAAATTGGGGTTTTTACAATCTTTTCTCTCATTGCTCTTGCTGTCATACGCGGTTATTATTTGCTTTCCTTTTCTTATCATTTGTATCAACGTGCATGTATTTCGCAGTAATTTAGTCGTTACATTGACGAAACAAATAGAACATAAAACAGTTTAGTGGATCATAGTGAGAATTCTTGCTCCATCGAGACAAGTGGGTAGAATAGTGGGAGACAATGGTAGAATAGTGGATTGCTGAATTTAAACGTGGCCGTACCAGCACAAATGATGTAGAGCGCAGTGGACGCCCAAATCAGATTGTTATTCCACAAAACATCAAAAAAATCCACAAATTGGTTATGAACGATCGCAAATTGAAGGTGCACGAGCTAGCTGACAATTGTAAAGATATTAGATGGTAGTGTTTTTACCATTTGGGTATTCGAAAGCTCTGTGCAAAGTGGGTGCCGCGTGAGCTCACAGTCGACCAAAAACAACAACGAATGCTTCAGAGGAGTGTTTGGCGCTGTTAAACCGCAATAAAATCGAAGTCTGTCGTCGATATGTGACAATGGATGAAACATGGCTTCACTATTACACACCAGAATCCAAAAGACCTACTGAGTGGACAGCAGTCGACGAACCCAATCCAAAGCGAGCAAAGACTCAACAGTCTGCTTGTATTTTGGGATGCGAAAGGAATAATATTCATCGACTATCTCCAAAAAGGAACCACTATCAACAGCGACTATTACTGTGCACTTTTGGATCGATGGAAGGCTGAAATCGCCAAGAAACGGCCACATTTGCAATAGGATAAAGTGTTGTTTCACCAAGACAATGCACCGTGTCACAAATCGATGAAAACGATGTCAAAATTTAATGAATTGGGCTTCGAAATGCTTACCCACCCACCGTATTCTCAAGATTTAGCCCCCAGCGACTTATCCTGTTTTCAGATCTCAAGAGAATGCTTGCTGAAAAGAAATTCAAGTCCAATGATGAAGTAATCACTGAAACTGAGGCCTATTTTGACGAGAAAGAGAAATCGTACTATAAAAGTGGTATCAAAAAGTTGGAAAATCGCTATACTCGTTGTATCGCTCTCGACAGCAACTATGTTGATAAATATAATCGGGTTTTACCAATATTTTGTTTTTTCTTACTTATCCTACGTACTTATTGAATGACCTGTTATATTGTAAACAAAAAGGAAATATTTACTCTAAATGTCACGCACGCCTTAACTCAATCTGGCTAATTATCAATAGCCACACGCACCTCGTTTATTACAAAATTGGTCACAGCGCGAATCAAAGCTGTCTTAACGCATTAAAGCATGCCCATAGATCAGCTCGTATCATCTTGATGTTGAGTTCTGAAATGTGTGCCCGGGGAACCATAGAAGTTGATAGAAAAAATAAAATAAATTTACCTGAGATATGACATGGGTGAGATTGCAGGTGTGACTGCCAGGAATATCGAAATATCACAGTTGGTTTTTTTAGTTCCATAGAAGACAGCTTCCCGTGATGTTTTACCTATCAAACTAAATGTAAATCACGGAAAATTAGATTGTTTCATTTTTTTTTTAGGCCCATGCTTTCCCTTTACTATAACAAAAAATCTCTATATCAACACTTTCTTGGGTATTTAAATACCCATTAGGCATTAATGAGTTAAGAGAGCCAATGTAGCTAATCCTCTAAAACTGTTCACAATTTGTAATCCAGCGGGTTCCAATCTGGACTGCGAGTGGACGACTTTTTAGAGGGATTGAATGCTGGCAAATTGTTTTAGAGCCAGGTTTGGGGCGTTTTATGGACCGGTGCAGAATACAGCTGGAAGGTCCACGACTGCTTTTGGAACAGACAATGGTTAAATCGCTCTAGAACAGCTTTCAAAACAGTTTCTTGGTATACTTCGGGCGATGTTTTGACAACTTGTTCACAGAAATGCAAGACAGTGACCCTATTGTAAGAAACAACCCACTAAGCCATGACTGAAGCTGAGTGATGACCCTTTTCCACCAGTAGAATCAGTTCAAATGCTTCTTTAGATGTCCATGCATACACTCTATAATTTTGTTTGTGTACATTTTTTCCTGCACGGTACAAATTTTTTCATCGGTAAACAAGAGTTTTCTGTGCAAGTTATCAGCGTGCCTTACCAAAAGACGTTTGCATTTTTCCGTTCTATTATTTTCAAAGCAGCAGTCAACAAATGTCCGGACGGTGTTTGAAAGCCCCGAGTCCCAAGACTTTTTTAATAATTCGACTCATGGACTTTTACGTGACATTCATCTCTCGTACCATGATGTCTTGTTTTCGGAGCGAACTTCGCTGAATTCTTGATTTAACAGCTTTGGTGACTTGCGGTGTTCGAAATGTGCGTGGAATGTGCAAATGAACATCCCACTAATCCCGAGCAGCCGGAGCGTTTTGAATGTATAACCTTTTTTTCATTTAACACTGTAATAGCGCTATAACAGCTATCCGGTTCTCGTTATCCGACCACTCCATGGTGAAAGATGAAACAATTTTGAATTTACGGCACACACTAAAGTAACTCCATTCTGGATTTCAATGTTATGTGACTTTAACACCCTATACGATATACAAATTTTAATTGTATGACCGGGGCAACATCCTTTGTCCATTGCCCGTCCCAGTTTTCTGGTAGTAGTATATCACCAAGTGGTAACTCCATTCTGAGTTTTAATATTCTGTGACCTTTTACTTTCATAGCTATTCATTTATCGAAAAAAATGCCCCCTTGTTTAATGATCGCCCAGTTTTTTCAGTCGAAGGAAACGACTAAATAGCTAAACGACTAATAGTTAAACTAAAACTTAAACTGAAAATTTGAGCTGCAGAAAAAGTGCCACACCCCACGTTCAACTTGCATAAAATGTTACCTGTGGAATGGCACTTGTAAATTGAGGTCCAATACCAAACTCCGAGGCGACCTATAAGTCCAAAGCTAATCGATATCACAAATTTCCTTTTTATGGAAGGAGGTGGCACACTATTTTGTTTTTCAATTTAGTAGGCGTGGCAGGTAGGAGTGAAACTTTTTGTTTTTACTCATCTTAATCTAATACAGAAGAATTTTACACCTTTTTCTTTTTAAGTGTATCCTCTATAATATGATATCTTTCATGGCCAAAAGCTTATGTGAGCTTTCCATTTTTATACCCCAACGCGTACTGCGTAAGGGGTATATTTACTTTGTCATTCCGTTTGTAACGCCAAGAAAGAGGCGTGGCAGGTATAGAAAAATATATATATATTTGATCAGCATCACCTCCTGAGTCGATTTCCGTGTGTCCGTCTGTCTGTCCGTCTGTCGACACGATTACAGCCGCAGTTTTAAGGCTATCGCGATGAAATTCAAAATATAAGTTTATTTTTAAAAAGTAAGATCAAGTTCGAAAATTGGCCAAATCGGATGAAAACCACACCTACCTACCATACAAAGTGTCTTTCTATTAACCGTAAAATGTCTTTAAAATCGACAAAAATTAAAGAAATGCCTTGAAATTTTGCATGTAAGCTTTGCTCTTAAATCTTAATACTGGGTATGAAATTTGGAAAAATCAGATGAAAACCACGCCTACCTCCCATACAAAGTGGCTTTAATTTAAACGTAAAATCTCTTAAAAATCTGCAAAAATAAAAGAAATGTTTTAAAATTTTGCACATAAGCTTTGATATTTAGTAAGCTATGATAAATAAGCTATGATATATGGGAAAATCGGATGAAAAGCACCACCACTTCCCATACAAAGTGGCTTTATTTTAAACGTAAAATCTCTTAAAAATCCACAAAAAATAAAGAACTGTCGTGAAATTTTGCACATAAGCTTTGATATATAATATGAACCATCTCTATGATATTTGGCAAAATCGGATCAAAACCACGCCTACCTCCCATACAAAGTGACGTCATCAAAATAGGAAAACTTTCGTTAATATATAAAACGGGGGGTATTTTAGGTTCGGTACCCTCCCTTCAGTTTCTTCAAAAAGGAAGATGTTCTTCTAAAAGGAAAATTTAATTTGTCTTTTTTTTTAATGTAATGAAAGTTCTCTTAGCAGCTCTTAAAATGATGCTTTAAATTGACCAATGTTTGTTGGCATTCTTTAAGATGCAAAATAAGTCTTTAAATTTTTCTTTTTTTTTTTTCTTTTCTATGTTCTTAAAGGAACCTAATACTCACCATTCCAAGAACAAAGAATCATTTGTTGCTCAACTCCTACTCTTTTTACCTTTTCTTTGAAAAAAAAATATTACAATGAAACTTTAAATCCATAACAATAGCTTGGCTGGCGAAGGTATCGAGTGCATTTCGATTTACTTTTATGATTTAATGCTTCTAATCTCTGAACTTTCTATCGTATGAAAGTGCACAAAATAATATGAAAAAAAATATAGTTAAACTTCTCACACTTGGGAATGTTTTATGGTGCGCTGTGGATGCAAACTACGAGTATTGCCTTGAATTGAATCGATGATGTTTATTCGCGTTGCTTGCGCGACAGCAGAGTCGTAAAAATATCGAAAACTGATTTTAATTTTAGATAATATACGATGGTAGGTAGAAACGATATTAGTTCCATGTTTCTGAAATTTAATAAAAAGAAAACAAAATTATGTGCTTTCCTTTCAAATTTTTAACTAATTTTTTTTTTCTGTGTTCATTCCGCTTGTAGCCAGTGTCAATGAGAAATATATGAATGTTTATGAATAAGTTAAAAAATATTTACTCAAAAAATAGACTGAATTTTATTACCCCACAAATTTTTGATTGGATCGATATCAGGACTTTTTTTTCATTTTTGATCATTTTAGAGATTGGTTCTCTGTGAACACTGAAACAAGCAACAGAAATGGCAATAACAATAGCACATTGCACAATACCTGAAACGAATAAACAAATTTTATAAATTGTAGAATATTATGCTGGATTTTTTTATGCAGTTTCTATGTTTATAGGACCCAAAACTTTTGATAAAATATTCGTTTGAATGGATATTTTATTTTTAATTTTGGAAAGGTGTAGAATGCAAAATGTACATATTCCACGAAATTTAAAACAACTGGAAGTATACAACGTAGAAAAGCTAACTGGAAATTTGTCCCATACGATTTTTTTACTATTTTAGTATGTTAGACATCTAAACTCTTCTTCTTAGACATCTAATGTTGTCTAGTGTACAAATTATAGTTACACTCAGAAAAAATTTCCAGAATATCTAAAAAAATTAGATAAGTTAGAAAAGTGTGGGCTTTATTTAGCGACATGGCCAATTTTCTAAAAATTAAGTACATACATATTTTTCGTCAAATTGACACCAGAAGTGTGAAATAATTAAGGGAGAATTATCCAATAATTTATGAACTATTTCGCTAAATTGAAGGAACTAAACGTAATTGTGTTGAAATTTCTTATTCCATTTGAGTTCATTTTTCTATCGTTTATTAATCATCGGCTATAACTAACAGAAATGTTTCCCTGAAAATAAGAAACTTTTATAGAATCGCAGGAAAAATATATCTGAAATAAAGAAAAACTTCCGAGGAATGAATAAAAATAACCATCAATGTAATAAAAAGGTATTGTGATCAATACACTTTTTTCTCTACAGGAAAAACAGGTCTTGAAATAAACTAGTAAGATTGAAGCTTCGGCAGGGTACCGAAGCTAAAATATCCCCCCCCCCCACCCCTCCCCGCGGCCATATTGAAGTATATTCGAAGTCTTTAGCCACGACATACATGATGACATTCAGTTTTTTTATATTAACGAAAGTTTTCCTATTTTTATGACGTCACTTTGTATGGTCGGTAGGCGTGGTTTTGATCCGATTTTGCCAAATAGCATAGAGATGGTTCATATTATATATCGAAGCTAATGTGCAAAATTTGAAGACATTTCTTTAATTGTTGTGGATTTTTAAGAGATTTTACGTTTAAAAAAAAAACACTTTGTATGGGAAGTGGGCGTGGTTTTCATCCGATTTTGTCATATATTATACAGATGATTTATCTTAAATATCAAAGCTTTAAATATTAAAATTTTAAAATATTTCTTTAATTTTTGAAGGTATTTTTAGAGATTTTACGTTTAAAATAAAGCCAATTTGTATGGGAGGTAGGCGTCATGAGGTAGAATTCATTTGATTTTTCCAAATTTCAAACTTTCAAAATTTTAAGACATTTCTTTAATTTTTGTGGATTTTTAAGATATTTTACAAATAGAATGAATTCACTGTGTATTGGAGTAGGTGAGGTTTTCGGCCAATTTGGTTAATTTCAAAACTTGATTTTTATTTTTTAGAAGAAAGCTCATATACTTATTTTCATCGCGAAACGAAAATTACGGCTGTAATCGTGGTCACAGACGGGCGGACAGACGGACACACGGAAATCTATGTTACTCAAGAGATGATGCTCACCAAAAATATACAAATACTTTTGTATACCTGCCATGCCTCCTCATTGGCGTTACCAACGGAATGACAAAGTTAATATAGCCCTTACGTAGTACGCGTTGGCTTGAGATGACCTTTTTGGTGTTGAGATGATCTTTCCAATAAGCCTAAATTTATCCAAATCAGCCAGGAGCATCATATGGAAATTTGTGTGTAAAATCTGCCCTTTTTTTACGCTCTTCTTTCAACTTTTGCATGCTTGCAATTTTACTGAATTCAAACATTGTCCTTAAATCCTCTAATCTTTGCCAGATACTAATTCTCAATCGTTCATTAAAAAGTTGGACGGACTATCATTGTCTGATACGTTTACCTTTGGTACCTAACGGTGAGCTTTTCCACCATACAATTTTTTGATTTCGTTAATTAACATATTAAATTACCGAAATAAAACTTTACCAACTTTTTTACTACTCAACTTATATTTTTTGACTAAAGGTCTCTTTCCAGCTCTTAATGAGTAAAGTAAAATGTTCTATATATTTCTTGAATAAAAAAAATAGGAAGAAAGTATTTTTGACAGCACACAAAAATAAAATAATTTTATTTGAATTAAATATATAACATTTCGTTGGAAAATTGAGCTGCGGGGAAATTTCTCTCTGCCCTGTCTTCCAATAAGGGTTGGCTAGGACAACAGCTGTTGCAGTTAAGCAATAGGATTAACCTTAACTAGCAATGTCAGCGTTTCAGTCCGTATCAACGGAATACGCTTGATACGATGTTTGGAAATGTGCTACGCTGCTCTGCCTTCGGTGAATTTCGGTCTGCCCTTTAAAAACCTCTCTGTGTGAATATATACCTAACGAAGCGTTATTGCATTCTATATCCAGATTCTCCTATGAATACTCTCTTTTCAAGATTGGGTAAAAATACAATTGACTTACGGGCGAGTTAAGTATTTTGGATGGGAAAAGATGGATCAAATGTTGCATATCCGTTTACCACATTACGACTTTGGTACTGCCTGACGGTAGTTGCCCCGTTATCCTTCTATTACAAAGCCCGAAACGTTTCCTTATGAGCAATCGTCAGCTTGCTGAAAATGGTTATAAAACCGAATATTTTCTAGCATATACTTTTCCTGTACTTGAGTGAACTAAGGCTCCATTGCTTTTCGTGTAGGACAACGTGGGCATACAGCAGTTAGTCATAGTAGAAATTAAATATATATTTTGAGGTATGGCCTATGGCTACATTGCCTATGTCTAAGCTGATTTACTTCCTAAATTGTTTTCTGCCGCATATTTTCAAATATGCCGCTATAATTCTACTCCTCTGATCATCCCAGCAAACCATTCCTTAAACCCTGAAAAGTTGTTGAATAGGCCTATGAAGATGTTGGTAACCATATTGTAACTTTTAAGTAACCAAATTTACTTGAAGAAACAATGTGAAGAGAATATAACTGTTTCTTGTTACTGATTATTGCCTTTGGGAAATTTTAGCCAAGAAATTTACGTTATTATTGGTTTTAACTGTTGCAATTTCTTGCACTTCTAGACACAGTCTTCGGTTGTGGATCAAAAAGTGTGGATCAAACGTCACAAAGCCTTTATCAAAGCAATTTTACGGTAACTTTCTTGAAATTCCACTTACTTTATGCTTACCAAAGTGTTTCACTTGCAGCATAGTTTCCCAACTGTATCTTTTTTATATACTTGGCATTCTGTGCTAAAAAAAAATATGGATCTTTCTAGTATGAATTAATAAGAGGAGGCTTAAAAATTAATTTTGTGTATCTTAGTGATTTGAACTATTTTTATTTTAAGCATATCTCGAAAGGATTTGACCCAATGTGAGAACTTTCGCAGCATGTTTTAGCAAAACATTACATATTCTCGTTCAAAACTTGCCTCAGACTGCAATAACAACGTTTTCTTAAATAAAGATTACTACAAGCACATTGTTTCTCACAAAATTTACTTTAAGAAACAATGTGACTGGCATATATTTCTTGATATTCAGTGTGTTTTCGTGTTCGTTTTTCATCGAAAAAAAGTGGTATAAAAAATTCTTTTTTCTTACGAGCTGCATTCACTTTTAAGTAGTTTTTAAAAAAGAAAATTTCTTTTTGATAACTTTTCAGTTTTTTTTTAATATGAAAATTATGCTTTACTTGAGAGCTGGAAACAGGCCTTATAACATTGAAATATTTTGTGTACAATTCACCATCTCTTTATCACTTTAATTTAAGCTTTACTTAAAATTAAAACAACACAATACTTATTGAGTATTTTATTAATTTTTATTTCGTTTTTAAATAGTTTTACATTTAAAATATATGTTTTTAATGTATTTCAATTCATTATATATAATTTTATACAAAATAAATTACAAACTAGAACTTCACATAAAAAAAAGAAAACTTTTAAATTATATTTTATTTTATTAAATTGTATTTTTTTTTCTTTTTGCAATGTAACAGAAAAACTTTATATGTATATATATAGTTAAAATCAAAATGCAAAGGCAAAATAGTAATTATATTTTGTGTGTGTGTGTTTTTTTTTTTTTTTTTGTTTCTCAGAACTGTGCAATTAGAATTACTTTAAAAATATTAAAAAATTAAAGTATACAACTTATAACTGACAGTTTTTGACAGATTATTGTAGAAACTAAAGAAAAAAAAAGAAAATTGTTCAGAAATGTGTGCAAAAAATGCTGCATTCGGCTAGTTGTACAGAGTGTTTGTTGTTTATAAAAAGTACAAAAAAATCCTATTCATCTTTATGTCTTAGTATATAAAATATATTGTTATAAAATCTACACAATGCAGCTTAAAAAAGCGGCGACTAATAAAAAGCTTCCAAAAAAATAAATTTTTTCAAACAACAATGCATGGTAGTAGCAAATATTTTATTTTGTTTATTTTTTTTTTTTTTTTTGTTTGTTTTTAATATCATTTTCATTAGCTAAAAATTTAAATGGACTGTTTTGCGGTTGTAACCGTTGCCTATGTAGTTTGTGTATGAAAGTAGGTTTGTTTATTTGTTATTGTGTGTGTATGTGTGTATCTGTGTATGTGTATGCCACGCCCTGTTATAACTAATGCTTAGCTTACAATCACAAAACTGGCACTTGGTTTATAGTCGAAGCTATTTTCTGTGTTCATTTAATTCACCAAATTAAACTTTAAGCTTTTTTTCTATTTAGTTGGTTGATTTTTTTTTTGCATCAGAGTTTTATTAATTGAGTTGATTTTGTTGTTTTCTGTTACTTTTTTGAATTTGATTTATTTTAATATTATTTATAATTTTTTTTTTTTTTTAGTATTTGTTTTTTTAGCCATTTTTGACACATTGCTGTCACTTAATGACCCAAGTTAAGCTTGCCCAGCAGACTGGCAGCCTGGTTACCGGCGGAGTCCTGAGCGCTGGCAGCGGAATCGTGAATGGTCTGTAAATGAAAAGAAGCATACATATTAGTAATTTTAAAGTGTTTTTGCTGTAACCCTGGCACTGACCTTCTCCAAGCCCTCGCGCTTCTGGTCCACATACTGATTGGCTTCATTCATTTTCTGATCGACAGCCTGGCTGGTAGCCTTCATGGCGCCATCAATTTTATGCTCAGCCTCCTTAACCTTCTGGTCCACAACTTGTTCGGCGGCCTTAACGCTCTTGTTGATGGCCTCATTGGCAGCCTTCTTGGTCTGATCGACAGCATTGGCAGCAGCCTAAAATTATGCAAGAAGTGTTCGAGATTTTTTGAAGGACATAAGGAATAAAAGACTGCCTACCTTGGATGCTTCTTCGGCAATGTTTGTGGCCGCCTGCTTGGAGTTCTGTGCTACCGTGTTGACCTGTTGCACTGTGTTGTCGATAGTCTTTTTAGTGTTATCGACAACAGCGGCTGCACTGTTTACACCCTGATCAACAGCTTGGCCGGCTTTTTGTGCCTCTGTAGCAGCCAGATCTGCAGCTTCCTTGGCTATAAAAAAATTAAAATTAATTATTTTTGAATCTAATCGAATATTTTTAATATATAACACTCACCAGTGCTGGTGGCCAAGTTCTCAGCTTCACTCTTAGTCTGTTGGATGGATTCACCAACCTTCTTGGCCTGTTCCTCAGCCATCTTTTGCGCATTTTCTCCCTTCTCCTTGGCCAATTTCTCAGCCTCGTCCTTCTTCTTGCTAAAAAGATTGGCGGTCTTGTCACCGAAATTCTTGAGGGATGCTGGAAGTAGTTGAAGAGAAGTTTTATTAAGTAAAAAGTTGATAAATTTTCCGAAAGTATTTCAAAATGCTAACTAGTATAGTTAATACGCTCATGCTTAATTCAACTAAATTCTATTTTGTGTAGGAAAGATATCTAAAAGTGAAACCAAGCAGAGCTATTTGGGTAAAGTGGAAGTATTTAAACTATATAAAGCAAATTTGTGCTGAGCTTAAGCGTAACAGGGTGCTATTTTAAAAAATACTACTACATTTTCAGCTGAAAAAATCTCACAGATTTTATAAATTAATCCTTTAACACCATAAATGTATACTTGTTGTTAAGAAACAGATTTATGTAAATGTGAATTGAAGTCATAATACAAAATATTCGTGTGTAAATACAAAAATGTTTTCAATTCTTTGACTAATGTTCTGATATTTTTTAATAAATAAAGAAATAAAATAAAAATAAAGTTAAATTTATGAGTGTAAAGTCAACTCCAACTAAAGCTCTAGAAGATCTTCTATTTATAGGCCCATGGACATATACTTATTTCGAAAAGAGTCAAAAAACATCCATATAAATGGGCCTACAGGGTTAACATTTTTTGCAAAAATATTTCTCATAAAATTTTGCTATCGATCTGGGAACACAACAACTATATCAAATTTTTAACAATTTATGTCAGTAAATTACTAAATTTAGTGTTAATTAAAAGCTCTTTTAATTATTAATATAATTAATTTTACGTTTTTCGAGCATCCGGGCTATACGAAAAGATAGTTCATATAAACTCCTTGAGGCGTGAAATGTATAACCAGGTTTATTCTTTTTTCACCGCCAACATTTCTGTCTAACAAGCCCACCCCAATCTGTCCCCTCCTGGTTTGCCCCCTTCAAGAACACGAAAAGAAAAAAATGTCGTAAATAGTTCATCTCTCCAAAATTGGTTCCTGGAAGGGGCAAATGTATGAGCTATTCCTAATACTTTCCTCCCTCTACATTTCATTTGAACACACCCATCCCCTATCTGCCACTCTTCTGGTGGTTCCCTTACAAAACTGAAGAAAATTGTTTAGAATACAATCTACCCACCTTTCTAGCGGGATAACCATACAAAAAAGGCGAAAACTGATGTAAATTGTGGGTTATCGCTCACATCTCTCCCGAATTGTCCCCTAGAGGAGTAAAATATATAAACTCGTCGTATTATTTTACCACCTTTTATAATTCTTTTGAATACACCCACCCCTTATCTGCCAACCTTCTGTGGGTCCCCTGACAAAAACTGAGGAAAATTTGTTTTTATAGCTTATATCTCTCCTAAATTGACTCCTAGATGGATCAAATGTATAAGCTGGTCTTATTTTTTTCTCATCCTCAACATTTTTTTTCAACACACTGAGGGTCCCTATACACAAAATACAAAAACTGAATAAAATTGTCGATTAAAGTTCATATTCGGGAGAGAATTAACCCCTAGAAGGTTAAATTTATAAGATGGTCCTATAATTAACCCCCTCAATACTTCTGAACACACACACCCCTATCTGCCACCCTTCTGAGGGCCCCCTTACCAGAACTGAAGAAAATTGTGGATTATAGAACATATCTCTCGCAAACTGAATGCTAGAGGAGTTTCTCTTCAACATTTATTCTAAACACACCTTACTATCTGCAACAATACTGAGGATCCCCATACAAAAAACACAAAAACTGTCAAAAATAGTTCATATCGAACTCGAAATCCAGAAGAATCCGGCCTCTGATGATCGTGATAGAGCAAAATAGATAGCGTCAAAACACTCACCGCACCCGAAAACCCTCGAATCGAATGAACGGTTCGATTCTTAATAGAGTCTTAAGTGTCTAATACGCAGCCTGCACAAATACAAATAAGTTTTTTTATTATTATAATTAAAGTGAATATTTTTAGGCCTATAAAAATTAAATGTTTTTTATCGAAAACAGAATGTTAATGTGTGCAGTATACCTAGAATTGATTATATTTTGAGTATGTAAAAATCTTTTCAAAGTAAACGAAAGTAAGGCGAAAAAGTTCTGGCCTTTTGTCATGAATGGGACAATTTTTTGTAATGAATGGGACACCTTCATAAGTTGTTTTTTATGTAGACTTAATTTTTATTGCATAATAACGTGTTTTGTGTATATTTTTTGTGGTTACACGTTAATAAATGGTTTTTAGTTTAATTTTTTTCTAAAATAAACATTTTCATATTTCAAAAGAATCGAATTCAGAATTTTGATATCGCACTTTGGATTGTGAACCAAGAATGTATTTTTGAAATTTGAATTTTGTGGTCAAAATGTTGATTTTGATCTTTTGCATTCCAATGAACTTTAACTTTTGACGCATGAGTGCATCATCGCCATGAATAGGACAGTGAAAAAAAAAACATTTTTCTCATATTGGCAATACCGAAATGCCGACTGTCGTCGAACAGTCTCGTGACTAGCTCACTTTTGAGTAGCTTTCGGAAAGATAAAACAAGCTTATTGTGACTGTGCTAAACATAAAAACAAATAATTGCTTTTTTTCGTGTATAATTAAAATGGATATTTTTAAGGCTCACGTATGCAGTACACCTAGAATTCATTATATTTTAAGCATGTAGGATTATTTCCAAAGTAAACGAGTGTGGAAAAAATATACACTTTTAAAAGGTTTGCTGAATTTTAACGTGTAATAACATGTCTTTTGTATATTTTTTGTGGTTGCATATTAATAAATGGCATTCAAGTGCATATTTTTCTTCTAAAAATATATATTTCCATATCCTAAACAAATCGAATTAAGAATTTTGATTTTGAACGTTGAATTGTGAACTGAGAATGTTTTTCTTTTTTAATTTGGAGTTTTGAAATTTGCATTTTGAGTTAAAAATTTTGATTTTGATATTTTGCTATTTCAATTATAAAAAACATTCCAATTTACAAATAAAGCATTACACACATGAGTGTGACTGCATGGGTAATATAAGGTTAATGTATGCAATACACCTAGATTTGATTATATGTTTAGCATGTAAGATGTTTTCATGCTAATGGGAATGTATGGGACAATCAGTTGAATGGGACAGTTTATTGTCATGAATGGGACACTTTAAAAAATTATTTTTATTTCATATGAAAGTAATTTTTATCATATAATAATATGATTTGTGTACATTTTTATGATTGCATATTTATAAATGCCACTTCAGTCCATAAACTGAACTAAATTTGTTTAGTGTTTTTCGTGTTTTGAATGAACACTGCCTTTAATGTTAATTTTTTAATTAAGAATTTTTTTTAATTAAAATGTAATTTAAGAAAACACATTTTCAATGATTTTTTTCATATCAAATATAACAAAATAAAAAACATGTGTCCAGGCATTGTATTCAAATTAATTAAAATATAATTTAAGAAAATACATTTTTAATGATTTTTTTTTTATATAAAATATAACAAAATAAAAAACATATGTCCAGACATATATATAAATTATATAAATATATAAATTTAAGAAACTGCATTTGAAGCAATCAAAGCGGTGATAATTTATAAAAAAACACCAGTGTAAGTTAATTTTATTACATAAGGAAAATTCAAATAATACCCATGAATAAAACAACCTGATTGCTTAGAATCTCATAAAAATTTAATCTTGATGAAATTTGAAAACTATACAATCTACATTATCGACATTTTTAGGAAGATCATCGGAATAATTCTTCGGATATCTTCGGAATATCTCCTCGGATGGAGGAGTCAACGCAACGCAGTCAATATTTAATTCAATTAATATATAATTTATATCTTAAGCCTGTAGCTTTTGAACGTTATATAGTTTGTTTCGAAATTCGACGTCTCACTCATGGCGATATCCTTTTTAAGGCCCATAATCAAACATCTCTTAGAATAGACATACTTTTTTTTATCCTACACACAATCACAAATGCTTTATTCTGCAAATTTATATCTTAAGCCTGTTGCTTTCCAACGTTATATAATTCCTTTCGAAATTCGAAACCTTAAGAGAATTATAAACAAAAATGCGAAGGTGTCCCATTCATGGCTGCTTGCCCCACCTATATATTTATGACACAACTTACTTAAATTGATGAAATCTTAATTTTTCCCAATTAATTAAAAAAAAAATACAAATTTTTATTAAAAATATTTATAGAATTATTATCAAAAAAACCCCTTTTTTTCCTTCACCAAAACAATATACTTTATTCTGCAACTTTATATCTGCAGCCAGTAGCTTTACAACGGTATTTAGTTTGTTTCGAAATTCAAAACCTTAGCAAAATTATGATCCAAAATGCAAAGGTGTCCCACTCATGACTGCTAATTTAATATATTTATGAAACAGCTTACTTCAATTGATGAATTCTTAATTTTTCCCAATCAAAAAAAAAGAGATTAATATTGTTTTGCAAAATTGCATGAATAGCGTTTTGTTTCAAAACGAAACAAAAACTGCTATTTTTTCGAACTCACTATCATCAAAATAGAAAAAAAAACATTACCATATTTCACGTCTCTACACAACAGAATTTTTGTTTTTTTTAAGTCTATGTATACAAGTAAACAAAAGACAACTATTTCATAGAGAACAAAACATGGCTTTTTTTTTTTGCTTATTGTGATTCATTTAATAACAACACTAATGATGCTAATGCGCAATTTAGACAGATCAGCTATACTAAAGGCTTAAAATTTGATTGAGTTTTAGGAAAACCGTAAGTTTTCGATCTTACAATGCTTACAGAATTACTTTAAACTGTATTAAGAACTTAAACATTCGTGATAAACTTAGAATAAATGTTTTTATTTAGAATGAAAGCACTTATTTAAAGCTATTCATGATCAGACACTTGAAATGATCAAATTTTGTAACGATTATCTGAAAAATTAACAAAGAATAAAATACTGGTCTTTTTATTTGTCTCAAAACGTAAATACGTAAAAATTATTGCCAAATTTTAATGCAAATTATAGACAACTCTGTTTGCGAAAACAACAATAACTTTTTAGCTTACTGCTGATGACCTTGTGGTAGGTCATATTTATTATAGCCGGCTGTTTTATTTAAAACACGTCAGTATACTTAAAAATACATCATAAACACTTTTTTGAGATTTTTTTTTTTTGTTTTTTTATAAAAAAGATTTTAAAATTTTTACCACTAAACATTTTGCTTTGTTTTTTTTCACTTCAGCTAAAATCAACCACTTTCAACAATTGTTATGATGAAACTAAATGCGGTTTAAATTTTAAAAACTGCGAAGATCAAGCAAATAAAAGCTCCAGACAGAAAAAAAAACAAAACAGTGACTCACAATACAAATGTCGAAAAGTTATGAGAAAGTTAGCGCAGCTAATTCACAGTTTTTTGTATTTCATTATAAAGCCAATTAGAAATAATTGTGCTGAAATGCTTAATACAGTACAAGTATTAAAAGAAAAATAGATTAAAAAAAAAACCAAACCAAAATAAACAACAAAAAAAACTAAACAAAATAAAAATAAAACTAAGCGAGAAAAAATCTTGGCGGCAAATAATTAGCATAACGTTAAGCGGAAGTTCAAAAATTGGCTAAGAAGAGTTAGAAGACAAAAATTCAAGAATACACGTAAAGAAGAAAAACAAATAAGAAAAGTGAGATAATAGAAAACTTCAGCTCAATATTTACCAAAACGCAAAAAACTGTAAAAATATTTGCTCAAGAAATATGTTTTTGACAGTTGCCTGAAGTAGAAGAATGTTATGAAAATTTTTATACAAATTTAAATAATTCAAGCATGACTTCATTTCCTAGTTTGCAATATTTAATAAAAGCTTAGATTGTCTCATTCACAGAAGCTCAGCTTAAGTTTTTTATCACTGAATCTATTCTTGAACTTGAACGTTAAGCACAGCACTACCAATGACCTCATAACTGCATGCTATAGTCTAAAGATACTCTCTCGACTATCTCAACAATATTTGTGCAATCTTTTGAGTGCATTTTTTTCAATTTATTACAACAAATTAATTCGTTTCTGTCTTAAAAATATTTCATTTAAACTAGCTGACGACTAGCAAAAAACAAAATCTTAGCTCATAAATTAAATTAAATTTTTTGTAATTTTGCTTCAACAGATGATTCTACAGATCTCTAGAGCTGCTGTTTCGTGGTAGCACGAATGTTTCTTTGCCCATGCAAGCTCATTAATAAGCAGAACCAAGAATCAGCCTCAAAGTATCCACGGCAAAACTAAAGTATCTGCGCTTAATTGCAACAAAGTAACGTGCGCAATTTTCAAAAATTTATGACCCTGGCCATGCCACAAAAGACACTCATTCATATAAAGTTAGCGCATAATAAAAAAAACCGCATACCAACTACTTTTTATCGTACTTTAAGCATGAACTCAACACAGCGTTTTAAGTCATTCGTGTTGCAATTCGTCTACTGTTCACATCTTTTTATCAATGAGTCAGTCTTCAGTTTTGTCAACCATTGCCATGGCCCATTGACACTTAGTGGTTGCCCATGCCTGCCCATTAAGCGCTGCTGGCTGCCTCTCTAAAATGTTGTCTAGCATGTGTTGGAATTTCTAACGTATTGAAATGCTTAACCGCTGATGTCATTCAACGGCTTTTGTTTTGGCAGCTGACAGTTAATTGTTTATTTGTATGTTTATTATATGAACCCATATGGTACTTTGGCACCATGTTTAGCAAATTCTCTTTTCATATTTGTCGGTAATTACATTAATATTCATACTATTTTTGAATAATTGCCGTTTGTATGCAGCTCTTTATTAAATTCTGCGGGCTAAGTTTCGAGTATTTGTACAAAAAATTTTAATTGAATTGTGTTTTGAACTATGCATTTTTAATTAACTTTCTCTTTGTCGTCTAAATTTTGTCTAAAAATTCATTAAAAATACATTCAATAGGTTTCAGCATGCACAGTACTTCATTATTTTAAGTTGGATTTTATGTTTGGAATTAAAACTTCTCTTTCATTGTGAGTTGTTAATTTTCAATTTATATATAGAATTGAGAATTTTGAATAATCATTGCTTAATTTTAAAATTAAGAATTAAGATTTCTAAAATTAAGAATTTATTAAATTTTTAATTAATTTAAAAATTTTATATTTTAATTCTTTATTTAAAAAACCCTTCATTCTAAATTTCATTATTTAGTATTAACAATTCAAAACTCTCAATTTCGCATATTTAAAAAAATTTAATATTAGATAGTAAAAATAATAAGGATAACATTAAAAATTAAAATTAACATATTAATAATGAAAAATTTTAAATGAATATTTAAAAATTAAAAATTAAAAATTAAAAATTAAGAATTCAAACTTAAAAAATTATAAATTATAAATTATAAATTAAAAATTAAAAATTAGAAATTAAAAATTAAAAATTAAAAATTAAAATAAAAAATTAAAAATTAAAAATTAAAAATTAAAAATTAAAAATTAAAAATTAAAAATTAAAAATTAAAAATTAAAAATTAAAAATTAAAAATTAAAAATTAAAAATCAAAAATTAAAAATTAAAAATTAAAAATTAAAAATTAAAAATTAAAAATTAAAAATTAAAAATTAAAAATTAAAAATTTAAAATTAAAAATTAAAAATTAAAAATTAAAAATTAAAAATTAAAAATTAAAAATTAAAAATTAAAAATTAAAAATTAAAAATTAAAAATTAAAAATTAAAAATTAAAAATTAAAAATTAAAAATTAAAAATTAAAAATTAAAAATTAAAAATTAAAAATTAAAAATTAAAAATTAAAAATTAAAAATTAAAAATTAAAAATTAAAAATTAAAAATTAAAAATTAAAAATTAAAAATTAAAAATTAAAAATTAAAAATTAAAAATTAAAAATTAAAAATTAAAAATTAAAAATTAAAAATTAAAAATTAAAAATTAAAAATTAAAAATTAAAAATTAAAAATTAAAAATTAAAAATTAAAAATTAAAAATTAAAAATTAAAAATTAAAAATTAAAAATTAAAAATTAAAAATTAAAAATTAAAAATTAAAAATTAAAAATTAAAAATTAAAAATTAAAAATTAAAAATTAAAAATTAAAAATTAAAAATTAAAAATTAAAAATTAAAAATTAAAAATTAAAAATTAAAAATTAAAAATTAAAAATTAAAAATTAAAAATTAAAAATTAAAAATTAAAAATTAAAAATTAAAAATTAAAAATTAAAAATTAAAAATTAAAAATTAAAAATTAAAAATTAAAAATTAAAAATTAAAAATTAAAAATTAAAAATTAAAAATTAAAAATTAAAAATTAAAAATTAAAAATTAAAAATTAAAAATTAAAAATTAAAAATTAAAAATTAAAAATTAAAAATTAAAAATTAAAAATTAAAAATTAAAAATTAAAAATTAAAAATTAAAAATTAAAAATTAAAAATTAAAAATTAAAAATTAAAAATTAAAAATTAAAAATTAAAAATTAAAAATTAAAAATTAAAAATTAAAAATTAAAAATTAAAAATTAAAAATTAAAAATTAAAAATTAAAAATTAAAAATTAAAAATTAAAAATTAAAAATTAAAAATTAAAAATTAAAAATTAAAAATTAAAAATTAAAAATTAAAAATTAAAAATTAAAAATTAAAAATTAAAAATTAAAAATTAAAAATTAAAAATTAAAAATTAAAAATTAAAAATTAAAAATTAAAAATTAAAAATTAAAAATTAAAAATTAAAAATTAAAAATTAAAAATTAAAAATTAAAAATTAAAAATTAAAAATTAAAAATTAAAAATTAAAAATTAAAAATTAAAAATTAAAAATTAAAAATTAAAAATTAAAAATTAAAAATTAAAAATTAAAAATTAAAAACAAAAAAATTAAAAATTACAAATTAAAAATTAAGAAATTAAAACTTAAAAATTAATTTACAATTTACAATTTACAATTTACAATTTACAATTTACAATTTACAATTTACAATTTACAATTTACAATTTACAATTTACAATTTACAATATACAATTTACAATTTACAATTTACAATTTACAATTTACAATTTACAATTTACAATTTACAATTTACAATTTACAATTTACAATTTACAATTTACAATTTACAATTTACAATTTACAATTTACAATTTACAATTTACAATTTACAATTTACAATTTACAATTTACAATTTACAATTTACAATTTACAATTTACAATTTACAATTTACAATTTACAATTTACAATTTACAATTTACAATTTACAATTTACAATTTACAATTTACAATTTACAATTTACAATTTACAATTTACAATTTACAATTTACAATTTACAATTTACAATTTACAATTTTGCAATTTAGAATTTAGAGTTAAGAATTTAGACTTAAGAATTTAGAATTTAGAATTTAGATTGTAGAACAAACAATTTAGAACTTAGAATTTAGAATCTAGAATATAATCTAGATTATAATATAGATAGAATATAATATAAAGATGCACTAACTAGTGACGTTACACGATTGAGAATCGCTGTACCAACACTTAAAGTGCGGAATATTAAATTAAACAAAAACTCAACCAAAAAAAAAACTTTATTCAAAACTGTTGAAATTATAATTCATCACGTTCGGTCGCCCTTGAAGTCGGACATGACATCACTCAAGTCCCATAGCTACAAAATGCAACAACAATAACAACAACCAGCTATACAGAAATAGCATTAAAACAATACTAACTACAACAGATACGCGACTAATTTATACGCTCTACGTGCAACTTGACTCGGGATGAGTCGAGATGGTGTAAATTTGTAACCTCAACAGCTGCAAGAACCTGGCCACCGCACACGTTAAAGCGACTCACCACTCAACAACAAATAATCAAGACTGACTGACAGTGACTTGGAATAATGGCAACCCTGCCATTGATGCTATACAAAGGCATATTTTGTGTTATTTTTGTTTTTACTGAAAGCTTGATGCAGCTTGTTGCGACCTAAGCCAGGGCTGGACATTGACGTCAAACCATGCTTGGTTTGTTTGCTGATGATGTTATAAAATATGAGCTCAGTCTAGAAGCCAGCAAAGAAGCAGTAGATAGATGAAGAGATGGAAATTAAAATAAAACAAGAATTACTGCGACTGAACCAGTTTGGTGGCTACTTTAAGCCGGTTTTTGCTATAGTTTCGGTAGGTGCAAAAAATATTTCAACTTAGTTCGAAGCACTCTTTAATGGAATTTTTGTTTTTATTACTTTTTTTTTTTATTGATTAAATCTATTTCATCACTTTTTGCTTATTTTAAAAGTTTTAATATTGTTGCAAACACAAATTTGATGTTTGTAGCGCATTTAACTTTTGAAAACTTGTTTTCACTTAAAAAAGATGCTTTTGTTTAGTACTAATTTTTTCCCTGCTACAAAATATACACTTGTTTTGATTTTCATTTTGCATTTCAATTGTTTGCATGATGTTAATTTTTTTTTTTTTTTTTTTTTGTTGCTTGAATAATTGTGAAATCATTTGCTTTGAATTTTTTGCGTTTCGAAAAATTACAAAATTTATAATTGTATCTGTAGCCATGAAACGTAACACTATAAATGCTATAGAATATTATTTGTGTATTTGCAATATTGCTTATATGTACCTACATATGTTCAACTCGAAGCATTCCTCATAAAAACTGGTTCTACATAACAATTGGTAGCTTAAGGTTTTAGTGTGAGTTAGCAAATTTTACAGCTGACCAAAATGTTTGGCTATTTTTAATTATTTATTGCGTTTCGGTTCTAATTTTCATGTTTAGATTATTAAGTAAACTTTTTGTATGAATTTGGCAAAAATGTTTAATATTATTAGATATACTAATTAAGTAAGCAACACTGTGAATCAGCCAAGTTTGCTGGTTTGTATCAAATTATTGCGCCTTAATAGATGGTTTGCGTCATGGTTAAGGTGAGAAATAAGGCAATTTATGGCAACAAAATTGCAGGTGCTTATCAAAAAGCATGTATTCTTATTTCAATTCCAGCTAAAATGTTTCTAATATCGAATATGAAAATACAATTTGTTTATCAAAATATTTCAAAATTAAAATTCTTTATAGAAAAATAGTTTAATAAATATATGCCAAGACAATGCTTACTATGTAGGAACTAGAAATGGTGTGACAATGCAACAAATAGGGAAAAGTCGTCAAGTGGGACACCTTAGACTTTTGGCTAACAATTCTCTCCAGGTTTCAAATTTCATAACAAACTATAAATATGTCTTTGCAAAGATAAAGCTTTGTAGAATATAGTATATTGATTGGGTGTAGGATACAAAAGAAATATGGCCATCCAAAAAGGTGTTTTTCGGCTTCAAAACAAAATTTTGTTGTGTGACACCTGTGAAATTATGTCAAAAAATTAGATTTAATACCATATTATTTCTTTTAATATTTATTTAATGTTTTAGAGATTCTAAACAAAAAACTTGGCTTATTCATGTGAATCATTTAATTTATCCTAATATACCGCGACAGGCTCAATTTAGGAATCCAAAAATTAATGGTCGTTTTTCGCGGTAGTTTTTTTATCAATTATTACCGCTTTGATTGCTTTGAGCGCAATTTCATTATTTTAAATTCTATGCTTGGACAAATTTTGTTTCTTTTGTGACATTTTATTTGAAAAAATATTGAAAAATTTATATTCTATACCTAATGGGTCGTTCATAAACTACGTTACGAATTTGGAGGGAGAGGGGAAAGGGGTTTAAGAATCGCTACATTATGTAACGGAGAGGTGGGGGGCTACAGATATTGTACCGCTACTAAAAATTTTAAAAAAATGTCGAAAAAATTAATATTAAGAAGTCGGTTAAAAATACCCATCATTTCAAATCTTTGTCATCAGTACATCTACATGTTTGACCATCTTAATTGATGGCTAACTATTAACGAGTGTAAATGCGTTGTTTTCCATATATTACGTAACTTTATAGTGGGGAGCCGGAGGTTTGAAATGAACTACGTAAAGGTAACAGAGGGAGAAGGGGGTGGGGTTAAACGAGAACGAGCCCTAATTTAGTAGGAAAATGGCAAAAAAGGCAATTTTCAGTGAATACGTAAAATGCATTGAGTGCGACAAATAAAATACATGTACGAAAAAGAAAAAAAAATGAGGATAGGTATTTTCAAAAAATATAGAATTCAAAAATTCAAAAAATATAGAAAAGTGTTACATTCATGAGAAAAAAAATTGTTATGGCAACTTTGAAAAGTGTCCCATTCATGGCAAAAAACTGTCCCATTCATGGCAAAAGGATTTTTCATGACATTAAGTTTTTGGGCTTACATATTTTTTATTCACTCGCGTTTATAATGGAAATCATCTAACATGATAAGATTACAAACAATTCTCGGCTTGCAATATAACAGGCTTTTCTATTTTCAATAAAAAAATTTTAAATTTTTTTAAAAAAAAATTATTGTTTTTTTAAATAAAAATACATCGCTTATAAAAATTTCAGTGTTAGTGTTGATAGTATTAGAAATACATTTTTGTCACTGTCCCATTCATAGCAGTGTCCCATACATAGCTACAGTACCCTACATTTTTGTCGCTGTCCCATTCACAGTGGTGTCCTACACATGGCTACATTACGGTGCATTTTTGTCACTGTCCCATTCATGCCATTGTCCCACTCATTACTACATTTCTCTATTTATTTTATTGAACATGGGGCAAATTTAAAGTTAATAGGGAAAATTTTATAATCTGAAATCTTCAAAATAAAAATAGCAAAACATGAAATCAAACTTTTTTACTCAAAATGCAACATTCAAAACTCCAAATTCAGAACTACATTCTTGGTGGACAATTCAAAGCTTAAAATTTTATTTCTAAATCCGATTTTTTTGAAGTGAATTTTTGAAAGATTTAAATGCATTACAATGAAGATGTCACAAAATAGGTACTTTTATTCTGCGCAGGATTAACACATAGCGGGTCATGGGGGTAAAATTGACACGGGGCCTACTTAATCAGAACATTTAGCTCGGAGCTTTTAATAATCAAAATATTAATTTTTACACAATAATGTCAACAAAGCTTTCACATCAACAAAAACACCTTCTTAAAGATGTTTATAACAACGTGTAGTAAGTAGAAGAAACATTATTTTCTGCAATTTTTTTTTTTTTTGGTTTGGACAGCTGCTTATGTAACCAACTTTGCTTTTCGAAAGTTTTTGAATTGGTCGCTAGCGTATAAAAGTATCACACGATGGGATATGATTTTCATACCCATAAGAGGCAAAAAAATTTTTTTAGTTTTGCATCCTTTTGCTATAATAGACACAAGCAAAAACGAACATTAATAATAAGGAACAAAATTTAAAGAATATGCAAATTGTGTTCCTGGATCGAAAAATGCATTCAAAAAATCAAATAAGACATTATGTCAGAAGCGTCTGTGGGGCCTCTGCCTGCTCGGGGCCGGGGGATGCAGCACCTCCTAGTCCGCACCTTAATCCGCCCCTGCTTTCATTACGTTAAATAAGTCCGCCTGTGTATATAAAATATAATTTCTTGTGTAGCAATTTTAGTATGTATACGATAAGCTTCGGAACCAGTGGACTAATTTCGATGTGGTTTTCACCATTAGGTAAAGTTCTATTTTAGTTGTCTTTCTCACTTTTGTACTATTGGGCGTGACACCACCCATTCAACTTTAAAATTTTAAATGCGCTAATTTTTCACTTAAAGAAGCTACAGTCCTGAAATTGATATGACATGAAATATGACATGAAAAAAAAATACCTTTAAAACAGAAAATTTTCTCTTCTAGTACTAGTATAGAATAGCTCTAGAAATATTGTTCCACGAAGAAATTGACTACTTAGAGCGCTTGTCTTAAAAAAAAGGGTTTCCATTTGCAAATTCTGGTCAGATCATGATTGTAAGCTTCAATATCAAAATTATTTTTTATAGCAACTCCTTCTTAATGGAATAAATAAGGATTTAAATGTTGATGTCTCTTCACTAAACATTTATTTTTCTGAAATAATTCTGCCCGTTTTAATGAAGTTTCTTATATCAAATTATAAAAAAACTGCACGCTACATATTCCATAAAATTACTGCATAGCTTCATAAATTAAACTAAATGCATGAGATACTTTGGCTTAATTTTATACAGTCATTTTTATTTTAATTTCGATTTTTTTTTTTTTTACTTTTGGAGCCTTCAATGAAGCTGGCACTAGAACGACAACAGCAACAAATCACGATGAATGCAAACCATTGCATGATATGTTGTAGTTACAGGTAAAAAAAAAATGCAGCCATTGTTGCGGAAGGTCAATTCAATTATTTTTTCACACGATTTATTTTGTTTTAACCCTAAAGAAGGTAGGAATTAAACAAAAAGTTCATACAAACCAAACAAAATAATTGTCGGAAGCTAGCCGTCACATTAGCAAGTCGACTCAAAATAATTAAACTGGCTGATAAAGCAATAAAATAGAAAAAAAAATAACATATAAAAGGAGAACCACTACCGTGACCAGCGCTGTCAACCGCTCACTCCAGTCCCTTGAGTACTGCAATAAAAGTGAGAGTAACTCATTTCCTTGGCAAAAGGCCAAAAATTAAAAATAAAAAAGCAATAAAATGACGCTGAATTTCTTTGGTTGACTACAGAAATCAGCTCAACTGTAAGAATGATGTCATGCCAGGGAACACATAGATTTGGGCACCACAACAGAAGGAAGAAAAAAAAAAAAAAAGAATCAATATATAGCTCGTACTGTGTATGAAGGTTAAAGCTTAATAGAGAATAAGGTGCGCAAGGTCACCTTTAAGTGTTGGTCAGCTAGATGTGTCAAAAGAACTAGTAGTAAAGTAAAGTAAAGGCTATAAAAATTAAATATAAATTTAATTCAGAAACAAATATTGACGGAATAATCGATGATGTTGTCCTTAGGAAACAGTTGAAGGATTCTAATGAGTCATAAAATGAGTTGAATTTTTTCTGCAAATTTAATCAAGAGTAACTACTTTGATATTATAATCAAAATTTTAACTTTTACGTACAGTTTGAAAGTTTTCTATAACTCGCCATTTAAATGGAATCTCAGGCAAACTCTACGCTTTTGAACTGCGTAGTTAGTTTTCTATAAGCACTGCAGCTATACTTTAGTTAGTAACGCAGCGCATATTTTGAGTTGCCAGAAAGAGACATGAAAGAGACACTTATGTATGTTTCAGAATACGCGAGGCATTCAGAGAGAATACAAACCCAATACGGACTCAATTTTAGCCATCCGCCATCCCTCTTTGAAGTGAGAGGAATCGATGCAAAAGAAATAAAAATCATCAATCCCAATAAAAAAAATTTTCAAAAATAGTCTCTTCTGAAAACCTTTCCGACGTCTAAATAAGCCCAGATGTCTTCCAAGATAATCGTCAAATAGTCGATCGGGAAAGGTATTGTTCAAAAAATATTCTCATTGAAAGCATTCAGAAAATACTGGACTAATCTGTAGAGCGGAATATGCTATATTCAGAATATATATATTCAAATATCAAAATAAATATGGTATATTTATATCGTATTAATATATAGACTTGTATATACGATACATCGTCGGCTTGCAAGGAAAACAGACCAACTGAAAAACATTTTCTATTCTTTTTGTACTAATTTTTCCTATAAAATATACATTTTTTAGGCGAAATATAAGTTAGTTCTGTCAGAAATTTTCCTTACCGACGCACACTGGGTTGGAAGGTACCGAAATCGAGGATTAGTTCAAAAAATCAAACAAAGTTTTGAGAATAATGTTTAGTACCGAGTTAAAGTAAATATATGTCTGCATTACCAAATAAATTTTTTTTTATTTGTATTTGTTTATTAATGCACTGCGCACTTTCAAAGTTCATCGTTTGTATTTTTGCGCAAAGTGATGAAAAGTGATTTTTAATGATTTTTAATCAATTCTTTTTTTTTTGTAAAATAACAAAAAATATTTTATTTTATACATGGAACCTTCAACGTCAGGTATTTAACTATATACTAAAAAAAAATTGGCGTGACAAAGTGTTGGAAAATATTTTGTATTTATTTTTTAAAAAAGTTCACTTTCTACGGAATTTTTCATGTACATGCTGAGTTTTAAATGTGAATTTACAATGATTGAGTAAAAGTGCTTATATATTTGAAAAATATGGAATTTTTTTTTGATCTGATCTCTCAGAATCAGAAATAAAATTTTGCACATTTTTGCCCGAAACTCAAAATAATCTATTTTATGTGATACAACTCGGCTAAAAACGCATTGTTTCTATTCTAATAAAATTGCATTTACTAAGCATATACATTTTTGCCGTTTGCTTATATTTTTGATCAGCATCACCTCCTGAGTCGATTTCCGTGTGTCCGTCTATCTGTCCGTCTGTCTGTCGACACGATTACAGCCGTAATTTTAAAGCTATCGCAATGAAATTCAAAATATAAGCTCCTTTTTTCTTGATACAAAAAGATCAAGTACGAGAATAAACCAAATCGGATGAAAACCACGCCTACCTCCCATACAAAGTGACTTTATTTCAACCGTAAAATCTCTTCAAAATCCACAAACATTAATGAAATGCCTTGAAATTTGACACGTATGCTTTGATATTCAATTTAAATCTTCACTATAAAATTTGGAAAAATCGAATGAAAACCACGCCTACTTCCCATACAAAGTGACTTTATTTTAACAATTAAATCACTTCAAAATCGACAAACATTAATGAAATGCCTTGAAATTTGACATATAAGGTTTGATTTTCAATACAAATCAAAGCAATGAAATTTGGAAAAATCGGATAAAGACCACGCCTACCTCCCATAAAAAGAAGCTTTACATTAACCGTAAAATCCCTTAAAAATCTGCTCAAATTGCAGAAATGTCTTGGAACTTTGCACATAAGCTATTATATATAATATAGACTATTGCTATGATATTTGGCAAAATCGGATGAAAACCGCGCCTACCTCCCATACAAAGTGGCTTTATTGAAAACGTTAAATCTCTTAAAAATCTGCAAAAATTACAGAAATGCTTTGAAATTTTGCACACAAACTTTGATATTTAACATAAGCCACTCTTTGATATTTGAAAAACTTTGAAAAACTTTCGTAAATATCATATATAAAACTGAATGACATCGCTTCTGTATGTACCCAAGTTCCGCCCACGTCGTTTATCCAACCCATACATATATTCTTCGGTAAAATGTGGAGTCTTTATACTAAAAAAGTGGGTCAAGCATTTTACTTTGTTTACAAATTACTCTATGTGACAGCTAAGGGTAAAATTAAATTAGACGTATGACACAAATATTTTTTCAGATTATACATAAACATTTTATAGACGTCGAAAGACTTCGGATATAGTTCAGTACGGCCGCGGTGGGGTATTTTAGCTTCGGTACCCTGCCGAAGCTCCATTCCTTACTATTTTTTTTTCTTAAGGTTTCATCTGACTTCGAAAGTGTTGTAAATATTGTGCATATATGTTACTTGATATCTGGTTAAATAAATGCATGTCTGTGCTGTGCTAAGGGCCTAATACGTCTTGTGAATGGCACCCCACACCATGACGGAACAACCACCCAAATTTCAAACACCTAATTCTAACTCTAACTCTAACTCTAACTCTAACTCTAACTCTAACTCTAACTCTAACTCTAACTCTAACTCTAACTCTAACTCTAACTCTAACTCTAACTCTAACTCTAACTCTAACTCTAACTCTAACTCTAACTCTAACTCTAACTCTAACTCTAACTCTAACTCTAACTCTAACTCTAACTCTAACTCTAACTCTAACTCTAACTCTAACTCTAACTCTAACTCTAACTCTAACTCTAACTCTAACTCTAACTCTAACTCTAACTCTAACTCTAACTCTAACTCTAACTCTAACTCTAACTCTAACTCTAACTCTAACTCTAACTCTAACTCTAACTCTAACTCTAACTCTAACTCTAACTCTAACTCTAACTCTAACTCTAACTCTAACTCTAACTCTAACTCTAACTCTAACTCTAACTCTAACTCTAACTCTAACTCTAACTCTAACTCTAACTCTAACTCTAACTCTAACTCTAACTCTAACTCTAACTCTAACTCTAACTCTAACTCTAACTCTAACTCTAACTCTAACTCTAACTCTAACTCTAACTCTAACTCTAACTCTAACTCTAACTCTAACTCTAACTCTAACTCTAACTCTAACTCTAACTCTAACTCTAACTCTAACTCTAACTCTAACTCTAACTCTAACTCTAACTCTAACTCTAACTCTAACTCTAACTCTAACTCTAACTCTAACTCTAACTCTAACTCTAACTCTAACTCTAACTCTAACTCTAACTCTAACTCTAACTCTAACTCTAACTCTAACTCTAACTCTAACTCTAACTCTAACTCTAGCTCTAGCTCTAACTCTAACTCTAACTCTAACTCTAACTCTAACTCTAACTCTAACTCTAACTCTAACTCTAACTCTAACTCTAACTCTAACTCTAACTCTAACTCTAACTCTAACTATAACTCTAACTCTAACTCTAACTCTAATTTTTTTTCGTCTGAAAAGATGACTTCAAAAAGGACAAAAGGAAAGGACAAATTCAGCTGTGCAAAACAAATGCAACTCATAATAAGAATATCTAAAAGGGAAAAAGACATGAATGCAAATTAGTATTAAATGGCATATCTCTTATTTTTTATAACGGCTGAACATATTTTTGGCATAGAACCCATGAGGTTATGTATAAATGTATTTGAAATGTCCTTTCACTGCTTTTGAATTTCTGTGAGCAGCTCGCCAGGTTTCCTAAAGGTTTTGTTGCATATCCTTCGTTTTACAATCTTAAAAAGATTATCGATGGGGTTTAAATCCGGAAATTGCAGTGGCCAAATAATAACATCAGCACTTTTTTCATTTAACCGGGCTTTAACCAGATTTGACGTGAGCTTGGGGTCATTATCGTATTGGATCCTCCAATCAAGTGGCATTTCCCACTCCGCATATGGAAACATAACTGTACTTAGTATGTTTTAATTATCTTGAGCCCTCATAATATTAGATATCTGATGAATTGGCCCAACAACATTTACTGAAAAGTAACCCCACAACATCACATGTCCACCTCTTTGCTTAACTGTTGCTTTTGTAAATATTGTATTCAATCTTTCACCTCTGGGTCTACGCACATGGCCAATGCCATTCGACCAATGTAAATTAAATTTTTACTCATCGGAAAACAGGACCGTTGAATTTCAATTTAAATAAGGCGCGCTAAAAGATGTTTTTAGAAATGAAAAGTTTCTTAGCCGTTGTATAAGTTCTTCATCCTCTATAGCCCTTTGTCTGATAGTTTAAGTGTCAACATTCAACTGTAGCACATTTTTGATTTGTTTGGAGTAAATTTGAGGTTATTGTTTTACAATATTCATGTTTTAAGATACTATCTAACTGCTGTTTTGCGTGTTCGCCCTCCTTTATGACACGTTTCAGTGTTTTCATTATTAACAACGCGACAAATTGAAGATTCTGAATCGAATATTTGATAGCAATTTCTTTCTGCAACAGTACATAGTTGAAATCGAACATAATTTTTTTATTTCAGTACAGAATTATACTTATTGCCACCCATTTTAGCACAAAAGATCAAATGAAACACTTTGAATGCAGTAAGAGACCTAAACTCTATAGCAACAAATCTATCACTCCAAACTTTTAACACATGAGACTCAGAAAAACTCAACAATGTAAAAAAAATGGGATTACCGTTATGCTGTTGAGCGTACAAAAGCAAAGTCGCATTAATATCAAAAACAGACAAGCAGTTGTATATATTTTGCACAGCTGAATTTGTATTTTTTTTTAATTTACATTCAAGTTTTTTTGTTGTGAATTTAAGTAGCTATGTTTTTGTTATTGGAAAATTAACAACAAAGTCTGACGTTAAGTAAAACATATAAAAGTTAATACTCCAAATTTATTTTATATGAATATTTAGACCATTTATATATATATGAGATACCAGTTGCAAATATTTTGCACAGCACTGTAGATTTGGCGAGAGTGCATGATAAAATTTGTTTGGTGTCGTATAGTTTTGATAAGCACCTTATAATGCTTAGAATATTGATATTATAATTTTATTTTCGTTTTAGAAAATTTTAGAATGTTTGGAATTCTAAAAATCAGTTCAAGAAGTTTTTATATACATATATCACTGATAAATGAAAGCATCTGAACGTATGTATAAAAAAAACTTGCAAAAGAAGAATTAATATATACGATGATCTCTATTCAAATTAGTAAGCAAAATGAATTCCAATCTCCATATTGTTTTTATTCTTGAAGCAATAAATTTTGTTAAGAAAAATTTTATTTGTTCGAGTCTCTTACAGTCGATTTCTGAAAATAAGTTCTGACGATACCAGCAAACTTCTACCATGCCTCATTACAATAAACTTTTACTTTACACAATTTTCAAGAATTTTCAAGAATTTTCGATTTGCTTATTTAAAAATTTTGCGAAACAATACATTAAAATTTCATAAATTTTTAAATATTTATGTAATACTTCATGAATATGTGTTGAGTTATTTGTAGAATGAGGAAAGTTGAAAAATCTTCTACCCTGCTATTGCAGCACTCCTTTTAGGCCACACACTGAGCATGAAAGAGACAGAAACAAATAAAAAATGTTCGGGAAATTCCATAGTTTTTTTTTTTTTTTTAATAACTCAAATAAAAAGCAACAAATTTGAAAACGTTGCATGCGGTTAAACGCAGAGTTGGTTGTATTGGTTGCTTGCCGAGATACAAACTCACAAACTGGAGTGGGGTTGGACTGCGCCAGGAATGTTTAGTGCATCAATTAGTCATTGAAATTGTGGAAAATTAAGTTAGGCGGGCGGCAACAAGATGTTTAAATGCGGGATAAAATGCCTGTGTTGTGTGCAACTCATAGATATGAGATATAAGCGTAGAACGTGCGACTATCCAGTGAAACGAGTGCGGCTGCTGCAAACATATTTAATTCAATTAAAATGCTCAAATATGCAGTTGTCGTTAGCAGAAATATTTCTATTATAAATATGACAGCTTTATTAAGAGTGTGTATCTATAGCATGTATCCAGTTGAAGTTCAAATGATTTGTATTTATTTAATTTTTTTTTTTTTATTTTTAACTCAAGTTGAATTAATTCTTTACAGGGTCAAGTTGAATGAAGTTCATAAGCGAAGCACCACAAAGCGAATATAGAATTGAATGAATTAAGTGTGGCACTCAAAAAATAAGCAGCACAATTAATTGCTTAAAAGATATTTCTGACATAAATTGGGAGGGGCACTTAAGCTGCGGGTAGCCAAAATAAGTGCATCATGCTTGATGATCTATTGGTTTTGAGAGGCTTAAGTTTGTGAATGACACAGCATGTACGTGTTCTACGAAAAAAAAAAAAAATTAAATAGTAGTGATGCATACAAAAAGTATCTACACGCTACCAAAACAAATCTACAACTATCAATCAACGTTTATTGCATTTATACACCACTTAATCTTGTCTTAAGCCAATATATACAAATATAAATATCCTGCACAAACACACTATTAAAGTAATAAATGCGTTTCTAACTGCAACCATAAACTAAACAAGTCGCATCTGCTACAGCATTCAATAGTTTCCATAAAATTTCCAAGGAATGTGTTGTGCGTTCCCACACACAATTACACAAAAAAAAAAAAACATATATGTTACCCACTTGGCTTGGTTATCGCGGAAATGCGACTACTTAAAATATTCTTAAGCATATGTATGCTGTGGCTGCTATGGCTGCATAGATAGATTTGTATCTGCAGCTTAACTGCTGCGGCATTTGCCTTAAATGCCATCCCATTAACCCTAATCCAAACGACAAAATTTTTTTTACACATCAAACCAAGGTGTGATTCAGAGTCGCACAACAAAAATTAGCATATTTCAAACGTTTTATCGAATTTATAATATTTTTTATTATATAGGTATGTTATTTAAGCAGAAATACTAAAGAAAATTTATTTAGTATAAAATATTTTGTGGTCACATATGAACCACTTGGTTGAATATGTGATTTTTTAAATTTTAACATATACAAGAAAATAGTTTGAGGAATCACATATATTTTAATATAGCACGTTTCAAATGTTTTATCGAATTCATTTTATTTGATTTTATTTCATGTGATTTGAATAGAAATTTTTAAGAACTTTTATTTTATAATTAATAAGGCTTGTTGAAGATTTGTGTGCAAGAATGAATGATGGATCTTAAATTAGTAGCGGAATGGGCGGAAAGGATAATATGCTTAAACTCAATCCCTTGAAATCATGCGTGTTGCAAATTTCCAAAACACCCTTCTTCAACCTCGAGTTTCCTCCGATTATTCTTAATGACACTAAGTTAAAAGTTGTACAAAAAGCTAAGAAACTTGGTTTTATCTTAAATTCATCTCTTTGCTGTGAAGATCATATCAATATGTGTGTTAGTAAGGTCGATTATGCATTGAGAAACTTAAGAATGACTGCGTCGTTTGTTCCCACCGAAACTAAACGTAAACTAGTCCTGCAGATACTGTTGCCTATAATTACATACTCGGAACTAGTATATAGCAAGCCTGCCTCGAAATCCTCACATAAGCTGCAAGTTGCTTTGAATAATGCTGCTCGCTTTGTCTTTGATCTACGAATGTTCTACCATGTCTCCTCATTTTCCATACGATTACTTGGCCATAGCCTGCACAATTTTTTCGCAGCAAGGATTTGAATATTTTTGCACAAAATCATTTATACACAATGTCCACGATATCTTTTTGAAAAACTTCAGTTTTGCAGGTCAAGCAGAAGATTGTAATACTCGTAATAACGCGCTTTAATTATAAAACTTCAAGTAGATTGTTCTTCGTTAGCGCAATAAGGCTGTGGAACTCACTGCCGAACAATATAAAATTGGTTTCCAATCGATCTTTAAGCAATTGATACTCAAATATTTTTCTTAATCCAATATTCTAGTCAACTCAACTTTAAGACTTAGCACAATCATAATCTTTTATATTCAGTTTCATTTTCATCTATTTTCCTTAAGTCGATAATTTCATGAGTTAAAATATCTTAAGTTTAATTGAATTATTTTTCTTTTCCTTAAATTACACTATATTAACTTTCTAACGTATATATTACAATTGCTTAACATGTTTAGAGGCTTTATGCATTATTATTTTATGTACCTCTAAGTCGGATTTTATCACCGTCTCCCTCTCCAAGCACATCAGCCTTAATTTACAACCTCAATCTAACTCAGTAGAAAATACGTAAGGCCATCATTAATCTTGATCCAAAAAAGTCTCCTAGCCCCGACAAAATACCTCCAAGCTTATTAATCCAATGCATAGAACAATTTGTCAGACATCCTCATATAATTTTTAATAAATTTTTAATCCTAGGTACCTTTCCATCGTACTGGAAATCTTCTCATCTCACACCTATATATAAAAAAGGTGATAAAAGGTATGTTGAAAATTATAGGGGTATTGCTATATTGTCTGTTATTTCAAAACTTTTCGAAAAACTCATATGTGAAAAACTTACAGGTCAAGTGAATCCATTACTTAATGAACCACATCATGGTTTTCGCAGGGGGAAATCAACCACAACAAATCTTGTAATTTTAGTCTTACATGTGCTTACTGAAATGGAAAAAGGACATCAGGTCGACACTGTATATGCTGACTTCAGTAAAGCCTTTGATCGTGTCGATCATGAAATCTTAGTCCTAAAATTACAGAAGTTTGGTATTTCCGGTTCTATACTAAATTGACTCAAATCCTACCTAAGCCATAGGTCTCAGTATGTTAAGTTCCAAGGTATATTGTCCAAGAAAATATCTGTCTCATCTGGTGTTCCTCAAGACAGTCACCTCGGTCCACTTCTCTTCAATATTTTTAACTCTGTCTTACCTGAAGTATTAATCGATGAATCGACACCTTATGTACGCGGATGATCTTCAAATGTACCACGTCATTAAGTCGAAAGCTGTTGCCAGTTTCTTACAATCCAAACTATATGCTTTAAAGCAATGATGTAAACTAAACAGGCGCTATCTTAATGTTACTGCGCTGCGCTACTGCGCTACCACTACTTTCTGAATAACATTGAATTTAACAAAGTAAATCATATCGTAGATTTTGGCGTAATTTTGGATAGCAAGTTACGATTTAATCTCCATTACAATAAAACTTAATCTAGATGGTAAGCAACTCGGATTCATAAAAAGGCGTGCAAAAGCATTCAAGAATGTGTGGGTAACTAGCCCTTTATACGTATAGTACATTAGTGGGCCCACTACTTGAATATGCCTGTATAGTCTGGAATCCTGCCTATGAGTCACACAGCGTTAGATTCGAATCTATCCAGAAATAATTTCTGCTTTTTGCACTAAGTGACTCTTTTAGCCCTCATGACTTTAGTAACCTGACACCGTACGAATACTGACTAGGCCTTTTGAAGATGATGCCTCTCTTAACTCAAGGAGAATCTTACTAAGTTCATGCTTCACATTTGATGTTATAACTGGAGTTATCAACATTGAATATATCTCGAATAATATTACATTTAATAATCTCGTGAGCCTAACTAGGCATACAAAACTGTTGAATGAATACCAACACTACACTGTTTATGCATACAATGAACCGATTCACAGATGCTGCAGGATATTTACATGTCCTAATACACATTTAAGTGTACCCTTTCCAAATACCTGTTCCCCACTTAGCGCCCATTAATCCTGTGCTCTCCCTGTCTTGCCTTTATAGTTTGTAAGAATAAAATGTAGAATATACATTTTACGTATAATTAAGTAAAATTATAAGTCCCTTGTGCCTATTATTTTTTATTCTTTTTGACATGTTTGGATAAAATGTCAGTCAAGTGGGTGGATCACACCAATTTGCGGATCATTTGTCCCAACCCATCAACGAGTCACCTCCGAATTTAAGAGTTTCACTGATATGCCGTCCGTTACACCCATTCTCATGTCTACTCATGTCCACAAGCGTGTATCGGAGCCAAAGCGTTTGATTTTTGCTGCATCAAGCCAGGTGACTTTCTTCCAATCTCTACAGTCCATTTTTCATATTTTTTGTTTTTTTGCAAAAATTAACCTTTACTCAAAAAAGTGTCTTAACCTTCGTTTAAGCCCTTAATTCACTATTTTTGAGACTCGTTTGAATAGTTTTGACACTTAAATTGACTCCATAGGCATTCTGGACACTGGTTATACTTATTATACATACTTTCAAGCAAATCCGCAAATCTCCAAAACAAAAAAAGATGTTTTTTTTGCGGTAACGATGCGTTTTAATTAACAGCTTAGCAATAACTAACATTGTAAGAAAAAAAAAACGGAAACGTGCGACGATTAGATACAACAACAATACAAAAAATATAATACTATTGCTTCATCGATTCGACGAAGTATAACCATCCAGGGTTAAGGACGTCATAAGTTTCGGTGTTCTTTTTTGTGGCTCCAGTTATTATCAGACGCTTCGTAATTCTTTCTTTGCCTGCTGATAATATCGTTGGGCTTCCACCAACTTTTTTTTTAATCGACATATAAAACTAACTTTTTATTTTATTTATCATTCCGTTTGTAATTTTATATTAATTTTTAAAACTTTGGTTTACTTTTTTAATAGTAATTTAGAAAACTACTATTTTATCATTTCGTAGAAAAATAAACAAAGCTGCGAGAAGAAAGGAATGTGATAACCAAGGTTGTTATGATCTACAATAGTAGTCAAGAGTGTAGTATATGTAGAAATGTTATTCTTGTCCGTCACTGTATATGTGACTCTGAATCGTACCTGATTGAATGTGCTTTTTTTTTATATGTCAAAAAATATAAATATTGTCAAAATAAAAAACTAAGTAGGAGTAGGAGTAAAATTTGTTTTACAGTTTCTTTTTTTATTATAAAGATTTTGATAGATTAAAAAAAATTATTAATTCTATTTATATATATAAAAAATTAATAAAAATATAATAAAGAAATATAATAAACACATAAGATATATAAAATTTTGCACATATAAAAGATATGCAAAACATTTTTGCTCCTTCCTTCATTTATTTTTTTTTTTTTTTTTTTAATTATTAGTAGATAAATTCATACAAGCCCAATTAAATTGAAAATTTCCAAAAAAAATTGCACATGTTTAAAAACAAAATGTGACCCAAAAACAACAGCTCGGTTGGATTAGGGTTAAATGAATTGCTACCGTTTGCATTTGTGTGTGTATTTGTGTGTGTCTGACTTAAATCTTACAGCAGCTATGTTTATTTGTACAAGTCGTACCAAGCATTCACTGGCATTTAAAGGGTAGTTTTTAATATAAATAAAAATGCGCATCTTTGCGATACGCGCTGAACTAAACAAAAATTCCAGCATGTAGCGGCAATTAAGTAACGCGTCATTTGTTATTAACAACAGGCATTCATTTTTATAATTCTCCATACATATATATATGTATTATAGCCGCTATATATATATGTATATATATAGATACATATATTTATATCTGTTCTTATGCATACATATATGTATGTTATATTTTGTTTATATTTACATTTATATGAGCTGCCATGAATAAAATACTTGCGGCTATGTTTCATTTTGATTAACAAAAATATACTGCAGCTATTTTGTTTTGTTTTAATTTTTATTATTTGATGATTGATGGGTTCCAATCCGCTGCATTCGTTAAATATTTTTTAGATGCTTATCTAGGAGAGGAAGAGATTTATTTCGCAGAGTGGTGATAGTTTTTCCACTGAATCAAGCAATATCTATTATAGAAAATAATTATATAATAAAATTTATATAATAATATTTATATAATAATTTATATAATAAAAATAAAAGCTGCTAACAGCTTTAAATTAAATTTTTTCGTTTTTATTTGAAAATATGATGAATTTGCTCTTTAGATATATTCGCACATAGCGGAATTTATTTGTATAGAGAAAATGTCTAAGCCATTAAAAGAGTAGGACAATGGATAAGAAAGTTTTTCGAATTTGATGATCGAAGGAAGTGTTCAAAATTTTAACCCAATAAAATAAAAAAATAATGTGCTACAGGGTGTTTAAGGGGGGAGTAAGGGCTTGCACTTTTGAAAAATTGATTTTTTTATCGATTTTTTTTTTTAAATAAAACATCTAAAGAATATAGTTCTAAAATTTAATATCAATTGGAGCAAAACTCTCGAAGTCATTGACTAATAAGTACCCTTTCCTCTAACACAGTAGTTTGGAAAGCGAAATTCACTTCCATTTAAAAATTACATTACTTATTCATTTCAAGCTTGGTACACATTTTCTTCATATAAAATACCTCCCCCAACTATAAGTTTTTGAATTTTTTTGAAAATTATGGGGGTTTTCCACTTGCAAAATGGTGGATTTTTTTCGTGAAAAACAACAATTTCCACCTCAAATGAGAACCAAAAACTTAAAAATTAATTAAATATTAATCAGAGAACGATGGAGATGGGGAGCGAGGATATGATGATAATTCGACTAAATTCTAATGTTCTTTGATTTCAGATAATTTCCACCTGAGATACAGTAAACATCGCAAATCATCTTTTTCCAAAGAAGTTCTTGGAAAAGCTTTGTCACCACGTTATTTGTCGATATTTTTTGCATAAAATAATAGCATAATGTTCTTAAACTGATTCTGAAGCTCTGCAAAGAACCATCCAAGCACACTAGTTATGTGTTGTTATTTTTACTTATATCAACTTGTATCGGTTTCGCTCTCTAAGCATTGAGTATGCATGAAATATTTCTCTTTTACATAACTATAGAACATGTATGAGAGAATGAAATTACCAAGTATCAAAAATATTAGTTTGAGAACATACGCAATAAGCAGATATATCGGTAATATTGTTATCTCTACTTGGAATATCTGGATATGTGACGTCAAAATCATAAAGAATAAACAGTGAATTATTTCAATAAAACAATAAAAGAAACAATTTATTTAAATGCATTCAAGTTTTAAATGTATTTCATAAAAAAAAATAAACATAACAAAGGCAGTTTTGTAGACAACTTAATGAAATTAAAAAATGAATTAATTAAAAATTAATAAATGTGGCACAAGTCCTCCTATAAAGCTATCGATTCACAGAATCTATATCCATTACACCATTACATTTTTTTTATTAGAATAGAAAAAGTAAAAGCACGAGATTAACACGAAGAAAACTATCTGGAATATCCATTTTGAATGGATATATCTATTTAAAAAGAGTTAAAACAGTTACTCTGCTTAGTGGAGCCGACAAAGAGAAAAAAAGCTTACACTACAATGAGAACCAGAGAAAGAGAAGAGATTATCTCATGTCTCATGCAGAATTTGTTGCAAAACTTGTTGTTTGAGTAGACATTTAAATGTGAGCTTACCTTATAATAGTATCATGGTATTATATGTTTGTACAAGTAGAATGGATGGTTCTCTGCAGACCTTTAACTGATACTTTATAATGATCAAAAGTTTCAATAAATTTGCTCCATCCATATTTAAAAAAAAAAAATTCGCAAAAAAAGTGTTTAAACTCTTACTCCCTCCTTAACCAATTAGCATTCAAACAATTTTTTTTCTACTGCCACTTCCAGGGCGCTTATTTTTCATGATAATAATATTGAAATTATTAAGAAAATCTTTAGTATTACTATTTATAATTCATTGCTTTTTAAGATTTTGGAGCTTACAATTTTTCTTAGTTAAGTTTTAAGTATTTATTTTTTTTAATACCAATTTTTTCTATGAAATACTTATAGAAGCATAGAAAGAACCTGATGAGTAACCTTCCTATCTGCAACCTTCAAGTTATAAAAAAGATTCGTCATGAGTGGGACACCTTAGCCTTTGGGTGAACAAAACTACATGAACAAAACTATATACCGTTAGAAAGCTACAAGTCTTAAACACAACCTTGCAGAATAAAGTATAAAGATTGATGAATGAAAAACAAAGTGGCTATCCAAAAATATGTTAAATTTTTGGGCATGCAAAAAATATAGTCATGAGTGAGACACCTGAAAAAAATCTATAAAATGCATTTGTTTGTAATTTTTAATGGTAAAATAATTCAATAAAATCAGGGCAGAAAACTTCGCAAAATTTGGATTAATATTTGTGTATAAATAAGTGCGCAAAAGGCAGAGTTCGGCTATACCTCCGAAATACCCTAGCACGCCCCTGACTTAAAGGTTTCACATAAACCACTTGTTTCACTTTAGATGCGCTGAAATAAGTATGAATAACCACAACTAAAATTACAAGAACTTATCTGTACCTTAAGATACTTCCTTCTTGAGAAAAGTGGATCATTTTGATCGTAACGTCTCCAAGCTTTAAATGAAAATATTGTTATATGGATTAATTGATTTCAATCAACAGTCTTGAATGCCACGCCCTCATTAAAGCTCATTGAATATCTAAAAACACCGCAGAACGATTATTATTCTTGTAATAAGATGACATTTCAATACAACTCGCCATTTTGACGTTATCCATGGTGTCAAAAGCTAGTGGTTAAAAAAAATGAATTGGTTATTTCAGATCTTGAAAAGGCTTTCACCGAACTTCTTCGTTTGATCAATTGTATTGTGCGTTTTATGAAATGTTTGAACTGAACTGAACAAGAACTGGACCTAAAAGTTCTGTGACGATTCCGAACGGATAATGTTTAGGTTATCAAGAAGTTTATCATGGAATTTTTTACTCTCTAAGGTTTATAGTCACTACTGATCAAAAAAATAATTTCTATTAGCAAGCATTTTCTGTATCAGATGGAATTTGAACTTAGGATCAACTGCAGTTTCTTTGGCATATATGCATTCTCAAGCACTTGTAAAAATAACCTAGACTTTGTTAATTATATCGACATGTAAATTGTTCAAGAAATCGAAATTTTTTTAATAATTATATAGATTAATTTTAGTTGTTCAGTTAAAATTTGTATATGATTATTTGTATATGATTAAAAGTGTAATTATTAATGTAATAATTAAAAACACTTTTTAAAAACATTTTTAGCATAGTAGTTAATACTTTAATTGTTTCAATTAAGGAAGAATTTTAAAAACTTTGACCTTTTAAAACTGATTAGGGCAATACATGACAAACATTTTTTAACATTTCAACTACATAAAAAATTCTTATTTTCACTTCTCAATGATCTTAAAAATAAATAATTGATGTCTTTATTTGAAATAAATGAACAACATTAAATTCAAATAATTTGGAATTTGTGCAAATGTAAGATACATATTTTCTTAGAGTTCGAATACGTCACGTTATACTATTTTTAAAAGCTTTCAAATTCATATTTAGAAATAAGTTATTATTTAGAAATCTGTTACAAAATTATTAAAAATATTTTATTTGCAAACATGCCAAATTGGCTAATAATAACAAAATATTTAAGTAGAATATTTTTTGTTGACATTTTCGTTCAAAAAACATTGTAAAAAAACAATATTTTTTTTTCATATAAAGTGGAATGCAAAAAAAACATGCTAAAAATATTTTCTTGAACTGCGTAAAAAGTTGTTATATATAAAAGTTTATTTATTATAATTAAAAAAATTTTCATAATTAAATCGAAATGTAAATAAAATGAGCTTGAATGGCGGCAAGAATTTCATTTTATCACCCCACCCAGCTGAGTACATCTGCCGCTACTTACAAAACGCCACCTAAGAAGAGGTGTTAATCACCTCTAGCTGCTTATTTCGAAATTAATTAAACGCTACAATTTACAGTTCGAATGCAATGAACTTTCCGTTGATTTCAACGTGAAATTACAATGAAAGTGAGTTTGTTTTATTTGTTTTATTTTGTTGTTTTATTTTTTTTTTTTTTGGTAGCTATGTAAATTTAAGCGCACACCTTTTATACTGGCGTGAAATACCTATTTGAACAACAGAGAGCAATCACAACAACAACAACAATAAAGTACTTTTGAATTATTTTATTGCGAGCAATCAGAGTGCAGCTGCGGGCAAGCAAGCAATAAGAAAGATTTTCTAGAAAAATAGAAAAAAAAAGGAAAAAAAAAAATAAATTCAGTTCCATTTCTACAGATGCAGAGATTAAAGATAAAAGAAATATCAAAAAACAAACTACAGCTACTACAAAGCTTAATTGAGTTCGTTGCACTTTGTGCCACAAAACTCGAAAAGGAAATTAAATTCAAGAAATAAGCACAAAAAAGCACTTAAAATGATTTGTGGCGGTGATTTGATGCTGCTGCTGCTCTTGATGTTTTTGTTGTAATGGCACGTTTTTTTTTTCATTTGTATCCAAAAGATACAGCCATTAATATCGAAGTCATTGTATAGCAATTGATGTCTTATTTAGATGGCTTATCTCATGTTTGTTATAAGCAGCTTTTCTTTTAAAAACTATTTGAAAGATAATAAAATAAATATTAGAGAAACTTTTACTTAAAAGATACATAATTTTGACTTGCATTATGACTTGAAGGGTGTTAATGTTAACGTAGATACGCTTTGATTGGAAATCTCAAAATAAAGAAAAAAAAAGCATTAATGATTTTCTCTCAAAAAAAGTCTAACGTTTTAATGGAATGTTTACATAAGAAAGTGATTCTTTTTAATTGACAGAGCAGAGAACTTCTGTTGGGTGTTGATTATTCTTTTTAGTGATGCTTTTACTTTAAAGATTTTGACACCTTTTTGATGGGTACGATAGTGACTAATGCATTTCACTGCCTGTACAACTTTGATTCAAATGACTTATTAGGAGCTTTTTAAGCTGTTGTAAAAGCTTTTAAAAGCTCTTCTAAAGCTTTCACAAAGATTTTAGAAGCTCTCTTAGCGCCTTAATAATGCTTTTAAAAGCTATATTGAAGCTTTTAAAGCTTTCAAAAGCTCTTTTTAAGCTTTCATTTTTTTAAATACCTCTTTGAAAGACTTTGAAAAGGCATTTTTTTAACCTTTGCTAAAAATGTTAAAAGCTCGTTTAGAACTTTTAGAAGCTCTTATGAAACTATTATAAGGTTTCAAGAAGCTCTTTTTGAGCTTTTACAAAGCTTTTAAAGGCTCTTTTGAAGATTTTATAAAATTTCTTAAAGCTCTTTTGAAGCTTTTGTAAAGATTTTCAAAGCTGCTACAAAGCTTTAAAAAGCTTTCTTGACGCTTTTATAAAGTCTTAAAATGTATTTTACAAAGCTTCTGAAAGCTCTTTTCATGCATATATAAAGCTAACTCTTTTTAAGCTGTTTAAAGTTTAAAAAAGCAAATTTTAAGCAATTGTAGGGACTACTATTAAGCTTTTGTCAAAGCTTTAAAAGATCTTATCGAACTTTTCAAAGGCTTTTAGAAAATCTTATGAAACTTTTGCAAAAGAATCTAAAAACTCTTTCGAGCTATTGTAGGGGCTATTTGCAAGCTTTTGCAAAAACTTTAAAAGATCTTATTGAGCTTTTAAAAGGTATTAAAAAATCTTACAAAACTTTTGTTAAAGCTTCTAAAAGCTCTTTTGAAGCTTTTGTAAAGCTTTTGAAACCTAATTTATATATATTTAGAGAAGCTAAAAAACTTTTTTAAAACTGTAAAGTGCATATTTGTTTGGTTAACTTTACCTTAAAGCCTTAAAGCATTTGTAACACTAACTTTAACACAAAGATGCCTTGAAGAGAACAATACATTTTCATTTTATTTTACATAAATTTTTTTCGAAATAGGATTTGATTTGAGAAACTGTTAATTGAGTTTGAAAATACTACTTGCTACAGATGCCTTCCTTAAAATTTTTGTTCACACATTTTGACATGGCTGTGGCTATTGGCGATACATAGAGCTATAAAAACTCTTATTATAGATTTTTTAAAAAGCTTTTCAAGAAACTTTTACCTATATGATCTTATAAACACAATCATACATAAAGCTGTAATAGTTGAAAAGTCAGATGGATTTTGCGAAAAATAAATTTCCGAAAAGCGTTTTTAAAAAGCTTTTGAGGGCTGTTTGAAAAGGTTTTAAAGAATTTTTTGAAAAGTTTCTTCAAAAGAAAGTTTCAAAAAATTTTTTTGAAAAGTTTCTGAGAGCTTTTTCAGAATTTTTTCTTTTTAAAGTTTTTTTAAGTTAAGCTCTCCGTTATAAGCTTAAGCACATTGAAAGCTTTCAGTTAAAGCTTTTTCGAGCTCTGTTTCATACACCCAGCATTAAATGTAAAAATTACGTAACAGATTGTTTCTTAAATGCGATACAGCAATGAGACTTTCAAAGTCTGTGTACAGTTCTGTATTACATTTGTTCGAGCATGGCCGCTCAAACACTGATGATATCTACCTTACATAGTAAGCGGCCAGGGGAGTAGGTGAGTGGCTTATGACATACAAAAAAAAACGAAACGAAAGTCGTCACAAATAATTTTCGTCACAAATAATTTTCAAAAGAAATTCTAGATTTAATAAACGGTTTTTTTTCTATTTTATTTCAGAAAGTAGGTTTGATAAATTTTTAATTATTTTGCATATTATATTTTTATTCAGGTTCATATATAAACATTAATAAATTTCACTCCACTTTGCAGTATCTTTGCACTATCTTTATGTTAGAAAACACGATGTAGCTACGTTAACAATGGAAAGAATGAACTTTTGACCATTAACAACACAAAACAGTTTATGTTCGCATTACAATATCATTTCCAGCAAACTTTTACCAACGGGTAGTTTTAAGCTAATATGGGAAAAATCGTAGTAAATAAACGTTGTTTATTTTAAAAGGCTTTTGGAAGTTTTTTTAAATTGACTTCATTCAACCCAACTTAATTTAACCCAAAGCGCTATTTTGCTTAACATTGTGCACTTAAAACATTCTGTCGCTAAACTTTTCTTATTTTTTTTTTTGTCTGTACATTCTTATAAATTAGCTAAGAATTTCAGTCACTTAAACACTTAAAATCTTTGTATCTACTTGCTAACGACACACACATAATTGTTCTCGAACATTTGCAGCAGTATCTGATGGATACATTATTGGCTTCTTACAGAGAGAGTTGTTTGAATAGAATGCCATGCAAGCTGCTTAACATACTCGTAGCTTGTTGATGTGAATGAAATAAACACAAATTAAATATTTAAACGCCGGCATGGATGGCATGGATTGCATATAAACAGCGCACAGATACATTTTGTATTCATGAGATGCCATTTAAAGCGGTGCGTGCAGTCATGCCGATGTGTCTTGCTCGCTCTATATGAATATGTGAATATTTGAGTGTGTATGTAGCTGTGGTGGTGCTAATATTTATTATTTATTTATTTATTTGATTAAACGCGTGGAATGCACAACAACAGCAACAACAGAAAATATATGTTCACGTTTAAATAAAGGCTAGCCTTAAAAGTTGACTGACTTAAAACGCCAAATACACTTTTGTCTTTTAGATACATTTCAATATCGCCAGATCTTTAAGATATATGATATGAGTGTGATGACAAAACAATAGAATTTTGCAAAATAGCATCAATTATTTATTTTTTTGGTAATCCAAATAAACAAAAAGAAAAATATCTATTCTTCAGTTTGCTCTCTTATTTGCACAGCTACAAAAAAAAGGTAACTGCTCATCTCCTAGATACATGAGCATCATCTGTTTTTATAAATGTCTTAAAAATGACTTTCTATAATTTTTTTAACTATTGTTTCTGCTGACTTTTTTGTTATGGTAAACATTTAATTTGGTAACATCTTCCACTGAAGCTTTAGAGCTGTGCATATATAGCTTGTGTTTATTGAATCTTAAGCTTTTGTTGACGTTACAATCAACCCGACATTGCTTGCATTGTTCTTTTAATAACAATATTTCATAAAAATATTTACTTAACTTAAATGGCGTTGACAGTTTGATATTTGTTTGTTTTCTTTTGTTATCTTATATAAAATCCTGTATCTACAGCTACATATTCAGGCACAGACTTCACATTAATAATGCAAAAATGGTCATTGACACCAACCCAAACCCGAACAAGCTGTATATAACTGCTGTTTTACGTTTGCTGCTAAATATCCCCGTAAATTAAAAGAAATTTCAATTTGGAAATAGTTCTTCATAGCTTATAGCGCATTTTTATAGCTTAGCACCAAAAACTATTTAAATAGTACATAGAATTCTTTAAATGTAATTAAGAGTTAAATATGATTAAAAAATTATAAATGAACTCGTTTCGAACACCGTCTGATTCACCGCAACCGCAAATAGGCGTCAGTCGAATCTTCGTAGTATGGACAATATAAACAATTCGATTGTAAAGAATTTCGCTGACTAAGACCACACAACAAAAACACAATAAAAATAAACTCATTAGAATTTCCATTTCAACTTACACGAGCACAGGATGTACACTAAATTCTATATATAGGCAGACGCTCAGTATTAAATAACTGATAAATATTTCAAAAAATCGAAGATTTGTAACAGAAAGATGCTGATGTGATAGCAACAATGTTAAAGATTATCAAAACAAAACTATAAAACAACTAGTTATACAAACTATATATGCATTGTATTTTGGAAAAAAATTTCTTTTTTTACAAGTACTATTTTTGATAGCTTTTGAATAATCATCTTGCCTTCTATAATTGTATCTTGTTGTTTTGATACCTTTGAAAAACTAATAAAGTTAGTTTAGTAGGTTGATCCAGACCCGTAGCCAGGTTTTTCTATGAGAGGATGAGAGGTTTTGATAAAAAAAAATCTGAAAGTATATGGAAATTTCAAAATTTTTAAAGTTAGGTCAACCAGTTTGAGCTATTAATGAAACAAAGAATTCTGCAGACCGAACAGTCTGATACGCCGTCTAGGTCCCTGTAGAATCAGTTAAAAAAAAAAAACGAAATGGCCATCTCAGCCCTTGAAAGGACTTTTGCCGAGCTTCTATGATCAACTGTGTTGTGTGTGATGTGAAATGTTTGCACACAAATGATCGAGAGCTGGACTTACATGTTTTACGCCGACTCCGAACGGCTTATGTTCTCAAGAAGCTGTTCATGGCAGTTTTTACTCTCTGAGGTTTGCCATTGTTTGCAGAAAGGTGACGGCCGAACAGAAAAATTAATTCAATTGAAAAAAATTTCTGTGTCAGATGGAGGATTCGAACCTGGGTTCTCTGGCGTAAGAGTCACACACTCTACCCACTACGTCACAGCCGTAGAACCAGTTACTTACTTACTTACTTAGTTGGTCGCAACAACCCGTGTCCGGGTTTCAACCGACCTCATCAGCTCTCGCCAGGCGCCTCTGCTTTGCGCGCGCCTTCTCCAATCGGATACACCAAGTGCGGTTAGGGCTTCCTCAGCCTGGTCCATCCATCGGAGGCATGGTCTCCCTCGTCGTCGTTGACCAGCGACCCTCGCCTCGAGCACCTTTTTCGCTGGAGCTTCGTCGTTCATACGATGGACATGACCCAGCCAGCGTAGTCGCTGCACAGTTATACGCCGAACTACGTCAATGTCATCGTAGAGCTCATACAGCTCGTGGTTCATTCGGATGCGATAGTCATCGCCGACTCGAACAGGACCGAAGATTTTGCGAAGAACTTTTCTCTCGAACACCCCCAGAGCGGCTGCGTCAGTTTGCGAAACTACCCATGCCTCAGCGCCATAAAGCAGCACAGGTAGAACGAGCGTCTTGTAGAGTGTTAGTTTTGTCGATCGAGAGAGGGCTCTGGAACTTAGTTGCTTACTGAGCCCGTAGTAGCACCTATTAGCAATTATTGTTCTTCGCTTTATCTCCAGGCTGATTTCGTTTTTGGTATTAATGGCGGTGCCAAGGTAAACGAACTCTTTGAATACTTCAAAGTTATAGCTGCCGGATGGAAGTTGGGAGTCTAAACGCCGAGCTCCCTTGTTTGTAGACAGCATACATTTTGTTTTGCCCTCATTTATCGTCAGACCCACTTTGGCTGATTCCTTTTCGATAGCGGCGAAAGCAACGGTAACATCTCTCTTGGTTCTACCGACAATATCAATATCATCAGCGTACGTAAGGCGCTTGACGCCTTTGTAGAAAATGGTGCCATTACGATGCACACCGGCCTTTCGTACGATCCCCTCCATGATGATGTTAAAGAGATCGCAAGACAGTGGATCGCCTTGCCTGAAACCTTTTTCGGTATTGAAGGTTCCGGAGAAGTCATTTCCTACCTTGACGGAGCTGCGTGTGTTGCTCAACGTCATTCTGCAAAGTCTGATCAACTTTGCAGGTATACCGAACTCAGACATTGTTGCGTATAGGCAATCCCTTCTCGGGCTATCGAACGCAGCTTTAAAATCGACAAAGAGATGGTGTGTGTCAATTTGATTTTCGTGGGTTTTCTCCAGGATTTGTCGTAGCGTGAAAATCTGGTCTATGGTGAACTTACCAGGTCGAAAGCCACACTGATAAGGTCCAATCAGTGTTTTTGTAATCGGCTTTAATCTTTCACACAGTACGCTTGAGAGAAGCTTATATGCGATGGAAATAAGACTTATACCTCTATAACTTGCGCAGATTGTTGGGTCTCCTTTCTTAAGTATAGGGCACAGTACGCTGAGGTTCCAATCGTCGAGCATGCTTTCTTCTAGCCATATTTTGCTGATGAGCTGATGCATGCGCCTTATCAATTCATCGCCGCCGGTTTTAAACAATTCAGCTGACAGGCCGTCAGCACCCGCTGCTTTATTGTTTTTGAGTCGTTGGATAGCAACTCGAACCTCTTCATGGCTAGGTGGTGGTACTTCCACTCCGTCATTGTTGATTGGTAGCTCTGAACTGCGCTCTCCATGGGCGGCATTGGTGGAATCGTCGCCAGTTAGTAAATTGGAGAAGTGCCGTCTCCACAATCTCAGCACACACTGTGTATCCGTATTCAGATCTCCATTTTTGTCTCTACAAGTGGATGCTCCAGTTACCAGATAAAAATTTGCAGCCAACGCTGGGCAAGTACTATGGATGGATTCTTCCTCCTTTTCGTCTCTGCAACTTTTACAAAAAGAGTTGTGGAGGATCAAAATCCTTGGGCGTGAAACCTATTAAGCAATGTCCAGTTAAGACACCTATCGTAGTACTATTTGATTCCTTCTAAAGGAAATCAGTTCATTTGATCGTTTTTAGGTTTGTGTTGGCCAGACCTGACGTGCTATATAGCATTATTGGCCCTTTTTAGGGATAGCTCATTTGTGAGTAGTTTCCATGTGGTTCAAGAAAATGGTTTACATGTGGCTTCATGTATTGTGACAACATAAGCTTGGAAGACACTGCTATGGTCAGGGAGCCTGAAAGCTAAATTAATATTTAGTGTGTCTGAGTAGACTCCATCTGCAATTTTGCCATCGGCTTAAGTCTACTTTAATGAACCCGCTGAATTTCAAGGAGCTGCTTGGGGTACAGGGGGGATAGTGCTCTTTTTTTTCAATAACGTTAAAATCTACGAAATAAATGCTACCCTGTGCGCATCATACAATTATATTTCCGCCGTGCCATGTATCTAGCAACTTTTTGAAATTTAAGCGAATTCATTAAAGTAGATGTGTCGAATTCATTAAACTTGCCATTTAATTTTGATCAATCAGTGTAGATTTCGATGACATTGTTTGATGAAGGGTTTTAAGACTCCCACACTTCTCGAAAAGGAATGGATTCATCAAACTGTTTAACAAAGGAAAGTTTTTGTGTTCTACGGATTTCTGTGCAGGAGGAAGAAGCTTTCTATAGGAGAAGGAAGTATTTTCGGGCATTTGTCTTGCTAGAATATCGAGTGGTATAAGGTGGAGCATAGTATATAGTGCGTCTGTAGGAATTGTTCTTAGTGCTCTACGAACGCATTAAACTTCGCGAAGAATGTTGAGGTGTGTCTGTTTGTCTAGTACTAGCCACCAAACAATGGCACCGTATAGCAAATATTGGTCTTACTACAGCCGTGTGAAGACAGTAAGTGACATTTAGCTGTAATCTCCAATTGCTACCCACTGCTTTTTTCCGTGAGTAGAGAGCTATATTGGCTTTTTTGGCTCTCTCAAGCAGGTTGGATTCCCAGTTTAGTTTTCCGTCCAGGCTGAGACGCAAGTATCTTGCTTGAACTGAGAATCTTAGTCTTACGTTTCCCAATTTCGGAGGGCTGATTACTGGTAAATTGTATTTTCTTGTATGTATAAGTCCCTAACTCTGTTTTTTCAGAGTTGACGCCCTAGTCCACGGCTATTAACCCAGTTGACAAGAGTATTTAGCCCATTTTCCGCAATATCTCAAAGAGTAGATATATATTTTTCGGAGGTTACGATGACGTTGCTCATTTGCATTGGCTGTCACCATGCACTCCTCTCGTTCTAGTTTAACCAGGAGTTCATTTGCCGATAGGTTCCAGAGTAGAGGCGAGAGAACCCCCCTCCCCCTCGAGGAAGTCGTTATCGTGGCACGAGTAGCACATGTACACGTAAATGTTAAGCACAAACTACACGTGAAGTTGCAAAAGTACGCATTCACGTGATCACGTGTACACATGTTAATGGATTCACGCGTTCAAGTTTTCTAGTGTTCACGTTTTCAAGGCTTTCACGCATCTTAAGAACTTCCGATAGATTTTCAATACCATTAAATTAGGTATAAATTATCATAATTATAATAAAACATGAATACAGGATCCTTTGAACAAAATATTCTAATAGGTTTGGCTGGCTCCAGATTGCTTCACTGGCACTTTTTGAGGCTTGATTCCGTCCAATGGCTGACCTTAGGCTGAGGTTGTCTTCGTTATAAGCTAAATCATAAAGACTTTTGTATGTTCTATGGAATTATTGGTCCAAAATAGATGATTCTATGGTCATTTGGATTTTCTGGGATTATTTCAACACCTTAATGGTTCATTGGAACTTATATTCAGCGGACTCCTTGCACAAAAATGGGAACTTGTATGGCCAATTGAATACACTAGGATTATCTCAGTTCATAAATACTTCATTGAAACATTTAAGAATTCAGTGGACTCTTTAGATATACACTAAGCCAAAAACGTACATAAAATCAAAGAAAATTATCTTTGTTTCAATGAATTAGTTCCATGTACGAGTTAATTTTATCAACTTTTTTTACAACCAAGGGATCGATTCTTTAAATCAAGGAAAACAGTTCCTTCTTTCAAAGAACATATTTATTACACTGATGTAAACACAATGAAAACAATGGACTCGTACATCCATTTAAAGAATGCGTTCCTTGCGAGTAAGAAACACTTAACTAAATCAAAGAATGTTTTTCATTGAACCAATGAACAAAAATTCATTAAATCGATGAACTTCTGCATTGGACCAATTCTTTGATTTTTTGGTTCGGTGTAAGTGAATGATTCTATGGACAATGAATGCCCTGGAATTAACTCAGGTGGGCCATGGAGTCCCATGTACCATTTTATTTTTTTATCCCCCATCCCCTTTCATTACATTTCAAACCTACCTCTCCCCCCCTATAAAGTAACATATGAAAAAAAACGCGCTTACACTCATTAATAGTTAACCATAAATTTAGACAGTCAAACATGAAGATGCACAGATGACAAAATTTTCAAATTATGGGGTATTTTTAATATAAATTTTTGCGACTTTTTTTAATTTTAGGTAATGTTACAATATCTTCAACCCCCCCCCCCCCCCCCTTCACCATCCCCTTCAAACTTATCATAGTGATTTTCAAAACCCCTTTCTCACCTTAATTGGTAACGTAGTTTATGAACGACCCCTTATTGATCCTTTATTATTGATCCAATTATTTTAATCTAAGCTAATAATTTTGTGGCCAATTGGGTGCGCTAAGATTATCTTAGAGCATATATGGGTCATCGGTACTTTTATGGGTTTCATGTACACCTTGAACAAAAATTTATGATTCTATATCCAATCTTTACAGGTATTATGTGATTGTAGTATAAAACTAGTACTATCTCGACTATAAATGCAGAAAACTCATTAACTCTTGGCAAGTCAGAAAATTTAAGAAGTTTCACTCTAAAAAATTTTTTGGGGCAACATCGAATTTTGACTATATTTCCAAGAAAGCATATTTGAAGGTTGGCTCTTGGCCGTTCATTAAGTATTTGATTGGTCCTTCTCTGATAAGTGGTTTGGACAAAAACGCACAAAAACTCGAATGCCAGCGGGCATATGCTTCGACAGACCCTAATTTCGTCTAAAGGGTCCACTGGATCCATTATTATAATTCGCCATAGAATCATCCATTTATATTCAAAGAGTTCACTGAACTCTTAAAAGTATCAATGACTCACCTGAAACTGTGATAATCTCAATGACGCAATCTGGATCTGGCAAAATCCTTTTGCATTATTTTGTACAAAAAATCCAAAAGGATGTATTCATATACACTGCAACTATTCCGGCACTATAACAAAGACTAATATCATAGAAGTATTTATTTTTGTCGAAGGGTTCCATTGAAGCCATTATTGATATCATAACCCACATTTCATTTGAGATTATATGGATAGATGAATGGTAGACGTAAAATCATCCATTTTGTGATAAGTAGGGCTTGCAATTTTGGGACTCAAAAAGATAGGATAAGTTCCGGGATTTGAAAAGCTGAGAAAAGCCAGTTTTTTGACAAAAAAAAAATAATTTATTAAGGTGGGACATGACATTCGCTGCAGAGAAAACAGACCTTTTTTTAAAAATTCATAACTTAGTCAAAAACAAACATTTTTCCAAAATTTTTTTTATTATTCTATTATTCTAGAGAATTGAACAAATTACAAGAAAAAATTCAAAAAAATATATTTTTCACTCCAACATGGTTTTATAGAGCTCCAAACTGGCGGCAGAGAAAAAAACAGGGCCTCGTGGTTGCAGCGCTGCGAGTTTCAAAAATTGTCCGATCTGGAAAAAAAATGACTTTTTTAAACTTTAACAAAATTGGTTATCGTATGACACGAGCTTTTTTTTAAATTTTTTTCAATTTTTGGTGATGTTCCAAATTTGAAAGTGTGTTTTTTCGAAAAAAATATTGACTTCATACGATAGCGAATCAAGTTTAAAAAAATACAAAACAAAAAAAAAAATTTCGTCGAAAAATTAACCCGCTAGTGCCGCAACCAGTACGAAAAACATGGTTTCGAGATAAACGCGTTCAAAGTTTGTGAACAAAGAAAAAACCTTTACCTTCAATCTCCGTACTGTATGCCTTCGTTATCTTGTGTTGTGGTGTTTCTTATAGTTTTTTGTAATCGTTTAGCAATTCGGGCTTCACCCTTCAAGTAGGTACGAAACAACAACCACCAAAAGTCAGGTAGCAAGTAAAACAAGTATATACCAGCTGCCGTACGTAGGTAGCGCAAAAATTAAAAATGCGCTCTCACTAATCCGGCTGTAACTTTTGAACCCATAGGAATTTCCAAAAAAATCCATGAAATTTTTTTTCTTAGAATCTGAAGAATATTTACCAAAATAGAAAATTATTAAAAAAAAGTCGATTTCAAAAAACTGCCAATGTCAGATAACCCCTTAATTGAAAACAATATTATTTTCTTATAAATCAACTTATTTTAAAAAAATGTATAAATAATTACCAGTCATTTCTGCAAAACAACGTTCATTCCCTTTTCAACAGCCAACTGGCACAAACGAACAGTGTTGTAAACAGTTTTTACCCGAATGTCAACTTACAAATGCTACGAATGTCAAATGCTTTTTGCTACTCACAGTGTCATTAGTCGAAAAAGGATTGCAAGAAATCTTTGTATATAATGTTGCTTAGTTGAAGTTAACTGTTTTATTAATTCTTGTATTGCATCTAAATTTATGGAAACGTTTAGAAAAATTCAGGGATTTTAAGGCAATATGCCTTATACTAAGCTTTTTAATCCCGGGACTATTGAGACTAGAAAAGTCCGAAAGCACAAAATTGCAAGCCCTAGTCACAAGGGATTCCAAAGAACCTACATGAACACATCTATTTCTCTCCATACTAATTCAAAGAGTAGCAAAAACATGTTAGCGCTCATTATTGATAAAAAAATTTCCATGGCGAAGCCGCAAACCACTGTGGTCTGCTAGTTAATTTAGGTTTTGCTTAAATTGGCATCCGATCACTGACATTCCAAAAAGAATTAAGTAAAACTACTCTTATATCGTTTTCTTGCATGTTTTTTTATAGTTTTTCAATAATTGTACTTTTTTAAAACGTCGTGAATTATATTTATATAAAAAAAATATGAACACTTAAATTTAATAATTAACTTTAAGGTTTGTCGTGCTATATTAATGCTTATTTCAAATCACATGTATAGTGACTCATGGATATATAGTATATTGAGAGAACATTTGGTATAATAATAACAAAAAAAAAAACAGTTGCCATTAATTTTGCAAACTAGTTAAAAATGCGTAAACCAAGATGCAAAAATTTAATATGTAAATGCGCATGTATCATAACTTCACATATTTAAGAAATGTTGAGATTTACAGGTTTTAAAGTTTAAATTCAACTTATTACAAATCAAATTCAACTTTTTAAACTTCACAGTCAACTTTTATCTTCAGTTTTGACCTGAAAAATTTTGAAGAGTAAAAAGTTGAATTTGATTTTGAGTTTAATAAGTTGAATTTGATTTTGTTCATAGTTAATTTGAAATCAAAAAACTTTAAATTTTCACTAAAGAACCTGTAAAAAACTTTTTTTTTCAAATGAATGTTTTCTATCTATATCTATGAATTTCTACAACTACTCATTCTAAAGTAAGCGCAAAAAATTTGTAGATTTAGTAGTAGATAGAAATACTTACATTTAGAGCTGTCTGCGTGTTATATAATTAAATAAGAGATTGAAAGTTAAATCAATAAATTGTAGGTTTTTATTATTAATTCAAATATAGTTAAGTACAGTAAGGCAAGAAAATCTTATTTTAGAATTATTGGTTGTTTCCATGAAGTAGTATGTAAATTCTAGAAATTTGTTGAAATAAGAAGTGATTGTTTTTTCTTTAATTTGCAATAAAAGCTAGCATTAAGTGTTTATATTTTGTAAGGAAGTGCGTGAATACGAGCACCAAAAATAAAAATAGCATGAGAGAAATAACAGATATTTTTGAGTTGAGTTTTGTGTGGGTGGCTTTATTTTGTGACTATTAAGTGTAAAATATCAAAAAATTTGTTTTTTGCGCTGAAGTCAATAAAATTATTTGAATTATTGTGGTGCGAAAAAATATGAAGAAATGAAAAAAAGTGCTTATTAATTTGGGTAATGTTTATGGGGATGCCAAAGTATTTGATATTTTTGGAAACATAACAATGACAGCTGTTGAGTGGATTGACATAATGAAAATGCAGAATTAAACGCCTAAAAAAACTATCCAAAAATATTTCCCAAGCCTCCGCTAAAAGTTTTCCATCGACTCTTAAATTGGCCAACGTGATTTTACTTCAAAAACAAATCGAGTATCGATATTTTGCAGTCATTGTTTATTTGTTTTGAATTTTTTTTTAATATTTATTTTTTCTTCTTTATGTTTTTCACACCTCTCGAGCATGCTTTAAATTAATTTTAAACAATCTTTTGGAAATTTTTCAAAGTGGCATGTAGCGCGCGTCTATAAAAAAAGAATTACTAAAGAAATTTTTTTTATGTTTGGAACTTAAGGCGCACGAAATTGTTGGAAAAAATATCAAAAACTATTTTATGCCAGCAGAAAAAATTTTTAATTTAAAGATGACGCCTAAATTTGCTTGGTTTTATTTAGTTTTTAATTGTTTCAGGCAATTAAAAAACAAACAGCAGATATGGCAACAGTAGCCAGGCAACAAATTGCGTCGATTTTTTATTTTCCAAACATTTTTTTTACTTTTTTCATATTTTTTTCAAACTTTTGATATTAAAAAATCAACCAATGAATACTGTTGCCAAGTGTTGTGGTTGTTGTTATTACTGACCTTGGGTGAAAATCGAAACTTTTAAGTAAAATTTCTGCTAGCAAAATTTTTCTATTTTGTTTTTTAAAACATTTTTGTAGACTTTGAAATTCGATTTTGAAATAATGAAAAAATTGTTAAGATAAAGCAAAAAACTTTCAAGTATCTAATCGATAAGCAGGAAACGATTTTAAAAATGTTCGTTTTGATTTTGTAGGATTTTTTATTATTATCTTTATAATAACTTGACTACAATACAACTAAAAACATATATAAATAAAATTAATCCTCTGATCTTTGCAGCACAAAACAGTTTCATCATTAATAATTCATTATAAATTATTAATAATTTATGATTACTAATCAATAATTAATGATTAATAATTAATATCTAATACTTAATAATTAATTAATAAATAATAATTAATAATTAATAATTAATAATTAATAATTAATAATTAATAATTAATAATTAATAATTAATAATTAATAATTAATAATTAATAATTAATAATTAATAATTAATAATTAATAATTAATAATTAATAATTAATAATTAATAATTAATAATTAATAATTTGTTAGAACATGGAATACTACTACTTCAACTACAATGGCAACCCAAATTACTATTTTCTTATATACTTATGAATTGAACTACTCTTTATATTATATTTGTCTTTCTTTACTCACTCGATTAAATACTTTTGAACTAACAAGAAGTGTGCTTATTTTTGTCTGCGTAACTCTACAAAGGTTATGGGCCCAGGACCCAACACGTGGCTCACGAAAGTTTTATATTCTTAAAATAATTGCGATAAGTTCGCTTTATATGGTTTAGTTGAATTTAATATTTATTTTAATATAAAATCGTACAAATCAGTTTTTTATAAGTTTGTGAAAGATGAGTTCTTTGGCACAAATTGACAAGTTGGGTGCTGATAATTACGGCACATGGTCCGTACAGATGAAGAGCCTACTTATAACGTTGGATTACTGGGATGTGATTCTTCATAAGTGTGAGGATTCAGCGCCGACGGCAGAAAGACAAAAATGGATTAGCACCGATCGAAAAGCTTTGGCTACTCTAACTTTGTGTGTAAAGCCTTCAGAATTAATTCATATTAAGAACTGTAAAAACTCAAAAGAAGCATGGAACATTTTGGCTGAGTTGTACAATGCGGACGGACCTGCCCGCAAAGTTGGATTGTTCAAAAAACTAGTGCGTTTCAGTTTTAACAATGATGAGAAATTTTCAGCTCAGCTTAATGAGTTTTGTACAACAATTGACAGCTTAAAAGAAATTAACGTTGATGTATCTGAAGATCTGCTTTGTGTTTTACTTTTATGTAGTTTACCAAAAGATATGGAAAGCTTTGTCATCGCAATAGAAAGCAGGGACACATTGCCAAGCTTTGAACAGTTGAAGGTTAAAATCGTCGATGAAGACCGCCGACGTTGCGTGAAAGAATACGGCCACAACAACAGCTACAACAATGAAAAGGTTTTTGCTGCAAAAAAATGGAAGAAGTTCAAAAGGAATATAAAAAAGGAAAGTGTAAATGAACAGTCAAAGGAATCACGTTATGCTAAATACAAATGTTACACTTGCGGAAAAAAGGGACACATACAAGCTAACTGCGAATCAAAGGAAACAGCTGCAACAGTATTGTCATTATTTGCAGACGAAAAACAAGGACAGAGCGATCAATGGATTTTGGACAGTGGAGCTTCATCGCACATGTGTAACAGTGAGAAAATGTTTTCATCAATTATTCAACGAGAGCAGAAAGTGGTTCTTGCCTCGGGTGATTTCGTTGTTGCGAAAGGCGTTGGAGAGGTTAACGTCAAATCGAAGTATTGTGACATTTCCTTACGTGATGTGTTGTTTGTACCAAATCTTTATGGTAACTTTCTCTCAGTTAGCAAAATCCTTCAGCGTGGCAATGCTGTGCAGTTTGACAAAAAGAACGCAATAATAAAGACAAAAGATAACAAAACAATTATTGATGCAAAAATGTTAAACGGAATTTTTTATGTGAATTTTTTGAAAAGTTGCGAGTTTGTGAATGCAAGCTTCAATGTGAACAAAACCGATGTAGATATTTGGCATCGTAGGTTCGGCCATCTGAACATTAAAGATTTATGTAAATTATGCACAAAAGGTATGGTACGTGGATTAAACGTCAAACCGGATCTGAATTTTGTTTGTAAAACCTGTGCTGTATGCAAAATAACTATAAAACCATTTCCAGCCTATTCTAATGTTTTAACCTCTGGTGTTCTCCAGCTAGTCCATACGGATATCTGCGGACCAATGAAAATAACGTCGCAGGGCGGCTCATCCTATTTTATAACCTTTATTGACGACTACTCAAGATTTGTGGTTACTAGGTTTTTGCGGCATAAATCGGAGGCGGCAGATGTTTTCCTAGAATTTGTTCTTCAGGCTGAAAACCAAACTGGATGTAAATTAAAATGCGTTAGAAGCGATAACGGGCGCGAGTACGTCAATGAAAAATTTGCAAGTATTTTGAAGCAACGCGGAATTTTACACCAGACGACTGTAAGCTACACACCGCAGCAAAATGGTATTGCTGAAAGGGCAAACAGAACTCTGGTCGAAATGGCACGCTGCTTATTGGATTCTTCAAATTTGCCACAAAGTCTTTGGTCGGAGGCTGTAAACACCGCTGCTTACATCAGAAATCGTTCACCAACAAAAGTGTTGAAAGAAAAGACGCCGTATGAGTGCTGGTATGGCAAAACACCATCAGTTTCACATTTAAAAGTGTTTGGATGTGACACGGTGATGCTAGACAAGCGACCTGGCAAATCAAAGTTCCAGCCAAAAGGTATACAGCTGATATTTGTTGGTTACGCTGATATGACTAAAGGGTATAGACTTTATAACAGGCAAACCAGAGCAATATTGATTGCAAGAGACGTACTTTTTTTTGAAAGCAGAGCTGAAGCCCAAAACGCTTCATCCAAAGATGTATTTTTTATGGAATATAGAAAAAACATGGACTCGCGCGACATGATTGATGAAGCAGCAGCCGAAACTGAAAGTGAAGATGTTGATAAGACCCCAAAAGCTTTGGAAAATGACAATGTTGTTGAAGAGAACGAAGCTGAAAATCTTTTAGAAAGCTCAAGTGATGAAGATGAGATTTTTGTGCAGGGTAAACGAAAAAGAGGTAGACCAAAAATCCTCAGGACCGGCAATGTAGGACGGCCAACAAAGATTTACGCCACTGAAAGGTTGAACGTGATGACGACAAAACCGGAGACTGTTGATGATGCTATCAATTCTGAATACGCGAAGGAATGGAAAGATGCTATGCAGGCGGAGTATAGCGCGTTATTGAAAAATGACACATGGGATCTAGTGAATTATCCCACTGCAAAAAACGTCATAGGCTCCAAATGGGTGTTTTCGACAAAATTTAACGCAGATGGTTCTATCGAAAAGTTCAAGGCGCGACTAGTAGCTCAAGGATGTTCGCAGGTTTATGGCGAAGACTTTTACGATACTTATTCACCTGTGGCAAGGCAATCATCTATACGGCTTGTACTAGCTTTAGCGGTCAAACATAAATTACTGGTAAACCATGTCGATATTGTGGCAGCGTATTTGAATGGTGAACTCGAGGAAGTCATTTACATGAAGCAACCGGAAATGTTTGAAAGCCAGGAACCCAATAAGGTTTGTAAATTAAAGAAAGCCATTTACGGGTTAAAGCAGTCCGGAAGATACTGGAACACTAAAATTAATACTGTTTTGAGTGCCATTGGTTTTACCAGATGCAAAGCTGACAACTGCGTCTATATAATGAGGAATCGTAGTGAGATTAATATTGTTACGCTATATGTCGACGACATCATATTAGCCTGCTCATCAGAGTCAACCATGAAAGCAATTATTAATAAGTTGAGTGAACATGTAGAAGCTGTTGATCGTGGAGCCATACAATACTACTTGGGGTTAGAAATTGAACGTGAAGGTCTTCGCGGCAGCATAAAAATACATCAAAACCGATATGTGATCGAGTTACTAAATAAGTGGAATATGACTGATTGTAAGCCCACATCAACACCATTTGCTGAGGGCACAATTTTGGAAAAATGTACAGATCTAAACTGTTCTGGTTACAACGTGAAGGAGTATCAGTCATTGCTAGGTGGTCTTACATATTTAGCAACCATGACTAGACCAGATATTGCTCATATTGTTTCAAAATTGGCACAATATCATAGTCATCCACATAAGGAGCATTTTTTGGCAGCAAAACGTGTTCTCAGATATTTAAAATCAAAACAAAAGGGTACGTTATCTTATCAACTCAATAATAAAAATTTGTTGTGCTTTACAGATGCGGATTGGGGTTCAGACCCATCAGATCGAAAATCGTTTTCTGGGTATGTCTTGTTTTTTGCTGGTGGCCTCATAGCCTGGGAGTCCAAAAAGCAAAAAGTTGTTGCTCTCAGCTCAATGGAAGCAGAATACATCGCCATGTGCCAGGGTGCAAGGGAGGTCGCTTTTATACGAAATCTTCTTAAAGACATGGGGTTTGATTGCTATATCAAGGCTGCTACAACAATGTTTTGCGATAATCAAGGTGCGCAGTTTGCTGTGAAAAACTCTTCTGTACAAAAAAGGAGCAAGCATATAGACATACGTTTTCATTACATCAGAGAAATGTACATGGCCAACGAGATTACCATCGAATATGTTTCAACTTTGGAAAATGCAGCCGACATTTTCACTAAAAATTTAACTACAAAGAAACATCAAAATTGTTGTAAACTTTTGGAGATATTTTGATTCGATTTTATTTTAATTGATTTTTTTTGGTTTTCTTAAAATTTTATTTTTTCATATTAATTTGTTGCAAAAAATTTGTAAAATGTAAATATTGTTTCTTTTTATAACGTAATATTTTTGTTGTTGAAAATCGAACGCACTTGGGTTGAGGCGGAGTTTGTTAGAACATGGAATACTACTACTTCAACTACAATGGCAACCCAAATTACTATTTTCTTATATACTTATGAATTGAACTACTCTTTATATTATATTTGTCTTTCTTTACTCACTCGATTAAATACTTTTGAACTAACAAGAAGTGTGCTTATTTTTGTCTGCGTAACTCTACATAATTAATAATTAATAATTAATAATTAATAATTAATAATTAATAATTAATAATTAATAATTAATAATTAATAATTAATAATTAATAATTAATAATTAATAATTAATAATTAATAATTAATAATTAATAATTAATAATTAATAATTAATAATTAATAATTAATAATTAATAATTAATAATTAATAATTAATAATTAATAATTAATAATTAATAATTAATAATTAATAATTAATAATTAATAATTAATAATTAATAATTAATAATTAATAATTAATAATTAATAATTAATAATTAATAATTAATAATTAATAATTAATAATTAATAATTAATAATTAATAATTAATAATTAATAATTAATAATTAATAATTAATAATTAATAATTAATAATTAATAATTAATAATTAATAATTAATAATTAATAATTAATAATTAATAATTAATAATTAATAATTAATAATTAATAATTAATAATTAATAATTAATAATTAATAATTAATAATTAATAATTAATAATTAATAATAAATAATTAATAATTAATAATTAATAATTAATAATTAATAATTATTATTATTAAAAAATATATTATATATATATATTATATATATATATATATTATTATTAAAAAATTAATAATTAATAATTAATAATTAATAATTAATAATTAATAATTAATAATTAATAATTAATAATTAATAATTAATAATTAATAATTAATAATTAATAATTAATAATTAATAATTAATAATTAATAATTAATAATTAATAATTAATAATTAATAATTAATAATTAATAATTAATAATTAATAATTAATAATTAATAATTAATAATTAATAATTAATAATTAATAATTAATAATTAATAATTAATAATTAATAATTAATAATTAATAATAAATAATTAATAATTAATAATTAATAATTAATAATTAATAATTAATAATTAATAATTAATAATTAATAATTAATAATTAATAATTAATAATTAATAATTAATAATTAATAATTAATAATTAATAATTAATAATTAATAATATTTATTATTAATTATTAATAATAAATAATAATTAATAATTAATTAATAATTAATAATTAATAATTAATAATTAATAATTAATAATTAATAATTAATAATTAATAATTAATAATTAATAATTAATAATTAATAATTAATAATTAATAATTAATAATTAATAATTAATAATTAATAATTAATAATTAATAATTAATAATTAATAATTAATAATTAATAATTAATAATTAATAATTAATAATTAATAATTAATAATTAATAATTAATAATTAATAATTAATAATTAATAATTAATAATTAATAATTAATAATTAATAATTAATAATTAATAATTAATAATTAATAATTAATAATTAATAATTAATAATTAATAATTAATAATTAATAATTAATAATTAATAATTAATAATTAATAATTAATAATTAATAATTAATAATTAATAATTAATAATTAATAATTAATAATTAATAATTAATAATTAATAATTAATAATTAATAATTAATAATTAATAATTAATAATTAATAATTAATAATTAATAATTAATAATTAATAATTAATAATTAATAATTAATAATTAATAATTAATAATTAATAATTAATAATTAATAATTAATAATTAATAATTAATAATTAATAATTAATAATTAATAATTAATAATTAATAATTAATAATTAATAATTAATAATTAATAATTAATAATTAATAATTAATAATTAATAATTAATAATTAATAATTAATAATTAATAATTAATAATTAATAATTAATAATTAATAATTAATAATTAATAATTAATAATTAATAATTAATAATTAATAATTAATAATTAATAATTAATAATTAATAATTAATAATTAATAATTAATAATTAATAATTAATAATTAATAATTAATAATTAATAATTAATAATTAATAATTAATAATTAATAATTAATAATTAATAATTAATAATTAATAATTAATAATTAATAATTAATAATTAATAATTAATAATTAATAATTAATAATTAATAATTAATAATTAATAATTAATAATTAATAGTTAATAATTAATAATTAATAATTAATAATTAATAATTAATAATTAATAATTAATAATTAATAATTAATAATTAATAATTAATAATTAATAATTAATAATTAATAATTATTAATTAATAATTAATAATAAATAATTAATAATTAATAATTTATAATTAATAATTAATAATTAATAATTAATAATAATTAATATTAATAATAATAATTATTAATTATTAATTAATAAATAATAAATAATAATTAATAATAATAATAAGTTTTTTAATAATAATTAAAAATAAATAATAATTAATTATTATATAGCCATTATAATAATAATTAATAATTAAATGAAAAAATAACGTACGTCACTACTGGTAGTTAAACTGGTACTGCTATTGGAAGCTTTGCGGTTCCATGGTTATACAATTGTATGATATGTTGGAGTCGTAGTGCTTTCAATGGTAGGGCACTGGGTAATGCTTATTGCTTGTGGAAAGGTTTCCAGTTCGTGCTAGCCTTGCCGGATGACCGTGTGTTTGTGCACAGCATGCCACAAACGGGTCCGAGATGGGGTGAACACATAAATGCTGGTCGTCCTTTCCATGAACTTATACCCTCGGTCTATAGACCCAAGTACTGAGGCCTACAAGGAAGGCGCACTTGTTAATGCTGGAATTCGAGTGGAGTCGAGTGTAGCATGGGTACTATTTTATTCAAGCACCAATAGTATGTTGGTAAAGTACGGTCTGCTACTTTTTGAACCGGAGGCTTCACAGCCGAGGGCTGAACAGAATTAAGCCGTAAAGGCATGGGTCAAACAGATAAGAATTGTTGTTCCAAAGACAAACTGTGCCAAGTCCTAACAAACCAACCTATTCAAAGCCAAGATAAAGGAAGATGGTTTCAGGCTGAATTAAGTCTTATCCTGAGCAAATACTGGGAAGCAGGTGGGACTATTGACATAAAAGTTAGCCTTATACCTGCGAAGTAGTAGCAATTATCCCGAAAATTTGTTAGCACCGGGATAATCATCTATCAGGACTAACGCGAACACTTCACCAATGGCATTATAATGTGTCTTGTAGGGTGTATAAAGTTGAGGATGGAAAATGGGTGATGATTCATGTTGGTTGAGAATGATGAATTGAAGGGTGTGATATTAACGTGAGTACAGAATGGACTACTGGGAAGAAACCAGGATGGAAAGGATACGTATCTGGATAACAGAGTACTTGTTAGTTCAGGATTTGAAAATGAGGCATCTTAGCGGCTTTAGTTTTAACCAGACACAATAAAGCAAAGTGCCAGTGGTAAAGAAATGTTTTATCTTGCCAAAGACTCTAGCCGGGATTGGCAATCGTGAGCTCAAACTTCGGGGAGTTTCATGCTGGCAAACCTGGACTGATCGACGTGGAGCTGAGCAATGGTACAGTTGAAGGGAAATTCCCATAATTTGCCAGCGATTTTAGATGGATCTCGATGTTTCTACCTTACTGGTGTGGTTATTCAACTAATCCATCCAAGACACTGGTACCTAGAGTCTCAATGCTGGAGCCTATCTATATTTTTTCATTTAAATATATGAATTGTGGTGTGGATTCAGTATGGAAATTCGCTTATTAGGGCGATAGGTTAGGGTCTGCACCGTTACCGGCATTTCCGCAGGGGCCTATAGGCTCATTGCGAATCCCTTTTTTTATATATGTGGCACTATGTTAAGCCATTGTTTCAATTGGTTTCTCAAACCAACCTGTGCTTTTTATGAACCTCCAAATGTCTAGCAGTGGTGTATTCACTAACTCTACCAAGTCTTTGAAAAATCTGTTCCCCATATATTGGAGTTGACGATTCTGTAGATTTGAACTCCCTTTTACAATTCCCGGGAGAAAATGTTCCCGAATTGGGCCGATTGTTTCTGTTTCCACCGGATCTTTGCAGCTCCGACAGAAGTCTGGCGCTGTTATGTCCATTCTATTGGCCATTACTCCAATGGTGCAATGGCCAATAGAACTCCAACTGTTAGAACTCCAACAAGAATTCGGATTTTCCGTTTGACCAAAAGCAGAAGGTTTTTAGTTCTTTTCTCATTTAGATCCGGCCAAAGCTTTCGAGATATGTTGCAGTCACCTCTGGAAGCCCAGTTTGTGTTAGCAATATCTCTGGCTTTAAGGTCTATACTCCTTTTGAGGATGCCTATTAGAATATGCACATCTGTGTCAGCTCTGTTTGTACTTGCGGTTACTCCACGCCTCGCCAGTTCATCCGTTGCGTCGTTCCCTCCGATATTGCTATGTCCGGGAACCCAGCAGAGAGTGACAGTATGGGTGTTTACAGTTTCGCACCGTTCGAACCTTCGTTATTTAACTGTTCAGTGCTTTGGTGGCCGCTTGGCTATCCACAAAAATTACCTACCCTTGTGGGGGTAAGATTTTGGCTGGGGATGGCCTGTGCAGCTTTTTCAATAGCATATATTTCTGCCTGAAATACGCTTCAGTAATCAGGGAGTTTGAAACACTCTTTGGCTTGCAGCGTTTCACAGTATGCACCCGATCCAGTTGAGTTTTCCATTTTGGAACCATCAGTATATAATTGGAGATTGCCGTAGTATTCTACAGCCATTTCTTCCCACTCATGTCTGCTGGGAATGGATGTGATGTATTCTGTACCTAATCTCACACTGGGTATGATATAGTAGGTTGCTCTTTTTGATTCCTCGGCTCCATAGAGATTTAGAATAAATGCATGTCCGAGTGTGTTGTTCTTTCAGGCTTGTGATTCGTTGAGGTGAATCGCGCTCTTGGTCGCCGAACACTAAAGGAAGTCTTCTATGGGGAGAAGGTTTAGGGAGATTTATTTAAGATTTAGAAGGGCGCTAGTGAAGACTGCATTCAAGGAAGTAAGACCTGGGGGAATTACTTAAGGAATGCTAGTAATATATATTAGCACCTACACATTATATGTAATTGCAAATTTTTTATATTTCAAAAACAGCTTCCGAAAACCCCTTTTTCCAATAACGACAAATTTGTCAAAGCCCATAACTTGACAATTTAAGCTCATACGAAAAAAAATATATGTTCATTCGTATTCACCAGAAGTACAATTAGGCCTAATATGAACAAATTTCAGAACCTCATTTTGCAATACCCCCCATCTTAATCGAAATCAATTAATCGGAATGATATTCTGAAAAATTCTCGTGAAATTCATGCAGTTTCAGTATCCACTCAACCCAATAATGCCAACTTTTTGGTTTGGTTCCCTATAATACAATATAATTTTGTCCCATACCCGATCCTGTTAAAACTCGTTTGTGAATTTTGGAACCTAGGCTAATTTTGGCATAATCATGAAAAATTCTTTGAAAATTTTTGCCTTTTTGTAACGTTTTTCGAGTAACAATTGGGGAAGCTATCTACAAATTAGGCCAAGAGATATACTTAAATTGGCCCAAAGCTGATTTTCATTGAATTTATTAATATATATTCTTTAAGTTGCCTTCCTTTTGAAATATGAAACTATGGGTAATTTTATCATTTCAAATATTGGATTGATTTTTAATTCTAAATAGTCTTGTATACTTTCAGCCAAGATCATCTTAATACAAAAATGATAGCCAATAATCCAAAAATAACTAATGTAAAACAAATAATTTTTATAGTGTCTATATCCATAGAAATTCCTATACAAGTACGAGGAAAGAAAACTAGTCGTCTGGGCCAAAATGGTTTATTATATGAGTCAACTGACTTTTCAAATAAAATTAAACAGTTCTAATACAGTTCTGAACGAACTGATTTTGATTAATTCGCGAAATTAAAACTGTTTTTTAAAAAAATTAAAAATTTCTGCTGTAAAATTATTTTCGCACAATGGTTACTAATAACGCGGCCACCACTGTATGTTAAAAAGAGAAAAATTATAAAAAATTTAAACTACCATTAAATTTAAATAAAATTAAACATTTTGAATTTTTTTTTAAACAAGTTATTTAAATTTTTTTTTTTTTAACTACTGTCTAGTGGTTTGAAATTTTTTTTTTTTCAGTTTATTGTTAATTTTTTATAATTTTTAAATATGTCAATAAAATATTTTCATTATTTCTCTTGAATTCAAAAGAGAGCCATTTTATGCATCTGCGAAATAATACAAACACAAATAAAAGGGTGTGTTCATCCACACTACAGTCCACGTCGATGAAAATGCGGTGTCTTAGGTAGCCTGGAATTGCTTGCTCATGGAACTGAAGTCATGCAGAGATGAAAATCGAAAAAAAAAAATCCAGCACGTTGAGGACGCATGAACCGCGACTAGTTGAGTCACTGAGCAAAAACATAAAGAGAAAAAATAGGAAAAAAAAATGCGAAACAACAATTAATGCTGTACAACAATACACAGCAGCAACAACGTAACATATGTTAAGTTGTTGTAATAATTATTATTGTTGATGCCGCATTGTTGCCATCATCACACGTTTTATTAGTTTTTTTTCATTATTTATGCTCAATAATGAGAGCCTCAGAATAAATAAAAAAAAAATTAGCTGTATAAAATAGAAGAGCAATCAATGGCAATAAAGGAATATAAAAATTATGGAAAGTAGAAAGAAGGAGAATTTAACAACGAACAGGCAGAGCTGTGGAAGTGTGGGTGTAGCTGTTGGGGTGGGGCGCCAGAGTCGATCAAATCGAAGTGGTATACGTTCGTGTGCATAAATGTGGCTGCTGCTTGGTATTGTTTTTTGTGTGCCTCAACAGCACGTTCGCGAAAAAGAGTGAAAGAAGAGTGAAACGAGTGCCGCCATGCCACAACAGTAGCAAAAACAACAATTTAGGTGTATGCAAGTGGGTGGGCGTTGGGCGATGACATAATGAATATCCTTGGCAGGATGCGATGGTATGAGAGGCGAATGAACGTACGAACGAACATAAGCGAGCAAACATCGTGTAATTGATGCAGGATAACAAAATAAGAGAGAGAACAAATATTATTTGATGACTAATGGTTAGTTTTTTTTTTTAATTTGTGCTGTTTTTTGTGTCCTTAAATTTTATGTGCAATAAAATCAATAAAAAATGCTGGTGAGTTTAGCTGAATTCAACGCTTTATTACAACAATGAAAACTAATGCAAAATTTTTCAATATGTTTGCCGAAAATTTTCTCTTCACTGCTAAAAACGTAATTTTCTAATTTTTTTTTTTCTTCTCTTTTTGATTGTAAGCAAAAATTACCTGTGAAAGAGCTGAACATGTTGCTGGTTTTCTTCTGCTCTAATGACAAAATTAATAACACAAAATTCAATTTGTAATTTGTTTTTATCACAATTTTAGTTTATATTTAGTTAAAATTTTTTATTTTAACTTTATACAGTTATTTTTGTTTTTTCTTTTATATTTGTATTTTTTTTTTTTTTAATTTGATTTGATTTTCAGACGCGTCACGCTCAACGTTTAAAAATGCAAGTCCACGACGTACGACAGAGAAACAACGAATAAAAATTCGTCGGCTAAAAATTCTCGTCTGCGTTGGAATAAATTTTCTTTTACCCTATGTTTCGAATTTATTTCTGTTTTGTTGCTGTTGTTTGTTTGAATGTGTTTGTGTGTGTGGATGGTGTTTGCTGTCTGCTTTCTTGTTGTTGTTATTTTTCTTTGTATTTCTTGCTTTGTATAGATTTAAAGTCCACAACAACAACGACAACACCCAAACAGCTACCGACATCATCCAAAGTGCCTGAGTTTAGATGTTGCTCAGCAGGAGGCTTTTGTTGCTGGACACATGTTGACCACGTTGTCGATAAATGCAACGCTGTTAATGTGTGCATTTTTTTTGTTACATGCAAGCATTTCATTTATATTGTAAATATTACAAGCTGATGAAATTCAGAAAACAATTTTTTAGTTTTAATTTAGATGTGTGATATAAGTTTTGAAGAGTTAAAAAATTTTCAGAGAACGTAAGAGATAGACATCGAGAATGACATTTCAGAATGCTTAACCCATACTACCAGAGAGCTTAACCCATGCTATTTTAGAATGATCAACACATCGGTTCTTAATTTTTATCAATCAACCAAGCGGGCTTAACGGGTCAGAATTGGTCAATAAATCACAGTTAATAATTGTTAAATTGTTAGTAAAACATCGTTCACTTAAAAGCTGAACACACAAAAAAATTAAAAACATTTTAAAGAAACTCCGCTTTCCAAGATACACGTGTGAACAGAAAAATAGGTGAGAAATTAAAATGAAGAACAAATGTAGAAAACTAAAAATAAAGTCAACTGCCAGCAATTAAAAATATTATTTCTTAATTTCTTAGATCTTTTTAATTATTAAACATGCTTTTACCCTTACATTAAAAGTTACTTTATAATAATGTTAATCGTTTTTATTTACTTTTTTGTATGTAATTTTTTAATTTTTGATAATTATTTCTTTTTTAAAGGTGTTAATTTCGATCCCATTAAAAATGTAAGAAAAAGTTTTAAGCCTGAATGATTTAACAAAAGTCTAGTAAAGTTGCAACGGTACTTTACAAATATTTAAACTATTTATTATCTTTTATATTATTTTATATTATTTATTATTTTATTTATACTCTTTCAAATTACTTTTTTCACTTTGTTCCTTTAATCCAAAACATTCTAACATAATTTTTTATTTTAAGTTATGTGTTTATATAACTCCAATAATTTTAAAATTATTAAAGGTTATATTTTATCGAGCTCAAAGGTCAATGTTGCTTTCCGAAGAAAACAACTGAAGGAAAAACAACTAACAAGATGAATTTAGAAAAGCTTTTATCTATCTTCGAATAATAGAACTTACTTTCCCTGAAATTAGAATAACTTTAAGCTGCTTTCATATCATTTGTATTCTCGTACTGCAATTCAGGGTAATTTACTAATTGCATTCGTGAAACAAGTAGAAAATTAAGAGCTTAGTGGATCACAGCAAAAATTACGAAAAAAGGCTACTGATGAGTTGGTGTAGCGGCCGACGAAACAGCTGTCTAGTCTGCTATGTGATTGATACTCTATATAGGGTATTGTTGTTGTTAGTTGTTTTTCCTTCAGTTGTTTTCTTCGGAAAGCAACATTGACCTTTGAGCTCGATAAAATTTTTTTTATCGATTAAATAATGTTTATAAATTTTTAAAATTATATAAACACATAACTTAAAACTTACGAAAGAAGGTCGTAATTAATTTACAAATATAATTTTTTTGTTTTTATATAAAAGTTACAATTTTGAATTAATAAATTAAATTATTTCGAATCTATTCGTTTGCAATTTTCTTATCGATTATCATTGGAAATAATTTAAAAAATAAAAATACTTAAAAGCACATATATTAAAAATATTCATGTGGGCAATTATTGGGCTTGAACCCAGGCTCCCAGAACTAGTATTATAAGTATAAACTAAGCAAATGTAAGACAACAACACTGCATATATAACAAAAGTTGCAATTTTGAATTAATGAATAAAATTGTTTCAAAACTTATTATTTCCAATTTTCTTATCAATTATCATTGGAAATAATTATAGAAAAAAATAAAACATGTAAAGCCATTAAAACATACATATATATTAAAAATTTCCATCTGGGCAGTCACGGGGATTGAATCCCGGCTTCCAAAACTACATTTATTAGCTATAATTACAATTAGAAACTTAGTAAATGTAAAAGGCAATAACAACAACACTACATACTGACAGACGTGTATAACTTAAACATCTACTGACATATAATTCACAACAGGTTCATAAAGCTGCGTTCCTAAATAGGTTAGGAACTATCGCATCAGCAGTGACTAGTAGAATTGATACCGCTCAACCAACCTCGTTTACTTCTTTAGATCACTGCTTAAACTTTTAGCATTTGGTACATAGAATTTTTTTGGCATTCCATATGCTTAAATTTTGCTCGCCCTGCTATCTGCCCTATCTATTGTGGCGGTCGTGGCACAGTGGGTAGAGTGCGTGGCCCATGCGCCGAGAACTCTAGTACAATTTCCATTAGTTCAATTTGAACTCTCTACATACAGTGGCACTCCTCAGAGAGTAAGAACTGCCATGAAAAGCTTCTTGAGAACATAAGCCGTTCGGAATCGGCTTAAAAATTGTAGGTTTAATCTCGATCATTTGTGTTCAATCATTTCACAATACGCACAACACAATTGATCATAAGAAGCTCGGTCAAAGTCCTTTCAAGGGCAGAAATGGCCATTACGTTATTTTTTTATGTGCCCTTGCAAACATAATTGAAGCGTCGCAGTCAAACCTAGCGGCCGTCTGCTCTCGTAAACTCTTCAGACTCTGCTCGTTGCGCTGCTTCGGCTGCCCTTGCAACAGAATCCAAGTGCTTACACAAGTGACCTTTGCAACTCATTTATTTTTCCTGACTGCACGACTTATGCTTGCTGCGCCGTCTGATCTCTGCCTGATACAGCTTTCAGACGCCCACGCCGCAAAACTTTTATTGCTGTACATAGGCTACGTCACAGATATGATCACCTGTTATAAGAAGCAATCCCCCGAACCGATTATATAAATAAGAACCGATTAGATGTTATAAGAACCGATTATCTGTCATAAAAACCAATCACCCGAACTGATAAATATCATAAGAACCGATTAGATATCATAAGAATCACCAGTTGTAAGAACCGATCAAACGAACCGATTAAATAAGAACCGATTAGATGTCATAAAAACCGATAAGATGTCACAAGAACCGATCAACTGTTAAAAGAACCGATCCCACGAACCCATTAAATATCATAAGAACGGATTAGATATCATAAGAACCGATTAGATAAGAACCAGTCACCCATGCCAATTTAATAAATAAGAACCAATTAGATGTTATAAGAACTGATTACCTGTCATAAGAACCGATCACCTGAACCACTTAATAATCATAAGAACCGATTTGATGTCATTAGAACCGATCACCCGTTATAAGTAACGATCACCCGAACTGATTATATAAAAACAGATTAAATATCATAAGAATCGATTAGATAGGAACCGACCACTTGTTATAAGTTCCGATCACTCGAACCGATTAATATCATAAGGACCGTATTGATTAAGAATCTATTAAATGTCATAAGAACCGATTACCCGCCACAAAAACCCTCCATAAAAAACGAGTATCCGTTACATACCATAATTTCCGAATACATGCTGTAATGCAAAGATTTCGTAAATTATAATAAAAGATTTTGTAAAGAACTATCATAAGAAATTGGAATTGTTCGATAAAGATTGAAAATATAAATTCAAATTGCGTTCTTATTTGCTGGAGCTTAAGTGGATCCTACAGAGAATCCTGGGACGACTGAGTTCTATCTCAGCCATAGATAAAACCACGTTACAAAGTAAAAAAATTTTTTAAAAAGTGTGATAAATCTTTTAAAATTTAATCAATTTTTTCGCCATAATTTTTTTAGTTACACAAGAATATGAATCTCTAAAAGTGCATATTTATAAATTTTAGCTCAATAAATTAGAATCAGATATTTAAGGAAATCCTAAGAATTTCTAAAATTTCTTTAATAAGAAAAGAAGAGAGGAAAAAATATCTTACAGTACGGGTGGCATAGCGAACCTATTTGCTGATTTCTTCCAATCTAATGTTCTTTCATTAAGCAACAATGATGCAAACGATTCTTTTTTCTATAATGGCAACCCTATTACCGATATGGTATCATTAGTTTTTTTGGAAGTTGATGTCCTAGAAAAATTTTTTGCGTTTAATATTAATAAGGGACTGGTCCCGATAATATTCTTCCAGTATTTTTGGGTAACACTTTTGTACAACTTGCTTTTACAACAAAAAATCTGTCATAGTTCCTTTATTTTTTGCCAAAATTAAAAATTCTATTTCAGAGGTTCAGCATGGTTTTGTTGAGGGAAAGTCCACTTCTACAAACCTGATCTTATTTTTTATTTTATTACAGATGAAATGGAAAAGGGAAAAAAAGTGGAGATTATTTTATTGATTTCGCTAAAGCCTTCAACAGAATTCAGCATTCTATTCTTTGAAAGAAACTTGCCCTTATGGAGTTTAATTCTTCTTTATTGGCATTGGGACTATGAATGTGTGATCTGGGATCCATATTATGAGATCCAAACTTTGCGTTTGGAAAAAATTCACAAACGCTCCACTCGTTTCATCATTTATAAACTTAATTGGGACTTTATGCCAACCTATATGAGAGGTACCTTAGGCCAAGGGACATCCTATACATTCCATATTACAGAACAAACTATGGCAGAAAAGATACAATTACCAATATGTGCTCAGCATATAACTCTATAAGTGCTCGAATAAATTTCACACTTAAGGGGAGATATACCTTTAGACAAGGTGAAATTAGTCATATTTAATGAATTTTTTTCAAGTTGATAACATAATTGGATTAGTTTTTTATTTCCTATGTTCTTAGTACACCTTTTTTAAAATTTTAATTTTTTTTTTTTTACAATATGGTGGCTCTGCAGAGTATCTCCTCGTGCATCTGTTTCGAGGCATATAAAAGTGTTGCAGCTGTGAAAATTTTTACTACTTATCTGAAACAAAAGAGCTGATTTCTTCGATTACTGATATGTTAAAAGAAAGGATAAGACTTTAAAATAATAAAAAAGTTAAAAATAAAAATTTATATTGGCTGTTTAATTGAAGTTCCAGATTTTCGACTATTTTTTTCAACAGTTTTGGCACCAAAAAAATTATTTATTCACACGATATCTTTTGTAAGTACACTTGTAAGTACATCTTTTGATAAACTTGTAAGTACACCCTTCCTGTACTACTATAGAGAGAAACTTGTCAAGATTTCAGTCTGATCGATCAACAACTTTTTGGGTTACAGCACGAGCATTTTTTGAAAAAGTAGTTTCGACATAGTCACGTTTAAGGCTTCAATACGGTACAACTATAAGTTCAGGCGACTTACGGGTCAGTTCGGCCTCGGCCTCGAAAAGCTGATTATCTTGGTTCTGCTGCTGTTTTCTAGCAGTACGAGCTGCTTTTGTCTCGAAGAGACTTTTTCGGTTCTGCTTCGCTATTCGTGCCTCATCGGTGTTTTAGCCGGAAACTTTGTTAAAGGTGCCAATAAGTATGCCCAGCTCGTTCATAAGGTGTAGCCTTCATTAACACTGCGTCGATCAGATGGTTCTAGCCAGACCTTTTTCGATTTAAATTGTATTTGAAATATATTTCCAATTGAAGACAAGAAATAACCGAAATTATTAACATACATAATCTGTAATCACGTTTATTTTCCCATATAAATACACGTTAATGTATAGGGTTCTGACCAAACTACATCCGACCGTCCAAAGGTTATCGGAACATCTGATCGATGGATGGTTAAATATTCCAGCAGCAATGTTAGCTAAAATTTCGACAATTTTCCGGCCGGTACTGAGGTTCTTCGGACATATTCGCCAAACTGTCGCATGAAACTTTTGTTGGCATTCTGGGTGGCCACCCAAGCATCTTTCCAGTAAATCAATTTTAGAAAAATCAGCGTAAATTGGTAAAAGATGTTCTTTCATTTCATTGCCAAGAAATGGAGTAGAATCTTTCTCTAAAGCGAAACCTTTCTGCCATTTACACCAGCTTGGACTTTTTTTTACCATAACTCCGTAAATATTCAATATTCGATTTTTCCTTTTGACAGTATATTTTTAACATATTATACATGCGAAATATGAAAAAAACTTGAATTTTTTCGAAATAATAAAGGTATCTCCCTCCTTAACCGTGATGCAAAAGAACATTTTTAAATCTTATGTGATATGTAACTTTGCATAAACTGCAACATTATTTAAAAATTTTTCATTTTTATTTTTTTTTTTTTTCTCATATATTATATGAGTATAATTGTTGATAGTTAAATAAAAATAAATCAGTGATATCACATTGCTGATAATAATATTAAACTACAAAAAAATGCTCAAAGAAACTAAAGAAGTTTCACTTCCAAAATATACTCCGAGCCGAATAAAGAATTGCAATAAAAATTTACTTTTTAAGTCAAATTTCTCAAGGAAATTTTAACAAATAAAACTGATATAAACACGTTAAACTTAAAAAAATAAGCCCAAACTTTAAAATCAATGCATCTTTCGGCCATATTTTCCATCATCATTCAGACACTGTTTCAACATTCTCCGTACTCCGTAGAAAACTAGTGAGGAAATATTTTCAAAAATTTTCTTCACTTTGGTTTTCTTGATTTATTGCATAAATTAGTCAATTAAATTTACACAAAATGTTCCAGGCATTCTTTATACATACACACGTATTCAATTGAGATATTCAGATTCATTAATTTCCAAAAACCTTATCGTGTAAACCAGCACAAAGTCAGGAATTCAATTAACCGGAAATATTTTAACAAGGAACAATAAAAGAACGTTAGTTATCTAAGGAACAACGAATAATGCGGGTATCAAACATTCGAGAGAATTTCAGGGTATTCTAAGGATTTTCTTACTACTATTATAAAAAAAACGCTTTTAAATGTCAATTTGAATATTGATGGAGAGAGTAATTTAATTAAATGATTTCCTACATATTGCATTAAAACTAAACCAGCACAAATGTTGCTCAACATTGTTGCTAGACTTAGTAAAAGTGGAACGTATTAATTATGTGTTGATGCAGGTTCATGTGTGAGCAACTTCTGCTGTTTCATCGGCTTGCTGCTTTTCGCTTTATCGCCAACAACGCCAACTTGACATCATCCCAACACTGTGTAGCCCCAGCCTGGCGCGCGCCTTCCAATGATTCGAATTTGAGTTCAGTGAAAGCTGGATGCGGGGAGCTGTGAGGGGACTTTTTTTTCTTCGTTGAACCAACAAAGTGAAGACCAGTTCAACCCACCTACTGGTTGACTTAGTGGCGGCGTAGAGACGCCAAAGTAGCCACGAAACCACAAACAACAACAACTACAACGCCAATATACAACTACAAATGCCAATACAACAACAAAAATTACTATAGTAAAAAGGGTATGAAAAATACTAAAAAAATATAATAAAAAATAAAAATAAAAACGAAAAATTTAACAATAACAACAACAATAATGCAAGCTCCAATGAAACCGAAAACTGAATAAATAATGTATGGACGGGAAAAAAAGCAAAAACAATAAATAGAATGGGCAGAAGGAAACCAGAAACCAGTTAAGAGAAAACCGAAAAGCAAGCAAAAACCGGTCAAATAGAACAGAGCAAAAATTAAATAAAAGAAAACAAAATAAAATAAAAATGGCAGAGAAAAAAGGAGACAGTAATAATAATAATAATAAAAATTAAAATAAAAACATTCGGGAATATATTTAAAAAAGCAAAAGAGAACAAATATAAAGAAAATTCAAGATAAATATAAATAATATTAAAAAAAAATAAATTTAAAAAACAAAAAGAAAAATAAGCAGAAAAGACGAGAGCAAAAACAGTAAAAAAGGCGGAAAAAAACCAAAGAAAAGATAAGCAGTGGAGAAAAAAAAAGAATTCGATCAAGCTCGAAAAAGGGCGTGGGTGCATCTGACAGATAAAAATGCAACTATCTATACATATACAAAACAAAAAAAAAAAAAAAATGACAACAGATACATTCAAGCGTACAGCGATGGCGAAAAAAAACAACGCTATAAGTGCGTTCGTTATTTCTTCTACACTCTCGAGCTGGCTTGAAAAAAAAAAAAAATGCAAACTCATGCATGCCATGCCATAGCCAAGCAGCCTGCTGCAACTGACAGATACATTTGTATTTTTGTATCCACAGCATAAGCAAGGAAAACTCGTTCCACACTTGCACTAAAGCAGACACTTCATGTGCTCGCAATTAGATACAATCTTAAATTGTGGAATTTTTTTGTCGTTTCTTTTAATATTATTATTATTATTATTATTTTGGCTCTGCTTGTAATTTGCACTTCCTGCACTTTGCACACAAGTATCTAGAACGTTGCCTGCCACTACTACTTCTTACTGCGTTTAAGTCTTTGTCGCTTTGGCATGTATCTGTCTCTGCTGGGTGTAGCTTGCGTGTGCTGCATTCTTGCCAAGCTGGATCTCCAAGGCCCCGACCAATTCGACCAACCCGACCGACCGACCCGACCACTCAAGCTCATCCTCCATAAATGCTACAGCATGATAAATGATGTCGTCATCGTGTATCTATGGAGTACCTACTGCAAAAGTATCTGCAAGTGTTCGTTGCTCCATGGTTTTGTTGCTGCTATATTCATGGTCGTTTGCGTCGTTGTCTTCGTTGTTTTGCTTTTTTTTTCTTTCCTTTGTTGAGAAACTTGTTCCTGTTTCTTTGGGCACGCCAAGTTGAAGTTGTTGAAGTTGCTGTTGCTGTTGCTGTTGCTGTTGCTGTAAACGTATTGATTGAACTAAATTGTATTTAATAAGAATGGCTTTGTTATCTAATTTAATCTTTACTTGTATGTATATACTCGTTACACTGTGTCCACTTTCATTTAAGACCAACATTTGAGAGATATACATACATATACGTACTGACAGATACATTTCGATTCGTAACTAAATTCTATAATTGTGGAATTTCCGCTTTCGATTCCAACAAATAACAGCCGTTAACGGCAACATTTATGACAGGATACATCTATTGTATTAAGGAATTTGCAAGTGGCTTACAAAAAAAATTTGAAATATATATATGAGGCTATAATATATACTATACAATGTCCATATGCAATTTTATTTTTTTGTTTTTGTTGTTTTATCACATTTTTCAAATTCGTTTTTGTATTAAGTATTGCATTTTTTGCTTCTCAGCTTATCGCTATCTACAATTTCTTAAATTAGTAAAATTGTCTTTCATTTTTTTTTTCTTACACTGTGTTTGCTAGTGTAAACTTCGGTTATCTTATTTAAACTGGTGAAGAAAAACACATAATCCTGGGTGAAAACGATCGACTTCACTTTACATATGAAGGTTTTACCTAGCTGATAAGGGATTTATTTTAAATAAACACTATAATCTAGTTGAATGTGTATATTTTTTTTTAGAGTGGCCCTTTTAGTAGATATATCAATAGACAGATAGATAGTAAAAATATCGGAAAGGTAAATTTAAGAGTTAATTTTTTTCCTACTGCATGAATTTCAATAACAGTACTGCAACTATATTAAAATCTTAATAAATTCAAATATCATGTGTAATAAATAGAAATACATTATTTATGCATTAAATTTAAGGCTTTACTTAGCTTAGTTAAAATGATCCGACTTATGTCAAATATGCACAGTTTTGTTTGATAACTTGTTGCCATTTTGAAGGTAATTTCATTATGCCTCTCTTGCATAAAAAACTGAGACAGTCTATTTCCACAAGCTACTCTTGAGACGAATGTTTTACCAGCAAAATTATTCGCCATGGACAGGAACGGGTAGTAATGACTTGGTGCCAGGTCCTGACTATAATGTGGTTGCATAATAACGTCCAAACGAGCTCCTGTAGCTTTTGGCTGACCCTCTTTTCATCAGCAGTTACCATGCGCTCCAGAAATGGGTCGATTTTGTTACGATTCAACAGCGATTCGCAGACAGAAATTCAGCCCATGAGGGTTTTTTGCGTTAACTGCATGTGGCACCTTCCTTAAAGCTTCCAGCTTTATTTAAGTGGTTTCAACTGATTTTTTGTTAAATGTTTAGCTCCTGAGCAATCAAGACAGACTCGACGATTTTTATGATTTCATCGATATTTTAAACAATTGGGCTTCCAGAGCGTGATGCATTTTTGAAAGTAACCAGAACTAAATCGATGAAATCAAAATTGCGCGTCATTGGCTTACAATATCACATTTTAATGTGGTTTTTTTTTTGTCTTTCGTTATTGGAAGTTTCAATCTTCTGTGATTTTTACTTCTAAAGCTATTCCCAAGTTTTCTATTAGAAAGACATCACCAAGTGGCAACTCCATTATGAGTTTCAATGTTCTGGGACTTTTACTTCCAAAGCTATTCGATATCAAAAATTTGGCTTATATCGGTGGAACCACACGCCTTTTTCCAATGCCCATCCCAGTTTTCAATTAGAAAGACATCACCAAGTGGTAACTCCATTTTGAGTTTCAATGTTCTGTGACTTTTACTTCCAAAGCTATCCGATATTAAAAATTTCGCTTATATGGGTGGAGCCACACCCGCTTGTCCAATGCCTAACCAAGATTTCCATTAGAAGGACATCACCAAGCGGTAATTACATTCAATATTCTGTGACTTTTACTGCAATATCTGCTCTGTATTGAAAATGTGACTTGTATGGGCGAAGACACGTCCATTTTGCATAGGAGTGTGACCTATTTTCGTACCTACCAAATATACAAAAAAAAGTTCATTAAAATCGGTCGTGTCGTTTTGAAGTTGTTCGGCCACAAACGCCATGGCACGAGATTTTTTATATTAGATAAATTCGAAGATAGAAGAAGAAGAAGATTTTTAACCTATTAAATAATAGTTCATGTTCAAATAATTACAAATTTGGCACAAATTTGACGAAAATAATGCATAATATCCCAGAGTGATCAGTAGAGTAGGGAAATGTCTCAGCAGATCCTAAGATTTTCACTCCTCGGCATTTTTTTTTTTTGAACACGCCCATCCCTTATCTGCCACCCTTCTGAAGTTTCTCATACAAAAAACACACAAACTTAAGAAAAACGTCGATTATAGTTCATATCTCCTCAGAATTATATGAACTTGTCATGTTATTTTCAACTTCTCAACATTTCTTTTAAACACACCCATTCCCTAACTGCCCCCCCTTCTGGGGTCCCTATACAGAAAACACAAAGACTGGAGGAAAACTCAATTATAGTCATGTCTACCGTATTGATTCACTTCTCTTCCGAATTGACCTCTAAAGAGGTATGAGCGGGTCTCCTCAAATGTTTAGCTATAAATATGTTTAAACTGAGCAAAGTTATAAAAGGAATTTGAAACAAGTTACCAATAAACAAGTGTAATAGCTTCAAAAAACAGTTTTTTTGCTGAACTGAAGTGTGGTGGCGTTCAAGTCCCAGCTGACTCCGAAAGTTTTTCCAACTGCATTAATTTTTCTGTTCGGCCCTCACCTCTCTGCAGACTTGTAGGCATAAAACTTGTTGGCCCAGCTCTCGATCATTTGTGTGTACAAATATTTCACAACACACACAACACACACAACACAATTTTCATAAGAAACTTTCCAATTTTCCAATTTCCAATTTATTTTCCAATTTATAACATATCGCCACTAGTTGTTAATCGTGTTAACGTCAGATAAACTTTTGTTGGCTCTGTTTACATTGTTACATTTTTCATAAAATTGTTAGTCAAACACAATAGAACAACGTGAAATTTCCATGTTATTTCCATAATAATACAACTTATAATAAATAAAACGTGTTCTATGCTTTTTTCATAACAAACTGCTAAACAAAAAAAAAACCCCAAAAAATTTAAAAATGTAAAAGTGCGAAGTTACATCAGAGGGGAGGGGAGGTAAAATTGGCCAAAATCATGTAACGTAATTTATGAGCAGCCCCTAAGCTAATTCTGTGACCAACCAAAAACGGATCTGCATGGACTAATATAGGAAAAACTAATTAAAAAATGGGAAAATTATGGCATGTTATTCTTTTTCTTAATCTAGGATTTCAAATATTTAATTTTCAAAAAACAAGTAACTTTTTGCAAAATGGAAAACTAACTTTATTAACTTTTTCAAGTTTATTCAATTGTATACCAATTCTCTGACCAACACTGTATATTAATTTATTTCAACATATTTGCAGCTGCATAAATCGCAACATGTTGCAAAAGTCAATAAAGAGCTCTCAGTCAAAGCAACAGGTTTTCTCTTCTTTGTATTTTTGCAAAGCAGAAAGGTTGCTGTCTCTATATCAGCAACCAGGCCCTTAGCCAAGGAGCCGATTTTGAGGTTCAAACCCCTCTTCGGTTGCAAAAAGTATGAAAAATTATTACAATTATTAATACTATCAAGGCGTGATATTTATTTTTTATTTTTTTATTTAAGAGATAACGTTAACATATCAGACAGTGTGTTTTAAATGCAATACGAATTATATAAAAACAACAGGTAATAAGCAACAATGAATAAATTCAGCTTAAAACTAACATTAAGTGAATTAACTTGATATAAAAACAGGAATTAACAAAGAAAAGTCTGTTTGAGTTCAGAAAATTGTACAAAGGGATCATGAGGTTCAGATTTCTGTTCGATCTACAAAATTGTATCTTTTAAAATAAATATTTAGGTGTTTTTGTGTTAATTAAGTTATGCAAAAAAATGCAGTTTCTGGCATCAAGATAATTGAAAATATTGCAACCTAGTATTTGACTACTCAAATGATTGATGAGGTCGAACTTTTTAAGGCCATAAACGTACCTAACAGCGCTATTAACAACATGTTGTAATTTCAGTTGGGACCTGGAATCAAGTTTACTATATACAACATCTGAGTATGAAATGATTGGCACTATGAGTTGGAGTACTAACTTTTTCCTAGTATCGACAGGTACAAATGGTGCCGTCCACCTCAGGTTCCGAAGGGTATAGTAAGCTTTACAAGCAACAGTATTAATATGATCTTCGCAAGAAAGTGTAGAATTGATATAATATCCAAGAATTTTAGCTTTTTCAACAAACTTTAGATCTTCGCCATTTAGATAAATCGTTGGTAACTCAGATGTATTCAGACAAGTTTTGAAAATTGGTAAAACAAATGACTTAAGAGGACTTAGATTAAGCTTATTAGATTTAGCCCATTCAGTTATTTCACTTAAGTCCTCATTCATTCTAAAACATAAACTATCAACTAGGTTAAACAGGCTGGACAAGTACAGTTGAAGGTCATCAGCATATGCATGCATGGTAACATGACGACAAAGATATCATTTATGAACAATGAAAATAAAAGCGGACCAAGAACTGAGCCTTGCGGCACCCCACAAGATAAGTAACAGAACGCGGAAAGACTATTTCCAACCCTGACTCTTTGAGACCTCCCGACTAGGTAGCTATATAACAGACGTACCGCCGCGCTTGAAAAACCAAAGCTTACACATAATTTTTGACACAGTATTGAATGGTCAACGGAGTCAAAGGCTTTCGAGAAGTCTAAGCCTTTCTAAGTCTAAGACATAACAAACTTATGTGCCCTAGATCGAATGGTACTCTAATGTCATCTAAGATTTTTAATATGGCAGTGGAGCAGCTGTGACTAGGTCGAAAACCGGACTGAAACGGAGACAAAAGGTCAAATCTACTTATGTGTTCTGAGATTTGAACGACTCAAATGCTTTAGATAAGGAGGATATATTTTCTTATCATTTTCAATACAAATTTAAAAAATTCCCTTGAGCAATGAACAATATTATTTTGGCAATTGTTTTTACAAGTTTATGATATCCGCAAAACAAATATTTATAAAAAATTGGTCTGCAAGTGTGCATAACATTATAAAAAAAATACAAAACTTACAATGCAGTGGGAAATTGGCCCCGAGCCTTATCCATAAGAAAGTGGACAAAATTCCAAAACTAAGTGCGCCAAAGTTAGCTGGTAGTATTGCTTCAATAACAGGCCTACATGTTCACCCAAAAACTGTACAAAGACCTTTACGGGATAAAAACCCCTAATTCTAAAATAAAAAAAATAGACAGATTATTTAGTATTTCACAAACAAGTTTTGGATGAGGACTTTTGAAAAAGTGTGCCATTTACAGATGAATCTAAATTTAATATTTTTTGAGAAGATGGTTGCGCAAAAATATTACTCGAGCACGTACAGCAATTCAAACCAAGAACTTGATACCAACCGTTAAGCGTGGTTGCAATAGTGTGATGATTTGAGTGGCGATTGAAGCAGCTGGTGTGAAACATTTAGCCTTTATTGATGGTGTAATGAACAGACAGAATATGGATAGAACAACATTTGCAGGTCTAGGAAGACATTGGATATTCAACAAGATAATGGTTTCAAGTATACCGTGCGTTTGATAAAACCTTGGTTGCTATATTTTGCTCTCTGTCAACTTTGTGGTCCTTCCCATTCACCAGGCTTAAGCCCAATTCGACACATATATATATACGAGTATAAATGTATATTTTTGATTCATAACTTTAACTGATGGATTTGTTAATGAAACCGCAAGAAACTGTTTTTATTATGTTTAATTTTTTTTTATTCGATTAAAAAATGTAAATATTTTTTTTCAATAAATAAATATGGTATTAATTTTTGCTTTTTAATTATTTTTGTTTTGATATTGACTGATAAGTTCCCGGCCTAATAAAGAAAAAACAACTTTTTTAGTCAAATTCGATTTAATTCATTGACATAGTGTGTTCTGTGTGTTCATAAAAATTTAAAACTCAAAATTTTTATAGTTTTAATTATTTTATTCTTCAACAGATTATACTATGTTCACACTGAGGGCTAAATGCGCATTTAACGAAATGCGCATTAGCAATTTAGAATGCGTGGCCGTATGCTCCTTGTAAGAGTAAAAGAGACAAATGTATACATTCAATTTCGTAAATGCGCATTTAGCTCTCAATGTGAACGTAGTATAAAATGAATTTGTGAAATTCACTTTAAATGAATTTAAAGTGAATTTTAATTTTTACGAGAAAAGCTGTGCCTATCTAAGAATATAAGCCTTAGGGCCAGTTTTTCAGTTCGAGTTTAAACTTTAGTCAAATTAAACCGAGCTTAACTGACGAAAATTTGACGTTTAAGCTCGGTTAAACAAGATATTTTAGCATTCGTAGTAATTAAATTGACTTAAATTATCATGTGATGTGTTTCTTTTTTGACTAAACTGTGTTTAAACGTTCAATTTTGGTGAGCTACACTCAATTTGACAAGACTTCAAACTTGTACTGAAAAAATTACCCTTAAACAGATATAAATCAGAATATATATGTAAGTCAAGCTCAAACAACGAAACATAATGATTTCTAACGAAAACATAAATGACTCAACTATACCTGTTTATAGCATTATATAACTGTGTATTTAAATTGAGTAAATACCAAGTACATTAGTGATAAAACAATGGATATATGAGCTGATCTAATCTAGTGATGATATTTTAAACTGCTAATTTTACAAGCAAATACAATTTAAGTTCAATCGTGTTCATTTTAGTAATATGATTAATAAAAGTCCTAAAAGATTAAGTATATCCTTCAAAAGCAATAAAATCACATCAGAGTTTCTTTAACATTTCGATATCTTTCTAGTAGATTTTATCTCTGACCTCAAAATGAGCATTTGAACCAAATCTCTTTCTGACTAGAATTATTTTAGGTCTTCTGACAGATAAAATTCACTGCGAGCCAAATCTGGAGAATAGAGGGGGTGCGGAAGCAATTCGAAGTGTAATTCGTGCATTTTTGCCATCGTAGCCAAAGATCACTTTATTCCTTTGTATATGGGGCCGTTCTTAAAAATTTCTTCGTTAAAACGATTCAATTGGGCCAAGTAGCAATAGCTTTTGGCTGTCGAGCTTCAAACTGTCTTGTAGTCGTTAAACAAAACATCGTACGCATTCCAAAAATTTAACGCCATAACCTTGCCAGCACTCTATTGCGCTTTTGGCCGCTTTGGGTTCACTGGCTACTGTCCACTCAGCTGGCTGTCGATTTGACTCTGGCGTGTACTGGTGGATCTAAGTTTCGTCCATTGTCGAAACAACTCTAAAAACGATCGAAATCGTCAGCTTGTTGTCGTTTTTGGCCTAAAGTTAGCACAAGTGGTATGAAAGTTATTCATGCAAAATAAAACAACCTACACATTGCTTTGATATATTTACAGTGCCAGCTATCTCCTGCAACTTCACATTACGCTTTGCCAAAACGGCTTCGTAAACTTTTTTGATGTTTTCCGCTATAAGCACCTCTCTTGAGTGACCAGAGCGTGACGCATACTTGCTGTTCGTACGACCACGTTCAAATACAGCAAGTCAGTGAACAATGGTCGATTTCCCTAGTGCAGAGTCCGGATAATACTTACCAAGCCAAGCTTTTGTTTCAACGGTCTATTTTCGCATCAAAAATCAATGTTTTATCAACACACGAAATTCTTTTTTTTCATTGTTTTGAAAATAAAAAAGTTGTTTCACTACAACCACCGTTCATTTTGAAATAAACGTCTGATCATCACAAGATTATTTCAGCTACCTTTTGAAGGTTAGTATCATACTTACTTTAAAAAAAAAATATTAATTCTGTGCTTATGGCGCAATCTGTGTGTCAGACCTGGGACTTATCAGACGATGTGTTAAGAGTTCTTATATCAACTTTTTGCGAGCAATTTTAGTGTGTACTATGAGAGGATTGCAAAATTACGGTTAAGGGTATTCATTTAAAAGTTTTTGCTTATTTTCAAAGAAGTATTTAATCAATTTTTTGTGACGCCATTTCTTCGTAATAAAAAAATTTTGAGCAACTTCCTTAAGTTTTTTTAAGGTTTCCAAAATCGTATGCACCACTTTTACGATCAGATATAAGAATTTTTTAAATTTTATATACCGCGAGCCATCATTTTTTTTATAAATAAAAAATTTGGAAAAACTCAATGTCAATCTCTAGTCTTAAGTGTGTACTTTAACAGAATTTGTTCAGATTTTTCAAATACAAAATATCCTAACCGCCAAAAAGAGACCCCTTTCTTCTTGATGCCTCAGGGATTTTATTTTAACGAAGAAATAACGTCACAAAACAAATTGATTTCTTTTAAAACTAAATATTTCTTTAAAAATATACAAAATATCTATAAAACAGTATTTTGTAATCCTCTCAAAAAGCACATCTTCAATTTTTCACAAAAATGGATATGTCACTTAAATTTTTATTGCTGAATTAGTGACTTTTTTTGAGGTCAATTTTTACATTTTGTGTTCATTTTCGCCATTATATTTTATAAATGGCAATTGAATATTCTCTATTTGAAACATTTTTAAAAATTATATGGTCAAAAATCAAAATATTTTATTCTCAGTATTAGTTTGATAAAAAATTCAAAAAATTTCGTTAAGCCCTCCTTTCGATTATAAAAAAATTGCACATTCAAGAATCATTTTTAAAAAGAAAACAATTTTTCTAAAAAAAAATAAAACCCTGTTTTTAATTGTTTACTAGTACTAATATACAGCCATTTACACATAAATAGCACAGATGTCAACTTATTTTTTAAACGTTTCATTTGAACCTAATAATGCATTCATTAACTGTAGTCATAATTTTTTGAGACTCCAGTGTGCTTAAAACTCCGAAAGAGATGTACCGTTACTTACTTTTATTTGCTCAGGCCATCTCGTTCTGTATAGGCATGTACGATCTGCTGTGGTCATATAAATAGCACACATGTTAGTTGGTGAATAAAAGTAAACAAGATCGGGAGTTTGTAAAAATTTTAGAGTTTTATTAAGTTAATTTCACCGATTCTAAATAAAATGGGTCGTGGCAAGCATTATACTCCGGAAACAAGGTCTACAGGGTTGCCCATATTCGAAGCGCCCATTTTATTAAAAATCGATTGTAGTGCGGCTTGTGTGTGGTGGCGCGCCGTCTTGTTGTCGACGAACGATTGGCATGAAAAAATTGTTTATCATATCGCGATAACGCTCCTGATTGACAGTAACTCTGTGGCCATTATCATCTTCGAAAAAGAACGGCCGATCGCCTTGGTCGCTTTTTATTTGGCCTCTTTGGGTTACCAAGAGTATTACCAGTTGTAAATCTTTCATACAAACGATAAATTGTTTTCTTGGAAGGCGCACTTTTCATTTTATTTATTTTTTTGAAAGCACGTTGAGTTTTCACTATTGACTTGTTTTGTTGAATGTAAATTTCAACAATTTTAGAGCGTTTGCGTGGCACTGTTCCATTGTAAACATTTGCTTGGAATGACGCTTCAAACGCGGAATGTCATTAGTCGATTTGGCATCACTGCGGAAAGTTACAGTGTTGCCAGATGGGCGCTTCGAATATTGACAACCCTGTATAATTCACGAACTAAGTCGATAAAGCAAAAAACCATCTGAAACGCGGATATTCTCAAAATTGCTCAAAAAATTGTCTATAATGCACTCAAGCTGGTTACATCAAATGGTTCAAATAATTTCGAGAATAAGCCGCGCAATCCTAGACTGCGTAGAACCACCGCTTCTACTGATAGACTTATAGTTCTCAAAAGTAAGGCGATCCTTTCAAGTCAGCAAAGCAAATTATGAGGGAAATAAATGAAGAAAATAACCTTAATGTTTCAAGAAAACTAGTATCTAGGAGACTACATGAAGCTAATCTTTATGGACGCATTAGCCGAAGAAAGCCGCTCTTAACAAAAAAAAATGTAAAGGATCGTTTAGCGTTTGCAAGGGCCCATGTGAATAAAGAAGACCAATTTTGGAAGAACGGGCTCTGGACTGACGAAACTAAATTTAATAGAGTTGGACCAGATGGAAAAACTTTTGTTCGGCGCCCTAAACGCCTAGAATTGAATCCGAATTGAATTGAAAGTATACAAAAAAATCATTAAAGCATGGAGGAGGGAATTTAATGGCTTGGAGAGCTTTTTCCTGGCACGACGTTGGGTCAATTTTTCGTATACCAGGAATAATGGACAAAAATATGTATTGAGATATTTTTAATAACCAGATGGAACCATTTGCATTTAAGAACATGCCTATTAGGTGAACTTTTATGCACGATAATGCTCCAAAACACACGGCAAAGGTTGTGATTGATTGGCTAAAAAAGGAACAAATAAATATTTTGAACTGGCCGGCTCAAAGCCCAGCCCTCAATCCCATAGAAATTTACGGAATGATGTGAAGGTCAGCATAAGCAACCAAAATTTTCGATATTAAGATGAGTTATGGAGTGGAATTGAGAAGGCTTGGTATTCTATTCTGAAGGATAGGGCCAGGAAGCTTGTGGAGAGTATGGGACGAAAATGTCGGGCTGTTTTGGACAATTCGGGATACAGTGACAAATAATAGTAAGCATATTCGCAAGCTCATTTTAAAATAAAAATAAATCACTATGTCTTTTTTCAGAATTCAAATTGTGCTTTTTATACGTCCAACTCAGCTTAGGAGCAATTCAGAATTTTCATTTATTTTCTCATTTTTAATTCGTAATTACAAAGTTAGTACTTATTTTAAATTTTTAATGTTTAAACTCAAATACCATGAAATAAATTCTAGTTTTCCTCTTTGTATTTTATTTAAATTTCTGTGAAACACTCTACATGTATTTTTGTGCTATTTATGTGTCCACGGCTGTATATTTTTATAAAAATTGTCCCCGCCATGGAAAATCTTGACTACGCGCCTGTCAGCCACATTTTCGAAACTTAGCACAAAAGACGCGTTGCTGACTCATCTATTGGTGTGGTGGCCGAGCAAAGTCATGGCGTTGAAAATTAACGTCAAAAGATATCAAGAAATCAAAAAAACATCGCAGCACCCTGAAGCATACAAACATCTATCGAAGAGTAGCAATCAAATTGCCAAGCTCCTCATACTCAGTATCACATCCCCCTCATCAGTAGTGTGTGAATGAATAGCAGCGCTTATTTTTGCGCAGTATAAATAGATTTCACCATTTTAATTTAATTTTTTTTTTTTTTTTTTTCTTCTCTCTCATATATTCAAAACATTGCTGCTGTGAAGTTTATTTTGCATTTTCTGCTTTTCAATTGTTTTTACATGCCTAAAATATTGTATAATTTTTCCATTTCAAAAACATGCAACAACAACATTGAACTTCTGATAAATTGGCACGTATCCTATTTAACTTGACCTATTTCTGTGATTTGTTTTGGTGAATTTGTAGTACAGCGCAAGGCAAGCGTAGAAAAATGTTCAAATTTTTGCTTATTCCGCACAATTGCAATTTTTGGATTTTTAAAATAGAAAAAATATGATGTAGATGATAAATTGAACAAATTAAATAGAAAATTTTATTGTTCGTCAGAAACAATGTAAGTAATAATGATTTAATAAAGCAATTTTGATTTGAATGTGTGGATTTGGGATGCTGAGACCAGTATTGCCTGAGTGGAATATAATATTTCACTCGTGGAATATTTTTTTTTGCTGAGCGCATTGAAAATACTCGTATGTAGTATAAAAAGAGAAATCTTTTTTTTTATGTGAATTTTTATCAAATTTTTCAAAAATGTTAAAAATTATGAATCTTAAACTTTTTATATTATTTATTCTCTGAACCACCTTGTTGAGCGCAAAATAGAATTTCGTTGCTACGTTTTGTTGTAAGCATCTTAGCAATTTTAAACAATCGTTCACTCGACGCAGCTTTAAATAAAATAAGAAAACGAATAGAAAAAGTTTTAAATTTGTTTGTTGAGCCTGTTGTAGTAGTTAAGGATGGAGATACCTTTATAATTTCGCACTCTATCTACAAATGGCAGAATGCCAACAAAAGTTTCAACGCGACAGTTTGGCGAATACGTCGGAAGCACCTCAATCCCAAGGTTGATTTATAAGGTTGTCGCAGGGCTGATCGCACTCTCCTCTCAGTACCCATAATTGTCAAAACCAGCTAATTTTGCGAATGACTACGAAAGAAAAACGGATGATAAAAGAAAGCACTTGCAGATTTTCTATGAGCTGTCAACTTCGATTTGACAATTAGGGGTACTCACTCTCTCCCTTGCGACAACCTTATAAATCAACCTTGCTCAATCCCGAGCTAAAAATTGTCGAAACTTCAGCTTACATTGCTGCTGGTATGTTTAACAAAGGCAACGCCTCCATATTGAAGCTTATGAATGAGCTGGGTATAATTATTGGCACCTATTGCAAAGTTTTTAGCAGAGCCGAAAGAGTCTCTCCGAGACAAAAGCAGCTCGAAAACATCAGCAGTTCTAAGATAATTAGCTTTTCGATGAAGTCGAAGGGCTATTGTATGGACCCGGAATCGCAGATTGACCCGTTAGTCACCTTAACTTATAGTTATACCGTATCGGAACTTTAAACGTGATTATCACGAAACTACTTTTCAAAAAATGCTCGTGCTGTAACTCAAAAGGTTGTTACCGATCAGGCTGAAATTTTGACAAGTTTCTCTCTACATAGTAGTACCGGAAGAATGTACTTAAAAGTTTAAAGATATCGTGTGAATAAATATTTTTTTTTTTGGATCAAAACTGTTGAAAAAAATAAATAATCTTAGAGAAACATTTTTATTTTATTGATTTAAGCAATTTTAATATAAATTCATTTGCCATGGTGATCAAATCGTCTGCACTGTTTCACAAATGTAATTTTTCTTTTTAGTTAATGTTTTGTAAATGCTTCGAAAAGATTTTGTTTTAGTAAAAATTGAAGACATTGGTTAAAAATAATGAAAAATGGTTGAGGCAAGGAGAGGCAGAATATATTAAATTGGTTTTTTAATAACTGAATCACATAATTACTTAATTACCTAATTACTTACTTACCCAAATGAATGACCATGGAAAAAATGTCACGTAACGCCATGTCACGCAACGTTTCATACTAAGCACAATAAAAAAACGAGAAAAGGTTTTTAAATTTGATTACTTTGAAAATAAACTTATACTATTTCAAATCCTTCTAAAAAAGTTTTAGACAAAAACTCTTACCAATTTACAGAATTTTACTCATTTTGTGATCCAAGTCACAAACCACTTCTATGTTTTGTCATGTAACGTATCATTTTTGGTGGCTTCTATCTAAGAGCCGAACTTTTGACAACGCTTAGGTTTTACACCTTGTATAGTGTGCTCAGTAAGTATTGGAAAATCAAAATAAAGAACATGTAAGTTAAATATTTCATTCTTTTTTCACTCATTAAAGTCGTACGATCGTCACGTGCTCCACCACGGAAATGCCCATATGTATAACTTGCCAGGATTAATTGAAAACAGGATTAATTGAAAAACAAACTTGTACCTAATGCAAAATAAATGAACTATATGATCGCTTCAATATTAATTAAATAGTATCAGTCGACATCCAGAGTTTGAAGTACCATCATAGTCATCTACTGGTTAAGATGAGACGCATCTTAATTCTCTTGTATATTTAGAGCCTGCTCTCTAATTAACGATATGCCAGCCTAGTAGTACTATGCGCGACTCCAGCCGGTCACTGCACAGGTCTAGGCAAGCGATGTACACAAACCATAGTCACAACGACACTCCCTGAAAGTCACCCAGCCAAAGGTTCCACCTGATGAGGCTCTTCAATATCACCGACGAAAAGACCAAAAGTTAAAATTAACTTTTAAAACTGGCCATATCCACTTAAAACACTTAATCGTGCTTGACTTACATCAACCTCGTTATCAGTTCAGGATACTCGATCCATTACTAATAGCTCGGAAGTGTATAAGTTCAACCAACTAATTTCTTAGAAGCTTGGATTAAGCATTACTATGTTTCGTGCTCTTTTACATAGAATCCTTTTCTATTGTCTTTTTGTTGGAGATAGCTTAGGTCAGGTCTCCTCATCATTTTAGTGGAAAAGACTTTTTCTTTGCTAACAAGCTCAATTGAACAATTGCAACTTCAATCACGGACGCGTGTCAAAGTTATATACAGACTTTTCATACCTGCTCCATAAAATGGCCGCCAACGCAGGGTTCCAAACTAGGTACTGCTTTTATACAGATAAGACAAGACTAGTTCTTGTTGGCAATCATTATTCGTTTTAAAGCATCTTATACTGCAACTATCCTCATTTTTTCCTGGCCTTGGAAAGGCAAGCAGCAGTTTCTTGATACTAACCTGACAGAATTCGCAATCTTCATTCAAGGTATGTTGTATTTAGCGTAGATACCTGCCGTGTAGACTGAATTCTACGTTGTTTCATAGTATGAGACTGAAATATTGTGTCAGTCAATGCCTCTTTGAGATTGATGAATCTTTTAAGATTCATGTTATGATGACACTCTGCAATTTTTCGTGGGGGTGGAGATATATCTAAAACCTTTTTCACACTGTAGGGAATCGGCTAATAAAGTAAGACAGATCTGCCCTTGTTATGGGTAGTAAACCACAGCCAACCCGAAGGTCAATCTCATTTCAGTCAGCTTGGCATAATCCAGGGGCCACTGACTGCCCGTGGTACCAGTTTCAAAGACCTTGGTCAGACCTCGTAGCAGCTATCTTCAAACATTAGTGTTATTAAGTATTTGTGTCAGAAAGTAAGAGAAAAATTCTAAAAATATATACCATGAAAAGAGGTATAGAATAAAAAATCGCCAAATTTTACCAAAAAAAATAAGGAGGTTTAAGTAGCAAGTAAGTTAAAGTTATATCAAAATGTTCAATATTATTCTTATTAGTTATTTACTTGATTTTTTTAATTATGGGTGTATTTCGGTGACTTGGAGCTTCAAATATTCAGAAGTTTCAAGCAATTTTCAAATATCTTTCTAATAGAAGTGTCCATGTTAAACTAATAAAAAAAATCTTGTGTTTCCCCTTGTCAAAATGGCAGCGAATTATTTTTTCGCTTGCGTTGACGAATTTTTAAAAACTAATGATCCGATTGCTTTAAAATTATGAGCGCTTATTTCTCATATATGAAACTATCTTCTCGACTGGCACTTAAATAAGTATTTTTATTATTTCACAACGTTATGAAAATTTAAACAAACGAATTAAAACAGATGAATAAAAAACAAATGAAAAAAATTCAAAAGTCTTATTGTTTTTTTTTCAAGATAAATTTTTCGCAGCGGTAACGATGACTGGCAAAATATTATTATTTAAGTTCTGTTCCCTGCCAACATTTGGAAGATAAATTGTTCGCCTTTCGGCGAGGCGAGGCGAAAGCGATACTTTTGGAAGATATTTAGACGAGATTCCTTTTGTGCGAAAAGAAAGCGATTCGCTATCGTTTCTTCTAGGTGATACATTTTTTTTCAAAATCAAAACACCACAGTTTCGCCCTTTTTTCGTCCAGATGAAGAAAGAGCGATATCATTGAGGCATTGTGAAAAGTTTCTGCTCAATAGGAAGACTCATTTTTTGCTCCTCAGTAAGAATAATTTTCTGCTCTTCTAGAAGATTTCGTCCCGATGGACTATTTTCTCCGACGAGAGAGCAGAAAGCGATAAGATAGCGAGCTCACCGGCAAAAAATTGTTCTTGAAGAAGATTCGCTTTCTGCTCTTCCACGACACAAAATGCTGGCTGGGTTGTATTTTTGTTTTTAGTTTATTTGGCATTGAATTTTTATCAGTGAAAGCGAATAAAAGAATTTTTTAAGGCCGCCATTTTGAAAATAGGTACTTTTTGAATTTTTAAATTGTTTAAAATTTAAGTTTTTCATTTCAATTGTACTATCATATAAAACAAAAATGTTTCAAAAAATTCTCAAAAGCACCAAACTACCCTGCTAAATGTTAATCTATTTAATGTTTTCTCAACATTGCTCTAAGTTTTGCTAATCATATTAATCATAATTGACATATATGCTTATGTCAAAAATTTATTTTTTTTACAATAAAAAGCGCAAAAGTCAAATAGTGCTTAAATCCTATACGGCATGCTACTCAAGTGAAGCCTTGACAATGCATGAGCATCCATAATCAGCTGATGGATTTTAATCAACTCTATTGACAATAAGATGATTGATAAGACATCAATTTGTTTAATTTTAAAACAATAACTTACATTTTAAAAAAAACAAGAAAATATATTGGCGTAATATCTGTGTATGACTTATATTTATGACAAATTTGTGGTGCTAATTAAGCCCCAATGAAATTTGACCTTAAAACAATTAAAAGAGGCACCAAAAAAATTATTTTGGGTGTTATATCATCGTTTGGAATATTTTGTGGTGTAGTTGATCCCAAAAACTCAGGGATCTGAAATGAAATAAGGCATTTATGTAGAGTTGTATAAGAATTGTATTATTTCCCCAATTTTGGGGCATAATTTCGTTTTAGATTTTGGGGTACATTTTCGCGCAACACAAATTTGTACGAACAAATAAAAAATGCCTGGTATTTATAAATTTTTATATCTGTGCATAAATAATTTATGCTGATTCACATAGCTTAAAAAAAAAAATAGGAAAATAATTTATCCATAGCTTCTAAACATTATTTTTACTTTCACATAATTTTCTTCGCTGCACCCTGTTTTCATAGGTTTTCAAATTTTAAACATCTGAAACACCCCCATGTGAGGGCTGCTCTCATGCTTGTCTACTTTTTGGCATTGTTATAACATAATTTCATTGCATACTTTTTGCGGCTATAATTAAACCTAGAAAAAAATTGCACTGCATCCATTTGTTGTTATTTTTTTTTATGTTCGTTTCGACATTATATATTAAATATTCGTAAAATGCTAACAGCTTATTAAAAGAAAATTCATTAAACACGGAAGAGTGTGAATTCAACATAAAAAAACAACAAAAATTGACCACCTTATTAAATTGCAGCCAATTAAATTAAAATAAAACGTTTCCCGCGTGGCACTCTGCATAAAATTAAAACTTTCAACGCCCCGTCGAGACAATTGCCTTTGTTATTGCTCTACAATATTTATCATATTTTTACTCATTATCCTTTTTGCGAGATGTTGTGGTTGTTGTTGGTTGTTTTTTTTTTTTTTTTCTTTATGTCTCCTTAAGTTTTTATAGCAATAATTTTCACAAACAATGGGCGCTCGTTTGCTCTGGCTTCACACTATGGTGTTTGTTTGCGGAACAGTTGTGTGTATTTGCGAGTGTCCTTGCCCAACCTGGACCTCACTTAACACAATAATCCTTGCGCTGCTGCCTTATAACTGCCTCCAGTTTGATGCAGCGCTCCCGTAACGCTCCACTTTCCTTCTGCAGCAGCTCTATAGTTGCGTCCTTCTTTTCAATGGCTTGTTGAACTCTGCATTGTTGTTGTTGTTGTTGGTTGTTGTTTTCATGCAAATAAGCGAAATTATAAAATTAATTATGTAATTGAATGAAATGCCGCCACTTAAATGTTTGTTTAACATGGCAATAATCAACATTCCGTCACCTCTTGTGTATTTTTTTAATCTCATTATCGCGTTCAGTTCTGAGTGTTGCCACCTCGCTTTGAATTTCATTGCGTAAATTTTCACGCAGTTGATCGCGCTCGGCCAGAAAATCGTTGCACATCTGAGAATTAAACAAAGAAATTTAAAAACTTTAAGTATGTTTAGGTTAGTTCAAATGACTGAACAGTAAATAATTCTTTAAAATTTTTGGACTACAGGAAAATTACTTAAAAAATTATCTTCTGAGCTTTTACTGGGCGCATTCAGCGGAGTCAACTGTTGTGAATTATTATGGTAGCGATACTTTAGTGAGCGATGTTTTTCACTGAATGTGTTGTTACACTAAGCGTCAGAAAAGTTGTCAAAGTTTAGAATTTAGAGTCAAAGTTTATTCCTAACTTTGTTGCCGTACCGTTGCCGTACCTTCATTTGCCATCTACGGGTGGAGACGAGACCTATTCAATCTCTTGCATATTAAGAGATATACCAGCCCGGTCGTGCTAAGTGCTAGTCCCGCCGATTGTTTAAAACCTGTTTAAGCGACAACCAGCACGAGACTACTACCCGATGGGCCGCCTATGAGCCACTAGATGAGGTTCTTCAACACAACCTACAAAAAGACCAAAAGTTCAAAAGTGAAATTTTTTCAACTGTCAGTGTACAGTTTATAAACTTAATCGTGCCTGGCTGACATTCTACCTAGTTATCAGATCAGAATAAATAAATTTATCACCGAAAAATAGGAGTGCCTAAAAAATCGCCAAACTCAATAACGAGAAGTTTGGATCAAGGACTATGTCTCTTAAGCTATTGCATAAAACCCTATATTTTCGTCCTAATGTTGAAGATAGATATCCCCATGCCAACAAGTTCAAATGGACAATTGCTATTCCATTCACAGGTGCGTGTCAAAGTTATATACCAACTTTTCATATATTCATATATTCATATATTCATTCAACTGCTCAAAGGATAGCCGTCAACGCTGGGTTCCAAGGTAGGCCCCCTTTTACATGGATAAGACAAAATTAGTTGATGCTGGCAAACAAGTTTCGCCTCAACGCATTTTATTCTCCTTTATCATAGCTTTGGACAGGCAGGCTCGCATCATTGATGCTCATCTGACGGAGTTGTAGGCTCCTAACGTAACAATACACTTATGCCAACGAGTAGTTCAATTATCAAAACATACTTCAAATGCATTTTCCGGAATCGACTCCAGTTTTCGCTGCGAATGTCTTCTCTCCTTTATATCGTCTATCAGCTGAAAATAGGTGCGCCGATTTGCTGATTATTCGATGATATTGTTGAGTATCTGGCCATAAATTCGTTCACAATGATAGCCTTGTGAGATGGTGTGTTGTCTTAGTGCGACCTGGCCTTTTTCGACGACTTTCATCTCCCAAACGGCACATAACACCCAGATAAAGTCTTTTATTTACCGTCCGTGCACAGCATTGCGATAATCAAGGGAAACAATCAACATTATCTTGACTTCTAATCGACTTTGACGTGGTTTTTGTCAGTTTCGTCTCAGTTGAAAGACTCCATTCCGAAACCCATCTCTCATCAGCAATTATAATGCGTTTTATGAATGTGGAGTCGGAATTGATTCGTGCCATGTCATTAACGACTTTTACACGATTAAATTTTTAAAGAAAGTTCAGGTTTTTCATGTCCAAATGAATCATGCCCAAATAATAGTGCATAATGTTACGGATTGATGCGTGAGGCACAGAAAATTCATCAGCTATCTCTTTCAAACTTAAATGATGATTTTCAGTCCCCCTTTTCTTCATTTTATTAAAGTTCACTTCAGTTAAAGCGATTGATGGCCGTCCAGAGCAAGGAAAATCTTTCACCACATCTGGACCGCTTTTGATGTATAATTTTATATAATTATAAAAGGTTGATTTATAAGGTTGTCGCTGGGCTGATCGCATTCTCTTCTCAGTACCCACAGTTGTCAAAACCAGCCAATTTTGCGAATGCCTACGATAGAAAAATGGATGATAAAAGAAAGCACTTGCAAATTTTCTATGAGCTGTCAACTTCGATTTGACAATTATGGGTACTCGCTCTCTCCCATGCGACAACCTTATAAATCAACCTTGTAATTATATAAATTTTGTGGCTTAACACGTTGTCATGGTATAATGATTTACAAGGTATTAGTGACAGTTCTGTTGGTGATTTGGAGTTGTCAAAAACACATTGAAAAAAGAAAACGAAGAAGCAGCAAAACAGATGACAAGTCAAACTTTGTATTGATTTGACAACTCCCGATCGCCGCTCGTGAGAAAAAAGGTTGTTGTCAAGGCTACCTTGTAAATTATTGTATCATGCTCGTTGTAAATAATTATTTGACATTTCATTCTATCACTTCTTTACAGAGCTGCATTTTTTAAGTAATTATCGATATTTACACAGTTGCAAGCCTTTTTTGAGAAGATTAAGAAGTAGATCATTTCTAATTTCGTTCCGAAGAGATTAACTATTGTATGGTTAATCTCGTTAAAATCAACGAGATTAGCAAGTTAGTCTCCTCAAAGGGCTTAATCTCGATATGTAAATGTACTATTAAGCTTCTGTAACATTTTCAGCGATTCAACACAAGAAACTCCATTAGCATTACAAAGCTTGAGACAATTTCCTTGTTCGACATTTTTATTCATTGTTAAAATCGCATAACACACTTGAAATTAACTAACAAAATCAATCACTGTAAATAAACTAAAGGACAGATCGCGCTCAAACTCAATTCAAAAATATGGAACCAAAACTACAATACAGAATCATTATGGTGTGAGTTCCAGCAATTATAGGCATCAATCCCACAATTAGTAAAATCTAAAAATGGTCTGAGTTTTAAGTACCGTCAGATTAGCTTGACGAGGTTAAAATGATCTTAGGTTACTTTGTTGTTATCGTCTATTAAATATTTCTTAGAATGCGTTTCTTTCCAGAACATGCACTTTTGTTTCAAAATTTCCTAATGATATGTACCTTTTGACTGTGTCCCAATTCCATTTGAAGCTGCTTCAACTCCGCCTGATGATTGCGAACCTGAGCATCTGATTCAGCGAGTCGATTGCGTGCATCCGCGTATTTCTCACGCAAAGACTTCTCGACAATTTCGGCTTCATGCAAATCCTTTTCGTATTTTTCCTTTTGGCGACTGTTTTTTTTTTTTGAAAAAAAAAATAACCAATCTGTAATAAATCACACCTCAAAAACAGACTTACTTGATTTTTGCATCAAACTCCTCGGCGTTTTTCAATGCCTCTGCATCCATACGACTAACAATATCGTCTATCTGACGATCACGTTCAGCCCGATAATGCTGCCTAATCGTATTTTCCTTCTCAACCTGCTGCATTTTGAGCGAGTTCTCGTACTCACATTTCCAAATTTTAAAATCTGACTCAAATTGTTTCTCAATTGTATTGATGCGATTCTGAAGAGAGAACCTAGAGAGTTATTTCGGTGGCTCTCACCTACTGGGTTTAATCCATGCCTACCTGATACTTTTCGTCCTGCTTAGACATTTTCTCCTGTAACTCCGCTACTGTTTCCTCCAGTTCCTGCTCCTTCTCACGTTGCAATTCTTGACGCTTCAACTGATACTCGTTTTCCTTTTCCTTTAATTCCGCCTGCAAACGTTCACGCTCGGCGGCAAACTCCTCGCAAAGTTTTTGCTTTTGTTCATCGAAAGATTTGTGTTCCTCTTCCAACTGACGTTCGAATCTAAGATTAAATATGAGATGGCTTAAAGCTTCAATTCATCTTTTATTATTTTAGTTTTTTTCTTTACCTTTCACGTATGGCCATGCGTTCCTTTTCAATGATAGTTTCACGGTCCTGGGCACACGATTCGCGTATCGTGCTTTCAATTTGTTCGTGCTTAAGGCGTGCTTCTTCAACCGCATCGAGTAGCTGCTGTTGATGGGCACGTTTCAGTTCGGTGACCTCGCGTTGGTGGTTGCAAGTCATTTTATTGATTTCCATTTCGAGACCTTTAACCGTGAGCTCCTAAAAGGGTGATTTTTGTTATTATGGTGAGGTTATGATTGTGGTTAATATTTTTGTTATGATTTTGGTGACGATATGAATATGAATATGAATATGAATATGAATATGAATATGAATATGAATATGAATATGAATATGAATATGAATATGAATATGAATATGAATATGAATATGAATATGAATATGAATATGAATATGAATATGAATATGAATATGAATATGAATATGAATATGAATATGAATATGAATATGAATATGAATATGAATATGAATATGAATATGAATATGAATATGAATATGAATATGAATATGAATATGAATATGAATATGAATATGAATATGAATATGAATATGAATATGAATATGAATATGAATATGAATATGAATATGAATATGAATATGAATATGAATATGAATATGAATATGAATATGAATATGAATATAAATATGAATATGAAATGAATATGAATATGAATACAAATATGAATATGAATATTAAATATGGAATATGGATATGGATGTGGATATGGATATGAGTAGATGTACAATACAAATACAGATATGAATATGCATATTAAATATGGATATGGATGTGGATATGAATATGGGTAGATGTAGAGTTTGAGTTTGAATTTGAGCAAATGTTAAAAAAGGAAAATTAAGCTAAAATTAGAGGAAGAGGTGGAGGTAGGCACAGAGGTTGTTGATGTAGTAGATGTCCAGATAGATAGAGACAGAGATAGAGGTTGAGGCTTAGAAGTTCAGGTTGAGGTTGAGACTGAGGTAAAAGTTAACGGTTCAGGTTGAAGAGAGGTTGAATTTTGAGGTTGAATCCTCAACTTAAAACTTTTAAAAATCTTCCATTTCACTAAAAGACTTTTCTCTTCAACAAAACTTACCTTGATTTTCTTGGTGTTCTCACGCACCCAACGTTCCCGTCGTATTTTTTCCCCTGCCATGGTCGTCTCCTTGACACGCTGTACTTCCGTTTCAAGTTTGTGCTCCCAGGCTTGATTTTGACTCTCTAAGCGACGTGTCAAGGCGGCTACTTTTTCGCAAAGGGAACCCTTATCCTTTAAAAGCTGCAAAGAATAATAATGTCGCTACGAATGTTTTTGGTAGAAATCTATTTCAATCTCACCTGTTCAATAAAACTCTGATGCCTGGCTACAACTGCCTCGTAGTGCTTCTTCTGATCGCGCATACGCGTTGAAGCATTCGATTTTTCGCTGCGAATACTTTTCTGTTTCTCTGCACGAATCTTCATCACATGCTCCTTGGATAAATGCACCGCATTGGCCAGTTCATTGGCACGTAAGCTGAGTGAAATAATGCGACGTGCTAGTTGATGATTAGGAAGCATTAACAGGTCAGATAGTCTGCGGGAGGTTTGATGAACAGATTTATTTTTCTAAAAAAACCTTAGAAAGAAAAGAAATAGCTACTTTGGTACATCCTCGGCTATATCGGGTTCAACAACGAATTCCATTTCCGAGCGATTAGACTCAGGTATTGAGCGTCTTGTCTCCAGCAAGGTTTTGTCGCAACTATCCTCCACGTTGTCGAGATAGTTAAGGATATCTCTGAAAAGTTGTTTTTGAAATTTGAAATAAAAAAATTAGCTTCATTAGACCAACCGATATACAGGCTATACCGAGAAGTTTTATGAATAGGCTGATTTTGATTACTTACTTGTATTTATCCGGTGACTTTTGGCGCACAGTGATGTCTACTTTTTTAACCTGTGTTGCTCCTGGCACTTCTCGCCGCTCCGTTTCCTCCAGTTGTAGCTCCATTTCTTTAGAGCTACGCTCCGCAAAATTATCTAAATTTAGGCAAAAAACTAAAAACTGTTGGGTGTAAACCGAATATTTACTAACCTGTTTTTTTATCCTCGTCAATTTCCTTGATGACGGAAACAATTTCATCGTAGGTGGAGTCTTCTTGAGAAGATTCCGTGGATTTCGTCGATATTTGCGATGCTGTATCGCCCATTTCTCCCTCGCCATCATTTGAATCCTTGATTAAACGCTCTAAAACTTCTTCATAATTTATGCTAGGCTTAGCTTGAGTATCGCGACTGTTGGACTGATCGTTCACCGACATCCAGCTGTCTACCTTATCCAAATTGAACTCATTCAGGTTTGAATCTTCCCGTAGACTACCAAAACTAGTTGATTTCTTGACTTTGCCAGCACTGGGGAGGGACTTTATGGCAGGTGTTTTTGGTTTCGTGCTTTTGGGCAGAGACTCAGCTGAACTAGGTTTGTTTTCCTGCTTTTTGTTAATCATCTGCGAGGTGGTGGCCACGACTTTTAAATAGTTCTTAATAACCGATTCACTGCTGGATATAAGCGTAGACTTCGATGAATTGGTTTTTTCAAAACTATTCTCCGTTTTCAGCAGCTCGCTGACCAAATTTCGCTTGCCTGAAGTTTTGTTAAGTGTGGATTTGGTGTTGGCGTTTGCTAGCTCGGACAGATTATTTTGCTTATCCAAATGTGACTCAGATGCAGCATATTTGCCCAGATATATTGGTAGTTCGATATTGTTGAGCGAAGTTTGGGCTGGTTTTGTTTCATCGAGTATATTTTTCACTACTGAATTGGCCAACTGTTCGCCCACTGCATTTTTGTACTCCCTGATAACGGCCAGGTCTTCAATGGGTGATTTTTTGTCCCTCGTATTGGCATTTATATCGGTTTTAAGCGCTGGTAGCTCCAGCATTTTGGGTTGTTTTTCAAGTTCAACATTATATTTGCAGGTGGCCATATTGCAGGCACACTTGGTTTCGATAGCATCGTGCATACTGGCCGTCGAAGAGCTGCGGGTGCTGCAGGAACAATTGTCAGATGGGCATTTTGGATACTCATAAGTTTCAGCTAGAACTTCGGCGCCATCTGCAGCTCCGAAACGTACGGATTTCTTGAGACCAGCTAAGGAGATGTCTGTGGACTGAGCAATTCCGACGGAGTCAAAGCCAGGATTCATTTCAGCTCCAGGCTCTTGGGTCTTTACGGGTCCAGGTGCCGATATAGAGTAATCGCCTTTTTTGTTGTTGTTATAGTGTTGATACTGCTCCTGTCTGTCATTGTCGCAGTCACTGGAGTCAGCATCTTGTGCTGCGCTGGCACTGCTAAAGGAAACACGTCCGGGAAGATCAGGTTTGACGGATTTCGTAGAGACTTCGTTTGAATGCCAATAATCAGACGAAGTTCCATACGACTTTTTATCAGATGAAGAAGGATTCAGCAATGAGTCATTTGACATTTTGGAGACAGCACCACGTTGGCTAAAAGAAATGTCCACATTTTTCTTGGAAAATCTTAGAAATACATTAAAATATCTTAAAACTCCTACCTAGCTGACCTGGGTCTACGTGCGTAATATGCGGATCGTGCTTGTTTGTCCGAGTTATTGTCGCCCTCGACACTGCTACCTTCAATAGAATAAGTACGCGAGCGTCTGTTGAGACTAGTATAATACGGTAATCGACGTGAACTGCCTACTTCTGAAGTCTCATCCGGCGAAGAAGCCCCTTCTGCGGGTGTGCCGCGACACAACCAAGACCGCTTTATAGGCTCATCCAACAGCAACTTCAAAAGATCCGATGACGATACCGACTGATATTTGTTGGGCTATTGAAAGACTTTAGTGCATCAGTAACTGCCGAAAATTGTATCTGTATTTACCTCTTTCCTACAATACTTGCCCTGGTAGTCGCCACCAATGCCGCTATAACTGCAGCTGGTCTCAAATTCACGTCGAAACTTTGGGTCCGCTGACTGTGGTCGTAATAGAAAAGGCGATGAACGACTGCGTTTAGAACAGAAAGTGGCCGAGCGTGGTCGTGGATTATATAAATTTGTTTGGGAGGCGAATTTTGGTTTTTGTTTTTGGCGTACAACAAGATTGATCTGTGTTGGGAAGTAGTGACCGAGAAAATCCAAATAGAGTCAAAATTTAACACTTTAACTTACCTGAGAACCTCTGAGGCTTAAATCCATAATAAAATAAGTAAAGTAAATAAACTTTTTGGCGGCCTTTTTAAGACATATGTTAAGATTTCCCTTTGTATTATTTTGACATTTTATATTATAAAATTGTCATTGCCGAGCTATGCTGTCTGATGCTATCATTACGACTACTATTTTATTTTTGCTCAACTGGAGATAGCATAATTTATCTTTTGTTTTGGTCATTTCAAAGTGGGCTGGTTTACTTGGCAATCCTTTTTATTGATTAAACGCATTCCTGATTGTCCGTCGGCGTAAATGGCCAAGATATGCATACTTTTCTAACCACCTTGTTTGTAAGAAATTTTTCACCACTAACTTGAAAACTACCCCGTGTTATTTAGGTATGTGTCAGTTTATTGTTGTACTGGGGTGTTTTTCGAACCAGACAATTCGTCACTAAATTAGTATAGTAAAACGACAGGTGTTTGGATAATTTTTTTTTTTATTCTTTTCGGAATTTATAATTAGTCAAAACACGTGGTTAAACATGAAGATAGTTTTATGTGTCTCACTAAATGGGTCAATTAATATGAGTTAAAAATTTATCAGTGGGGATTAATGTAATTAATTTCATTTATTTTATTGATTCCATTAATTTGATTCCTTTCTTGCATTTCATTCATTTCATTCATTTCATTCATTTCATTCATATCATTCATTTCATTCATTTCATTCATTTCATTCATTTCATTCATTTCATTCATTTCATTCATTTCATTCATTTCATTCATTTCATTCATTTCATTCATTAAATTCATTTCACTCATTTCATTCATTTCATTCATTTCATTCATTTCATTCATTTCATTCATTTCATTCATTTCATTCATTTCATTCATTTCATTCATTTCATTCATTTCATTCATTTCATTCATTTCATTCATTTCATTCATTTCATTCATTTCATTCATTTCATTCATTTCATTCATTTCATTCATTTCATTCATTTCATTCATTTCATTCATTTCATTCATTTCATTCATTTCATTCATTTCATTCATTTCATTCATTTCATTCATTTCATTCATTTCATTCATTTCATTCATTTCATTCATTTCATTCATTTCATTCATTTCATTCATTTCATTCATTTCATTCATTTCATTCATTTCATTCATTTCATTCATTTCATTCATTTCATTCATTTCATTCATTTCATTCATTTCATTCATTTCATTCATTTCATTCATTTCATTCATTTCATTCATTTCATTCATTTCATTCATTTCATTCATTTCATTCATTTCATTCATTTCATTCATTTCATTCATTTCATTAATTTCATTCATTTCATTCATTTCATTCATTTCATTCATTTCATTCATTTCATTCATTTCATTCATTTCATTCATTTCATTCATTTCATTCATTTCATTCATTTCATTCATTTCATTCATTTCATTCATTTCATTCATTTCATTCATTTCATTCATTTCATTCATTTCATTCATTTCATTCATTTCATTCATTTCATTTATTTCATTCGTTCCATTCATTTCATTCGTTTTATTCATTTCATTCATTTCATTCATTTCAGGCATTTCATTCATTTCATTCATTTCATTCATTTCATTTATTTCATTCGTTCCATTCATTTCATTCGTTTTATTCATTTCATTCATTTCATTCATTTCAGGCATTTCATTCATTTCATTCTTTATTCTTGGTTCGTAGTTTTTGGTTTTGTTTAACATAAAAGAAAACTTTATACTATTAGAAAAAAATGCTCGAAAATCCTAAAATATACTAAAGTCACCACAAAATTGAACATCACATGCTCTTTCACATTTTTGAAGTGAATCCCAAAAATCACTAAAGTCACCTAATTACTAAGAACCACACCCTCAGCAATAACAAATCGAAACCTTCGTTATTACATAACAAAACTTGTCTTAACCCAATCATCAATCAATCATAAAAAAAAACCATCAGAATTGGATTTTAACCTTCACAAAAATAAAAATTATTTAATATTGCAGATAAAGCCAAATTCTTCACTCAATTCGGTTACAGCTGTTAAACTAGTAACTAAATAATTATGAGCTTTAAGACACATGCCGCTTATGTCAATGTCATTGTATGGGTAAAAAGCAGCGGTAATCAAAAGTATGAACAAATTGATATAGTCAAGTTCAACTAGACAACGACAACCACATTCAAATTAATTAGAACAACAGCTCACCAATAATGTGGCAACATATTATAAAATCTCGATATGTTCGTTCAAGAATCATCCATCAATTTCGAAACTAAAAATTGTACTCACATGTTTTTCATTTCACGATCAAATGAGTGAGATAGGCTGCCACAAATTATTGTGAACCGGCATGTTTATAAATAAAAATAAAACTCATAATCTATCCAACACCTGCTTAAAACCCGCGCACAAGGTACAAAGTGGTAAATAAGCTTCAAATTATAAGCATGTTTTAGTATAGCATTTCTTGAGTTTTTTTTTAGTTTCCTATTGATGCACATCAGAAACCTTATAGAAAAGCAACAATAGTTTGAATTTTATGCTTGCCAAATGCTAAACTTGATGTTCTTTTAATCCAACTGATACACGTAAAACTCAAAATTATATGGAAATAGAAATAGTCAAACACTCTGAAGATTACTTTTATTCAAGGTTGAATGAAAAATCAAAAGTATAGAAGTGAATGTTGTAGAAGATATCGAAAAAAAAAAAACTTAATTTTAAATTCCAAAATGTGCAAGGTTTGATATAAGTGACATCATAACATAAAAATGAATTGTAAAAGCAATTTTATTTTATCAATCAATATAAGTTCTTTATGAAGGCATATTTCTTATTTTCAGAATATAACGTCGTACGTTAAAACGTAAATGGCCATTTCAGCCCTTGAAAGAACTTTGACCGAACTTCTTCTGATCAATTGTGTTGTGCGTATTGTGAAATGTTTGTACACAAATGATCGAGAACTGGACCTACAAGCTTTCTGCCGACTCCAAACGGGCTATTCTACGGCCGACTCCAAACGGATCTCAAGAAGTTTTTCATGGCAGTTTTTACTCTCTGAGGTTTGCCATTGTCTGCAGAGTGGTGACGGCAGAGTGTCAGATGGAATTTGAACTTGGCTTCTATCGCAACTTGGGTTCTATCAGCCGTGGCGTAGTGGGTAGAGTGTGTAGCTCATATGCCAGAGAAACCAGGTTCGAATCCCCCATCTAACACAGAAAGTTTTTTCAATTGAATTAATTTTTCTGTGCGGCCGTCACCTCTCTGCAGCCTTTGGCAAACCTCAGAGTGTAAAAACTGCAATGAAAAGCTAATTGAGAGCTTAAGCCGATCGGAGTCGGCATAAAACTGGTAGGTCCTGTTCTCGATCATTTGTGTTCAAACATTTCACAACACAATTGATCATGAGAAGCTCGGTCAAAGTCCTTTCAAGGGCTGAAATGGCCATTTCGCTGTTCTTTTTAATTTTGTCTATCGCATACAAGCCACGCACCTCAACCAGTATGCCACCGCCGCCACCGAGTGTAACGTCACAACACTCAAATTGTTGAAAAACTTTATAACCTTATCTTCCTTTAGTTTGGGTAATAACTGAAAAATTGAAATTGAAGTAGCCTGGCTTTTCTTTTATTATTTCATAAGAAATTTCCCAATACACCTTTCTACGAACTTTTTTTCCCTTTTTACTATTTAAGGCCATTTATTTTCTGAAAGAATCAATAGTAACATCTTCATCTTAAACTGCTACTATGCACCCTTTTTGTTTCTGGAACAAAAGGACCTTCGGCAAGATATATCATGGAAAGTCCATCTTGAAGAAATCTTTTTCATATAAAGGGTGGTTAAATTTTAAAGGCCGATGTTGATTTTGAATAAAAGACAAATTATTTAGGAAATTACTGTCGTTTCTTTTTATTATGATAATATTGCTATGGTTCAGTTATGTATGGAACAAATTATCGGCCTAATGGCCGCAGCGACCTCGGCGGCACACCTCCATCCGATGGTCCAAATTTTCGATGACGCTGAGGCATAAGTGAGGTTCTATGCCGTTAATGTGCTGAATTATCTCATCCTTTAGCTCTTGAATTGTTGCTGGCTTACTGACGTACACCTTTTCTTTCAAATAACCCCAAAGAAAGAAGTCCAACGGTGTCAAATCACGTGATCTTGGCGGCCAATTGACATCGCCGCCACGTGAGATAACACCGCCATTGAATTTGTCGCGCAAAAGAGCCATTGTTGCATTAGCGGTGTGGCAAGTGGCACCGTACTGTTGAAACCACATACCGTCCACATCCATATATTCCAATTCGGGCCATAAAATGTTCGTTATCATCTCACGATAGCGAATACCATTCACAGTAACTGCCTGACCGGCCTCATTTTGGAAAAAATACGGCCCGATGATGCCGCCCGACAATAAACCGTACCAAACAGTCACTCTTTCATCCATTTTTTTTTCCATTGGTTTTTCGACAATCACTCTTGGATTATCATTCGCCCAAATGCGGCAATTCTGCTTATTCGTCAATTCGAATAATCTTCGAATCCACTGAGGTGAAAATGTGCCTCATCACTGAAGTTGATTTTCTTCGAAAATTGATCATCCACTGTTACCATTTCTTGCCACCATTCTGATCATTGACGACGCTTGAAATGGTCAAGAGGCTTTAGTTCTTGAGTTAATTGCACCTTGTAAGCGTGTAAATGCAAGTCTTTATGCATAATGTTCATCAACGACGAGCGTGAGAGGTGCAATCGTTGGGCACGACGATGAGTTGAGGTGGACGGCTCTTCAGCTACACTATCGCGAACAGCAGCAATATTTTTTGCAGTACGAGCTGTACGGGCATGCACTGATGTTTTCACATCTCCTACAGATCCGGTTTGCTCAAATTTTCGCACGATTTTTCCGACTGTACGCACATTTGGACGATTAAATTGACCGAAAAAATCACCAAGTGAGAAATTTTGAGAAATTTCAAATGAAATGCAGAAAAAATCTTGACGTTTAGGTGGGGTTCACATTTAACATCGGCCCTTAAAATTCAACCACCCTTTAGAACTCAATGGTCACAAGTCACAACCGCCTAAGTCTGTTTTACATTTTCAAGAGAGCAGTTTAATGTTTCAAATCCTCAATGCAAATCTGGATTCGGCTTTTTTTGTTGAATTTTCTTACAGTTTCTAAGCAAACGTTTTCTTTTAATTACTTCTTAAGAAATATTAGTTCTTTTTTTCTTTAGTCAAAAGTTATTAAGTAAAAAGACACCTAGGCTCTTATGACTTGTTAAACGAGAAAAAGTTAAAAAGATTAAGTTGACTTAGGTGATTATTCCACATGAAAAAAAACGCGACTAAATCAACTTAAATCGTTATTCAATTTCAACATTTTTATGATTTGATCTCCATTATTGAGTTAGGTTCTTATAACTGATTTGCCATGAATTTTATCGACTTAGGTTACATTTTCGCTTTCAATGTTATAAGAATTTTACCTACTAGTTTCATAATCAAAAAATAGAAATTTCGTTCAAAGATAATCAGCCCTATAATGAATAATTTTTCACGAGGAATCGGAAAAGGAAGTTACTTTTTTCAGAAAAAGCTCCAGAACTTTTTGAAAATTTTTAATGTAAATTTGTTCGTAACCCGTCATGAATATTCATGAGTGTAAAAACAAAAAAATGTGATGTCTTTATCTGCTATCTTTAAAACGGAAACTACCTTTTCCGATTCCGCGTTAATTTAATTCAAAAATATAGTATTGCAAGTACATTTTCCTTTGGTTTAAATATCTTCTTCGTGGTCATACTCTGTCAAATGGGGATGGGTATTTGGCTGATCCGCACTTGTCATAAGATTGTTTTAAAATCAATTATTTTCTGGGCTTATAAGATGTTTCACTTTCATAAGATCTCTTTTTTTTCTGGAGAAATGCAAGGTAAGTCCCCTATTATTTGTATATTTTTTGCCCTGTTTTAAAATTTTAAAAGATTTTTTTATCTAAAGACGTTTTATATTGTACTTCGTTACAATTTTTGGTATAACGATTTTTCCATATAAATTTTTCGCCATCTTCATTAATACGTTTCCAAAAAAAAATTTGTATTTTGAAATATTAGAAAAATTACAAAAATCATTACTCTTCTTTTTAACTGCTTTAATTTTAGGTCCAATCGTAGTTATAAACTTCATGTGCGTATGTCCTGGCTCAAGGAACTTGTGGCCTATGTAATCCAACATTGGAACATTTGAAATAAATGAAAGAAAAATTGTAGAAACAAAAGAGTTTTTATTCCGTCCTGAACATGAATCGCTATAGAATGTAACTGTTTTTTTTAAGTCCCTAAGTCCCTCTACACCGTTTGTCAGATTTCAACCAAATTTTGCACATATCTGTATTTACAAACCGGAGAACAGGGGGGGCGAACCTTCACAAGGCTACGTGTCTGATTGCCTCAACCTGGCGAGGTCAGCATTATTCATTTCGAAATCGTCCTAAGTCGACTCAAACCTGGTGTTCCCTGGGCAACGGCAAACTGGCATACGTTAGTTTGACGGCCTCGGGTATGAGCTCCAATTACGTCGACGACCACCGCAAATGTTAGGACCCTTCATAGGGAAGGTGCCTTTATCCAACTGGCGGCAGCCCTCAAAACAATTAAGGCAGATATCACCGCCATCGGATGAAAATGGCAAGGCTGCTCTAAGAAAGCACACTGCGATATCTACTACAGCTGTCATGCGAAGAAGCGTGGATTCGGATGTTGATTCGTCGTTAGCCGGAAACTACACCACCTTGTTTCGCGGTTCACACCTGTGAACGAAAGATTGGCCACGATCCGCATCAAAGCAAAATTTTTCTTCATCAGCCTTATTTGCGCGCACGCCCCAAGGCCGTCAAGGACGCTTTCAACGCTAGTCTTGAGAACGTATACGACTACCTTCCGGTCCATTACGTGAAAATAGTCCTCGGCGATTAGAATGCGAAAGTCGGAAGGGAAGGCGTCTTTGACCCTACTGTCGGTCAGTTCAGTCTTCATGAGACCTCCACGGACAACGGTCTAAGACTGATCGACTTCGCCCCTGCGCGAAACATGGTAGTTAGTAGCACCAGATTTAAGCACCTTGACATCCACAAGGCCACCTGGCTGTCCCCAGGTCCAGGTCAAACAACGTGAAACCAAATTGATCAATTGATTGAAACCGAATTGATGTTGTCGTAATCGACGGAAGGCACGCCTCCTGTGTTCTAGATTTGCATACATTTCGGGTGGTCAACATTGGCTCCTACCACTATCTTTTGCAGCCAAGATCCGCATGCGATTATGCAATGCGAAGAACATGCGCACAGGAATGCAAGGAAAGCTAGATGTCGCTAAGCTGCAATTACAACGGACTGCCGAGGCCTATTCCGATTAACTCTCGATTAAGCTCAACCAACCAACCTCTAAACCCAACGACGCCGGTAGACTTTGGGCGCATATATCCCACTCCAAGCGCGCTGCCGCTGAAGAAGTCATTGGTTTCCGGCACCCGCAACCTCGGTACAATGAGGAGTGTCACATCGCGACAGCAGTAAAAAACGCCGCTTACAAAAAACGCTGCAGTCAGCTGCAACGCGAGTCGTGCCTGAAAACTACCGCGAAAAGAGAAAGGAAGAGAGGCACCTTTCCAGATGCAAGAAAAGAGAGCAGTCAAAGCGTGAGCGTGAGGAACTCTATATGTACCAGGGCAAGAAGGATGCACGAAAATTCTATCAACAGGTGAAGCGTCTAACCCAAGGTTTCAAGCACGGAGCATCCACTTGTAGAGACGAAAATGGAGATCTGAATACGGATACGCAGTGTGTGCTGAGATTGTGGAGACGGCACTTCTCCAATTTACTTACTGGCGACGATTCCACCAATGCCGCCCATGGAGAAAGCAGTTCAGAGCCACCAATCAACGATGACGGAGTGGAAGTACCACCACCGAGCCATGAAGAGGTTCGAGTTGCTATTCAACGACTCAAAAACAATAAAGCAGTGGGTGCTGACGGCCTGTCAGCTGAATTGTTTAAAACCGGCGGCGATGAATTGATAAGGCGCATGCATCAGCTTATCAGCAAAATATGGCTAGTGGAAAGCATGCCCGATAATTAGAATCTCAGCGTACTTTGCCCTATACTGGAAAAAGAAGACCCAACAAGTTGCGATAACTATCGAAATATCAGTCTTATTTCCATCGCATATAAGGTTCTCTCAAGCGTACTGTGTGAAAGATTAAAGCCGATTACAGAAACATTGAGTGGACCTTATCAGTGTGGCTTTCGACCTGGTAAGTGCATTATAGACCAGATCTTCACGCTACGACAATTCCTGGAGAAAACCCACGAAAATCTTTGTCGATTTTAAAGCTGCGTTCGATAGCCCGAGAAGGGATTGCCTATACGCAACAATGTCTGAGTTCGGTATACCTGCAAAGTTGATTAGACTACATTATCATGGAGGGGATCGTACGAAAGGCCGGTTTGCATCGTTATAACACCATTTTCTACAAAAGTGTCCAGCTCCTTGCGTACGCAGATGATATTGCGTACGCTGCTTTCACCGCAATCGAAAAGGAATCAGCCAAAGTGGGTTTGAAGATAAATGAGGGTAAAACAAAGTATATGCTGCCAATAAACAAGGGAGCGCGGCTTCTAGACTCCCACTCCACAAGGAGTTTGAATACCTTGGCACCGTCATTAATAACAACAACGAAGTCAGCCTGGAGATACAGCAAAGAACAATAATTGCTAATAGGTGCTACTACGGGCTCAGTAAACAACTAAGTCCCAGAGCCCTCTTTCGATCGACAAAACTAACACTCTACAAGACTCTCGTTCTACCTGTGCTTATTTATGGCGCTGAGGCATGGGTAGTTTCGTAAACTGACGCAAAATCTTCGGTCATGTTCGAGTCGGCGATGACTATCGCATCCGAATGAACTACGAACTGTATGAGCTCTATGAAAACATTGGCGTAGTTCGGCGTATAGCTGTACAGCGACTATGCTGGCTGGGTCATGTCCATCGTTTGGACGACGAAGCTCAAGCGAAAAAGGTGCTCGAGGCGAGGATCGTTGGTCAACGACGGCGAGGCAGACCATGCCTCCGTTGGATGGACCAGACCGAGGAAGCCCTAACCGTACATGGTGTATCCGATTGGAGAAGGCGCGCGCATGAGGTCGGCTGAAACCTGAACACGGGTTGTTATGGCCACCTAAGTAATTAAGTAAATAAATGGTCACAAGCCATAACAGCCTAACTCAAAATATCGTAAATACGGGATATTTTAATTTCCTAACGTCGTTAACGGAAGTTAACGGAACAATCGAACATAGAACTTGAAGATCCATAATTGTCCTTTCATTTTGCATAAATACCAGATCGCTTTATGTACGATATTTTGAGTTAGTTTTTTACGATTTTTGACCACAGATATATTCTTTGGTATAATGGGCAGTCCGTAGTTTGTTCAGTTCAACCAGATTTTGCACTAATTCTAAGTCTTTAGTATAGAAAAGTTAACGGGATTACATAGGGGAGCATTGCACATAAATTTTAATCGAACCAAGGTTGATTTATAAGGTTGTCGCAGGGCTGATCGCACTCTCTTCTCAGTACCCATAATTGTCAAAACCAGCCAATTTTGCGAATGACTACGAAAGAAAAACGGATGATAAAAGGGAGCACTTGCAGATTTTCTATGAGCTGTCAACTTCGATTTGACAATTATGGGTACTCGCTCTCTCCCTTGCAACAGCCTTATAAATAAACCTTGAATCGAACTACTTCTACACCGTTTTTTCGACTTCAGTCAAATTTTTCAAATGTATTATTTGATATAATAAGAAAGCGTATGACATAAATATATTTTTTTTTTAGATTATACATAAGCATTTTATAGACGGCGAAATCTTTGAATATACTCCTGAATATACTTTTCAATGATTTCTGGGTTGTAAACTACGAAGTTTAGCAAAGAAATTATGTTCATCTCTAGTCATATACTGCGACAATATAAGAGCTGTAGATTTGGCTGTTGCATTCGACATTCGTCATCATTTTTTACGACAGCACATCGAGAATCAGAACAAAACTGTCATATTCATCCCTACAGAAAATATGGCAATCATTAAAGTTTAACTATTGTAATGGGAATTGTAACCTAACTATTATGTACTTAAATTATTGTTTAAGTGATGGTGTTGAGTTTGTGTTATGTTATATATTCTATATTTTTTAATAACTTTTTCTACTTCACTTACTTTGTTTAATAAAAATAACATTGAATTGAAACATTGAAATCCATGGTATTTGTCTTAAATTCCTTCCCAACATAAACCAAAGATGAATGAATTTTTTCTCTTTAAGTTTTATTATATTCTTCCACATTCACTTTATCCATTGATTGACTTACTATATCCATTCTTACTACATCCGAAAAGTAACTCAAAAAGTAATCGATAAATAATGTATCTTTTTCATATCTGAAACCGATTATGTATGACCTTAGTCCCTGCTCTACAATGTACCCATGCAGATATATTCTTTCAATTACTTCACAGTAAAAAAACAGACAAATGCCTACGGTAGATATACTTTTGCATAAGAGAAAAACACACCCTTGACAGGATTGGAACCGCAATGCCTAGGTGGTAGTCAAACACGCTATTACTTGCCCTACCGACCTGAAAAAGCTTTGAATTCTGGCAAAAGCAAAAAATTATTTTGAAAAAATATCATCGAAGTTATATAGCTGTAAGAATGTCTCCAAGGAGATTAACTCTGCTACATTTTAATAGATAGAGAAAATATAATCGGTTTGTTAAGTTTTCAACATTGATATGACTTTATTAAGTGTTTAAATTTTTATTTTCTTTTACAATATAACAAGTTTTTTTTTGTCAGATACACAATTCTAAGCACACAGAATAAAAGCGACGACATACATACATAATGTAGTCTATAGATTTAAAATAACAATAATAATAAAGACTATGAATACATTGTTAGAATAGATAAGTTTTTTAGGATAACAATATAAATAAGTTGTTTTACTTTGCCTATTTTTTTCATTTTCTTATTATAGATACACATTGTTTAATGAAAGCCAATATAATATAAATGATAATTTAAAAATATATATAAGTTGTTTAGTAAGTTTTAAAAATATGGCAAAGTTAACAATAAGAAATATAAAGATGTGCATGCAATAAAGCTAGTGTCAGCAAATAAACACAGCTGTTTTCAGATACAATCAAATAATAATAGTTAACAATAATATTTTAATAAGATACATTTTAGTTTTTTTGTTTTAATATTTTACAAGAAAAAATAAAAAGAATTCATATCGCCAACTTTAAGATATAAATTTATATGGAGATAATTTAAGTTAATTTACTTAGAAATATTCAATTGATTACCTTTCACTTTTTTATTTTAAAAATTTTACTGTAGCATATTGGCTGTATCAGTAAAATAAAGCAATATTGTTTAAAGTCATTGTATTAAAATCATATTTTACTTGATTACTGTCAGTTCATACAAAGCGCGATTCATTACTAGTGCTGCTATATATTGTATCTATTGCCAAAATTAGCATAAATACGAATTTTTGAATTTGCATCTTTGAAGTGCTATTATTAACAGTTAATTAAAAATAAAAGCAACAACGCTAACAAAATTTATTTTTAGGTCAGCAGCAGTAAAAAATGTGTTATAGTTAAATAATTTACATACTTTAGAATATGTTTAGCTTTGTTTGATAACTTGTGTTCACATCACGCAAATTTATTAGATTTTTGTTATTCAGACTTCATGCATAATTTGAATAGTCACAAAAAACAAATTATAAGCACTTTTTTCTTAATTAAATTACCATTTATTTGGAAAAAATATGCATTTCATGTTAAACAAATACATTTTTCAACAAAAATTTAATATTTTTAAGTCGTATTATTTGTGCTTATCTAGGATAATAATATAAACAAAAATTAATCAGCGTTCCTTTCACATCGGAATAGCTATTTGTTGTAGCTATTTGTTTAATAAAAAAACCCGCTATGTCTTATGTATATTAAAATGAATTGTTTTTGAAGTAAATCAACGATTAGTTTGGTTTATTTCTTAAAGATGATATCGGAGAACAATTAATTGGCATGCATACTTTGTGAACTGCTATTTATGTGTAGGTTTCATGGTCTTCTAGATCGGAATCAATAAATTTTTCAGAAGAATCCGACTTCAAAACGTATTTAATTCATATAAAATTTTTTCATTTTAATAACATTGAAATAAAATAAAACTAATGTCAAAAACCGCAGTTTTCCAAAAAATTCCGCAACACTTTTAGTTTACTAATGAATTCGCCACCAATTCACTCGCTCAGAGGAGAGCACAATGTGAGCGGCAAACTAAAAATAGAAAAAGAGTCTATTTTGGCGTCACTTTCTTTCTCTTCACTTTGTGCTGACCTTCAATATTTGAATGGAACTTCATTTGTGTGTATGTTTGGCCGACAAATATACACAGAAAAACGTTCGACACTGTTTAAATTCTTTGTTGTTTTTTTCTAATTCTTTGCTCATGCTCGAACGTAACCGAACTCATACCGCAGTGAAAAAAAAGAAATGTAACGAAACAATGCCGAACTTTTTCTTCTTTGTCTTCTTTTTGTGCCAATCATTACAAAAATATTATACATCATTTCGCCTTTAAGGCAGGTAAAGAGTCATGTAATCTATGGTATAATAAAGTATAACACCATTTCAAGGTATATTTAACAAGGTGTATTTAGCAGTGTCGTCTCGGAGCGACGAATACAGAAGCTGTCAAACACATAGAGCAATTTAATTTGTTTTGCTCTTATTTGTAATAAGCTGATTTTGACAGGTGCTGTATTCACCACAAGAGAGAATTTGAACTACTAACACTACCTTGTTTTATTATACCATGTACAATTTATTTTTGTTCACTGATTACATTTTGAGCTCTCCTGTAAAATTTGTATAAATCGATTTATCTAGTTTTGTTCTGCTGCTTTTAATTTCATGTTCCATATGCCTGTGAAGACATCGCCGGAACCAGAACTTAACGCAAGCTTTTTAAACCAATACTATGTTCAGACATCTAGAACCTTACAAACATTGCGTCTAAATTTCGCATAACCATCGCCAGCGAGCTCGCCAGCGATTCCTTCGTTGTGAGCAGTTGGTTACTTGCAAGGGAATCGCGAAATATAGTAACGAACGAATCGCATTGAAGGCTCTCTTGGGAATCTCTAAGAAGCTTCACAAAAGAGTCTCTGGTGGGAGCCTTAAGCGAATCGTGAAAAAGAGTTGCGAACGAATCATATTTAGACTCGCTAGGGAATCTCTAAAAAGCGTCGCGGAAGAGTCTTCGCAGGGAGCCTTGGGCGATCCGTTAAAAAAATTCTCAGACGAGTCTTCTGGTAGAGACTTAAGCAATTTACCGAAGAGCATCCCTAACTAATCGCTTCAAACGATTTTGATTTTTTAAATGAAAATCTCATTTTAGGAACAAAAAGTTAATTGAAGCCTGCTTTAATTTTTAACTAAATTCTAAATTCTGCGAAATGCTTACGTTGATGCAATTCAAAATTTTTACAAGATTCAAAAATATTATTAGGATTTTTTCAACGCCAACTAAAATGTTGTAAGTAATTTGAAATTCTTATCGTCTTAATATGGGAAAAATTTTAAATTTTGTGTCGCTTTTCATTCGCCTGAATGATCGGATAGCGATTCATCTTCCAACAAACATATAGGCGGTTCGCGGAAGAGTCGTTAAAAGATCAAATAGCAATTTATCTTCCAACGAACATATGGGCAAATCGGGTAAGCGTCGTCAAACCAAACTTTTCTTCCAACGATCTCCCAAATGTTTATAGGGAATTTAAATTTGAAAATACTATCAAAGTATTTTGAATAGCTACGCTTCAAACATTTGGAAGACCATTCGAAGAGAAGCGGGTATTGCGATGCTCTTGTGATTCGCCCAAAGGGTTCTTTAGAAGATGGATAGCCTTTCGATCGTCCAAGCGATGAATGCGCGATTCAAGAAAAATGTCCAAAATCTTCCTTCCGTCATTTCGGCAATCGTTGGAAGATGGATCGCTTTTCGATCGTCCAAGCGATGAATGCGCGATTCAAGAATAATTTTTAAAATCTTCCTTCTCTCACCCCGCCAATCGTTCGAATATGGATCACATTTAAATCGCAACAGTGATGAATGCGCGATTCAAGAGAGATTTTCAAAATCTTCCTTCGCTCATTCCGGCGATCATTGGATATCGCCATATGGTTGAAACGTAAGGCACGCTTTGAAAAACCGTTAAAGTGAAACCAAACTTTTGAAAATTGTGAAAAAAATGTCAAATGTTCTCTTATCGTTCAGAACATTTTAATTTATAAAAAAAAAAAAAAACGAAATGGCCATTTTAGCCCTTGAAAGGACTTTGACCGAGCTTCTTATGATCAATTGTTTTTAAAATAAAACAATTTTTTACGTTCAACAACGATGCTTCGCAGCATATCACTGAAGACTTTTTTTGCCGAGTCGTTTGACCCCATTTAGGACTTGTCTTGATTCGTTTCCGACTCTTCCCAGCGAATGTCTTAAGGCTTCCCTCGGCCATTTGTTTGCGAATCTTCTCAGCGAATCGTTTACAAACCCTTCAGGGGATTCGCTTACGAATATTCCCGTCAAATCGCTTTTATGGCCTCAGCTGCTTACAGTCCGCGATATCCGAACGTCTCTCAAATGAGCTCACCGGCGATTGTGTCATCTTCCGAGCGATTCTATCCGGTGATTCTAAAGCGATAGACAATGTTTACAGGGTACGTTGTGTTCAGACATCTTGGACAGTTTTTTCGATTACGAAAACTCCGCACTTATCTTTCGAAAACGTATATAAAGGGTGGTTAAATTTTAAGGGCCGATGTTGAATGTGAACCACACCTAAACGTCAAGTTTTTTCTGCATTTCATTTGACATTTCTCAATTTCAGACTAACTAAATTTGAGCCATGGAAAAATACACAATTGAGCAGTGCGTTAAAATTATTCAGGCTTATTATGAAAATGGGCGTTCAAATCAAAATGCATATCACGCACTTCGTGATTTTTTCGGTCAATTTAATCGTCCCAATGTGCGTACAATCGGAAAAATCGTGCGAAAATTTAAGCAAACCGGGTCTGTAGGAGATGTGAAAACACCAGTGCATGCTCGTACAGCTCGTACTGCAGCAAATATTGCTGCTGTTCGCGATAGCGTGGCTGAAGAGCCGTCAGGCAGTTACTGTGAATGGTGTTCGCTATCGTGAGATGATAACAAACTTTTTATGGCCCGAATTGGAAAATATGGATGTGGACGATATGTGGTTTCAACAGGACGGTGCCACTTGCCACACAGCTAACGAAACAATGGCTTTTTTGCGCGACAAATTCAATGGCCGTGTTATCTCACGTGGTGGCAATGTCAATTGGCCGCCAAAATCATGTGATTTCCCACTGTTGGACTCCTTTCTTTGGGGTTATTTGAAAGAAAAGGTGTACGTCGATAAGCCAGCAACAATTCAAGAGCTAAAGGATGAGACAATTCAGCACATTAACGGCATAGAACCTCACTTATGCCTCAGCGTCAAATTTGGACCATCGGATAGAGGTGTGCCGCCAAGGTCGCTGCGGCCATTTGGCCGATATTTTGTTCCATACGTAATTGAACCATACCAATATTATCACAATAAAGAGAAATGACAATAATTTCCTAAATAATTTGTGTTTTATTACAATTAATTTTTGCTCTCTTCGGCATTTTTGTTTTTCGCGTGTATTTTACGTCTCTTATTTTTCTGATTAGCGTTCACAATAGATTTTCAAAATGTCATTCGCAACGTTTGGCTCTGTTCGATTTGCTTTGGCTGTGCTTAATATTAATACCAGCAGGAAAACAATCTTCCCCACATTGTATTTATGCTACAAAAATACTAAATTGCTCTGCTGGTATTTTTGTAGTATTCTTGTACCGACATCTACTGTTTCTACAAATACTAGAAAGATTACTAGTTGTCTGAACATAGTATTAAGTACCTTAAAGATGTCTTAAAATGTGTCACACGTGAATCAACTACAAATAATTAAAATAAAGTGAAAGAACTCAATAACTCAAATATGTCACGCTTGTCACAACTCAAGGAAACTTAAGGGAATTAAACTATAGGGCAATGAAAAAGTGAAAGGAACGCCTTTTATCTTCTTTATATTTACTTAAACTTAGTTATTTTTTTTTTCAATTTTTCTAAGCAACATCTTCGCCGCATTTTCAGGCGCCTCTTTCTTTATACTTGTTATAAAATAAACTTTAAATTTGGCAAATCATTGTTTTTAATATGTTTAAATCTACAAACTTAAAATAACAACATTTAATAAACATTGAAATGGTTTTGACTTTATGTGTTGTTGTTATTGTTTTACTTTAGTGGATAATGCTAACTCTGGCTTACCAGCGCCCATTCGACTGTTGTCTCAGTTTAATTAATCCGTTCTCAAAACCGGCGTCACTTCGATATTTTGCGCATCCTCAACTTTGATATCGAACTTTAAATGTGCCATGGCTTGTAGCTCAGCATCGTCATCGACTTTAGTTTCTGTTAGTTTAGGCTCATGGTTAGTCACTATAGCTCCGCTAGAATGTTGCACACTCTCAATGCTGGCCGCAGCGATGACATTGACGGGCTCCACATGGGTGGCTAACTCAGCAGCTGGCACATACTTTACTGTATCCTCGAAATATAACGGCGCACTAGCCTCATGGTTAACCACCAGGGCGCCACTCGAATGTTGACGAGTAATATTTGCATCGTCCTTGACATTGGGTGAGTTGATGCAAAGTGCTCCACTAGCATGAGTTTCGGTCTCGATGCTGCTAGCTTCGATGCCGTTGTGCAGCACTGGTGTGACATGATCCACTGTTACTAACTGAACAGTGTCGTTGTAAGGTTGTGCATTGCTTGCATGGGTACACAGGGCACCACTAGAGTGCTGTTGTGTTTGATTATCGACGCCACCGTTGGTGTGACTAATGGTGACCGTTTCCTTGTGTTGAATGACTACATCGTCTTGCTCTGAACTGGTTGTGACTGTAACTGCAGTGACCAGCAACTCATCCGCGGCGTCTTCCTCTCCAGCGACAGCTTTGTTGACCTCTTCAATGGCCTTGGCTACCTCAGCCTCCTCCTCCAACTGAGTCTGCTCATGTGTCTGCTCATGAGTTTGCTTATTAGTATCCTCATGTACCTGCTCTTGCGCCTGCTCTTGCACCTGCTCATGTGCCTGCTCATGCTGCTGCTCTTGCGTCTGCTTGGTGTCTTCTGCTGTATGGCCATTAGATTGTACTTCCACCTTCTCCTCGACCTGCTCCTCCTTCTTTGGTGATGGTGGCGGTGCCATTTCCAATGAAGGCACAACTGCCGGACTTGCCATGGTCTCCGCGAATGAAGTGCGTGAAGCTGATGTGGGTGAGATCATGACGTGCGTAAAGTAGCCGCTGCGTCGATTCTCAAAATCCAAAACATTCTCTTTGGCCAAGCGCTCCTGTATGCGACGCTGTCTACGTATAAACTCAGGCACGGTATCGTCCTCTTCCTCTGCAGCCGCCGTCTCTGGTGGTCGGGCAGTGCGACGCAAAACAACGTTTGCAGCCTCATTTTCATTGGAGTCATTGTTTTGCTGCGCTGTAACTGCCACGTTTGCAGGTCTAAAGACACCATTGAATTTTGTGCTTTTGATAATAAGGTCACCGTTACCATTGGCGAGTACTTTGGAACCGTTGCTGGTACCATTAACATTGGCACTTCGGTAGGGGTTATAATTGTCGTCTTTGTTGCTGGTGTTGTTATTGCTTACATTGTTGTTGATGTTATTGTTGATGTTGTTGTTATTATTTTCCTGCGGCGAAAGTGGTCTATTTGCTGCACCGCCACCATTCTGCGATACCTTGGATGTGGAACGTTGTATGGTGAAATTTGGCTTACCATGGCTGATTAGTAGCTTTGTAGACGGTGATGGATTTTTGTCGCCATTGGGTGAAACTACAGCGCGTAGCTGCAGCTTTTGTTTGTTGATCGTATCGGCCATATTTGTTGTTGAACTTTATTGATGCAAAAAGCTATTGTAAGCTGTAAGTAAAACAGAGAGAGAGAGAGAGAAATTATTAAAAAATTAATTCAGCATCAAAAGCATAAATATATAAAAAATCCAAAATGTTGACTCACCAGAATTTCGCAATCAAGAAGGTGACGAGCCAACATGTATTGAGACATGCTTCGTTTCTGGTTCAATTCTAAGCCGAAATTGTATGTTTCACTTCTCTTTGGCTCGTCAGCTTCGCTCGCGAAATTCTCTTAAGTTAATATTTTGGAGTTCTTCTCTTTTTATGTTTATTTTCATTCAGTATTATTTAAATTAATTCTGTCTGTCTAAACAATTATTCTTTTTAATTTCTAATTAAATAAAACGTTTATCAAACTTTATTTACTGCATTCCATTGAAAAAATCATCATTAATTACATTATGTTTAAAAGGTTAAAATAATTAAACATTGCCACTTTACCGTTATAGTCACTGTCTGAAAATAATTAATATTAACAATTTTTTTTTTCTCTCCAATAAACAACAATTTTTCACGCTGTGCAAACGACAGCGAAGCTTTTTTCCTGCCCATCATTGTGTCGGTTATTTTCCAATCTAACGTTCTATTTACAACACTGTCTGTAAAATGAGTCATTATTTTTACAACATCTCAACTTAAATGAAATTTAGGCAAATTCAACAGCGTGGCTCTTATTTTTAAAACGATTCGTCACACAAATCAAGTTTAATGCGTGATCAAAATATATCGCACAGTGGTTAAGAGTCTGTTTTGTAGGACAAAATTTGATTTAACATTCAAAAACTGGTCAAGCCATTACAAAAATTTCTTGAGAAAATTGTACTATTTTTTTTTCTTCTCTTAGCTTTCAAGATGTTAAAGAAGAATGGCTTAAATGTCTCAAAAAACGAATTTTTCAAAAACGAAAGTTCAACAAATTTCTTTCAATAGACCTGAGAGTATGTAAATAAGTCTTATAATAAATAGGAAGTCTTTCGTACGTAACATCACAAAAAATTATGCTGAGGACTTATTATGGATGGAAAGAAAAGAAGTCGATTCTGCTTGCATTCCTGACTTTGACATAGTTTAGGAATTTCCTTCGATTGGCAGCGTTAAAAAATTGTGTCAATCACCATTAGAGCCCTGCATCTGTATGCTTTTTTGCCTCCCTGAATATATTCTCTTGCTATAGAATAAAAACTTTCCTTCATCCCTTTTCTTCTTTGCTCAGATATAAGGAACGAAGGGAATAAGAGCACGATACTTTACTAACACCAGCAGATAGCAAATAAAGCAATAAAAAGTAACAAAAATATCAGTGTTCATACCCTAAATATTTAGCGAATATTTTTTTATTCGTTCGGGATCCAAAGAAGGGTGGCAGATATGGGGTAGGTGTATTCGGAAGAAATGTTGGGGCGTCAAAAATTATAGGAGCAACTCATATATTCCACTCCCCTCTAGGAGTTCACCTACGGTCGATATAAACAATTTTCGACAGCTTTTGTGTTTTTTGTATGGGGACCCAAAGAAGGGAGGTAGATAGGGGTAGGTGTGTTCGAGATAAATATTGAGGGGCAAAAAATAATAGGACCTACTCATATATTTGACCCCTCTAGGAGTCCAGCTACGGCCAATATAAGCTATTTTCGGCAGTGTCTGTGTTTTTTGTATGGGGACCCAAATAAGGGTGGCAGATAGGGGATAAGTGTGTTGGGAAGAAATGTTGAGGGGCAAAAAATAATAGGTACCAACTTATATATTTGACCCCTCTAGGAGTTCAGCTACGACCAATATAAGCTATTTTCGACAGTATTTGTGTTTTTGTATGGAAAAGCAACACAAAATAACACAAATATGCATTAAGAATAACAAAAAGCTTATTGCGGGGAAAACCCAACATATTAACTCTTATTCAGGTCACTGCAGCAGATACCTGAGTATTCGTGTAGTTTATTAAGTGCTCAGAGAAAAAACTGAAACAACGCGCAGATCGCAAGCTCACCTCAGTGCAAGAGTGTATGAAAAGAAAGGAGAGAAAACAAATAAAAAGTTATTCTTTTGCTGTTGCTACATGACCTGTTGTTTACATTTATTCGCTTGCAGCTTTACTTGCAGTGACTGCTACAGCAGAGAATCAGGGTATACTCACTTGATGAATATATTCTTCATGCAGGGCTCTAATCACCACGATATTGACATTGTTTTTGGTCAAATAATCACGTACAATGCGTGATATGTAACCTGGTGCATAATCGTGGTGCAGACACCATGCATTTTTCTTCCATAATTTTAGACCTCTTTCTAAATAATTTCTTAGAATTTATAATTTCTAATGATTTTTATAGATTTTTAAGCATGATTCATGGTATTAAAATTGGCGTTGAAAAAATAGAAAAATGGGCTTCGAAAACAAATGCAAAAAACAAAATTTGGAACAATGAAAAAATTGGGAATATTGCATTTTTTTTTTTTTTTTGTGAATTTTCATATTTTTTTTTTGGGCCATTTTTAAAAACTTTTTAGCTTTTTTCCGTTTTTGTTGGGTGAAATTTCATTGGACCATTTTTCATTTATTTTTTTGCCATTTTTCATTTATGTGATTTTTAATTTTTTTTTTTTTGCGATTTTTCTTCTGGGTGATTTTTCATAGCTCCGTTAAAAACAAAGAACAACAAGTTTGGGGGGAGTATATACCGAGTGCCGTTCGATGATGAATGTTTCTGCAAGTAGGCCAGTATCTTGGAAACTTCGACAAATTTTAGACCCATATCCATCAAACCAGCACTTGGTGTAGTGAACATTTCTGAGGACACCCAAGGGACTAATATCAAAAAGCCAATATAAAATTTCTTCACAGAAATTATCCGTCACTGAACTTATCCCATCTAACGACTTCTTCTGGAAAATATACCCAATAATTTCAAAAAAAAAAGCGTGCCGGGAAAATATTTGCGACCAAAAATATTTGTTTGTATGAATGAAAGGGTTCTTCAGTGGAGTCGGCTTTGTATCCGACACCTGAAAAGCTAAATGTAGGTGGAAGAATGGGGGTACTGAAGTTGCAAGAAACCTTACCAATAGGCACATCGATTTACATGGATCGTTACTTTACTTCTATACCACTTTTGGATGTCGTAAGGCAAATACGATGTAGCGGTACGGGCATTTTAATGAAAAATAAGGTCCCTAAAGAGGGAAAGAACTATAAAACAGGAAGTTAAAACAGATTATTTGAAATCAGATATCATGATAAGAAAACTTGGATGTGGTTATTATGATTGTGTTGTGCCTGATGACGAAAATGCGGCTATCGTAAATAAATTTGATAACAAACCAATCTAATCGCATCTACAGAAATTGCCGTACAACCTGAAGATACCTGTAGACCTTAAAGTAAGGGAAAAAAAACATTAACGACACAAGACCAGGGTTGAAAGGGTTCTCGGAATATACGCAATGAGAGGTAGAACAGGAAAGTGGACCGTGAGGGCAATTTTTCACTTTGTAGATATTGCAGCTGATGTTTCTTGGATATAGTATGGCTAGGATGCTAAAGCGTTTGATGAAAATCTGTGCTAGTACTTTGACTTAAAAATGGAATATCAAAAACTTTGATCTACGCCTTTTGAAATATAAACCTTAAAAACCCTCATGCTGAACAAGTAAGCCCAAAGCTTAGTCGAGCAGATTTACCCATCAGGTCATAGAAAAGACGTTTCATTACAATCTTTCCGCACGAAGAAAAAAAGAAACTGGCATGTCATCTACCAGAATACATGAAAATAGCCGATAAAACCCGTTCTAAGTTCATATTTCTCGGTTGTAAAGCCTTGACTGTAATAAAATGTCAGAATTGTTAAGTATATTTATCTTTCAATTCGACAAGGAATTGTTACCAATTATTTCATGACCAGAAAATGTAAAATTTAAACCAATATGTAAATAAATTTATAACATTGAACTAACAGCTTGTTAGTTTTACTTCTGTGATCCAAAGTATTATATAAGATACCACCTGAAAATCCTGAAGTAGAAACTTATTTCACATTTAATTGATAAAATTGTATAATTGTAACGTCAAATTGCTGCGTCAATCGAAAAAAAAAACTGCTTGAGCTCAAAAAATTTATAGCTCGGGTCCCAGGAGAATATGGCTCTACTGGCACCTTTTATAATAGACCCTAGTCAATACTGCTAGAAAGATAAATATTTTTAACCCATTCCGTCATTTAATATACTAAGTACAATAGACTCATATGACTTTGTTAGGAAAAGCGAAGTCTTTCTTCTCTTTGGTTTAGAGATAAGTATAAAAATTCTTAATAAAATGTTTTAAAACTATATTAATAGACAAACACGTGTCGTCGTTCTGATAACGTGAAGTTTATCGTATTTTCGTCTTTATTCAAATTTTCCAATTCTAAATAAAAATAATGATAAAGTTTAAATGATTCTACTAAATGGTTTCCAAAGTTTGGCGTTATGCATATCACATTTTTAAGATTTCTTAAAAGTCCAATTAATGTTTATGGATTTATTTTGCAATGATAAGACAGATTATATATGAATGTATATTGAAATAAAATTATTTCTATCATAAAGGCGTTCCACTATAAAAAATTTACATCATGTCATTTGGTTCCCATTTTATCACACTTGATCTTATCTCTGAGTTTGTATATGAAATTCCAGTAACCAAATGAGTTAACCAGGCATCATTTTAATGCTTGCAAAAAAAAGTTTATTGCCGGCTTTACATTAAGTATATTTTTAAACTTCTCAGTAATTATATCTGTGAAAAATACAAACATTATTCTTAACTTGATTCATCATCAAAGCTCAGACAGACAAAAATACTTACATATAATACGTACTATATATAAGTAATCATTGATTCAAAATGAATGAATGCAATTATACAATTTCATTGAAATAAAACTCCACAATTAAATTAAAACAACTCAGTTAAAAGTTTCTATGAAAAACCAGTTAAAGGCATGTGCACTGTCAGCACGTCACTACATTGAGTTGATTTGCACTCGAATCTAAAATCTAAATGTTGCTAAAAACTGATTTGGTCACTTATTGAATGCGTTAATGTTGAAATATCTCATTTGATATAGCAACGGTTTTAATTTAGTTAACAAAATTCAATAAAATCCAAAGTAGTCGCACAAAAAATATTTTGCAAGAAAAACTGCTTTATATGATTTCGAAATTTTAGAGTAAAATGTTTAAAAATGTTATCTTCTTCTATATATATAAAAATGAATGTATGTATGTGGGTATGTGGGTATGTGGGTATGTGGGTATGTGGATATGTGTGTATATCACGTATAGACTCCAAAACCACCGAACCAAACTTTATGAAATTTTTAGGGATACTAAAGCAACATTCGGGAAGTGTTCCTGTGAAGTTTGGTGTTGATTGGGCAAGGGGGCGTGGTACCTCCCATACAACCCAAATTGGCTCTATCGCCCACAAACCAAAAAATTGCTATATATCAGACGGTTTTAATCATATAAAACTTAAATTTGGTAATTTTGTTCAGATGGTTACTTTCGGTGACTGTACAAGAAATGGGCGTGGTCACACTATATATACGCCCACTTTTCAGCACTAATTTTAATTCATGGTATTTTCAAGTTTTGACAGTGAATCTTGATATGCAGGTGCTATGCATACAAGTGGCAGTCACTATGTAAATGTAAACGTTGTCACGCCCACTTTTACCGCCCACAAATAAGTACAAATGCTTTATATCAGACGGCTTTTGCCGTAGAAGACTAAGATTTGGTAATTTAGTTCGTATGGTTACTGTCGGCCAATATACAAAAAATGGGCGTGCACGCACTATATATACGCCCACTTTATCGGAATCATGCTTATTCCTGAGTTGTACACGTTTTGATAGTGAATCTTGGTATGCAGGTTCTAAAGGTCCAAGTGGCAGGCACTATGTAAATAGAAATGTTTTCACGCCCACTTTTACCGCCCACAAATAAGTAAAAATGCTTTATATCAGACGGCTTTTGCCGTAGAAGACTAAGATTTGGTAATTAAGTTCGTGTGGTTACTCTCGGCCAATATACAAAAAATGGGCGTGCCTGCACTATATCTACGCTCACTTCATCGGAATCATGCTAATTCCTGAGTTGTTTACGTTTTGATAGTGAATCTTGGTATGCAGGTTCTAAAGGTACCAGTGGCAGGCACTATGTAAATAGAAAAGTTTTCACACCCACTTTTACCGCCCCCAAATTAGTAAAAATGCTTTATATCAGACGGATTTTGCCGTAGAAGACTAAGATTTGGTAATTTAGTTCGTATGGTTACTGTCGGCCAATGTACAAAACATGGGCATGGCCGCACTATATCTAAGCCCACTTTATCGAAATCATGCTTATTTCTGAGTTGTACACGTTTTGATAGTGAATCTTGGTATGCAGGTTCTAAAGGTCCAAGTCGCAGGCACTATGTAAATAGAAATGTTTTCACGCCCACTTTTAACTCCCCCAAATTAGTAAAAATGCTTTATATCAGACGGTTTTCGCCGTAGAAGACTAAGATTTGGTAATATAGTTCGTATGGTTACTGTCGGCCAATATACAAAAAATGGGCATGGCCGCACTATATCTACGCCCATTTTATCAAAAGCATGCTTATTCCTGAGTTGTACACGTTTTGATAGTGAATCTTGGTATGCCGGTTCTATAGGTCCAAGTGGCAGTCACTATGTAAATATAAATGTTGTCACACCCACTTTTACCGCCCACAAATCAGTAAAAATGCTTTATATCAGACGGATTTTGCCGTAGAAGACTAAGATTTGGTAATTTAGTTCATATGGTCACTGTCGGCAACTGCTAAAAAAGGGCCGTGGTCGCACCATATCTACGCCCACTTTTTCGAAATCATGCTTATTCCAGAGTTGCACAAGTTTGATAGTAACACTTGATATGCAGGTGCTCTAAGTGGCAGTCAATATATATATATATAAAATTTGCCACGCCCAATTGTACCACCCACAAAATAAAAACAAAACGAAATGGCCAATTTCAGCCCTTGAAAGCACTTTGACCGAGCTTCTTATGATCAATTGTGTTGTGAGTGTTGTGGAATGTTTGAACACAAATGATCGAGAACTGGACCTACATGTTTTATGTCGACTTCGAACGGCTTATGTTCTCAAGAAGCTTTTCATGGCAGTTTTTATTCTCTGAGGTTTGTCATTGTCTGCAGAGAGGTGACGGCCGAACAAAAAAAACAACAACGAAAAATTAATTCAATTGAAAAACTTTCCGTGTCAGGTGGGATTCGGACCAGGGTGTTCTCGCGTATGGGCCACACACTCTACCCACTACGCCACGGCCGCCACTTGATTTTTTTTTTTGATCCACAAATTAATAGAACTTCTTTAAATCAGACGATTATCATCGTTAAATACTAAAATTTGGTAATTAAGTTCATACGCTTACTCTCGACAGCTTTGCAAAAAATGTGCATGGTAGCACTATATCTGTGCCCACTCTTCAGAAATAATTTTATTTAATTTATTTATTTACTTATTTTTTTAATGTACTATAGTTAATTACAATTTAAAAATTATAACTAAGTCAGCACTAGCTGCCAGGGCTATCGGTTAGAAATAATTTTAATTCCTGAGATGTGAACGTTTTGATAGACAAACTTGGTATGTAGGTGCTATGGGTCAAATTGGCGTTCACTTTATATATAAATGTTGACACGCCTACTTTAAACGCCCACAAATCTATAAAAAGGATGTTTATCAGACTTTTTTTAGAGTAAAAGACTAAAATTTGGTAGATTAGTTCATATGGTTACTGCCAGAACCCTTAAAAAATGGGCGTTTCGCACGTTATCTACGACGACTTTTCAAAAATCATTCTAATTTCTGAGCTGTACGTGTTTTGATAGTGAAACTTGGTACGTAGGTGCAATGGGACCAAGTGGCGGTCACTATATATATAAATGTTGCCATGACTACTTTTTCTGCTCATCTATCTATCTGTAAAAAATGTATGTATGTATAATAAGGCTCCTCACAAAAAAAAAGGTGAACAAGTCGGTTCCTCAAAATAATGCTTAATGTTATGATGATTCCCCAAATATTTCGACTGTAGGAATAGCCATCCGTGAGCTGGAATAGTTTGAAATAAAAAAGAAAAAAAAAACAAAAACGAAATGGCCATTTCAGCCCTTAAAAATACTTCGACCGTTTGAACACAAATGATCGAGAACTGAATCTACAAGTTTTATGCCGACTCCGAACGGCTTATGTTCTCAAGAAGCTTTTCATGCCAGTTTTTACTCTCTGAGGTTTGCCATTGTCTGCATAGAGATGACGGCCGAACAGAAAAATTAATTTAATTGAAAAAACTTCCTATGTCAGGTGGTATTCGAACCTGGGTTCTATGGCATTCAAGCCACGCACCTCAACCAGTATGCCACGCAATGGTTTGAAATATGCTCTAAAAATCGAGTTTTTTATAAAAATATTTAATGGTGTGTTAGTTAAAAATAACAAACGGTCAGAAATAATAGTAATGAAAAAGTTCTTCCAATCTGCACCAATAAATTTTAAATTTTTACAGTCGGACGAGAGATAATGCAGATTTTCATTACTTTTTTAACTTTTTTTTTAATTACTTTCACTAAAATTCAAATTAATTTTATTTTTTTGTTTTGCCATGTTACTTTTAGTCAAATAAATTATCTATTGATGATAAAATATAGTGTAAAGTGAAGAACTAAATTGAATGAAATTACAAAAAAATTTACACATTTTTTACATTTTACAATTTATTTGACTTAAAGTAGTATAGGAAAAAATTCGTTTGAATTTTAGTGAAAATAATATGGAAAAAGTTAAAACAATCCATAAAAATCCGCATTATCTTTGGTCCAACGGGAAAAATGTAAGATTTTTTGATGCAAAAGAACTTTATCATAACTCTTATTTCTGACCGTTTTTTTTTACTACCATACCAGCCAATATTTTTCGTCGAAATATTTTGGGGATCATCATAACATACGCCATGGTTTATTTTGAAGAACCGGACTGAACAATTTTTTTCCTAAAGAGCGTGAGGCGACTGAATGTATATACGTGTGTGGGTATATATGTATATCACGTAAAGAGTTCGAAACCGCTAAGCCAATTTTTATACAAAAGCCTTGAGAGGGTTCCTGTGAAGTCTGGTGCCGATCGTAAAAGGCACCTTACATACACCTAAAATGTTCGATATCAAATAGTTTTGGAATTATAGGTCGCACAGCCTAGGAATTTAGTATTCGACCTCAATTTACACATGCCGTTCCACAGGTAACATATTATGGGTGTTGGGCGAGGGGCGAGGCGCGCGGTCTTATTCCGCACCCAAAATTTTCGGTATAGCTTTCGAAATAAGTCACACATCAATGAAACTCGGTACGAACTTACTATAAAAGCATGGCTTCACTGAAGCTACGCCCTCTTTTAGGGAATAAGCGCTGAGCGCAGCGAAGCGCGCCGGGTATAAGCTAGTGTAATAATAAAGCAGTACAACGAAACTGACATTTAAAAAAATATCAAGAGATTTTATGGTCGATTTGTTGTTTTTAACTGTGTTATTGACACTTCGCCGTTCATACTTAAGTCATTTTGTTTTTAAGTCTCTGATTAGTGTCTCAGACACTCTGAATCTTGATTTTAACACTTCGTCTAACCAGTTGAGTTCTTTCAACTTTCCTTAGCCACAACCATTAGGCGATTTTGTTTTAAATAACCGGGCCTTGACACGGAATTTTAAATTACTTAAGTAAATAACTCAACCTCAAAATTACAGAACTAAGATCGAATGCGAATAAAAAGTTCTACAATTCAAAGTCCTAAGTTAAAATAAAAAGTTAATATAAGCTTTTACTGACATGTATATCGCTAAACTATAGCAAGCTTCACTTAAAAGCAGAGCGTGTAGAGCAATCAAAATTCGCTCTCGCTCATTAAAGATATAATTTATAAAAACACAAAATTCATTAATATAGGTTAAGTCACTTGAGAGAAGCTCGGTCGAACTGTCAGAATGGATAAAAGGAAATCAAGAAAAATAAAACCTGAATCTGTACAATTTTTAGCTAACAGCTACTTTGACAGTTCGAGCAAGGGCTGAAAAAGAGTGCTTTTCTCTCAAGTGACTTAACCTATATTAATGAACCTTGCAAAAACAGAAGCAATGAATAATCTTTTCAGAGCAATTCATTGAACGCTACGCTCTCGCATAAACTCCTCAAACACTTGTATTGGTTCATGGTAGAATAAGACAAGGTAGTATTAGAAATTAAAATTCTCTCTTGTGCTGGGTACCGCACCTGTCAAAACCAGGTTTTTACGAATAAAAGCAAAACAAATAACAAAACTTGCAGATTATGATATTCTATGTGTTTGACAGCTGCGGTACCCACCGCTCCGAGACGACACTACCTTGTTAAATATACCTTGTATTGGTTATTCCATGATAAAATGATAAGGTAGGGCCGCTTCGCTGAGTGCTCTCACGCGTCAACGAAGAGTGGATAATGAGAAGGAACGTATATGTTAAAACGACGTATTTCGTAGAAATTGCAAATGAAGAAAATATTTTATGTTTCCAAGTTGCAAACAGTGCGGTCGCGGGTGTTAAATTTGTGCTAATTTGAGTGATAATATTATAAAAAAAAGTGTAATAGAAACTATAAAATGTGAAAGAAGTCTTAAAATTGCAAAAAAAAAACCTGTAACAGTTTTAACCTAAAAACAACTGCGATAAAGAAAATCGCGATGTGCTCTTTATATGAGCAGAAAATCATTTGAGTTCATCAATGATAAATATTTTGATGCTTATCATTTTGATATTTGCTTATTAAGAGCAATATAGGTAAAAACTAACCATTTTTTGTGGGTTTCTAAGGGGGCAGACATTTTCAAGACACACAAATAGAGGAGTCTGTTATCCCCCCCTTTTCCACATTTTTAGGGGGACGTCGAAACACGTGGTGATTAACTGTCTACTGTAAGTCAAATTGAAAGTCAAACACATGTTTCGGCACCTCCCTAAAAATACGGTGGATGGGGGCACAAATACTCCCTATTTATGTGTCTCAAAAACGCTTCCTCCTATAGTAGCCCCCAAAAAATGGTTACACTTTACTTATTCTGCTTCCCCTTCGAGATATGAAACAATGTAAAATCGAAAGATATCGAAAAATTCTCGAAAAAATGGAAAAAGTGCCATATCTCGAAGAGGATGCAAAATAGGTAAAAAGTAACCATTTTTTTGGAGTTTCTGGAGTTTCATCCAACCATTTTGCAAATTTTTATGGGGAACATCGGAACACGTGTTTAACTGTCCACTGTAAGTCAAATTGTAAGTCAAACACATGTTTCGGTTCCCCCTTAAAAATATTGAAAATGGGGTGCAGATAGACCCCTCTATAAGTGTTTGGATTTGAATTTAGCGACCCATTTTTACCTAGTGTTGGCCCCAGCACCGTATTCGTAAAAAAACAGAAATCAACAGAACGAATGATAAAAAAATGATGACATCAAAATCAAACTCACTCAGTTCTCACTGTTTATAACTAGCATTGAAAAGAGTGCATCATTTTCAAATAATCTGAGTGTAGTGTTCTAATTGCATACATATATGTGGTACCATTTAGCATACTGGTAAACTGGTAACCAAATGAGTGAGGAGAAAAAAAAGAGCGAGCTCATATATCGGCTTATGCTCTGCAAAAGCGCACGCTCTGAACAGCAACGAAAGAGAAATAAACAGCAAATAAACGATTCGCTCGCTCATTCGGAGATTAACGAATGATCGCTCGTTGTTTTTCATTTCCTATGAAAGAAACAAAACGAAATGCACTGAGTTGAGTTGTATTAAAGTGAGTGAGGGATACTTTACTCCTCAATTATAAGTATTTACGAACTCTGCTTAAAAGCATAGAAATGTGCACGATAAAATCAACTTGTACTATCAATTAGGGCGCGTTTATAGTAAACGCTTATGCCGAAGATTATTGTTGAAGCTGAAAAACGCTTCATGTATAATCATATGGAAAAAGCTGAAAGTGTTTATAGTGCAAGTTTATTCCAAGCCTTAAGCGACTTATCGGCGCCGGTTAGGTTTTCGGTGTTTATATCTCTATCTCAATCGCTCTCACGGTTTGCATTTTTATTTTTTATATTTATATTATTTTAAGATGATTCTCGGCGCTTATTTCTTCAATTTCGCTTGTCAACATAATATTTTTTGTGCTGAACTTTCAACCGTTGTTGCATGGTTTTTGTAGTCTTGTTTTTTATGTTTCTGAAGCCAGTTTTCTGGACTTGTGTCTTCTATTTCGCTTAGTTACAGAGCCTTCATTGTTCTTGCGTGCATCAATCAATTGGTTATTTTTTCTGGTAAACTTTTAGGCGTTGTTATGCTTTGTATTTTCAAGTTACTTTGAATTCAGTTGTTATTCTTTTGATTATTTATATGTGGAGTTTATAGAAAAATAAAATTTTATTGCTATTAGTGAAGGGTAAATGTAATTTCGAACTTTGTTAAGTTTTTTCTGAAGTTATTTTATTAGCTATATGCAAATTAGCAAAATATATATTTTAGTATATAAACGGTCATAATAAAAAATGACCGCTTAACAAGACAAACTATGAAAAAAAACAGCAGTTCAACGCTTATATTGCGATATTGCGATATTGCTTGCTCACACAGCTTTTTTTCTTTTCATTTTATTATTTACACTTTGCCAATTGTATTCCACAAAAATGCAAAAAAAACATAAATTTTTGCAAAAACTAATGCATAAAAACAAAAGACAAAATAAGAATAGTTTTTACAAGAGCATTTTGTTGTTGAAATAGAAATTGAGGTAGAGTACAAATACAACACAGAATCTTAAAATCTACTAACAATGCAATGTCTTTTTTTCCTTTAATAATCAATGCAAAATCTTTGCTATTTTCTTCCTTTCCTTTTCCACACCCTTCCCACTTCAAAATTTTCACCAATAAGATAAATAAGCTACTTTCATATGCAAGCAATAAGCGTTCACTACGAACACCAATAAGCTCAATAAGCTTCTCGCACTTTAACCCGTTTGATGCCAAATGGCATACATTTTTTTACTGTTTTCAATCGTTTGCTTTTTAGTGAGTCAATCAAGCAAAGCTTTCAAAGAATCATTTTCTACTTTAATTTTTTCTGCTCTTTCTGAATCAGTCGACAGAATTGTTCTATCTGCCGCCATTATTTAACTTTGGCAGCTGAACGCAGAACAAATGTGAAATTTTTAATTTTTTTTAACAAACAATCGTAAATTTAAACAAGAAGTCACTTCTATAGTAGGCTAATGCCTCGTATCTGGTGGCATAATCGATTTTTTCAAAAGATAGGACTGATAATGTAAGGAAATTCAATATGGCGGATTTAAGATGGTTTGAGTGGGTAGAAAGTGTGGCCCATACGCCAGAGAACCCTGGTTCGATCCCACCTGACACAGAAATTTTGTTTCAATTGAATTAATTTTTCTGTTCAGATGTCAGCTCTCTGCAGACAATGGCAAACCTCAGAAAGTAAAAACTGCCATGAAAAGCTTCTTTAAAACATAAGCCGTTCGGAGTCGGCATAAAACTTGTAGGTCCAGTTCTTGATCATTTGAGTTCAAACATTTCACAACACGCACAACACAATTGATCATAAAAAGCTCGGTCAAAGTCCTTTCAACAGCTGAAATGGCCATTTCATTTTTTTTTAATAACTTAACTTATTAATTCAATGGAAATAAACTACTAGATAAAATCTTGTGAAAATCTTGCAATGGTAGCCGATATGTTACCCCACATCTATTCCTTCAAAAACAGTTTACCGGTAAATTAGTGAATTTAAATCGATCGTACAAGCACCGAAGACGCACCTCGCTTTGAAAGGTTAAAAAAAGCTAAAAATGCGGAATGCGGTAAAGAAAGTGGATCAAATTATTTTAAATTATCGTAAAGTGAAGTTGCGCTAGTTAGATGAGCCCGTGGGTATCGCAAAAAAATGGACGCGCTACATTGTGTACGATCTATTGGAGATAAAAAGCTATTACCGCAATGGTTGCCGCGTTTGCGGATCATCGGTCAAAAAAATTAGCAAATCCGGTTCAAATCAAAGGATGATTCAAATTTAGCGGACTTATGACGTTTTGTGACGATGGATGAAATAGGGGTACATAGCCATAAGCCTGAGTCCAATAGGCAGTCTGCAGAGTGGCTGGAAAGCCACAAAAGCCGACCAAAGCGGTCAAAAGACCAGCGCTTGGCCGGAAAGATTATAGCCTTAATAATTTCGGAAAGTGTTTAATTTAGCGAAACTGGCAAATTTTGCGCAATAAGCTTCCTGTGAATTTTATAATGTCAGCTTTCTTAAAATTGGTTCATCGACTTGCAATATATTTCATAGTTGTGAAAATTTTAACAGTACTTAAAGCAACTTGAAGCTGCCTGCACACTTTTTGTTACTGTTGTTAGCCAGAAAAAAAAATGAATTTTTTAAATCTACTAAAAACTGTCACCCTGTTCGTGCGGGATCTAGACATCCAATTTTTTGATGAAACCAGCGAACTTTAAATAATCCTAAACGCTTCCAACGGACAAATTTGAAGCACTCGCCATTTCTCTGACTGACGAATGCTTGTTTGTCCTTACTAGAGCCTTGATTTGGTTGTCAATCTCCGAAAGGTAAAGCTTGAAGGAACAATTTTGCCGGGTTCTAGAATAAACTTGAATAACTGAAAAGTCATATTCAGCCATGAGGAAAACAAAAATATTTGCTTTTCAATAGAGCAGAGTGGAGATTATTGTTAAAATTTCTTAAGAGTAGCTGCAAAATGTGGCTGACTTGTATGCGAATTGTTGTTGTTTGTGAAACAATTCAAACACTTGATTAACACTTTTGTGCACTTGAAAAAAAAAAACGCTTCATTAGCCTGTCATTGACGTGGGCTGAAATATGGTCAATAAACAAACATTAATACACAGATACAAATATGGACTCATTTCGACGCCAGCTCAAAAAATAACGTAGTAAATATGTATTAATAAATAAATATAATAAATATTTATTAGCATTTTAGAGAAATAAAAATTCTGTGTTTTTTTCTTTAATTATGTGTTTTGTGTGTACATCGTACTGCGTTATTATCTATCAGACATCTTTTTCAAAATAATTATTTGCATTTTAAACATCATTTGCTACACTTGCTTTTATAAGTAATTTTTTTAAGACAATATTTAATGGCCGTCCACAGAGAGACTCACGTAGAAACGAGTTTATTTAACAAAACAGATAACGAAAAAAAAAACAAAAAAAAAATAAAAAAGTACATTCTATAGTTGAACAAATGTTGTTGCTGTTATTTTTTTTTTTCAAGGAACAAGTAACTTGGCTGAAGTGGGTTAACCTTGAATCGGGTAATGTTAAAGTTATTTGTTGTTGTTATTTTTGTTAAAATTGTTTGTAAACAAAATGTGCGGCAAAATAAAAAAAAATCATTAAATGTGAGTAAAAGTAGTTAATAAGTAACAAAAAAGTAGCAAAAAGTAAGGCATTTCGTGCGGCTGGTGGCACAGTTTAAACTATAGCAATAGCTGTGAGTAAGCGAAACCTTTTGTTATGTCTACCCAAATGGAAGGTCAACCTGCCTCGTTTGGCATTCATTGGCAAAATAACCCAATTAGTTTCTGCCGCACTAAAGTGCGTGAAATTTTTTTTTTTAATTTTTGGGTTGGGCTTGGTGTGAAGAAAATAGGCTAGTTTTTATTTCTATTGATTACTTCTGGTTGTTGGTTGGTTTTTAGACGTGTTTTTCCGTGTTAATTGTTTGGGTTGGCCACACCTTGTGTGCTTATTTTGTGATTGTCCAAAAGAATTAAATTATATAAGCAAAAAGCTTTGAATTTAACACTCAGACGAAATAGTCGCGGCAGTTCTGGAATGTATAATAGCGTCAAGTAACAATGATTGCCACTTTGTTGACGGTTTGGTAGTTCAGATCAAGAGTTCTTGCCTATCAGTTAATGGTTTATAGGTTCTTATCCTAGTCCTACGTTTTTTTCTTTTTACTTTTGCCTAAATTTTTGCTATTCTAGAGCAGTTTAAAAGTAACTAATTTGACAGTATCTTAGATCATAAAATTGTATCTTTATCTGCTTAACTTACTCGTAACTATGTGAATTTTTGTTATTTCCTGGGAGTGGTTTTAATTCAACGGCAGTCCAACTTAATAGTTATGAATTAAAAACAGACTTTCAACTGCTTAATAGCTGCTACCTAATCAATAAAATTAATTAGATTAAAATGCTTTTTCTCTCTCATTTAAAAAGCCGACAACTTTGACAAGAGTCGCAAATAAACAGATATTAAAAAAAAAATGTGAAACCTAAGCACCAGGAACAGCAGGGCTGGGTCACATTATTAGCAATAAATTTAAGCAAAAACGACAACAGAAACGGCTACTTTGCGCCCTTACTTCTGGTCAAGGGGTAGGGCTGGTCTTATCCAGGCTCTAACACTAACACTTAACTTTCACAGCTTTCAACTTAATGTGCTGTCCGTCAGCAATCACTTAGGCTGCGTCACAAGACAAGACACAAATTTATGAGTCATGCTTGTTAATTAAATTGTAAGCATACTTTTAAAATTGCAATGAGCTGCAAAGCCAGTTAAATGCCAGTCATTTTTGCTCAACTGCTTAATTGGCTTTAAGCCCAACAATTTTTGGCTTAAAGAGCTTATTATTTATGTCTGCCTAAGAAAAAAACACATTAAAATATTTGCTAAAAATCTCATTACAGGTAAGGAAAACAAAAATACACAAAAAACTTATCTCTAACGCATGCCAATGAAAACAAAATCAATTCTTCGCTATAATGTAATGTTCACTTTAAAAGTTGCCGCGCATATTAAACACGCCTCAGTGCAACACTGAACAGCACTCCAAATACCAGTGTTGCGCTGATAAGCGCAACTGCAGGCGACTGCCGACCGCCTGCCTAGAGTCACATGCTCTGTTTTTGCTATAGTTTTTTTGTTTTCGTTTTGACCGATTGCAGTTGGCCAAGTGTTAAAGCCTCCGATTTCACATTCAATTAAGTCTTGAATTTTGTGTGTTTTTTTCATATGTTTTGGTTTTTGTTATTGTTGTTTTTTTTTATAATTTGCCAATTACGTTCCGTCACGTGCGTTTTGTTAATCTCTTGTTTTTGTAGTTGTTGGCTCACCACACAACATGATAATGCAACGTGGGTATTTTTTTTTTTATTTCTTCCAATTAATGCAATGTTTTAAGTTGTTTCGTGGCGATTATTGCTTATTTTTATCACTTAATTATAATATTAAATAGCTTAATGCAATGTATTCGGAAATTCTAGCTAAAGCTCGTGCTTTAAAGTTTTTCTACTGCTATTTCAATTGAATTGAATGCATTTGAGTAATCTTTAAGTTTGCCTAGAAACAGAATCGCATAAATAAATTGAATTAATATAAAAATAATTTTTTTAATTTGACACCCTATATCAGGAAAGTGCAGACACTAGAGATGGCAAGACATATGAGTATAACCAGCTTAATCGAAATAAAAATTTTGAAATGCAATAAAAAGAAATATATGTATAATCAATTTTATATTCGTGTGATTTCAATTTTAAGTCGGTCGAACTGATATCTCGAACAATTTTCATTCGATTGACTGGAAAAATTTTCAATATATTCAAAACTATTTCTTACTTCCCCCACGAAGTAGGATTTTTTATATTGTATAGTTGAATTGTTATTAAAATTTTAAATTTTTTAACAATTTGGTCAAAAACAGTGTAAAAAATTGTTACCTCAAAGCGAATGATCATAACCTTTGTTTTTATCTCTGCTGAATTAACTTTTCTTTAAAATTTACATAAAATTATTACGCAAAAAGTAAATTAACAAAAAAATTCATTGTGATATTGAGAGAACTCCTAGCTACATTTTTTTCTCAATTCTATGAGTGTATTTTTTTGTTGTCGGTGAAAAATATTAAGTAACAGTTAAATGTTACTAAATTTTCAGAAAAAAGCTGTTAGATGTTCGTAGTCAAGTGTAGAATTTTGTAAAAATCGATTTTTTTTTTATATACATATTTTCGAAAATTAGACCTTTGAGAAAACACCACCTTGTTCAAAAAGAAAGGTTCATTCACACTGTGAACCGGACTTAACTGTCCGATTCGAAAATCTGTCTTCGATTTTTGCGATGGAAGAAAAAGTTGAGACTGATTCACCCGCCTGATGCCTGGTTTGCGTGTCATACTCGTATACCCATGTCTCATCACCAGTAATGATGGACTCGATGAATGATTCGTCATTTTCGACCATTTCCGGCATGTCTTTCGCGATAGCAACTCGGTCTCTTTTTTGCATGAAATTGAGTTATTTCGGTACCAGCTTCGCAGCGACACGTCTCAAGCCCAATTCATTCTTCAAAATGTTCTGAACAGATACAATTGAAATGCCGACGTCCTCTGCTATCTCTCTAATCGTCAATTTGCGATTTTTGACCAACATTTCTTTGATTTTTTTAACGTTTTCTTCGGTAGTCGAACACGCTGGCCGCCCGGTTGGAAACAAAACACTGTCACTTTACCAAATGTCAACGAGAGACGCTGATATTTGGCAGCCTTGTCATAGACACCTGTGGCAATCTACTAAAAAAAAAATTTCGAATCGGACAGTTAAATCCGGTTCACAGTGTGAATAAACCTTTCTTTTTGAACAAGGTAGTATTCTCCAAAGGAATATTTTAAATTTCAAATATTTACGGATTTATAGCTATTTTAGTGACGCTGCCAGACGGGATGAAACTTGGTTACGTCGCACAGAAGTGCGAGCTTCTGATGCTTCTAAGGAAGCTAGAATTGATCGTTTAGCAGAAAGAAGTAGACCCAATGTTTGGAGCAAGAATCGGCAATTAACGAAATGTAAGTACAGCGCCCGTTTCTAAAAATGTGACTGTTTGTATCTATGCTAAAATCTTAAAACGCGATTTTTTTGGAACCTCCTTTTTCCAACACATGTTACCTCAAAACCCATTTATTTAAAATTTTGTAAAGGTCCTTTTTTATATATCCCTCTATAACCTAGAGTATAGAATTATGTAAAAATTTTGTTTGTCAATATTTTTAAAAAATTCAAAACTTTGAACAAAGACCTAAAAATTACTTTTTTTCAATCAATCGCCATTTCGCGAAAAATTATTTCTTTTTCTTTTCCTATTTCGGAATATCGCGACATTTTTTTTAATTTTTTTTTATTGAATTTTAAAAAACGCTCAAAATTTTTTCATCAAGGCTAGAATAATGCCTTAAAAAAGGGGAAAACAATTATATTATATACAAAAAAGGAAAATTTTTCAACAGACAACTGTCAGCACTGCCTATTATTTGTAATCAAAGTATATTTATATGTAAGTATATTTATAAGTATAAATATTTTGTTTTATTTGCCTGTCATTACAAAATTGAATAAAAAGTTTTTACAATATAGTGATATTAATAAAAAATTAAAAATCCATAATCACTTCACTATAAGTGGGGACAATAAAATAAAATCAAAATATAAAAATTATGAAATCTTAAAATAAACCAAAAATTTTGAAATATTGGTAGTATGCATTAAAAACCACGCGTTCGCAACAAACTTCATATTTATTATACCTGACATTTTTTTACCATTTTACCTAAAAATACCTTTCATTCAATCTGTCAAACTTAATATTTGGTCATACACACAAGTTTTTTATTATCTCGCTGGAAATGACGAATTACGAGCCAACGAAACAGCATTGTCGGAAAGTTTTACTGGTTTAGTTTAAGCAAAAATGCATCCAAGGCACATCGTTTGCTCCTCGAAGCATGCCCTCAATATGTTTCGTCTATTATAATGTGCCAGGAAAGGTTTGCGCATTTCAAAAGTGGTGATATTGACATCGATGACAAAGAACGTCCAGGTCAGCCGAAAAAATTTGATGATGAGGATTTGGAGGCATTACTCGATGAAGACCCATGTCAAATGCAACAAGACATTCCAAATTCGTTTGGAGTTGATCAAGCAACCATTTGCAGGTGTCTGAAAGCACTGAAAATTATCCAAAAGCATGGAAATCGTATGACATACGATCTGAAGCCGAGAGCCGTCAAAAGACAATTTTTCCCTTGTGAACAGCTGCTCCAACGGCAAAATCGGAACAGTTTTTCGCATCGTATTGTCACTGGCAATGAAAAGTTGATCCATTATTATAATCCAAAGCGTAAAAAATCGTAAAAAAATCGTAAATAATCCAAAGCGAAAAAAAATCGGAAAAAATCAACATCGACTGCAAAGCCAAATATCTATGGTTTCAAGCTCATGATCTGTATTTGGTGAGATCAACAAAGTGTTATTTTTTATGAGCTGCTAATCCTAACCTAACGAAACAATCATAGCAGATCGCTACCGACCACAATTGATGCATTTGAACCAAGCATTAAAGGAAAAACGGCCGCAATTGCAACAAAGACATGACAAAGTGATTCTTCAGCATGACAATGCTTGACCACAAGTTGCAGGGCCAGTCAAAACATACCTGAAAATACTGAAATGGAATATCCTACCACACCCGCCCTTTTCATCAAGCATTGCCCCATCCAACTACATATTACTTGTTTCGATCGATGACCCATGACCTGGCTAAGTAGCACTTTCATTCTTATGAAGATGCCAAAAAATGGATCGATTCGTGGATAGCTTCAAACTACGTATCCTTTTTTCGAAACTGAATCCATAAATTACCAGAAAGATGGGGAAAAGTAGGGGCTAGCGATGGACAATAAAATACATTGTAGCAATTTTCCACAATAAAGCCTCCCCAATTTTTCACAATTTTTCCAACACATTTCCAACACTCCCAACACATTTTTAGTGTTTTACAGAATAACCCCTATTTTGCAAGACAGCTTTACATTTTCGCGGCATAAACACTACTTATAACTAACAAGTGCTCTGAAGTATGGCACCCCGATTCTTCTTGACTCTTTCACAAAGACATATCGTATGTTTTGATTTGACAGGTTCTATATTATTTTTGGCAATCTTACATAAACGTTTTGTACGCATTGCATTTATATTATTTTGGTTCAACCAATTTTTGGCAACACCAGCGGTGTGTTTGAGGTCGTTATCGTGTTGAAATTCCCACCCAAGGTTGATTTATAAGGTTGTCGCAGGGCTGATCGCACTCTCTTCTCAGTACCCATAATTGTCAAAACCAGCCAATTTTGCGAATGAAAAACGGATGATAAAAGAGAGCACTTGCAGATTTTCTATGAACTGTCAACTTCAATTTGACAATTATGGGCACTCGCTCTCTCCCTTGCGACAACCTTATAAATCAACCTTGTTCCGACCTAAGCGGCATTTTCCACTCTACAAATGGCTATATTACGTCGCTGAATATTTCAAGATATAAATTTGTATCCATGTTTTGTTTTATCCATCAATGCGACCCAACTTCGTAACAGAAAAGCCATGCCCACACTATGATACAACCACCAACATATGCTTGAACGTCTTTGGCGTGTACTTTGAATTATATTCTGCATTCTTCGGTTTTCAAACCCATGATTAACCACCGCTTCAATTAAATTTATTTTTACTTCATCGGACCAAAGCACTTTCCACCATTTTTTGACATTTGATCTGGATCGACCCACTCGTTATGCGATTTTGCCCATGTGTCAAGGTCAGCATAGAAACTTTTCGCGGAGATTACCAGGCAGTTCTTTCTCTGCCAGTCGTCGCCTTACAGCTCGAGTAGAAATTCCAAAGCTAACCTCACTGCTCACAAAGCTTCTCACGTTGACTCTGTCCTTCTTTGCTTAGCTCAGGACGAGGAGTTCCACATCAGTGGCAATGCCTGCTCTGCATATTTTAATAATTTTTTGATATGCTTTCGAATAGTTTTTTTTGTATTTTTAAGTAAATTTAGATACTTATCTTCGCTTTCCAACAAAAACTTTATACTTCACTCGAAAAATGTTTCAGTTAACTGATTTTCAATCAAGTTTTTCTCTTTTGTTGTTCCATTATATTTACACGTGTTCTTACAATTTCGAAAATTACCCAACAAACAGTGGTGTTTAAACAAAACCCTGCAAACATTTTTAACCAATATTTATGATAGAAGTTAAAATTTGTTTGTAACTGAAAGCAACAAAAAATTCATGTAGACATTTCTGCTGATGTATTTTTCAAAATATGAATTTGATTCAATTAATAACTATATGATACTTTAGGTTAACAACTGCCTTTCTACCTTTTTTTTTTTTTGCTCTAACGATACACAATATCTGGAAACTGTGTAAATTCTTTAAAAAAAAAACTGCACTTCAAATACACTTCAAATATATAATTATAAAATAAAAGACGTTATTGATAATTCTTCCGCTAGGTTGATATTAAAATCAACCGTTTCAAACTTAAATGTCAAGGACATTCAAATTCAGTGTCTCAACACAGAAGTTTCAAATCAATATGGTTTTATTTAGTATAAATTAAATCTTTTATTATGAAGATATCATAATTAGGGAAGATAAAAATATGCAAATGCATTATTATGCTTTTGTATAATTTGTCACTTTTAAGCCATTTTTGCATATATATAACGTGTTGCTTATTTATAATGGTCATTCAAAGAATATCCGGCATAACATAGAAGGACAAATATTTTTTTTTTTACTTTTCAACATTTCAACCGCCAGTGATCCTCAACTTCTTTAATCCCTCCAATTAGTGACTGACGTTCATAACTTTTAATCTTACAAACACACAAGAATAACACACTGTGACAAAAAAAAATCAGAGCAAAACTTCTGGAATGGGACATAGCATAGGTTGTAAGTATAGTTAAATAGATTTTTTTTGACATACTAGAATTTTTTGGTACATATCGATATTTTGAATAACGATAAAAAACGGTTTTTTCGCAAATGCGCTCACTTATACGCCCATAATTTCGTCAAATATACACTGATTTTCATTTTCTTACTGGTTTTGAAAATAAAAAATTTAGGTCTTTAAACATGCCATACATGACTTAACAGGTTTCATTTTCTATAATGTAGTATTTGCCAGGTAAACCATTTTTTATTGGTTTTTTTACAATTTTTTGAATTTTGTGCTGTTTTTGAACACTATTTTGTTAAAAACCCCTTAAGTTTGTTTTATTATTTAATAATATCACATTTTCACGAGTAAAATGTGTTTCTTTTTTATAAAGCCGGTCAATAATATAAAACAATATAATCTATATTACTAAAAATCGCATTCCGTTCGTTTGTTCATTTGTGTGTTTGTTTGTTTGACTTTTCTACAAATCTAAAGCGATTTCGCTCAAACTTAAAGCGTGTATTACTTGCATTCTAGTTAAGGTTTTGCATACTTAGTTTTAACCAAGCCCTCTTTTACCGCCCACAAATCAAAAAAAATGCGAAATTTTCTACAGTGTCGATTGTATGAGACTTTAATTTGATAATTTAATTTGTATGGTTACTTTCGGATATTATACAAAAAAAGGGTTTCCACGCCTCCTTTTATCGCCCACAAATCAATGAAAATGCTATATTCCTGACAGTTCTGGTCGTATAAGACTGAAATTTGAACATTAAGTTTGTGTGCTTACCATCGGCAACTATATTAAAAATAGGCGTGGAAGACCTATAATTACGCCCACTTTTAAGAAATCATTAAGACTTCAAAAAATTTGGGCCGATTGCGCCACAAATAAAAGAGTATGGTTGCACTTCTTAGTAAATTTTTAAAGAATTTTGTTTTTTAGAATGAGAATGTTCTAAGTACTGCAAAATTAAATAAAGCATATCAAGCCATTTCAATTTGTTTATATAATTTTTAAGCATGTTTTTTGACAGTTTAAAGGCATTTGTTGAACTTTTAGTACATCGTTTTTGGAAATGCTACTCAAAAATATTTACTCGATATTTTTATTTTTAACTGATCATCATCGGTTTCTCGTTTAAGTGACCAGCAGTAATTTGTCATCATTTTGATTTTATTTTTACCATCAAAACGCTTTTCTATATTGGCGATTTTTTGGTGAAACCGTTCTCATTTCACACGTGTTCGGTATTCTGTTTACAGCATGTTTATTTGATTGTTAGTAAAAAATTTAAACAAAACTGCCAAATTGAACTTACACGGAGGTTAATACACATCATGAATCTAAAATATCGGCAAATGGCTTTTTTTTTCTAAAAAGTTGAATAAGTCAATCAAATATTACTCGATTTAAATAGACTAAAATGCAGAAGACGCAAAATGAAATGTGTTTTGAAACTGCATACCAAAAGTAAATAGCTTTATACAAATGTGACTTATTAATTTTCGTTGAAAGTGCGGTGCAGTCTCAAAAAACTGAAAAAATCGATTTATTTTTACATGTAGCTCCCTTAATTTTTATTCGAGCTTGTAATGTAATACACCGTTAGAAAGGTGTTATTTTGTTGGATGCATATGATAAGACATATGATTTTTTTAACCTCATCTACCTCGAAAAGAGGTTTTTTTAACCTTTATTCAAAATTTTGATGTGAAAAATTTGTGGTATGCCACAATGTTACATTTAACTATATCTACAATCTACACTATGTCGCATCCTAGAAGTTTTTTGACTGTCACACCGTGTAATTTTAAAAGTAAACAATTTTGCTTGCAAAAATTCACAAATCCTCGTTTTTTACTTTTTACTAATGCTTACAAATTTTTTTATCAAAAATGCCTCCCATATGGGTAACTCTGGCTACAGGCCAGATGCTGATTGATGCAATATTTTAGCATTTGCAGTACATATATTTAAAAAGTCATAAAGTGTTAAAAAAATTAATAATAAACCCGTTTTTAAGACTAGATTAATTATATTTTTATCAGTGGAATTTTTGACGAAATGTTAAAACCCTGTCACTAAACTCATATAACATAAAAAAAATGGCCTGAAAAATTAAATCATATAAAAACCAAATCGTATCAAGTTTTACTCGATTTATCTCACATACCGGTTGTTGACTTTTTCTTCACATCTTCTGTCAACAACCGGTGTTCAAGATAAATGGAGTAGAAGAAAGAAAGATCCGAAGAAGGAATGAGCGAAAAGTATAAAGAGAAAAATAAAGATTGCGAGCCAATGACAATACTGATAAAGAAGCAGTGACTGACTGAATTGCAGCATGTGATGCTCAAACAGCTGATAAGTGATAAGAAGTAAAAAAAAAGTAGCAAGTTAAACCTGCTGGCAACTCTGTCCTAAGTCAACAGGTGCTTTTAGAAGTGTGTCGACCATATAACGAAAGTCAACTTTTATAAGTTAACATAATTTAGTAATAAAAATAATAAAATATAATATACATACTTGTGCTAAACTAAAAAAAAGTAAAAGTTTTGCTATAAACTCATGTTTCACGTGTTGTTTAACTGTACAAATTTTAAAACATTTACGAAAGAATTCATTACTGTTGAAATTTAGTTTGATTGATCATCATTTGTAATGAGAGAAACAACATTGGCTAAAACAACAAATTGGAGAAGCTGCAACAATGATCATAAATAAATGTACCATCAAATGTTGACGAATGTTGTTAAAACTTGCAGAAATGATTTTTCGTTGTTCCGCTTTTAGCTACTTACTCATCATAAGTTTTTTTTTTTTTCTTTCTTTCTTCATTTGCATAAACGTTTACATTTAGTATTTTGTAGATTTTGCCTGTGGTTTAAGAGCTATGAACTTTTTTAATGAAGGCATGAGAAAGGTTAACGTCACCTTTTTCCTCTTCCAACTTTAGTTGAATCTCATAAAATTTCACTTTCCGCTACAAACTCACCGCTGCTTACCTTTTACTTCACATACCTTAGTTTGTGGTTATTGTGAGTATTTCCAAAACTTAATCATATTGATTAAATATAAATGATTTTGTTTTTTTTTTTTTTGTGTTTTTATGAGACGCAATAATAGTAAAAATTGTTACTGGTAAAGAAAACAGAAGGCAAAAAAAAAAACAAGCAACAATTGGTAACAAAAGATTAATTTATTTGGCAATTCTTATCATTGGCAACCGTGGCCAGAACAAAAGATTAAAGTTTCTCTAGTGCTTAAAAAAACAAAAAAAAGTCTTTAAATTTGTTTGTGCCCATTTAAAAACGGTTTAAAATCTAAGCACCTTGGGCCGATACACAATCTTATCGTTTAAATTTAAAAACGAAAAAAAAACCATCATACCGCAACATGAGCGTGTCAACATGATAAAAGGAATCACTCCTTACTTGTTGTCGTTCAAATAGTTCTAACTAGGTACGAAATTCTTTTCAATTGCTTGGTCACTAGAATGTCCGGCTCGTATTATTGACATAAAATTATTGCCATTCAGACGCCACTTCAGTACATTATCGATAACACCTTTGCTGACGCCATGTTTACCCAAATAAAATCGCTATTAATTCTTGGGTAATTATAAAATATTTGCTCTATTGTGACGATAAGAGAACTACAGACTATACAAATATCTTAAAAATTTTTTAGAAAAAAAGAAAGAATAACAGGTCATGCAATAAGTCCGTAGGATAAGTACGAAAAAAAAACAAAATTTTGATAAAACTCGATTATATTATTCAACATAGTTGCCTTCGAGAGCGATACAACGAGTATAGTGATTTTCCAAGCTTTCGATACCACTTTTATAGTACGATTTCTCTTTCTCGTCAAAATAGGCCTCAGTTTCAGCGATTACTTCATCATTGGACTTGAATTTCTTTCCAGCAAGCATTCTCTTGAGATCTGAAAACAGGAAAAAGTCGCTGGGGGCTAAATCTGGAGAATACGGTGGGTGGGTAAGCAATTCGAAGCCCAATTCATTCAATTTTGCCATAATTTTCATCGATTTGTGACACGGTGCATTGTCTTGGTGAAACAACACTTTTTTTGTTTTGCAAATGTGGCCGTTTCTTGGCGATTTCAGCCTTCAATCCTTCCAAAAGTGCACAGTAATAGTCGCTGTTGATAGTGGTTCCTTTTTGGAGATAGTCGATGAATATTATTCCTTTCGCATCCCAAAATACAGATGCCATCACTTTATAAGCCGAATGTGGGGTCTTTGCTCACTTTGGATTCGGTTCGTCGACTGCTGTCCACTCAGCTGACTGTATTTTGGATTCTGGTATGTAATAGTGAAGCCATGTTTCATCCATTGTCACATAACGACGATAGAATTCAGTTTTGTTTAACAGAGCCAAACACTCCTCTGAAGCATCAATTCGTTGTTGTTTTTGGTCGACTGTGAGCTCACGTGGCACCCACTTTGCACAAAGCTTCGCATACCAAAATGTTCGTGTAAAATGGTAAAAACACTACCATCTGATATCTTTACAATGTCAGCTAGTTCGTGCACCTTCAATTTGCGATCGTTCATAACCAATTTGTGGATTTTTTGATGTTTTGTGGAATAACAGTCTGGTTTGGGCGTCCACTGCAATCTGCATCATTTACGTGCGCATACGACCACGTTGAAATTCAGCAATCCACTATTCAACCATTTGTCTCGATGGAGCAGAGTCCGGCTAATGCTTATTTGGTTTGGTTTCCATTGTTTGGTTTCCACTGTATTTTTTTCATCAAAAAGCAATGCTTTATCAAAACTCGAAATTCACTTTTTTCCATTTTTTTTATTTTTCAATAACAATAGTTGCACACAAAATGCTATAACTCACGAATCAATTGCCAGATTATTGTCAAATTTTTATACGTATCGTTTGAAGGTTGGTACTAAACAAAAATCATATGCAAAAAATCTAGTAACGCCATCTATGTGTCACCCTATGGACTTTTCAAACGTAATGTTATTTAAAGAACATTGAGTTAGTATTCGATTGCATTATAAGTAGCATTTGAATATGGTTAGTTTAGTGCTTGTTTAGTTTTAGTTAGAGATGAAATAAGAAGTAAAATAAGTAAACTCTGTTTTCCTTCAAAATGAAATACTATTTTTAACGAATCACCATGTTTCCAAAAAATAACTAGTTTCTTTTAGTCGTATTATAGAATTTAATTTCAATGTATTAATCACTATACCGAGTGGAAATCAGTAAAGGAAAACCTAATTTAACCTTTTTGTGCTCGTTAGTCTACAATTGTAGCATTTTTGCTGAAAAAGTTTAATTTAAAAAAAAAGACACATCAAAAGGATCCGAGGTTCTATTCTAAGCAGTTTTGGTCACTATCGTCATTAAAAGAAAAATGCCACATTGAGACTATACTTTTAAAAATTACCATCTCCTGGCCGTTAGTCTACAAATGTAGACACCATACAAAATGTATGGAAAGTTACATAACATAATTTTTTATTTTTAGCTTGTCGAAACATGTCTCTTTGGCATTTTTATTATTTTTGGCTTTCTTTGGTATTACACAATAAAAGAAGAGAAATTAAACAAATTTGATAATGATTTTCATACAAATGAAGGATGTTTTTTGGAGGTATCCCAACAGGCCGGCACGTCATCGTTCAGACAGAAGAAAAAACGATTTGTTGGTCATGAATTCTTTGGAAATTCGCGATGCCGTTAAATTGTTTAATGAGTGTGATCACTGCTATTAATAGTACGTTCAAAAAGTCCATAGAATGACACATAGATGGCGTTACTAGATTTTTTTCCATACGATTTTTATTTAGTACCAACCTTCAAACGATACGTATAAAAATTTGACAACAATAAAAATTTGACAATTCGTGAGTTATAGCATTTTGTGTGCAACTATTGTTATTAAAAATAAAAAAAATGGAAAAAAGTGAATTTCGAAATTTGATAAAGCATTGCTTTTTGATGAAAAAAAAATACAATGGAAACCAAACAATGGCTTGATAAACATTATCCAGAATCTGCTCCACCGAAACAAATGGTTGAAAAGTGGATTGCTGAATTTAAACGTGGTCGTACCAGCACAAATGATGCAGAGTGCAGTGGACGCCCAAATCAGACTGTTATTTCACAAAACATCAAAAAAATCCACAAATTGGTTATGAACGATCGCAAAATTGAAGGTGCACGAGCTAGTTGACATTTTAAACATATCAGATGGTAGTGTTTTTACCATTTTACACGAACATTTGGGTATGCGAAAGCTCTGTGCAAAGTGGGTGCCGCGTCAGTTCACAGTCGACCAAAAACAACAACGAATTGATGCTTCAGAGGAGTGTATGGCGCTGTCAAACCGCAGTAAAATCGAATTCTATCGTCGATATGTGACAATGGATGAAACATGGCTTCACTATTACACACCAGAATCCAAAAGGCCTGCAACTGAGTGGACAGCAGCCGACGAACCAAATCCAAAGCGCGCAAAGACCCGAAAGTCGGCTTGTAAGGTGATGGCGTCTGTATTTTGGAATGCGAAATGAATAATATTCATCGACTATCTCCAAAAAGGAACCACCATCAACATGGACTATTACTGTGTACTCTTGGATCGATTGAAGGCTGAAATCGACAAGAAATGGCCACATTTGCAAAAGAAAAAAGTGTTGTTTCACCAAGACAATGCACCGTGTCACAAATCGATGAAAATTATGGCAAAATTGAATGAATTGGGCTTCGAATTGCTTACCCATCCACCGTATTCTCCAGATTTAGCCCCCAGTGACTTTTTCCTGTTTTCAGATCTCAAGAGAATGCTTGCTGGAAAAAAATTCAAGTCCAATGATGAAGTAATCGCTGAAACTGAGGCCTATTTTGACGAGAAAGAGAAATCGTACTGGTATCGAAAAGTGGCATCGAAAAATTGGAAAATCGCTATACTCGTTGTATCGCTCTCAAAGGCAACTATGTTGAATAATATAATCGAGTTTTATCAAAATTTTGTTTTTTTCGTACTTATCCTATGGACTGTAACAAGTAAAATAATTTTTTCATTTAAATTTGAATCAGGGTTCCTCCTGATCAGATTACATTGTTCATGTTTAGTATTCAAAGCTGATACGATAACCTGATCAGGTTTAATTTGCCAAGCAGATTAGACTACCTTTTCAGGTTACGTGATAAGGTTTAATATCGCAACCAGACAATATTCCCTAGCAAGGTTACCTGATCGGGATGAAGATCAAAAAGTTTATCACGTTTAAAATCAGCAGCTGATCAGGTGGCCTGATCCGATCCTTGCCAAATTAAGGATTTTCTGATCTTTTTCTGACTCAACCCTTAGGCCTTTTCCACACTTGGTCAACGCAATTCCAACGCAACTTCAACGCAACAGCGAAAAAGTTGAAAAGCAATGCAATTATAAACCGAATGGTTTCAGACTTGCTTCAAAAGTCGTGCTTCTTACACTAATTTAATATTTTACCCTTGCTCATTTATACTGCAAACTATTTCTTCTTCTTCTTCTAGATTCTATTAATGAAAAAAAGGAACTAATTAATTAACTTATTCATGTTGATTAATATATATAGCATACTGCACTACAAATAAATGAATTCACAAAACAAACAAACTGATCCAACAAGTCGGCTATGAAAATTGCGGAAAGAAGTGTTGCGTTGAACAAGTTGAAAATGTGTCAAGAACTTGGTGCGTGCAAGTTGCTTAATCTAAAGGTTCCGGTATAAATACACAGGCTAGCAACTTGAGTTGGAGTTGCGTTGACCAAGTGAAACTCTCGGAAAAATTTCCAAACTAGGAAAATATATTTATACCCCAACGCGTACTGCGTAAGGGGTATATTAACTTTGTCATTCCGTTTGTAACACCAAGAAGAAGCCGTGGCAGGTATAGAAAAATATATATATTCTTGATCAGCATCATCTCCTGAGTCGATTTCCGTGTGTCCGTCTGTCGACACGAATACAGCCGCAATTTTAAAGATATCGCGATGAAATTCAAAATATAAGTTTATTTTTAGAAAAGGAAGATCAAGTTCAAAAATGGGCCAAATCGGATGAAAACCACGCCTACCTTCCATACAAAGTAACTTTATGTTAACCGTAAAATGTCTTTAAAATCCACAAAAATTAAAGAAATGCCTTGAAGTCTTGCAGGTGAGCTTTGCTCTTCAGTCTTAATCCTGGCTATGAAAACCACGCCTACCTCCCATACAAAGTGGTTTTATTTTAAAAGTAAAATCTCTTCAAAATCTGCTCAAATTAAAGAAATGTCTTGAAATTTTGCTTATAAGCTTTGATATATAATATAGACCACCACTATGATATTTGGCAAAATCGAATGAAAACCACGCCTACCTCCCATACAAATTGGCTTTATTTTAAACGTTAAATCTCTTAAAAATTCACAAAAATTAATGAAATGTCTTGAAATTTTGCACTTTGGCTTTGATATACATATAATATAAACCATCTCTATGATATAGGGCAAAATCGGATCAAAACCACGCCTACCTCCCATACAAAGTGACCTCAACAAAATAGGAAAACTTTCGTTAATATATAAAGCTGGATGTCATCGTGAATGTCGTGGTTAAAGACTTGGAATATACTACAATATGGCCGCGGGGGGGGTATTTTAGCTTCGGTACCCTGCCGAAGCTCCACCCTTACTATTTTAAGCATTATTAATTAGCTCTACTAATTTGATCACCCACTGTATTAAACCAGTATTTTATACATTAAAAAAAGTATTTTCAAAACACGAAACATTATTAAAAGAGTATTATGTGCTCTAGAAACAGAATATTTTATACACCACAAAGTAGTGTATTTTATGCACTTAACGGTTAAATTAAATTATACTAAAGTAGTGTATAATTTATGTAAAAAGTTTGAAAAATACCTAAAAAAATGTTGTCGATTTTAAAAACTTAAGGTGCTGTATATTATGCTCTAAAAAGTAGTGTATAATTTGTGTAAAAATACCTCAAAAGTAGTATAAAAATAAGTAGTGCATTGCGAGCTCAAAATAACAGCTGAGAAGGCTTCAAATACAGAACTGTTCTGTATCCATTAATAATGGTGTCCTGACAGTTGAAAGACCCGATTGACCAATGCACTTGAAACAATAAATATCTATTCTCCAAAATTATTTTGAGCGGCAAGAAAACTAAGAAAGCTCATCTCTCAGGATAATTAGCATGATGATAACATAATAGAGTTACATGTATAAATAACCAGTCAGTCGCTTATTCAACTCCATTTATAAATGGATTAGACAAAATTAGTTACAGCTGACTGTTCTTTTTGCAATTGAATAAATTAAGAATGTTAGAGCGACAAAATTTTTTTATTGGGTTAATTTCTTTTTTAAATTTTCTATTTGACTTTTGTGTTTCTTTTTGTATTTTATTTTTTTATTAATAAACAATTATTTTTTATCAATAAATATTACAAAATTGCTAAAACTTACCTTGAAAAATGTTGGTTGAAGAGTTTTTTATTCCGTGTTTGTTATCAAGAAATACAAGAGATTATTTATGCACTTTTGTCAAAACGCGTACGTGACAGTTTTTTTCCAACTAGAATATAATTATTTCAAGTTTGTAAAATAAAAAAAAATATTTGTAACTTTTTCACTTGTAAATATTTTTTTAAATTTTTATTGTTTTTCTTGAGTTTGTAAAGAAAGTTTAGTTACTTAAAATTTTTATTTAAGTTGTTAACAACTTTATAACAGGTGAGCGAAATGAACACGCGCCACAACAACAATCGTAAAAATAACCTGTTAACGGTTTAAAAATAAAAAAAAACAACAAAGTCACGGACAACAGAGGATGAGACAACAGCAGCAAATATTGGCCGAAACGTCGAGGGTGCAGTCTATATAAATTGTTAATGAAAAAGTTGCTAGGCTATAATAACCAAAGCACCAAACGGCAAACGACAAACGACGAACGATAAATTCAAGAATCAATTTCGTAGACCGGAATAGTAGAAGAATTGAGTTAAACGTAGAAAACTCGAAGTTAAAACAAGTTAGTTAATTTAGACCAAAGCGAATCGCAGCCAAAATGTTACTAAACGACAATGTGGCAGCAAAAGCTGGCAAGAGCAGCAGCAGCAGCAGTAACAACAATGCAAAAACTTTGAGACATGCCAAAAAGTAGTTAGTAGCAAAAGTAATAGAAAAATAGAAGAAGAAGTAACAGAAGGAGAAAAAAATAAAAATAACGTATCTATCGATTTGATTATTGCTAGTTTTGCCATTATTAATGTTTTCGTTAAATATGGTTGTTTTTGTTGTTATTGTTGTTGTTGCTTTTGCCAGTTAATTTATAAAACTACGCTTATGTGTATTTAACAGTAACTAACGAAAAAGTGCGAGCGCGCTAAAGCGTTGTATCGCACAGATAAACGGTATCTGCGCAGGAATGTTTTTCATAACTAGTTAAGGCAACGATATACAAGGCGCTGACGATTAAAATGGCAGCGTTTTAATACAAAATAATAAAAATATGGCGACACACAAACACAAGCACACACACATGTGTTGACAGTCATTTTACACATTTGGCTGAACTGTCGTTGTTGTTGCCGTATAGCGACCAAGAGCCAGTCAAGTTAGAGATTCAAAAGCTTTGGTCATAACTGCGCCTATTCTCCTCGCAGAACAATCTCGTCTCAGTACAATAACAACAAACAGCCTGAAACGAAAGTGAGTTGAGCGCAACAATAAACACCCGATATAACCGAAAATTAACTTAACTGAGAATTAAGTAAACCGAGTCGCGGCGAGCAAGTGAACAAATGAAACCTTTATCAGTTTCAACTAAGTACATATTTTCATACATTTTATATTCTAAAAATACAATTCATTATTTCATATCCGTCGGATGCGCTGTATCGCACAATTCGTTGCCTCTGCAGCTTATCAGCGGCAGCCAGAGTTTCCAAAATAAAATCTTAAATAACTCTAGCTTTTGTTGTTGTAGCTTTCTTTTTCTTTTTTTATTTTTTTCTCTCACTCAATCTCTACCGCTACGCTCACACTCACTCACACTTTCTTTTACTTGCAGCGCCCTATGCTTGCTGGCTTTAAGAGCCGTGTTTATTTTATAAATATTTTTTTTTCTTAAGGTGTTATTAACATTTTTTTGTTTTTTAAAAAGTTTTTAATTTTAATATTTTTTTTTATATATCTTTTTTTCAGTTGAAACTCATAAATTACTCTTCCGATGTGCCGATTGATTTTCTTAAATATAAATTCATATTATATGTGTCTTGTTCGTTGTCCTCTTTATTTTTATTGTTTTTGGTTTGTTTTTTTTTTTTAATTGTTGTTTTTTATGAGTTATTAATACTTATTTACTTATTTTAATACATTTTTATTTGTGCCTCAAAACTCACTTCTTGTTTTATTTTGTTATTTATTTTAACTTTGCACTTTATGTTTATTCTCCTGCTGCGCATGCGCACACGTTAAGCTTTAATTTTATACTCAAACGCTGAAATTTAATCGCAGCTGGCTAAGCTAGGCATAAAAATATTAAAAACTTGCACCCACAAGACGCATTTACATTAGCTTTTGGTGTGTGTGTGAGTGTGTGTGTGTGTGTGTGTTATTCAAAAAAGCTCTCTGTAATTGCCCGTTATATAACTTTAACAACTTTAACCCTCTGCAGCTGACGTCGTAGTCTCACAGACACCGAAAATCAAAACTTTATGCGTAAAAACGGAAAATTCACAGCCAAACTCAAACCAAATCTTTTAAAGAAAACGTATTTTGTTTTAAATTTTTTTAAAATCTAAAATGTATTTGCTGTTATATGGAATAAGGTCAAGAAAATTACAGTCAGAAACTTCATCATAGAAAATCAGTTTAAAAGTGAGGTCTGCCAGACCCCACGTCAGTTATATTGTTAAATTTGGAGCATGTCAGCTGCAGAGGGTTAAGTAAGCTCAAGTGTGATTTTTTTATCACACCTATGGCCGTATTGCTCACCTCTGGATATCTTTAACCAGCGGATAAAGACTAGATTTTCAGTAGTTTCAGATACCAGCAACCTAGAAAATAACCACTAGTTAAAGATATCCAAAGGTGAACATATGGTCACTAATACTAAATAGATTTATTATCTACGATAACTGAAATGAAGATTCAATACGAGTACCTGTTTCCAGTCAACTATAGCTTATTGCTATAACGAGTAGCAAGAATTTTCGAAGCTGACTTTGGCGCCCTCTGATGGAGTTGAAATGAATAAAAAAAAAAAAGTAGGCAGTAGGGGAAAAAAAGTAGTGCTGGCCGAAGTGAAAACTTCAAGCTATGAAGTAACATTTCCTAAGTAGCTAGAGTCGGCAAATCAGACGCTTTCTACTTTGTTAATTCTTTTTATCAATTTATGCGTTATTAAATGCATTAAATGCTATTTTTTAATGTTTATGTAATCGGGTAATCGGTAATTGGCTCGGTAATCGGTTGATAGTCGCTTCGGTAACTGGTAATCGGTTGGTAATTGCTTCGGTAATCGGTTGGTTATCGCTTCTGTAATCTGTTGTCGGTTGGTAATCGCTTTGATAATTCGTAATCTGTTGGTTATCGCTTCGGTAATCGATAATGGGTTGGTAATCGCTTCGATAATCGCTAATTGGTTAGGTATTCTGTTGGTAATCGCTTCGGTTATCAGTAATTGGTTCGGTCATCGGTTGGTAATCGCTTCGGTAATTGGTAATTGAATGTATTAACTGCTATTTTGTAATGTTTATATACTCGGGTAATCAGTAATTGGCTCGGTAATCGGTTGATAGTCGCTTCGGTAATTGGTAATCGGGTCATTATCGCTTTTGTAATCGGTTATCGGTTGGGTTTCGCTTCTAATCGGTAATCGGTAATTGGTTGGTAATCGCTTCGGTAATTGGTTTGGTAATCTGTTGGTAATTGCTTCGATAATCGGTAATTGGTTCAGTAATCGGTTGGTAATCGCTTCGGTAATCAGTAATAGGTTGGTAATCGCTTCGGTAATCGGTTGGTAATCACTTCGGCAATCGGTAATAGGTTTGTAATGGCTAGAATAATTCGTAATCTGTTGGTTATCGGTTCGGTAATCGGTAATTGGTTGGTAATCGCTTCGATAATCGCTATTGGTTCGGTATTCTGTTGGTAATCGCTTTGGTTATCAGTAATTGGTTCGGTCATCGGTTGGTAGTCGCTTCGGTAATCGGTAATTGGTTCGGTAATCTGTTGGTAATCGTCTCGGTAAGCGATAATTGGTTCGGTAATCGCTTCGGTCTTTGGCTTGGTTGATGCTAGGTAATCCCTAAAAAGAAACGCTATACAGCAATAATATATGTTACGCTAACAGCGTGATGGTATCGCTAACAGCGTGATCTATAGTTATGCTCTCTACCAATAAGTGCTCAACGCGCCTAAAGAAGTTTTCACTACAAAAACGAATTGGCCATTTCAGTCCTTCAAAGGACTGTGGCTTAGCTTCTTATGATCAATTGTGTCGTGCATGTTGTGAAATGTTTGAACACATATTATCTAGAACTGACCTACAACAAGCGCTATGCCGACTCCAAGCGGCTTTTGTTCTCAAAAAGCTTTACATGGCAGTTTTTACTCTCCGAAGGTTTTCGTTGACTGCAGAGAGGTGACGGTCGAACAGAAAAATTAATTAAATTGAAAAACATTCTGTCAGATGGGACTCGAACCTGGGTTCTATCGCAAATTGGCAATTTTCATCCTAAAAAAGAAAAACCAGTTGTCCCTCTTAAAACTTACATAACAAAGATTTTGAAAAGCCTCAAAAATCAAAATTTTGAAAATAATTCCTTATAAGTTATTTGTTAATCATGAAAGGGATTTAATTCTAATAAAGTTGTTCGTAGTCGTTCTACGGCATTTTTTATAATCATAACCAAGCTGAATGATTGATATGGACCCATGGGGAGCATTGTGGTAGTTATACTTCTTCTGATTATTCACTTTCTGAATTGCTCTACGAAAGCGACTCACATTAGGTGCGAGGGGACTCCTACTAGGATGTGTTTGACATTTATTTTCAGTATAATTTGGCAATTTACGAGTACCTTGCAAGGACTTACACCGGAACAACATTTACAAATCGTGGAAATATATTTCCGACCGAAATTTTCGGTGCGTATAATAGTCCATCTGAGCCAGGTTATACGCAAAAAGATGAATCGATTTACTCTTATGGACAATATTCATCCAATACGACCTTAATCTGTGCATACCAAAGAAACCATCGCCGCTGGAGAGGTTAGTGTGATCGACGACCCAAATTTATCGATTCGACGCCATTCTCAACAACCCGACCTATGCCTGTCCACCACCTCGAAGATTTTGAGGAAAGACCTTGGTCTACACCCATATAAAATTCAACTGGTGCAGAAATTGAAGCCATCAGACCATCGCTTGTGTCGTACGTTCAGTGCCTGGGCTAAAAATCAATTGAAGTTGAACCGCATATTTCTGACTTAACGAGTATATAAATATTCAAAATTGCCGTAATTCAAATGAGAACAATCCTGAATAGACTCTACAGGCTACCTTACATTCAGAAAAAGTTACTGTCTGCTGTGGTTTACATGCCAAAGAATTAAATTCAATTCGGCCAGCAGTTAATAATATTACTGAATGAAAAGGATATCTTAGGGTGTGTGTCACAAGGAAACTTTTCACTCGTGGTAGGAAAGAAAATAGCAAGTTGAATAAAATTTGTGTGTGTTGAAATAAATTTGTCTTTTTTGGTGTGTCAAATGGTCGATGAAATTTTGACAATTACAAATTTTGACGTTCAACATTTCAGTCGTGTTTTAGAGCATTTTTAATGGTAGAGTGTGTGTCAATCGGAAACTTTTCACTCTGATGATGAAATTTTGACAGCTGGTAGAGCAATTTTTGGCAATTGTGAGGTGAATATAATTGTCAAAATTTGTAGTAGCCCCAGGGGCTTCAACATTTCGGTCGTGTTTTAGCGCAAATATTTTATTTAAGTTGCAAAAATTGTGATTAGTTGCTCAGAAGGAACAGAATACTTCGAAAATATTTTCCTTACGCTTATGCTATGCGGCTGCAGCAACCTAGTAAAGGGTATCAATAAATTAAATTATGAATCAATGGTAATTCGATTGCCATGACCGATTGGATTGGAAGAGACATATACGACGGCTTCAAAGGCAGCTTTGAACAATCACGTGGAAATTGCGGACCTGCTGGCGGCATTGCATTTGGCAGCGGAGCGGATGTATGCTGTAGCCGTGCATCATTGCAATAGCCTTTTCCCATTTGCATGCACCAGCAGTTCCGCGATATCCACGTTTGCAATATTTTCACAGCACTCGGATTGCCCTTGGTTGGTACTCGCTTAAAACAAAAGGAACAACACTTTTAAAGCACAATTTACTTTGAAATATATTTAACTGGAAATAAAATAAACAACTAAAGCATCTCGCGTTAAAAGCTACAATTTATCATCAACTTTACAGCACAGAACTAAACACATAAAAATGCAGCTTTCACAAGTTGCAGCTCACAGTTAAAAATTATATTAGTTTTTATTTATTCCGGTTTTATCTTTACGTTAAAAGAACGATAGTTTAATTAAGAAATTCACAAATTAAAATAGCTAATCAAATCGAAATACTGCGCGGAAATGAATGTAATGTTTTTTTTCTCACTTTTTGGATGTGTCAAAAATTCACTTTTCGATTGTCAAAATTTGTAGTAGCCCCTGGGGCTACAATTATATACACCTCAGAATTGCCAAAAATTGCTTTACCAACTGTCAAAATTTCATCATCAGAGTGAAAAGTTTCCGATTGACACACACTCTTATAAGCTAAAATTTGTTTACAATAGCTGTGTGCTATTCGGAAACTTTTCACTCGTGGTAGGAAAGAAGTTACTGAGGTGAATACAATTTATGTCTGTTGAAATAAAATTTTCATTTTTGCTCATTCTTCATTTTGAAGAATGAAATTTTGACAATTAGAAATTTTGGCGTTTTAGATTTCGTTAGTTTATTAGCGCGAGAATTTAATTTATTTTGCAAAATTGTTGATATTGACCTAAAATTATCGGAATTTTACGCAAATATTTTCCACTTCTGGTTGCTTTGCTGTCGGAAGCAAAAAGTTTTTAACTTCTTTACGACTTTTTTTAAAGGAAGGGGAAGAGTAAGTACTGCTTTTGCTTTTCTGCTCCGGACAACTATCTAAAACATTATTCCTTTAAGGATATTACCTATATTCGGCCAAGAGATTATTCCGACACATTAAATGCCATTTTGAATGGAGGCAAAGCACAAACTCAAATGCATTAAGAGTGTCTGCTAGCTCTTTTCTCAAAATTGTGGAGTTTATTCCAACGAAGCATCATGGATGGTCAACAGAGTATGAAGTGGTTTGCTATCGAGTAGCAAGTGGCTTTATGGGATTGCGGAGAGTATGCAATATAGTTCTACATATTTCGTAGATCTTCTTTTGCAGTTTTGTTGGGATTTTCATTATTTTTTAATTCTTTGTGCTTTTTTAATTTATAATTAACTAAAAAGTTTAGCTTTCATTAATTTCACTTTAGTTATTTTAAGCGCGAACTTACAAGGGTTTTTTTTCTAAATATTCTTGTGTCAAAAATTCTCCTGCCGATTATCTAAATTTATACTAGCTCCTGAGGCTACATGAATTTTTGACAATCATATTCACCTCGCAAGTGCCAAATATTCTCATTCAGACTGTCAAAATTCCATCATCCGAGTGAAAAGTTCCCGAATAGCACACAGCCAATGAACTAAAACTTCGAAATTTTAAGTATGGGCCAACCATAAGAAATACGGAAATTACACTAACAACCGGAATGCGTACATTTCATACTATTCATTTGTATAACTTTTTTTACCAAATTATCCGCATGTTAGTGTAATCCGAAATAAACACTTTCGTTCGTGATAGAAACAAGCAATAACACTTTTGATATGAAAAAATGTATTGCTTATGGTGTCCCACACGAACGAGAGTGCTCATTCTGGAATACATAAGCCTGCGGTAAGACTTTTTATTTTAACTTGCAACAAATTTCTGTTTACATTTCATTTTAAGTGTCAAAGGTAAGAAACAGCTGATTTCGAAAATTCGAAACTCTGTTCCCCAGCCTTGCTTCTTCCAGTACGTTTATAACAAGAGGATTTTTTTCGAGAAAATAAGATCCGTGAGAATGTTTAGAATTGGGCTGGATATATAACTATCTATTCCTATAAACGGCTGATTGTATCAGATCAGACAATTTTTGACACACAAATTTTTGTTGTTCGTAGCTTATTATCTTAAAATTATTACTGGCAACAAAATTATATTTAAAGTTTCATATTGACTACATACTTATATGAATACATCTTGAAACTAAAATCAGTTCAAACAATGTTAATACCTAATTTTGGTCAAGTTCCTGCACGAATATATGATAAACAGAACAAAACAAACTAATTTTAACGGTACTTTCTTTCTTTCCGTCATTCAATAAATTTAAATCTACAGGGTGTCCCAGACTTAGAGTACTATAATGTGGGGGCTGATTCCTTGTGATGAGACGAGCAAAAAATCGTATAGGTGGGGGTGGTCGCAAATGCCCCCCTAGGGGGCTAGGAGGGAAAAACAAAAAAATAGGTGTCGTAACGTTTTAATCCATAGCTAACATATCTCTGCAACGATAAAAAAAAACATAACTTTTTGAAAAGAAAATTAAATTTGCTTTAAATTATTTTTGCAAAATTTTTCCATAAAGTCATAAACAAAAAATGTAAATATAAGCACCTGAAGTCAAAAAATTGGTTTTTTTCTTTAAAAATTCAACTTTCAAGGCAATTTTCTCAGAAAAAAACCAAATGTTTTATTATTTCTTATGACGCAGTTTTTTTCCTTGGTCAATTCTCTAAAAATTTTCTAAAACCGTAACAAAAAATAATGTCTGCGTACTCTGAGTTGGAAAACATTATAACTCTACTATCGGTGAAAGAATGTGTCGATTCAGGCATGTGATGCACTTAATAATGAGAAATTGCTTTTTTTTCTTAATTCCGTTAAATCTAACTGTTTTACTAGTTATTGTAAGCAACAAAAAAACAAAGTCGCCTTGCTTGCATTAAGTACCCCAGTGGGAGGAAAAAGTGGTAGAATCGGAAAATCGATATTATACGAAAAATATTATCTCTGAGGTATAAACAATGTTTTTATGAATGATGTTTTTATGATTTTTAGAAAATTGACCAAGGAAAAAAACTGCGTCATAAAAAATAATAAAACATTTGGTTTTTTTCTTAGAAAATCGCCTTGAAAGTTGAATTTTTAAAGAAAAAAACCTATTTTTTGACTTCAGGTGCTTATACATTTTTTTTTTATGACTTTATGGAAAAATTTTGCAAAAGTAATTTAAAGCAAATTTAATTTTTTTTTCAAAAAAGTATTGTCTTTTTAAATCGTTGCAGAGATATGTTAGCTATGGATTAAAACGTAACGACACCTAATTTTTTGTTTTTCCCTCCTAGCCCCCTAGGGGGGCATTTGCGACCACCCCACCCCACCAATTTTTTGCTCGTCTCATCACGAGGAATCAGCCCCCACATTATAGTACTCTAAGTCTGGGACACCCTGTATTTAAAGGAAATTCTATAATCAATCATAATAATCATAGTCAGTAGATGTATGTCAGTAAGCTGTTATTTTGCTTGTATGTGTGGTTTTAAGAATAATATGTATATATAATTTTTTTGTTATGGTGTACTTAGCACTAACATGCGATTTCAAAAACTGAAATAAAAAGCTTCCAATCGGCATGAGAAAACATTTTAAGAGCCGTTAAAAGCATTCGGTGACTACTGTTTGCTACTGTTGCTTTAACTCGCAGGCCACTTTTCGGCTTGTTTAGTGGGAAGTGTTGATTTGGCTCAGTTTTGTTTTTATGTTATTACCCTGTAGGAAAATCAACTAATTTAAAAGTAGTTGATAAAGTAGTTTTTTATCAACTACAACTAGTTGAAATTCTGACTATTTTCCATAGAACGAACTAACATATTTTGTATGGTGATGTCCGCTTAATAAGTCAATTGACTTTCGTCTGCATATATTTTCAACTACTTGTTAAACTAGTTATATTTAAATTATTTTTTTAATTACTTTAAGATAACCAATTGAAAACTATTACTGATGGCCTAAAGTTAATAATATTTGATGAAAAAACATTGTTAAATATATATAAACTTGTAATCTATTTAATAAAAATTTGCAATTAAAACATGCCAAAATCAGAGTGGTTGCCGCCTTAATATAATTCAAAGTAGTTTATCAATCACTTGTCTTTAAGTAGTATTTCAATTACTTCATATATAATGCAATAAAAACTATTTAGAATTGAAGTGGATGCCGCCTTAATACAATTCAAAGTAGTTCATATACTGGTTTATTTTAAACTAGCTTTTTAATTAGTTGTTTTTAAAAACAAGTTAGTTTGTTCCTATAGGGTAATAACGGGGTGTTTCCGTACTCACACTGTGTAACTTGTGGGACACTATTTTCAGTTTCCGTACTTTCTGTGCTTAAAATGGGAGAAGAAGAACAAACATAAAACCGCTCTCTCGAGCACACAAAGTGCACAGAGAGTGCTAGAACTCAAGACACCGAGTAAAGTAAGAACAAGCATCAAGAAGAACAAGCATCAACTTCACAAGCAAATTGACGACAATTTTAATTGGCGCAATTTACGTTTGACATGTCTGCAGTCAAAATTAGCTGTTTTGTGCTTGAAACTTACTAGAAGCTGTGTCCGTACTTTTGCAACTATTCTCACATTTCATTTTTACTGTCTCAGTTTGAACTTACACAAATCTTACACAGTGTAGAGCAATGTTCATTAATATAGGTTAAGTCACTTGAGAGAAAAGCACTCTTTTTCTGCCTTTGCTCGAACTGTCAAAGTAGCTGTTAGCTAAAAATTGTACAGATTCAGGTTTTTTTTTCTTGATTTCCTTTTATCCATTCTGACAGTTCGACCGAGCTTCCCTCAAGTGACTTAACCTGTATTAATGAACCTTGGTGTAGAGTACGGAAACACACCTATTAAAATATCACCTCAACATTAAGGGTATGCACACACGACTCATTAGTTTGTTAGTTGCAAGGTATATTTAACAAGGTAGTGTCGTCTCGGAGTGGTGGGTACCGCAGCTGTCAAACACATACAATATTACAATTTGCAAATTTTGTTATTTTTTTTTGTTTTTATTCGTAAAAACCTTGTGTTGACAGGTGCGGTACCCACCACAAGAATGAATTTTAACTACTAACACAACCTTGTCTTATTATACCATGGTTAGTTGTTACTTGTTAATTTTTTACATGCACTTTGTTTTTGTAAAATGAACGAACAAGAACAAAGTGCATGTTAAAAAAATAACAAGTAACAACTAACAAACTAAAGAGTCCGGTGTGAATACCTCTATTGAATATTTATACAGCAACAAATATTTGAATATTGGTGGAGTCGATTTCTATCATCAGATCGTTCTTCATTATAAATACCTATCTGAGATAATCTCACTCGTAGATGAGAAAAGCACAGGTGCGTCGTTGGACACACGAGAGAAGCGAAGCAGTTACATAGACTTGATAGCTTAATAATTTTTTCTTTTTAATAAATTAACTTTTAAATTCAAAAATTTAAAATAACATAAAATAAATTACATATTTACAGAAAACATATTTTTGCTTATTTTTTTATTGTTGAAAGTCAAATTTCGACGCCAATTACATACACGGGAATATAATGCCAGCGACTCTCCATTTTAACTCTCCACACATGGTTGTGAACTTGGCTGCACTGAACAAATTTTTTTCATTCAACAGCGTACTACCTAGCGAAAAAATCTGTCGAAAATTTTTCAGATTTCACTCCAGGCAAATCACAGAACGAGGAGTAAAAAGCTTCGCTTCAAAAATTGGCAGCTCCAAAATATGGCCGTTAACATAGAAGATTATATGATGTTTTACAAAAAGCTTAAATTACACCGTTATTAAATTGATATAACCATTTTGAAGTGAAAACTTCTTTAGGCGCGTTCAGCACTTTTTGGTAGGTATAAAAGTTATGAATTCGCGTCAGCACTGTTAACGTCCGCAATGTTAAATCGTCTTTACTGTTAATGTCATCACTGTTAACGTTAGCAATGTTAAGGCTCGCACTGCTAATGCCTGCATTTCTAATTCAGTTACCAGGCAAGTAACGTTTTTGTGTTTTTTTTATTGGGACCTCCAGAAGGATGTCAGATGAGGGGTAGGTGTGTTTAGAAGAAATGTTGAAGGGCAAAAAAATATAGGACCAACTTATGTATCTGATATCCCTTAGGGATCGATTTGAGAGAGATATGAAATGTAATCGACAGTTTTTGTGTTTTTTTTTTTGTGGGATCCACAGAAGGGTTGCAGATACGGATAGGTATGCTGAGGAGAAATTTTGAAGGACAAAAAATAATAGGACAAACTCAAATATTTGACCCAGAGCTGCGCATTTTGCCCATTCAATTACTTTCCGATAACAATTAGAATAATCGTTACCTAAAGAAATTAACTATTGCGATTACTGTAATTGTAATGTAAGAAAAATATTTTTGCAATCACAATTACTGTAAATTATTATTAAAACTACAAAAAGGAGGTATTATTGCAATTGCTGTAAGCTATATATACACAAATTACAATTACTGTAATTTAATACAAAAATCTATTGATTATAATTACAGAAATTGTTATCAATCAAAAATTATAGTTAGGATTATTGTTATCGTTACCATTTCTTTTTAATTTAATTACTGCATAAATGATGGCGGCTCAAAAAAAAATTAGACAACTTCTTACAACTTCTGTAATCGTAATGAAAAAATATTTTGATTAAAAAACTAAAATATTAACTAGTTGTAAAAAAGTTGCTTCATCTGAAGGTTCCGGTATACTTACATGGGTTAGCAACATTTGTTGATGTTGCGTTGTTTTTCAATGGCTCCGCGTGGAAAAGGCCTAAAGTTCAATGTGAGATTAAAATAAAATTTGAGAATAGTATCAAAAGTCCGGAAACGACTTCTAGCTAGTTTTAAGCACGAAAACAGCTGATTGCTTATCAAACCTAAACAGCGCCAATTTAAACTTATTACAAACGCAAACGGCGCCAATTTTAACTTGATATTTTTTATTAATTTATATGTAATGATATTTTACAATTTGTTAATTTATTTTTTAACTTACAATATAAGCAAACAACGAACGACAAATTGACATTTGCTTGTTCTTCTTGATGCTTGTTCTTAAGTAGCTAGAACAAATATCTTCTGGCACACTTCGAGCAACTTTCGAGCTCGAGAGGGCAATTTTATGCTTGTTCTTCTGGCTAGAAAAAGTACAGAAACACGTTCTAGTAGAACGATGCATGTTACTACAATCGAGTACGGAAACAGACCTAATATCATAAACGTCAACCTTAATTGAGAAGATGACAAAAAATTATAAGTTATAAGTTATAAGTAAAATTATAAGGCTGATGGCACCAGAGAATGGAAAAAAACCTTTTCACTCTGATGATGAAACGATCGTATATTGCTATTCGACTCAATCACAAACGTTACTCCTAACACACAGTAAAGAGAGAGCGGAACAGAATGGAAGAGTTGTGTTATAGAATCACAAAACATTATTTGTTTTGCTGTGCATTTTGCTCACCATCGTAAACCAACACCAAACCGTACAAAATATATCGTTTGTTTCAGCGTTTATTTCAGCAATCTTTTTTCTTTAGCTTCTTTTTTTTTTGTATTTGTTCAGTGATTTGATTGGTAACGTTGAAACATGCCGCGGCCAACAAATACATAACTACACAGTTTTTGGAAAAAAATAGCATATGTCAAATAATATGCAAAAATGGAAATTGTGGTGGAAAAACTTTGCAAGGGCATACATCTAATTTGGAGCGTCACATCAAAGCTAAGCATTCAAAGCAAACAATAAGGTAGCGCCAGTAACAATAGCAATAACATTCCTAAAAGAACAACTATGATTTCAGAAACGAACTGGAACTTGGTACGGTTTTGGTTAACGATGGCGAGCAAAAATCACGACACAGTATATTATATTTTATGCTCGTACAACACAA